>CM040173.1:5850000-7050000 GCA_022606695.1 Vaccinium macrocarpon | reverse complement strand
CGGTTTCTTACAAATTTTCCATAATTTCATGGATTAATATTGTTTCTTTACTCATCCCAGATACTGATTATGACCTTTCTTTAGCAATTTAATTTGGTTAACAAGTAGATTCACGTTGCAGGTTTGCCACGAACATGGAGTAATACACAGAGACCTAAAACCTGAAAACTTCTTGTATGCCGATGCTAGTGAGAATTCTCCATTGAAGGCAATTGACTTTGGCCTCTCCATATTCTTTAAGCCTGGTATAACATATATGCTTTTCCAGTTCATGTGATCAAAGCGGCTTCTGATACCCTCTTGACATATCCATAATCTACGCGATTGAACTTTAAAACTTGGTGTGATATTTTAGGTCAGCATTTCGCTGAAATCGTTGGAAGCCCCTATTACATGGCTCCTGAAGTCCTTAGACGCAACTACGGTCCAGAAATAGATGTATGGAGTGCTGGTGTTATTCTTTACATCTTACTATGTGGAGTTCCTCCTTTCTGGGCAGGTACTTGAAAAAGTTTTCTTCACTTTGTACTTTTGCTAAGATGTTTTTGAAATCCACTAAAAGTACTTTCCATTGAATGCAAATCATTTCCCTATCCATAGACATCATCATCTGTTTTGTATCATTGTCGGGTTTTTTTCGTATTCAGAAAGCGAAGAAGGAATAGCACAGGCAATAGTGAGGTGTGAAATAGACTTTGAGAGGGATCCATGGACAAGAGTTTCAGAGGATGCTAAGGAACTCGTGAGGGGCATGCTCGATCCTAACCCTCACAGCCGGATGACTGTTGAAGAAGTCCTCGGTATGTATGTCTTCCATTTAACATACGGGTACGATTATCTTACCAAATCATCTGGTTTTATATGTAATGCCATAAAGAAGCAACCTCAGTATACCGTCTAGCAAAAACTAGAACTCCATTAGTGAAAATCAGAAGAAGATATTGAGAAAACTGCATATATAGAACCAAGGAAATTTTTTTAACGCCCTAAACTAACAAAAGAAAATCATAGTAGTCAGGCATTAGGCCATAAAACATGTCCTGGCTTGAGCCTGCAACCTATTTTTCATAGTATCTTTAAGGAGACAACTGAAAATTAACCAATTGATTCACTAAAATTCCAATGAAAAATTCTTTTTTTGTTATCATAGAAGAGCAATGAAGAGGCTCGAAATTGCAGGTGATTCTAGTCACATTTTGCAAGCTACATTTGTCAAGCTTCCCATTCACACTCATCTAATCTCGGTAATTATGTCCTATAAGAGTTCCAGAGAAAGCTGCTAGGATGTTCGGTAGCAAATAGCACCAGAAGTGATCAGTATGGACTATGGATCATATATTTGAGCTAATTGTCTCTTGCATGATAAATGTAGAACATCGCTGGATACATAACGAGGATCAGGTCCCTAACATTCCTTTGGGAGAAAATGTCGGAGCAAGAATCAAACAATTCTCGTTGATGAACAAGTTCAAGAAGAAAGTCCTCAGAGTAAGATTTTCGAAAATGCTTTCCAAAATCAATCACACAAACCGTACTTGTGATGAAGCATTTTATTTCATATTTCAAAAAAAAAATTAAAAAATGGCAAGAGTTGCAAACCAAATATTTTTGTTGGTGTAGGTAGTAGCCGATAACTTGCCACATGAACAAGTAGCAGGAATCAAACAGATGTTCCACATGATGGACACTGACCAGAATGGAAACTTGACCTTTGACGAGCTCAAAGATGGTCTACATAAGATTGGCCAGCCGGTTGCTGATCCTGAAGTGCAGATGCTAATGGATGCTGTGAGTTTATCATCATCTGTGGAATTCAAGCCTTAAATTACTCTCTACACGGTTTTACTCACAAATGATTCCAAATTTACTTTCTTTATGTCATTTTAGTGCCTTCTAGATCACCTTTAGAAAATTCTTAGCTTCTTGCGTATGTTTTCTTGCCTTGATTTCAAAGCAACTGTTGCAGGATACATAAACAGAAATATACAAAAGCAGGTTATTAAACCAAAACTAACTTTTGCGTTTGCTTCAAAGCAATGTTATTGTGAAGATTGTTCCATAGTGATGTTAAACTCATACCTATCTAAAGAATATTTAACATCTTAGGGACTCTTTTTTTATTGTTGGAATTGTCGATACATGGTCCCCGCCTTGTGCTCAGGTCTTTAGAGACCTATGGTACCTCGGTGCACTTATTGCCTTCAACAACTATGGGGTCAACTAGCTAGGAGGATCTAGGCTGGAAGTAAATCAATACCATGCATACAAAATTTGTATATGTGTGGCTTATAAAATGTTGATATTTCGTACGCAAATTCACCATTCATAATGCTTTTTTCTCTATGATGTCCACGAAAACCTTTTTTTTGTTACTTCAAACAGGCGGATTTTGATGGGAATGGCATGCTCAACTGTGAGGAGTTTGTGACCATGTCCGTTCACCTGAAAAAGATTGAGAGCAGCGATGAGCTACTCCGGCAAGCCTTTCGCCATTTTGACAAGGATGAGAGTGGGTACATTGAGTATGAAGACCTTAGAGAACGTTTG
This sequence comes from Vaccinium macrocarpon, assembly GCA_022606695.1. Classification (NCBI taxonomy): domain Eukaryota; kingdom Viridiplantae; phylum Streptophyta; class Magnoliopsida; order Ericales; family Ericaceae; genus Vaccinium; species Vaccinium macrocarpon. The sequence goes on along the minus strand of CM040173.1, from coordinate 7,047,453 downwards.
TCAGAAGACAACCTTGGTCCAAACAATGACAAAGTGATCCAAGACATTATATATGATGTTGACTTGGATAAGGTAATGCCTCATTATCTGTGTAGATTGTTCAAACTTGGTTAAAGCCTTGCTAAGCTTCAAAACAAATTCAACATTGTCATTTGACCCTATTTTGAATGAGTTTAGTTCGAGCTGAGCTTGAGTAGTTTTGTTCGTTATAGAACTCGAGAGCGAATATAAGCTTTTAAGCTCAGGGAAACTCAATTAGCTATTCAATGGTGTTAAAGCTCGGCTTGTTTGCTGCACAAGCTGATCTCATAGTCAAGCTTGAGTAGCTTGGTTTGTTTTACAGTCCGGGTTCATGTACTAGTTTCACTTAGGTGTAATGTCTTTTTGTTTCGTGTGCATCAACAGGATGGTCGGATCAGTTACCCGGAATTCGAGGCGATGATGACAAAGGGCGTGGAGTGGAGGATGGCTTCCCGGCAATACTCGAGAGCAATGCTGAATAAACTTAGCCAAAGATTGTTCAAAGACAATTCCTTCCAAGTGAAAAGTGAATTCAAGGTTGTTGAATGCGACGATTCAGAATAAGAGATTCCCCACAGATATAGTTATATCTCTACTTTTTGTTGTGAAAAACATAAAAATTTGTTTGTTTTGATTTTGGAAATGGAGAAGAAAAACAAAAAAGAAAGAAGGGTTGGACATTCATCAAGTCAAGTCATCAGAAACATTGTTTTCAGCAGTGTTGAAATCGAAATGTGTCATGTAATTCATTGAAGTGCTTAATTGCTTGTAGTTTTTGTACATCCTTATGCAGTTGGTTTGATTTTGCGTTTGAATGTTTGTTTGGAGGCATTGTATAAAAAGACAGAAAGGGGCAACAAGGTGTAGAACGTTCATTTTTTTTCCTCAATAAAAAGGCAGAAAGAGGCATTGTATTGGTTTCGTTTTTGTTTCTTTCTTTTTTATTATTGATGTATCACTTTATGAGTGAAAACTCTCGTGGCATTACCAATGCTCCTTTTTTTTCCTTGATAAAATGGCAGAAAGGGACAACAAGCGTAGCACCCTCTTTGGGCGCCATCATAGCATTAGCACCGTTGTGGGATGTTCAACGTAAGGTATCCATTGTCCGGATGGACAACCTGTCAACAGATTCAACACAACCCCACCAAAGCACGAGTCGAACACATGGTGCCCTCCACCTCCACATGACATCTGGTTCACGAGAATACTATCGGAAGGTCCAAACTACAGACAAAGTGTCGGGGAGTGAAGGAACCCTTTAATGAATGCTGAAGTTTTTGAGTGCCCTTGCAGATTTGAAACTTGCCGATTTAATTTGAATGGAAAACACAAGGAAAATTTATGATGTTACTATAAATTTATCTCTGGTCAATATCTTCATTTATGTTGCAAACTTTAGCCCATTTTCTCAAAAAGCACGGAAAAAAAAAAAAATACCCAACCTTCAAAGAATTCAAAACATACATCGGTGGCTAAGGCCTAGACTTATCGGTGGCTAAGGCCTTAGACTTGAGAGTGTTCCCTCCTAAGGTTTTAAATTCAAAACATTTCAAGTGCTATTGACTCTTATGGGGCTAGTACATAACTTTTGTCTGGCTTTAAATCACAGATGTAAACATACACAAAAGTGGTCATAGGCTTCAGATTCAAGTGTTGGCTTTCTCTTAAATTCAAAACCTCTCAGTTCCTGTCAACTCTTGGGGCAATACATACATAGTTTTGCATTGGCTTTAAATGAGCACCGCTAGTGCACAATGGAATAGGTTCCCTAAGAGTTAGTTGAGATGTACGTGAACTATTCGAAAAATCTAAAACATCAAAAAGGCCATACACATGACATCAATCTGTTCAAGGGGCACTAATTCCATACAAGAATAAGTTTTCCATTATACATACACATTATACATACAAAGAAGCTACATTTCAAAGCTTTTATAGAGTTAGTAACCAAGAGGCAAGACAAAAGAGTAGAGATTTGCAATTTGTCCCCTGGCCATCATTATCGGCAATTACATATATAGAGTAAGTCACAATGACAAGAAGTTCGTGAACATCAACCAGTAAATTGATTATTAGACTATGGGCAGAAACCAGAACTATATACACCGTGCATCGTATCTTAACTCTCCCACAAACAATAAGAATCCAACCCATGGCTATTTTGAACACAAGGCATCGTTTGCTTCTGTTTCGATTGGTTCTTCATCCATGCCCTTTTGGTCTTGCCTTATGCTTCAAAAAGGTTTCCTGTCGTGTGAAAACCACCACCGGCTCAAGGGTGATTTGAGGATTTCACCGGCCATGGTGGCACATGTCGCATGTGGTTGAAGTTTTGGAATTATGATAAGTGCATTGATCACAATACCAAGAATCGTCCGAATTCCTACTGGGCCCACTGGTCTTGGAAGCTGCCTTTCCTCTTCCGCTCTTCCCCTTTCCACCCGCTCCACCTTTTGAGCTTGCTGTCTTGCTGCAACCCCCTTGGGTATCGACATCCGATAGACCATTCTCTAATGCTCTAACCAAGTTCTCGAAGTAATTTCTAGTGACACTGGTGCAACAACAGGGAATATAGTTAAAACCAACAAAAATGTTGATATTCAGAGAAGGACAAGAGACATGCAGTGAGATTTTTGCAGGAACCAAGAAAAGCTAGGTCAGGCAAACCCTTTGTCACACAATTCGCCTATGTGGGGTCACGCACGATGATTTGATGCACAGATTCACAAATCCAGTGCAAAAACGGAATAAATTCGCGAATTTATTTCACTTAGTTCGCTAATCGAGTGGGAAATAATAATATAATATACATGCCTTCATTGTATTATGTATGAAATATATACCATTTAATATATAAGTAAGGCACTCTGAGAGTCTGAGACGCTCTGCATTACAATTCTTCTGAATATTGACAATCTCATGCTCTCGCACCCGCACCCCACCTGCGCATCGCGCATGTTCTGTGTGACTTTAGGTCACACCACCGTGTCCAATTGAATTATACCATAGCCGAAACAGATCCGTCTAACTTTAGAAACTAGGCAAAATAGAGAGATTATTCAGTGCCCGGGAGCACAGCCACGTGCCCCTTTTGCACCACCATCAGGGTGGGACCTACACACTTGTCTTGGGCCCCACATCAAATGTGTGGTGCCCCAGGGCCATTCAATAACTTTTTAGCAAAATAAAATCTCCTAAAACCTATCATTCTTGACTCTTTGTTGAATGAATGTTAACTAGACACACATATCCCTTACCCTTCCTTAATTGTCAACTGTCTAAGATGGGCATTACAACTTACCTAGAACAGTCAACGAACCAGACAGATCCAGCCATGAAATCAAACTAAATAGCCAAAATATGTACATGAAGCTTGCATCCCAACTCTTTTCAGGGGTAAAATACTAAAAGTGATCAACAACAACAACAACATAACCCAATTAGTCTCCAATAATTGGGGGTATGGGCGGGGGATGGATAGGAGACAGACCTAACCTTTGGCAATAAATGCACAAAGTGGCTGCTCCCAGAATAACACTGAAACAGATGGATTGGAGACAGACCTAACCTTTGGCAATAAATGCACAAAGTGGCTGCTCATAAAATACCATTGAAATAGTGGTCCCCCTATACCGTTACATTTGCTGCGGAATCATGTCCTCAAATCAAAACTAAAAGGCATCAGAGAGGGCAGACCCAAGAATCATTTTGATTTATGTGCACATTACTATGCTTCTTTCATTCAGCATCCAGAGCATTGACGTTGCACAATTAAAATGCATTTGTCACCGTTGTGCATATACCGTGTGCATCACTTTTTTTTTTATAAAATACTAAAAGTGATGCACACGGTATAAGCACAACAGTGACAAATGCAAGTACTAGGGAAATGCACTACTGCCAAAGGACCACGTTATTATTTTACCACTACTTTCATGAGCTACAAATCAGGGTTCTAAATTGCAGACTTAGGAAATGTAACAGTAAAGACCGGTATTGGAGGTCCGAAATCCCATTACATAAAGGGTGATATGATATGTGATGGCCGATAATTTAGAACACTGCTAAAATTTTTGTATAGTGAGGCCAGAAGCAAAAACATGTCTAAGTAGGTGCGTGTGAATAGCAAGCCAAGAAGCAAAAACAGTAGTAAGGAGGTGCCCGTCTTTGTCCGACACGTGTGAACTGTGGATACCAATTATTGTATTAATTTTCTTTCAACTTTTACGAGCTTCAAATTCATGCATCCTCACTTAAGACAAACCGAGTACACTCCAGGTATCCTGCTTTCACAGGACAAACAAAGAGACAATTAGTAGCAGAGTCAAATACAACAAATGGAGAGTAAATGCAAGGCCCTAGCCCTATGATATATATAATAACTATGGCTAAGATAGGCAACATTTAGGAGTAAGATAACTAAGTCAGAGACAAGTGAGACTAGAAAAGAACACAAGATATAATTGTCAAATACTAGCTTGAATCCCCCATTGGCTACTTATCTGAACAATATTTTTAGAAGAAGCATTACGCTGCAAGTAAAGTGCACATACTTTCGATCAATTAAAAAGTTCAGGCTGTGTTCGGAATGCTTTTGGGATGCTTTTTAAAAAATGGGGCTGCAAACACTTTCCAAAACATGGACTTTTCCTCCTATTGTATACGTACAAATTTGACTGCAACACCCAACCAGTGGGCCCCCCATTTTTGCCATTATCTCTGTTCAAAACCCAGCTGTGGGTCCAGTCCAATTACCCAGCAGTTTAACGCCTCTCTCTCTCTCTCTCTCTCTCTGCGAAAACCCAGCTGGAATTGGGACCCACGTACCCTCACTCGCAAACCCAAAATGCCTCTCTCTCTGTCATCTGTCTCTGTGGCTAGTGGGCCCCGCACTTTTAAACCAAAAATGCATTTCTCTTCCCCTACAAAACTCTACCGAACAAAGAACTCAAAAAAATGTTTTCAAAAACCAGCTCAAATAGGCAATCCGAACAAAGCATCAATTACTAGAACAAATTCAAGAAAAATTACCTCGTCAGTCCAGCCAGCTTTGTGCGGAAATCATTAAAATCATTCGGAGTGGGTTCAGCAGTGAGGTAATTCTGTAAGTCCTTCTCAGCACATTGATGGAGCCTTTCTAAACCAGCCTCCGCCTCACCTGCAAACAGTACTCAGAAATAAATTTCCAAAGTTTGACTTGATAGAAATTCTGAAGAAACCACAGACCTTGCAGATACTCAAAAAATTGCCTCTTAGCATGCTCATCCTCAGATAGGTAGTACCCATATGCATAGGTCCATTTTAAGACTCGCCGACATTCCACTATCTGTAGATATGTAATAACATCAGACAGCTTAGTGTTGCTTTTCAGGAAAACTATGATAATCCATAAGTTCAACGTGATCATGAAATACATTCTAACTAATAAAGGCCTATTCAAACTTTTAATAACAAGTTGATACGAACACTGATCATGAATCCCTACTGCTAAGCACAAAAAGGCATGGGGTATATTGGTGATAATTGTACAACCACCACATTGCAATTTTTTTTATTTTTTTTTATTTTGGCCAACTACCACAAATATTAAGAGATTTGAGGGGGCTCAAAATGATATTTAGCAGGAAAACAAAGATTGGAAACTGCAATCAGACATCTTTGTATCCATCATACTTAAAGGAAGCTTCATGAATACAATCCAATTTCTGCAACCATTTTTTAACAAACGGAAGACTATAAGTTCATTCCTACAAGCACCAACACTTCTAGAGGTCGCCGGTGTCCACGTATCGGACACGGGGACACGGCAATACACATGTCCCACGGCGGGGACACCTATTGGATACGTCACATGGCGTCTCCCTTAAATTAAATTATTTTTTGGAGGGGGGACACGCAGGGGACGCAGCATGGACACGCGTGTCCCATATATATAGGTTCATTCCAAGCCTTGTCTACCAACAAGAAATCAGCTAGGCATTTCAAGAAAGTCTACCACACTTCTACAAAATATATATATATATATATATATATATATATATATATATATATATATATATATATATATATATATATATATATTGCCTATTAAGTATCGAGTGAAAACAATAAAAAATAAATAAATAAAGGTTTAATTTCACTTTAATCATCTTTCCGAATAGTTTATCACTCAATCTGGCGCTCTGATTAAGGGTGATGAAGGGTTTGTGGTGGAATCAGATTGCACTCTGATACCATGTTTAGAGAGGAAGAAAGAAGCATGTAGGGTGTTAATCAACCCTAACACGCGTGACTATTATTTATATCATTGAGTAACACGTTACACAACTTAGATAAGCAATCTGGGACAACACACACTATTCTAGCATGACTGACTAAAAAAATCTTGTAGTTTATAGGGGTAGATATGCATGCACATAAAAAGTCTGTAAATTCCACAGATCATCAAAAATCCCAAGAGAAGTAGACAACTTCAGTGTATGATCGAATCTACATTATGTTAATCATGTCCTCGTACAATTCTTAAATTACCAATATACATATGTGAATATTAACTATCCTTATCTTTTGAGCTTGAAATCAGAAATGCCTCAAAATTACCATCATCATCACACTAAATCTAAAATAAATATGAATATTCCAGATGTAAATCAATGAACTTGAGAATTACCTGTAGCCAAGCCTCTGTAATGAACTTAAGCTGTGACTCAGGTTGAGATTGCCTGTCACTAAGCTTCTCGAGCTGGAGAGGTAGAGATATCATGAGACACTTTAACAAATGATTAAGTAAATGTAGAAAATAGGAAAGAAACAGTGAACAAAATCAAAATGGGAGGTAAGGAGACCATCCCACATTGCTAAAAAGCAGCATTTCCATAAAATTTCGTCGTCACTTCCATCTTTTTATTAATCCATGCATACACTTGGGATTCCAACGTTAGCAGCATAAGTTGAATAAAATTGCCTTCTGCTTTTTGCCATTTGAACATTTTTATTATTTTGGCAAGGGTGAAACATAAAGATAAACGAGAACTTTGTGAACATTGGAAAAGTACCAAAAAGAAAATAACTACAACCTCGGCATATTAGAAAATTATTAACATAGTAATTTGCTTACATGCACATTTTGCATTTGATGTAAATCTGCAAGAGCCTTTTGCCTCGACTGCCAATAAATGCACCAAGAAGAGGAAATGATTAAAATCAACCAATGTGTTAATGGGAAGGGAAAAAATAAAATAAAAAATAAGCATCTAAAAAAGGCTAAGAATGATCAACGAATAGAGAGACACCCATCAGAAAAGACATATTGCTCCAACAAGAGAAAAAAAAAAGGGCCCCCCAAATACAGACAACAGCACTACAAGTGGCCCGTACATGTTCTGCAGTAGTCCCGCAGTACGAAAAGATCATAAGTTGATTGAGCCCAGGTTCTCGACTAAACTGACTCAGATAAGAAAGCGACAGAACTGAACTGAACTCCAACAAGTAAAGGGAGTTCAAATAGATTTGTATGTGCTCGAAAGTTACTACACCGATTCATGAGCCCAATGAATCCCAGTATCTTAATTTCCAGCCATGACCTAATAGCATATCATACTCTTATTCTACTAAGAGTACAGCATCCCCTATTCCATATAGTCTCTTTGATGCTTATATTAGCAAAGCATAAGGAGCGGTCCAAAGTCGGCGGATTAGAGTGAGCCCATGGTTGATAAAAAAGTGGTCCAACTGGCAAGAGGCACAGCTTCGCTTTGTCCAAAGGTGTTTTTTTCAACGGAACTCCCTCGAATAGCCTCTAGAGAGATACGAATATTTGATTTGGTATTTCAGTAGCCCATACAATTTCAGTTTTATCTAGGCTCCTCAAATTTTCTTACACTAGGCGTGATTGACATGCAATAGCCTAAAGTAAGTTGTTCCTCGAAGGCTAGGATTTTCGCCTATTTAGAAAGAATTAGGCACATACTTTGCTTGTTCCTAGAGAGTATTTTGTTTTGCTCGACCTATTGTCAAAGACTCTGAATGATTCAGTTCACAAAGCGTGACCTCATCAATGTCTGCCTCCGGAGATGGAAATTAATTCTCCACTGTATTATCTGTATTATAACATATACAGTAGAGAATATAGATGAAAAATTACTAGCTTCAAAAGTACACTTTACACAAAAACTGAAAAGAATGCCACAAGTTTAAGAAACAAATTAGAGCAACAGTTCAGTCCCCAATCTCAAAAAATGGACTACAAGAATCTCAAGGCACATATGGAGTAAAAACAAAGACATCATACAAATAATACATACCGATTGATTGGTCGCCCACCGTTCATAGTAATGAGTGTATCTCTCTAGGGAGTTCTTAGCCATTTCTCTCCTCCTTTCAGTTTCATCATACTACAACAATAAAATAGATGTAGAAAGAGTCAATATATTGTTTTGAAAGTAATGTTCAAAAGATTGGATCGAAAATGTGGCAGGAACAAGTCTTTATACTCTAAAACATAAAGTTCTTCATACTATCTGAAAGATAAAGCAAGGATGAAAATTCCATTACCGCCCCCTCTTGCTTTGCTGCCTCATAACGATTACAAGCATAGAAACCGCCTGTTCTCTCACCATGATCTGTCCATGCACCAAGACACAGCCTGCATGAAAATCAAATAAACAAGCGTCTTAACAACTAAATATTTAACGTACACGTGGATAACTCATGAAACACAGCACCTCCAGCAATATTAAGGACAAATGCCATCAAAAAATGCAATACAAAACATCAATCTCAATGAACTGGCAACACACCTCATTCACAAATCTTGCGAAGCATAACATTAAAAAAATTACGAAGAAAAAAACAGAATAATTGCTTAATCAAATGTGAAAAACATGGACATGTAGTTCAGGTACTTTTATTTACGAAAGAGGTATAAATGCTTACCAGCAGAATTCAAATTTGCAAGGTGGTGTGCATGTCATGTGCATACAACCTTGGTTTTTCTCAATCGGCCGCTTGCACTTCGGACAAGGTTTGGAATTAGCTAGTATCCTGGCAGCCATAACATAAAGTATTTAGCATCAGAAATTCTCTGAGACACCACATAACAATAGTGCTGCTTCTTTTTTTTACTAAATGTGATTACAAACACAATAAACCCACATGACACCTCATGTTTAATGACCCAGGTGTGAGTGGATAATTTCGCAACGGAAAACCATATGCGTGGCCAGGCATTAGGCATCGCAAACCAGAGAAACAAAGTTCTAGCAGAATATTTACAAAAATGATAGGAGCCATGAGTCAATGACTACTACCTAATCAGAAAACAAGAAACACAACGAGCCAACTCACTATACCAACTATGTCTTCTCCTTCCTATTACATTCAACAGTTCCACAATCTTGTTGTTCACCTATTATGCCAAAATACAAAAGCTCAAAGCTGAACCTCATATTTCAATCATTACATGACTAAAGCGTACCATCCTGGGCCACTCAACCACCAGATTATCCAACTAAATGTTTTCGTATAAAAACTACATTCTTATACTTCCATTTCGAGAATTTCAGATCATATAAATCTTTCCAAAATATTTTCAGCGGCATTACATGCAACGAATATAGCCAATCAAACCTTTAAGTAACAAACCAGAAACCTTAACTGTTTTAACTCAATTTGTATTCCACTTTTGATATTTATTGTTCATATTTCCTTAAACATTGACTCGTTCAGATCACCATTTCAACAGATGTAGATTTAACACACAATTCATTTCTTTCCGGTCCTCACTTAGGTGAAAGTAGTTTGTCAATTATGTCATAGAGAGGGCCAAAGTAGAAGCACACCTTTGGCACACAATAACCAAAAGATTACATCAATTGACATGTCACATACATCATCGACCACAAAAATCATTGTTGCAGAAGTTGCACACATGGTTTCTGTGTCCATAGAAAGACATAAAATGGAAGTACTCGATAAACATTATAATTCTGAGACGAGCACTTCCACAGTGTTTGAATAATTATTGACAAAATTTGGTCGACGTACCCCTAATCCTCTTAAAGACCGAAATGCCAGAAGTACACACGGTTGTCGCCTATTAAGAAATTTGTTTTGCAAAAAGACTAACAAAATATGATTCAGTATGAAAACCACCACATCTCCAAAGAAATATAGCAAGCAGTCAAGCTCAATATCAAACATGAAAACAACTATCTTTGCTGTAACAGATGTTCTACCAATTCATGTTTTCAGACTCTGCACTGTTTTTCATTATCCACTTTTCCACAGTACCACAATCCACAGGACGATGAGCTTCTTCTGTACACTGCAATTTCAGCTCAAAATAATAAGCTTTACTTAAGCCAAATCATGGAAAACACACTTAAATTTCCATGTGATCCGAAAGAAACTTACATTCCAACAAAAGCCATACGAACATAAGCAAGCAACATCATAACCTCCACTGCCAACAGCAAATTCAACAGCATACTCACAACCTGGGGCAGGACACCACTTGGTCTACCACATAGTAGGTGGAAAAGGAAACAATCAGCCAGTAAGAAACATAAGCTGCTTTGGAGAGCCTAACATCTAGTGAGTTACTCCTTATGTCCCATAATTTTAGTCCCTTTTGGGAGTTCCAACTTTTTAAAGTAATATCAAAAGGTTATTAAGAAAATCGTCCCTTTCATCTAACACACCCCTTGGTGAAGGATATATTTCGGGAAACTGCTAAGATTTTGACTTCTCAAAGGGAGATCTTTATTGGGACATACCAAAATGGAAAGATGGTCCAAAAAAATGGGAATACAAATCACTATCCACTTCAAAGGATACTCAAAAATGAATTCAGCATACTTGGAAGTAATGCGCCATCTGATTTTTGTTAAACATCTTTCATAATCAACTACACCCATCCCCCAATCTAACCCAAGCAAAAAACTAAATAAGCGAACACATTGGAAAAGCAAGGAACAAAAAAGCCACACAATTAGTTTCTCTCTCTTTTCCAAAGGTAAATTGTCTAACAAATAAATAGAACTCCCGATGCCTCAATTCCAATTTTTTCTTGCAAGGGCAAGGGGAACAAAGAAATCCTAGGAGACCATACTACAAGGCAACATGGGATATGAACACCATGTACATCACGATAGGTACTATCTATGTAGCAGTCCCCAGGAAAGTTGCATCAGAGTATTGCCAGTCAATGTATGGGCCTCCACAAGAAATTGACATGTCTACCCATTGCTGCAACCAAATTTAGGCACTATCTATATTCATTAGCATATAATGTAAATCGGCAACGGTGTCACAGCTTTTGAATAGTTGGGCACCACCGTATCATTTTGAGAGGGTGAAGAAGGCATGGAATATAGCACCTCTTTGCCTGATGTTGAGTGTTTGGGGGGAGAGAGAGCACATAGGACCGAGGATGTAATAAAAGTTATGCTATCCTTATATTATTCTTCTAATTCTTGGTTGATCTTCTAGAATACATTACTTCAGCCAAACTAGGAGAGCAAGAGCTCATATATCCCAAATGTACCTTTCTATTGTCTTCTATATAAGAACGAAGAAGGTAACGGGCATACTTCTCCTTATCTTCATCGGAAGCCAATAGGCTGATCATATCCTGACCAACAATGGCACAACAAGATGGATCAGGACACCTCAGCATCAAACATCCTGGACCACCATCCATGGATGTCCTCATGTAAGCTGCCACAATAAATAGCAACATATAAAGATCAAGATAACTTCTCGATTCTACATATACAATTGCAGAAATTTAGACATTCTGAGATAAGCATTGGCATTAGGCAGTGTCCTGATTGAAAATATCAACAAGCCAAGAATTATAAACAAAAGCTATAAATCAGATGAAAATGACTAATACAGATGTCTCCTTGCACAATACAGATCCCTAACATTCACGATATCAAAGCGAATGATTCAAATTATTACACTGTCCATCTGTAATGAAACCATCTGACAAGGTATTCGTAATGGTGTTCCACTAGAAATATTTCACAATTGCTTCGACTAATATTTCAAGAAGAGTGGAACTCTCATTAATAGCACAAATAAAATGAAAATTCTTCTAAAAATTACAAGGGATAACTGATAAGTAACAAATCACGCAAAAGAATACTGAAAAATAAGGTTTACGAATGAATTATATACTAAAACTCAGTTCAGTCAGTTGTATATAGAGGCACACATGCCGGCATAAATCCCTTGAGAGTTTTCTTTTACCCCCACCACCAAATAAATAAAAATAAAAAAAGTAATAATAATTCTTATAACATTCGGTATGTTTTTGAGGTCAGACAAGCTTCAAACACTTCTGCCCTGCAAACACATCACAAATTTGGAGAACATAACTAGAAATCCAAGATAAGACAGAAACATAGATCGATTCCTATTACTTCCCCTTTGGATATTTCATTTTAAAAGATGAAAATCCAACCTTCCAATTTGGCAATTTGTTCATAAAAAACTTCATGAGGATAATAGACCTTCTCATCTATAGTAAGCAAAGTGAATCAATGTTTCTAGGGTAAATTAAACACACATTCCCTAAGTCTGAGATAAATACAGTTAGTCTTACATAATCAAATCGACATCCCTAAAGATATGATAACATTGAAATAAATGGTCTAACCCATATGTTAGGAACATGAATAAAAAACAATCTATACTGTCCTTCACAATATCGGTTACCACACACCAAATATATCTAAGACATCCTACTTCTGAGTAAGACTTCCCAAGAACCAAACACACTCGATCTCCCTCTACCACCACCCCACCACTCTTACCACCACCAGGTTAGCCAACAGCTGCCATTATCACTATACCGACTTTCCGCCAGCTCGCCACCTTCTGCCCTTCCACCGCCATCACTCTTTCCACGCTGCCAGTTGCTCATCTCACTCCTTCTTCCAATAGTCTCACTTCCACCAATCACGTGCAATCAAACCCCATTTATATCCACATTCCACAATTGCTCTTTCATTTCGGGCAACCTTAAAGGGCACAGAGAGACGGGGGTAGTGACAATATGAGAAGGTTGGGTGAAGTGGAGAGAAGGGGTGAATGGAGGCTTTGTTGGGTGGTGTTGGGCTGTGAAAGTTGGTCAAAGTGAGGACACAGGGGTGGGTGGCAGGCAACTGTGAGGGTTGGCTAAAGCAGATATAAAAAGAGAGGGAGGGTGGGGTGTGGGGCTGTTGGAGATGGAGTGGGCTGTGAGTGATGGGTCAAGTAGAGAGAGAGTGGTTAACCAATAAAGACAAGATCCCTAGAGAATAACCACCAAAATTTGCTGGACCTTTAAATGCATGAAATCTTAATTCAGAAGGAAACACATGCATAATGCCTATAAACTTTAATCACATGCTACTCAACAATATAACTATGAGACGTAAATCTGAAGATTTAATTGAAGTAAGGTGAAGTGAAACAAACATCTCCAGCATGTACTGCAAAAAGGATGTCCACAAGCAGCTGTGCTAATCCTGTCAAGAGGATAGCTTTCAAAACAAATCCCGCAAGTCAACTGCACATGAAAAATAAAATTTAGACAAATAAATCAAAACAAAGGAGAAGAAAACATCCTACCTATGTTGTCACAGCATCTAGTACACCACACACATGCAAAATTTTTGAATATTGAATTCTCAGTAACTTACTTCTTTAGCATTCAAAAATTTTACAACCGGCCGTTCCAGCAAGCCCACAGTCTTGCGGACTCTATCTTCATCAGCAAACCAGGCTTCGTGAACATTACTTACACTCCTGCTCAATTCAATAATTCAGCAAACAACATATGGGGCTTGAATTGATGAAATGTTGCATCTAGGATTAATGATGCTTCAAGACATAAAGGATTGGGGATGGATCTAACCATACTTTGGCTAAAAGACCATATTAACTTCACCCCCACCCAATATACATAATCAAAGAAAAAACAATATACATTACTTTTAAACCTCAAGGGATTAAAAAGTGAACACTTTACCAATGGTAGTGGCAGAGTAGGATGCTTGCAGCTACTCTTGATATGGAAAGGACAGTGGATACTGTTGTGATATCGTCCTGTTGACGCTGGCGTATATCTGCTTCGTTCAGGACCACATAATTTTTCTGAAACATAAAAATATGTGGAAAATTCAATAACAGAAAGAGGAACAGTTCAAACCATTAAACTTGCGACAACTACAAACTCAAATTGAGAAAGTAGGAAGGCGAGTTTCATGGCAGTAACGCTGCTTACAGAAAGCAGTCACCCAAAATCATCCCTCAACATGAAATTGAATGGAACAGAATTTTCAATCAAGGGCTTAATGCTCAAATTAAGATTACATTTTCATAATAAATTTTCAAAGTTAAAGTGAGTACGATAAAGAAGACTTTAACAGCATACCACAATCTTGAAAGTTAATTGCAAAAAATTTCAACTTTGTCAAAGCCTGCCAAGTGCCACCACATAGACTAAAAGATCTCACAAATTTCAAAAACTACTCTCTAAGAGATCACACTGCTGAAAACATAATTCTAAATCAAGCTACAAAGCCCTCAAGATAACAATAAAATTTGATTATCTCTTCACAGTATAGAAACAGTCTCGTGTGCCAAAAAAAGAATAGCTTAGATACATTGAGAGCTTCTCGTATATTTCAAATACAATATGAACATGCAATGGTCAAGCAAACCCCATCTGAACAGAAAAACCAAAGGAACATTCAATAATCCAATTCAACCTTGCCCTCATTGCAAACTGGGTGCCTTTACTTGAGGCTAGCATTTAACAAATGGGCTCCTTCACAAGCTGTTGCTCATGACCTATGCAAGATACTCGAATTGCAATCCCCAACCATTGATACTCAATTATTCAGTAATTGTCATTTGCTTTCTAAACAGAATTGCAATTCAAAGCGGCTCAATCTTTTACCAAATTGATTGAGCCAAATATAAAAAGCAGTTGGCTCAATGTAATTCGGATACATACCAAAAATCATAATGTTCTAAGAGTAAATTTCTTTTGCCGATCAGAATAATAATAATAATGATACTTAATCTTTTCCGAAATCGCAATCTTAGTCTGGTAATCTTTGTTCTGCTTCCGCACTTTCAATCATTGCTCTCGCAAATTTGAGTTGTGCGGGATGTTTTCGAAAACCACTTTTATGCTCGCGCTCCAACTCATCCACGCTGTGACATAGGTCGCAACTCGCAATCATTGGCAGTCCCTCAATTACATACAGAACACAAATAGGACACAAACTTGCACAACATAATTACACTTTCTGATGATCAAACAGAACAGAATCACACATAAACACACTTTAAAACAATCTATTTTATCGGCACACTACCACTGCAATCAAAATGGAAACTTCAAAAAAGGTCCTAATAAACAATCAAATCTTTAACCCGTTTTCGTTTTCAGAAAAACATTTCACCTGTTGGTGTTTGGCAACAATGTCTCGATAGTCATCGAAATCGTTGTCCATGAACTCGTAATCGCCACAATCGTCATCGCTGTAGTAATCCGCGGCCGTATCGCCACTGTAGTAATCGTCTTCCACGGAGTTCGCATCCTGCATATCGTCTTCCGAATCCATGCCTATATATATAATAACCCTAGAGACAAAACAAAACCCTGGGATTTGCCTTCCCAAAATCTCAGATTCTGTGGCCCGATTGCCTCACGGGGAAGAGAACATGGACCGTAATTAGGGCAGAAAACGATCAGATCGCCCAAACCAGAGAGGAGAGAGAAATGATAACGATGTTGTTTTGTTTCTGAAAGAGGGAAGAAAACAAATAGGGTAAATTACACTGACCTCCCCTGATGTTTTTGACTTGTACACTGAACACCTTACTTTATTTGAAATATCACTGATCTCCCGTGAGTTTTATATTTTAGTATCAAAAGTAACTTTCTGTTACTAAAATAGCACTGACCTCCCCTGAGTTTTATATTTTAGTATCAAAAGCACCCTTTTATTACTTAGCCGTCAGTGACAGTATCGAAAATTAATGAGGTAAGCCATTAACCTTTCTTGAATTCCCAAAATTGCCCTTGACACTAGTTTTGGATTACACTAATACAATAGAAAATTTGTCAATTTGCACATCACAACGTCATAAGTAGCAAAATTTTTCACGTCACAAATTTTCTACTGTATTAGTAGAAAATTCAGTACCCAAGTGATGCAAAGCAACTGAAAATGACTTACTTATACTCTTATATGATGTAAGGACACATCCATTTGTCAAACAAAAAATTAAATTAAAAGACATGTATATTTAGTAGCATTCTCATGTTTTGTTATCTTGATTTCTTTTTCTTTTTCTTTTTTGAACGTCATTTTTTTAACAACAAAAGCCAAAAAAGGAATTCGTTTCATTTTTTTTTATAGAAATTGCCCAGCAATAAATTATATTCTAAGTATTCATGCATGATCATTATTTAGAAAGAAAAAAAAAAAGCCTTTTGCATTTAGATTGTAACTAGTGTCAAGGGCTATTTTGGAAATTCAACAAAGGTTAATGGCTTACCACATCAATTTCCGATACTGTCACTGACGGCCAAGTAACAAAAGAGTGTTTTTTATACTAAACTATAAAACTCAGGGGAGGTCAGTGCTATTTCAGTAACAGAAGGGTGCTTTTGATACTAAAATATAAAACTCAGGGGAGGTCAGTGCTATTTCAGATAAAGTAAGGGGTCAGTGTGCAAGTCAGAAACCTCAGGGGAGGTCAATGTAATTTATCCTATAAATAATTATATTTTTTTGTTTAAAATTGCACGTATTCCTATAGTGGACATTTAAAAAGGGAGGGAAGGTAACTTTTTGGAAGACATCAATTTGTAGTTTGATATTATGAAGAGAACATAAGGTTTTCTTTTTCAAAAAAAAAAATGAAGAATACAGTAAGGAAAACTCTTTCGTGGAAGAGTTAACTTTTTCTATGTCAAAGCCTTTAATAAGTGTAAAAAGTGAAAACTCTTCCGTGGAAGCGTTTGCCTTATGTCAACCTAATGAACTCACAATAGAGGGACTATTTAATATGTATGGCCTTATATACATCATATACATCGAACGGTTTCCTACACAATTACATCCTTATTTGTTTTGTAAGATTGTGTTTCTAGAATTGCCAGAGGGGGGATATGCAAATGTCACTCAGCTTACCACGGCCCACACAGCAGTTTTTCCCTTGTGATGGCTGTCTCACTTCATTCTTGAAAGCTGTTTTCCCCTCACAAAGTTACTTTCCAGGACTAGTATTGAGAGTGGAGATTTTTCTTTTAGGTTATGTAATTATGTTGAACTTCAGTTTTGTAAGATTCGTTTCAAAACTAGTACTATTGCATGGAGTCTTCTTTTTGCATGAACTTTAGCTGCAAACGAAACTGGCATCACTATGTAGCGGTGCAAACGAGCCGAACTTTAGGATGCTTAAACTTGAAGCTCGGCTTGAGAGAAAATCGAGCTCAAACTAAATTTGAATACTCGAGCTCTGTTCGAGTTTTGAAGGAACCTCTATAAATGAGCCGCATACATACATGCAAGTCATGCTTATCTACATGAACCAAGCTTCACCTAACTTGAACCAGTTGGTTTACTAAATAGTAGCTAGAAATTTTATCTGAGCATACTAAACAAACTAAGCTGAGCTCTAACTTAAAATCGAGTCTCCGACTACTCGTAAACAGTTCAATTTGTTTGCAACTATATTAATAGGTAAAAGGTAAGGTATTTTCCCTTTTTTTTAAAGACTCGTGATGCATGTCGGGATTGGCTTAGACAAATCTCAACTAATTCTTGAAAACCAATTCCACTATTCAGTATCTACTGTCGAGGCCCAAATTAAAACTTAAGGCAAAATAAAAAAAGTTAAGGTACTTGGGATACGTCCAACCCCCACGCAATGATGGAGGGGTGGAGTGGCCCAGACCAATCCATTCTTACTAGAATCACACTATATATAGTATAATATACGCATTAAATTGTTACAGTATAATGTACTATATCGAGCATCAAAAAGTACGATAGTGGGAAAACATGCGATGGAAAACAACTATCAGTTCTTTTTTGTATGGGTATGTTATGCCAAGCGTATGTATAAATAGAAAGTGACTTGGAGAATATGTTTTTCTAGTAGACTATTATTCTTTAAAATCCATGCTTGAATTTCAAACTAAGTGTAAGAAAACTTAAAAATTTAACAAACATGTGAATAAGTAAAATTTCAAGTTCTAAGTTTCGGCTCCATAATCCTCTATGTAAATCCTAGGTCCGTCTCTAACCCACAAATAACAGTTCCAGATTAAGTCTATAGTATGAGAGGACAAAGGCAAGTTATCAGGATGTATCCAAGGTCCATACAAATGTTTTTTTTTGGAGAAAGGGACAGAAAATCTATTAATAATAATGGGGTTACAAATGTGTTATCGCCATTATGATAATAGACTCTGGTAACAAGTGAAGGCCAAAACGAAAATAATCTGTCACTAATTATTTTCTGGCCTAATGAACAAAGTACAGTGCTACAGATCTCCTACACACTAACTATGCTATCGATCAGAAGAAAATGAAGCTCCAACGACGAGCGAAGGCCAACAACAGGCCTAAGGAACAAAACATAGCGTGGACATGTGTGTTTGGAAAACCTAACATACACCTAAAACACACCGCAAACACAAAACCTTACTACCACCAGAAGATAAGAGAACGCCAACTGCAAGCAAAGCCCAATACAAGGGCAAAGGAACAGAGCATGGTGCAACAATGGGTGTGGGACAAAACTATATAACAACAACGAACAGTTAAAAACAAAAACTGAGGGCATCAAAAAAGATCCGCAACCAATTGATAACTCCTCGGTCCATACATGTACAGTTGGACAATAGAATCATCTGATTCTTGAGAATATATCCTAAGATTTGGGGTTTAGGGAGTTTCTATGCTCGGACACGCACCAACACGTACGTGTTGTTAGTACGAGTTCATGTAACATTGACTTTGACACTGCTTGGATCGTCAAAAAATAACTTGCCAATTTTTGTTGAACGGCTTGAACAGTAAGGCTCTGAGCAACGGAGATGTTGAAATCAACATGCTAGAGACGTCGCAATATGTTGAATTATGAAGTGTCAATGTTGGAACTTGTGACTGATATGGAGAGATACCAAGGAGTTCTGATGAAAAGTCAGATGCCGGAGCGGAGCGCACAGAGGAGAGCTAGCGTAGTGGAGGTACCTGATTTTTACTCTCTATTGTAAAAACTCTGGCCGATTTTTTATCATAATAATACAAACGCGCTCTCACTCCCGTGGAGGTACCTAATATTGGGGAACCACGTAAATTCCTGCATTAATTTGTTACTGTTTTTTGTATTTGTGTGGTGATTATTCTAACAGTCAAGAAGTAAGACGGTCCCCTCAAGGTGGCTATAGATATTGTCGAATCCTGCGAAGACTTTGTTTCAGGAGTTCTAAGTCAGCCTACGCATACTTCGAAGGCTTTTTTTCTTCAAAACCATGTTGCAGTAGAATTTAAGGGAATTCCTGCTCGAGGATGGGAGGGGATCCTAAAGCCACGGTGTAAAAAACCACATCCATCATCTACTGCTAAAACAGGATATAAGAACCATTAAAGGAGGACATATTCGTTCTGAATTCGACAGTAAAAATGATGGTTGATCGATCTCAAACAAAGAAAATAACTTGGCAGAAGAAGATGGTTTGATGATCTGAGAGAAGTTAATAGTTTTGAATATCGGTCTTGCGATTTGGAGGCTCCAATATGGATACGTATCGTACCGTATCAGCCGATACGCCCAAAAAATTAAAAAAATCATGGTCTCTACACCCTATTCCCGCAACGTATCGTTCAATATGCCGTTTACACCGATACCGCTATTTAAAACTATGGAAGTAACTGGTGGCAAGGATTTGGTGTACGAATTTGAATAGGAAATATGAAGCTTATTTTTTCTGCTATTTTTTTTTAAAAGAAAACGTAGTTCTTCGCCATATGATCCAATAAAAATGCTATTAATTGATTATATAAACGAGTGCTTTGATACCAATAACAAAAGAAGAGAATAGCGAAAAGAAAGGGGGGAAAGAGAACACCTGAGAGAGAAATAAGAAAGTACTATACGTTGGAACCAGGGGCCTTGTAGTGAGTGAGCTCACTACATGCGTGTAGTGAGCTTTCTTGGCCGTCCCATCCAATATCAACAGTCCAGATTGTCTTACACCTTAAAAAATACTTTTACATTTACTTTAACTCCAATTTATCTGGACCGTTGATCTCGGATCAGATGGCCGAGAGAGCTCACTACACGCATATAGTGAGCTCACTCACTACAGGCCC
Organism: Vaccinium macrocarpon; assembly: GCA_022606695.1. Taxonomy (NCBI): domain Eukaryota; kingdom Viridiplantae; phylum Streptophyta; class Magnoliopsida; order Ericales; family Ericaceae; genus Vaccinium; species Vaccinium macrocarpon. The sequence continues at coordinate 7,027,033 of CM040173.1, read as the reverse complement.
CCCAAATCCCTATTAAGTTATACTAGATTTTGGACATGCTAATATGAAAGACGCGTATATTTAGAGCAACTTCAACCCATCTCTATTTCTCCAAAATAGAGAATGGATGTGACATATTGAGGGATAATTTTGTAATTAATGTCTTCTTTTCTTCACTTTTTGTACTTTTTGGGAGAATCTTGGAGGGATCCACTATCTTTTTTAGATATTTGGTCTTCCAAAACTATTTTGATTCTCCAAATATAGAGAACCAAATCTCATTTTGAAGGAATAAAGATGAATTGAGGTACAAAAAGTACGATGGGCCCCTCCAAGATTCTCCCAAAAAGTACAAAAAGTGAAGAAAAGAAAACATTAATTACAAAATCTCCCATCAACGTGTCACATCCAGTCTTCATTTTGGAGAAATAGAGATGGAAAGCTTTGTCAAGTCAAAACCTATAAAATTATCCGAATAACTTTTTTACATAATAGATTAAAAATAAAACAAACTACAAATGTGGTTCATAGTATCCCGTCTTCAGAAAACTAAAGAGACCAAATATATGGCAAAATTTTGTTTTGGATTCTAAACTCTTGTTTCCTACATTATCAATATTTATCAATAGATGTTAGCACCATTTGTAGCTATAATTTATTTATTTTGAATGTTGTATCATGTATGTCACTATATCCTTTTAAGTGTGTGCTACAACTTGGGAAATGGGTTTGTTTGTTTGATGATACTAATAGTGAATATGATCATATATATATATATATATATATATATATATATATATATATATATATATATATAGGATCCCCTTCCAATAAGGGTCCCTTATTGAAAACTACCATGCGGACCTGCCTGTTTTTGTGTTTCCGGACCAAATTTCGACGATCCGAACCGTTCAATGTCTTTAAAATGCATTTTCAAGGGCCCCCGCGAAGATTCGTCAAAAAAAAATACCCGGAAGGGCTTCATCGGATCGGTTTTTGCTAAAAATGCTATATATAACGTTTTTAGCAAAAACGATCCGATCGCCCTTCCGGCATTTTTTGACGAATCTTCGCATTCCCTGAAAAATGCATTTTAAAGACATTACAACTTCATCGTCGGACCGAAATTTTCGAAAAAAGGTGAGGTCGCGTGGTAAGCAATAAGGGGCCTTATTGGAAGTTTATCCTATATATATATATATATATATATATATATATATATTGATATAATCTTCTTCTGCATGGTTTTTTTTTTTTTTTATGGTGAGTGTCCAGCGCCAACTTTTATAGCATCAAACCAATTTTGAGACGGGGCCAACACAAAGAACCCAATTGTCATGACACCCTACTTAAATCATGGTTTGCCTCTGGGAAGAATCCAACCCTTGCTATGTTGCAAACAAGTATACCCCCTTGGGAGAGTTAGTGCATATAATTTCATCGGACTATCAGTGGTAAGATTAATAATACAACACCCCGTGGTATTGTACATCTTTTATATCTTGGGGATTATATATTCATGCATGTTTAATCTGAATTGCCAATATTTAAACAAATTAGATGTTTCCAGTGCATCGAACTTTGGGGTCATGATTCTGTAGTTGTAGATTGACGGTTTGGACGGCTTTTGTTTCTAAGGAAAATGACTGTTCAGAGGCAAATGGGACAAAAAATGCCATCTTCATGACACACTCTTCGGAATTTTTCTCACTCGCATGAGACGGAAAATATTATTTCCACGTACACAAAACAAAAATGTTGCTGGTCTGATATACCCCATCTTTTTATTTCCATACCTTTCTCTCCCCTTTTTCCTTTTCCGGCTCTCTCTCGCACTCTCTCTCTCTCTCTCTCTCTCTCTCTCTCAAATGCCTTACAGTGATACATACTCTCGCCTAAAACAATCATCGGCGACACTGGACCCCACTCTTCCCCACCGTCTGACACACACAACGTCTCTTGCTTTTCATTTTCAGTTTGGGGTTACGGTACTGGGGATTTTCGATTGGGCGTTAGGTTTCGGGATTAATTGATAGCAGTGGTAGCGGTGGAGTTTCTTCTTCAGTTTGGGGTTACAGAATGCTGAAGAGCTGAAGTTGTAACCTTTGGATTCTTCACCGACTGAATTTTATGATGTTGTCGAGATGGGAGTCAAGGCACATACCCTATTTTTTTTGTACCAATAGAAGAAATCAAGAATATTATCTCATCTGTGTATTCCTACACTTGCAATTGTATCGGTTCGTGTGAATTGTAGAGTTTTGAATGAAACAATGTTAAACTCTTTGGCTTCCTATATTTGAGAATAGCATTGCTCTCGGATGGGACGATTGGGTTGTCAATGATGTATAAATACATCTTTTAAATACCCATTGCTCTTTTGATGAAACAATGTTGCACCGTTTGAGAATATCATTTACCCGGAATGAGACACTAAACTGCTAGTGTGATATATAAACCCAACATTTTATTTTGGAAAAAATAACAATTCTTTCTTTAAATGAAAAACAATATTAGACCTCGAAGGTGAATTATTTTGACAACCTTTGTGAATGTCATTGCACCCGAAACAACATTGCACCTTGAGTGTATTAATATTGCACCCTACTCATTGCTCCTTAAATCAAACTTCTCATCTTGAAAAAAAAATAAAACATTGATCCTTAAATGAACAAATGTTCCACCTTGAGTGTATTAATATTGCACCCTACTCATTGCTCCTTAAATCAAACCTCATTTTGGGAAAAAATAACCGTTGCTCCTTAAATGAAAAAATGTTGCTCCTTTAGTGTATTAATATTGCACCCTACTCATTGCTCCTTAAATCAAACTTCTCATTTTGGAAAAAATAATCATTGATTGTTAAATGGAAAAAATGTTTCACCTTTAGTGTATTAATATTGCACCCTACTCATTGCTCCTTAAATCAAACTTCTCATTTTGGAAAAAATGATCATTGCTTCTTAAATGAAAAAATGTTTCACCTTTAGTGTATTAATACTACACCTTGAGTGTATTAATATTGCACCCTACCCATTGCTCCTTAAACAAAAATATGTTGCACCTTAGAGAATTAACTTTGCACCCTTCGAGAAGAACCATTGCTCCTTAATCATTGCTCCTTAAACGAGAAAACATTGCACCTTGAGTAAATTAACATTGCACCCTTTGAGAATAATCATTGCTCCTTAAACGGAAAAAAGTTGCACATTGAGTGAATTAACATTGCACCCTTTGAAAGCAACCATTGCTCCTTATGTAAATTAACATTGCACCCTTTTAGAATAACCATTGCTCCTAAATCATTGCTCCTTAAACAAAAAAAAGTTACACCTTGAGTGAATTAACATTACACCCTTTAAGAGTAAACATTGCTCCTTAATCAAATTTTTTTTTTTTTTTTTTTGGAAAAGATAGTCATTGCTCCATAAACGAAAGAAAGTTGCACCTTGGCTTACTTAACTTCCACCCTATGACCATTGCTCCTTAAATCAAATTTTTATTTTCAATTATATTTTTCTTCCTAATCAAACCGACCCTTATAGTTCTGAAAATACAGTCAATCTATCCGAAATTCTTGTCCCATCCCTTATTCCCTTACTCGAAATGATAACTTGCAGGGAATGGAATTAACTGGTGCATCCAAACATTTCGAGGCTTCTAGTTGTGGCATGAGATTTTGCCAAGGACCAGATTTCGCCAAAGTGCAAATGGCTGCTTTCCTCCACAGCTTGGTTACCAAGTATAGGTAAAACTTAAAGGCTTCATCATGTCGAACTGAATGTGTAGAAAAGCAATGCTACGGCCTACCAACATAGATAGAGACTATGCTATTACGCAATGGATTGTCAAGTGGAAAGCAGTCGAAGGAGGAGAAATCGTCCGAACTCCCGCCCTAACATTCCCAAATGGTTTTCATGTTCAGTTTTCTCTGTGAGAGAGAGAGAGAGAGAGAGAGAGAGAGAGTATACCTGCTCGCAGACTGAGCGAGAGAGCAGTGGTGTGGGTTTATGATTTGGGAAAGGTAAAGGGGGATTCCATGTTTGATTTGGGGAAGGGAGGGTGTGATTGATTTGGAAAAGAAATTAAAAAGCAAGGGTTTTTTTTTTCCACTTAAAATTGCTATACCATGAATCTAGAAATAGTTTTCCTCTTCCCATCAAGTAATGATTTCCAAAAAGTGTGTCATGAAGATGACATTTTTTGCCCCATTTGCTTCTGATCTGTCATTTCCCCTTTTCATTTTGTTTCTAAGACCAGGCAGAGAGTTTGTTTTGTATGGAAGAGTCATGTTATGTAGATCTGACTGATTATTTTGACAAGACAAGCCATTTTTACCTCTGACGTCTGAGGATTCTTGTACGTCTGACAGTTTGGACGGTTCTTGTTCCATAAAACACTTGTTTTTTTCCTTCTCTTCTAATCTTGACCTTCCGTGGTTACTCCAATTTCAAAAATACTATTTGTACAACTATTTCGGCTTCAACCATTTACAACTTATAACATATACGTGGGGTTTATATTCATAATTGGTGTGTGGGCTCCACATGTATGTGAAGAGATTGTAAATGGTTTGAACCGAAATGATTGTACATGTAATATTACTCCTCCTATTTTTACCTTTTCTTTTTTGAACGGCAAATAAAGCAATATTTCATTACTAAATATTATAAGAGGAAGGAAAAAATATTATGAGAGGAAGGAAACAGGTAGAAAAACCAAAAAAGCCAGAACAAATACGGTAGTTGGAAAGGTACCAAACAACTGAAAGATATATTTTCCCGAAAATTCTTCCATATGAATCATGACTACACCCCATTATCAAAGTTTCCATACAAATACTCCCACACCTTTTCTGCGCTATGAAGAAATCTAAACGATTCCAAAACCAAAACAGACCCTTTAATGCATTTTTTGCCCTTAGAGACTTATTAGTTGTGTTGCATGCGAAACCTTCTCCAAATATTGCTTCTCTAGCTCCACCCCTCGGATTGCTCTCCTCCTATCAACTTCCTTGTCTGACTTGTCAACTATTTCTTGGATTGTCCCATTAAACTTAATAGCATTCCTTCCAACTTCCTTGTCTAATTCGTCAATCATATCTTGGGTTTTGGAAAGAAAGAAAAAAAGGCTATTTCTTGCGCTGCCCCTTCAAATTCAAAAGCATTCGCCTCAATTTTTTTCTATCTACCCTTTTCTAATTAGTTAATCATATGTTGGTAATAATGTTACCCTTTCACTACTTATCTTACCTCTAGAAGTGCCAAATTCAAAACCAAAATTGGGGACAACATAGAATTTGGGGACTAGAAGGTAGGCCACATGTGATATATGCACATTAGATCATTCATAACATTGATTGCTAGCCAACCAAACTGAATAGGTGAAAAAGCAACCACTCAAAAAATATACTCCCTCCATTCTATGAAGTTTGTCCGGCACGGAGTTCAAGAACTCAAAAAAAAATAGTTCTTCATAAAAAATGTTAATTTTTTGGGAAAATGACCAATAAATGGTTTTTAAAACTAATAATACCAATTACATGGGGAAGTTTTTCAAAATGACTGAATTCATGAAAAGGAGAAAACAAATTCCACATAAGTGGTAAGGCCTACCTAAATTGTCCAAACTACCCTCCATGCCTTCAAGAAAAAAAAATCCTCGTTGCTCCCATTTGACACATAAAACAACAGAGAGTGTGAGAGGGAGAGAGAGAGAGTTCCAGCGAGCACGATCCCCACAACCACAGGCGGGGGAGCACGATCCCCATCAATACCGGCGGGCGACTACAATCCCCAACCGCCGTCGACCACACTCTCCACCTCCGGCGATTGAAGACGGCTTAATCATCGGCAAAATTTACTTTCGAATCGCGCGGTTCAAATCGCAAGTAGGAGCTTTGAAGGTCTTTCTCTCTCTCTCACGCTGCTCTCTTCTCCTTCTTGGTGGTTTTAGCACAAAAACTAGGGTTTTAATTTTAGAAACCCTAAACTGAGTTGCTAGGTTCCAAAAGAAAACCCTGATTGGAAAATTTGAAGTTTTTTTTTATCTAAGAAGTGGCATACAAGATTGATTGTCTTGACATCATTATTTGATGTTGAATGTGTTGTCTTTATTTCTTCTATTTTTATGACTTAATCTAAATTATGCCTATAATTTCTGTTGAGACTCCTTGAAATTTGTATTCCTAAATAATTGAACAAAGGGTAGATCTTATTGCCCTTATCTTAGTCATTTAATCTGTATTCCTAAAGAATTGGTTCTCCTTACCAGATACATTTGGTTGTATTTAGAACGTAATTACTAGAGCTGCCCTAATGGATGGGGGCATCCTGGTGGTATCTGCTCCAAATGGTCCCATTCCACAAACGAAGGAACATATTTTTCTTGCCCGCCAGGTCGGCAACCCATTGGGTATCTAGTCATTGTTGTGTGTTCAGGTTGGTGTACCATCTTTGATATGATTTCCTAATAAAGTTGACGTTGTTGATGTTTTAGAGCTACTTGAACTTTATGAGATGGAACTCAATTGTATGCTGCTAGTAAAAGCATTGTGCTTCTTGCACTTGCTGTCATTTTTATTCCTATAGTTCTGAATTCGTTTATGTGATGGAACTCTTTCAGAGGAAGAAAGTTTTAAACCCCTTTGTCTTATGCAATTATTCCTACTTGCTTGCTTGATCATTGTAAATACGTAATTTCCCTTATGCTATGTGCAATAACATATGAATATGTTAAATTTTGATCGGCTCCAGGTGATGGAGACAGGCAAGAGAATCTAGCTAAGATGACGGAGTTCGCATTGCGCATGATCAACCAATTTCCCCAAACAAACAATAGTAGTGGTTGAAATCACTGAATATATTGGATCACATCCTAAGTTCTCCATTGAAATGAACAAGTAGTTGAAGTTCAGTGTTAGCTGTGTTTTCCTATTTTGGAATATGAAGTTGTAATTTATAGTTTGGAATATTAAGTTGAAATAAAAACAACTTTTGTTATCATTGCTTGGTTCATTTACTTGGATGAAGTTTGTGATTGTCGCTATTGCTGTTGGTTTGAGACACGATGCATCGGGCTAGGCCATCAAACAAGGGAACCACATCAAAATTTATCCAGGACTCTTAACTTGATTATCAACAGATTCACCACACATTGCAGCCCTATCTATAATAGCTGCATGAACTCTAGCACTCATGAGACCTGCACTCTATATTCGATATACTAGCACCATTAGTAAGGAAAATGGCATTCTCTCTCAAAATGTTTGCATCCATGTTAATCCAACTTGTCATGGCAGTGTATGGTCAAATCAATTTTTTTTTTTCAAAAATTTTGCATATTGCACTCTATCTTCCATATAATTGCACCATTATAAACAGCCTTTTTCAGTTAATTGCACTGTGCATGCAACAACATTGTTTTTCAGACAGTCTTTTTCAGTGTCAGTGACTGTACATTGTTTTTCATGTTATAGAAAGAGTGCAAAGGTCACTCCCTTGACAATGGAACGTCAAACGAATGGACTTCTATGCATGGTTCATGCCATCTAAAAACCTAAGGAAATAAGAAATAAAATTCCTGAGAAGAACAATCAGGTGCTTGTGGTTTCATACACAGTGCAGGTGGAGGTCATGTAAAGAGCAAGTTTTGTTAATGGTCGGAGCAAGTTTTTCAGTGCTAGTGACAGTACATTGTTTTTTTCATGTTATAGAAAGAGTGCAAAGGTCACTCACTTGACAATGGAACGTGGAACGGATGGACTTGTATGCATGGTTCATGCCATATAAAAATCTTAGGAAATGAGAAATAAAATATATGGGAAGAACAGTCACGTGCTGGTTGTTTGATACACAGTGCAGGTTTATCCCATATAAAGAGCAAGTTTTTCTCAAGCTCGGAGCACGTTTTGCAGTGTCAGTGACTGTACATTGTTTTTCATTTTATAAAAAGAGTGCAAAGGTCACTCCCCTGACAATGGACAATGGAACGTAGAACGGATGGACTTGTATACATGGTTCATGCCATCTAAAAACCTTAGGAAATGAGAAATAAATTTCTAGGAAGAACAGTCAGGTGCTTGTGGTTTTATACGCAGTGTACGTTTAAGTCATATAAAGAGCAAGTTTTGTTCTTGCTCGGAGCCAGTTGTTCAGTGTCAGTGACTGTACATTGTTTTTCGTGTTATAGAAAGAGTGCAAAGGTCACTCCCCTAAGAATGGAATGCCAAACGAATGGACTTCTATGCATGGTTCATGCCATCTAAAAACCTAAGGAAATAAGAACTAAAATTTATGGGAAAAACAGTCAGGTGCTTGTGGTTTTATACACAGTGCACGTTTAAGTCATATAAAGAGCAAGTTTTGTTCTTGCTCGGAGCAAGTTGTTCAGTGTCAGTGACTGTACATTGTTTTTCATGTTATAGAAAGAGTGCAAAGGTCACTCCCCTGACAATGGAACGTCAAACGAATGGACTTCTATGCATGGTTCATGCCATCTAAAAACCTAAGGAAATAAGAACTAAAATTTAAGGAAAAACGATTCAGGTGCTTATGGTTTTATACACAGTGCACGTTTAAGTCATATAAAGAGCAAGTTTTGTTCTTGCTTGGAGCAAGTTGTTCAGTGTCAGTGACTGTACATTGTTTTTCATGTTATAGAAAGAGTGCAAAGGTCACTCCCTTGACAATGGAATGTCAAATGAATGGACTTCTATTCATGGTTCATGCCATCTAAAAACCTAAGGAAATAAGAACTAAAATTTTTGGGAAAAACAGTCAGGTGCTTGTGGTTTTATACACAGTGCACGTTTAACTCATATAAAGAGCAAGTTTTGTTCTTGCTCGGAGCAAGTTGTTGATGTCGGTGGTATGTACATTGTTTTTCATGTTATAGAAAGAGTGCAAAGGTCACTCCCCTGACAATGGAACGTCAAACGAATGGACTTCTATGCATGGTTCATGCCATCTAAAAACCTAAGGAAATAAGAAATAAAATTTCTGGGAATAATAGTCAGGTGCTTGTGGTTTCATACACAGTGCAGGTTGAGGTCATATAAAGAGCAAGTTTTGTTAATGGTCGGAGCAAGTTTTTCAGTGTCAGTGACAGTACATTGTTTTTTTCAAAATATTTGCATCCTATCATTGGTAGCCTTGTCTAATCTAGTCTAATAACAAAGCAACTTTCGATGAGAAATTGTTTCGCTCATTGAATCTTTGGCATCCCTGGCTCTCTCCATAGTCTTTTTTCTCTCCCCTGTGACATTGTGCTTTCCATCGTCTCCTTAGCATCACCGGTCATGTCCTTGGCTCGATCTGCCTTCTAATCAGCATAGCTCTTTGCGCCATATATATTTCACGAAGCCAAGTTGGCCGCGTCACCAGACTTTTCATGACCTATGAGCTGCCTCTTTTGCGTCCAATTCCCTTAAATTGAACATCATTGAACTCAAATGATTGAAAGCTATGTAAAAAAAAAATACATGTCAAACACAACCAAAATACATGCTATACGCCTAAGATGGTTCAGCTTGTAAAAACAGTCGAATACAAATAATACATGGAGTGTTGTATAGAAATTGATAAGCATCTTTGTTCAGCTTGAAATAGGCATTTTTTTTAGTGAGAGCAGCTCATGAACACACAGACGACAGTGGTTATTCATGGACGGGGCAACTTCTCACAAGCATTTCATCAAACACATGAGGTGCAGAACCTATGTCAAGGACGGGGCAACTGCTCATAAGCATTTCATCGAACACATGGGGTGCAAAACACACGTCCATGTTTTCAAAACTTGGTGATTCGATGGAACCCAGAAAAATCACACACACAAGCACATATATCGGGATGGAAATTGAAATAACAAGAAAAAGGAACGAGAATAACCTTCAATTTCGAGTAGTGGTCGAGGTCAGACAAACAAGCGATAGGGATTCGATTGGCTTTTTTCCTGACCGTCGTCGATTGGTGCCAACGTGGGTACTTCTGTGGCGGAATCGATGTCGGGCTGCTACTGTTGTGACGGAACCGATGTCATCTGTGTTTTCCGGTAAGAGAGAGAGCGAGAGAGAGTGCACCTTTGCACATGGAGGGAGCGGGAGAGATAGAGGGAGAGTGCTAGGTTAAGTTATTCAATGGCTGGAGAAGAACGAAGGAAAACAAACGAAGACAGGAAGAAGGGAAGAAAGGGTTTCTTTCATTTATCTGGGAAAATTAAATTGAGGGTATCTTGGGCATTGCAATTGAAATTTACCATGTATGTGTCATTTCTTTTCTCCTTACCATGTCTTTGGAATTTCCCAAACCATGGCCACCTTTTGGTCATTATTTGCTCTTAACACCACCTTTTGGTCATTTTCCCTAATTTTTTTCCAAAAAATAATTGGACAAACATTGATCTAATAATTTGAGCAAAAAAATATATATTCCCAACAAAAGTTTTTTTTTTTAGTCTATGTACTCCGTGCCGAACAAACATTATGGAATGGAGGGAATATATTTATCGTCACATGATCTTCAAGACCCTTTTTTTCATTACACAATTACTTTACGGAGACTTTGGGACATCGAGTGGGGGTGGTGGTGGTGGGGACATGGTCATTGAATAAACTCTTGTACTCCTAATACTAGCATTAAAGTAGCGGGAACCTGCAGTAGCCATCCTCTCTAGTCCTTCCCAGTTTGAATTTTTTTCCAACCTAGGCCCACAACAATTCTCAGAACCGTTCACATTGTAGATAACGTCAACTACCGAAAATATGATGATCGGATGACAATCGACACCTTATTAGCACCCGTTTATATTGAAAAAATATAACGTGCACACAAAATTCTTTTGTGTGTTGTTTTTTTTTGTATATAAATATGTACCGATGAAGTATTGATCAACGTGATTTTAGTATGCTTTGAATGGTTTCGATCATTTTTGTGGGCTCGGGATAGGCCCAAAAATTTCAAAACCGGAGAGGATGGCTATTGGAGAAGAGCGGTTCCAAAGAAAAACTGCTCAATGATTGATTAGGCTTCTGAACTCTCTAGAAAGTAGAAAGATCGTCTAGGGGCAACAATCTACTAGTACTAGTGATCAGCAGGTGTCGTTTATCACACAAATGGTGTCCACTTGAACCAAATCAAAGGCTTTCGTTTGACCAAAGGACGTTTTTTCATACGCGGCGCAACCGGATCGGCCTTCCCGGACCTGTTTTAAATTAATTGCTATGGCTTTATTTGATAAAGTTGAAAGTTGAACACTGAAAATTAAAAAGAAAGTACGGAATACTGAATCTGTTAAGCTGATAAGTTGTTTGATATGAACTAAATTTTAAACACTGAAAAATAAGATATTTGATGTGTACAAGAAGCTGAAGTATTAAATTCATTAATTTTTCTACTTTGCCTTTTATAATTTCATACTGAGATGCAAAAATTAAATCAATAAATAAAATAAAGTATAATTATCCAACTAAAAATAATATATTGACAAGATGATTCGAGGATGGAGTGGTGGAGCTATGGTGGTGGTGGTGGACTACTGATGGGAGTTGTGGTAGTTACGGTGACAGTAGAATGATAGTGGGAGTGTTGAGGGAGTAATGGTATTGGTGGTAGTGGTTGTGGTTGTGGAGTGGTGGCATCTAGTGGTTGGAGTGGTAGAATGGTGGTGGAGGTGGATGAGGCTAGTGATGGTAGGAGTAGTTATGGTAGAGAAATGATGGTGGTGTAGTGGTGTTGGTAGTTTGTGATGAGAGTGTAGTGGTGTAGTGGTGGTGGTAGTTTGTGACGAGAGTGTAGTGATGTAGTGGTGTAGTGGTGGTGGTAGTTTGTGATGAGAGTGTAGTGGTGATGGTGTAGTGGTTGTGGTGGAGGTAGTTGTGGCGGGAGTAACGATGTAGTTGTGTAAGTGGGGGTGATGGCAGTAGTGGTGGTGGGATGGTGGTGGTGACAATGGCGGCAATGGTGGTGGTGACAGTGGCAGAGTGGTGGTAATGACGTGAGTGGTGGTGGTGGTAGAGTAGTAGAGTGATGGTAATGAAAACACACACCAATTAAGCAAAAATTAAGTAGCTCAAATCTACTTAATTTTTATTAACTTTTAAGCTTACATTTTAAGAGACACTTAATTTTTTAAGTAATGTAAAATGTAGTTATCAAACCTGCTTAATCACTTATTACTTAATTCATTCAGTTTTAAGTGTTGAATATGTGTTATAAAACAAGACCTATGTCATAATCTGAACATTTTCAAAGAACTCATTTAGAAAACATTATGATCAACCAGTAAGTAATTTTTTAAGTTCTCATTGTAAATCGGACCAATGAATGGAGTAAGGGGTGGGCCAACAGTGGCCATCACCTTGCAAGAAAGAAAAAAAAACTATAGTATTGTATAGAAAACAAAAATTTTCTATGAATTATATAGGTTCATCCCTGCTAAATATTTTGGGAAAAAATTCGTCCATGTATAATAAAATTCTTAACTCCGTCTCTGAATTGGACAATCTTTTTGTGTTAGAAAAAATAGACAATTTTAATGGAACAGATAAATTATTAATCAAATATATTACCCACAATAATACAGGTTTTCATAGGTTAATCATTTGTCAATAACAGTAATAAAAAATACCTATTAAATTAGTTGGCAGTTGATAATGTCAAAAACAATATTGTTTCCGCCAAAGCTAAAAGTGTTCCCGCCAAAACACTATACAATGACTCATATGCCCTTTACTATACATAAACTACATCAACGACCTACCAACTAGCTGAGTTTTTCAAATGATTTTAGCAACTCATTTGCTAAAATCAACCTGATTTTAACAAATGAGTTTACTAGGTGCTAAAAACTGAATTGATTTTTAGACTAAAATCAACCAAGATTTCAGCACCTGGTAAACTCATTCACTAAAATCAGGATTGATTTTAGAAACTGAGTTGCTAAAATCAAAATAAAAACTCAGGCTAATTGGAAGCAGGCTAGGCATTGTTTCAATGACGCATGCTTGCTTTTTCATTTTTTTTTCGCTCTTTGGAACGACTATGAAATAATCAAATAAATTTGTCGTTTTGAGATAGGGTTCAGTTCCCACTCAGTTTTTTCCCCCTTTAGTAACCTCCACTTTTCAATTTTTTTGGGTCAATTTCGGACCCAAAAAAATTATCAAAATCGTTCATTTTGATCAACTTGTCGAGGAGAGTAATTAACACATCCAAAATCAATTTGATTGGAGTTCGTTTGATACATGAACTAATCACATTTGTGTGTGTGTGTGTGTGTGTGTGTGTGAGAGAGAGAGAGAGAGAGAGAGAGAGAGAGAGAGAAAAAGAAATCACTTTTGTGTGTGTGTGTGTGAAAGAGAGAGAGGGAGGGGGAGGGAGAGAGAGAGAGGAGCAAAATATTGTTTGAAGCTTTAAATGTTTTTTTTTCTCACAAACACGATTCAGTCATGCATCAAATGAACTATATATGTTCGAACTAGATTTTGGAGTGCTCACTCTACTCGACGAGTTCAGGAAAATGAACATTTTTCTTTTTTTGCACAAACACAATTCGGTTATACATAAAATGAACTCTAATCGGACTGATTCTCGGAGTGCTACTCTTCTCCACGAGTTTTAAAAAAATTAACGATTCCGATTATTTTTGGGATCTCAAATAGACCCAAATAAATTGAAAAATTGGAGGGGACAAGTAGGGTTAAAAAAATGACCACCACCAAAGATGGTAAGGTGGTTTTTTTTTTTATCAGGTAGGGTGACCTAAATCAAGATTCTCTCAATGTGATTTTCTAACATTACTTTCATGCGATTAAGTTAATAATGATCATTTGAGTGGTGCCAAACTCATATTTGCAAATTTCATTTCTCAGTATTTCTTATCATCCCATTCATTTTGTTTTGACACCACTCAACTCATATTATAAAATATTAATTCATAATAGATTTGATGGTTAGTTTTGTAATTAAAGGAAGATGAAAAGTTACTAATATAGTAAATGACATATAAGTCATTGTGGAATTAGCAAAAACAATTAGTGTTTTGTCACTATTACTTTTGATTTTGGCAGGAACAATATTAGTTTTGGCATTATTAGTTACCCCTTCCTATAAGCTTCGTCTTTATTCGTGGACTACAAATTGTCAACTTAGCAAATCATTTTTCTTAGATATGTCAACTAATTTGACAATTTGTAGACTAAGGTTTTGTTTGATAACCGAAATTTAGTGCTTACAACTAAATGAATTAAGTAATAAGTTATTGAGTAGGTTTGATAATCAAATTTTACATTGCTTAAAAGATCAAGTGTCTTTTAAAATTTAAGCTAAAATTTTGATAAAATTAAGTAGCTTTGACATACTTAATTTTGACTAAATTTAATAGTATTACTCCAATCATTCAATCATTTATTCCTCTATAATTACCTTGCATACAACTGTCATTATCACCGCCGTCACCTCCACCACCACTACCATCAATACTACAAATACCATCAATACTCTTCCACCACCAGTACAAATACTTTTCTGCTACCTCCACTACCACCACTACTTTGTCGCCACTACGATCATCACACTACCACCATCCACAACCACCCCGCCACTATATTGTCACTCCACTACCACCACTTTACCACTCTCACCACCACCACCACTCTGCCTCTCTCATCACCACGATGTCATCATTCCACAACCACCACAACTACTATTACACCATCACCACCACCACCATCATTCCACCGCCATTGCCGCTCTATAACTCCATCCTTGAGCCACCATAATCACCACTCCCCCCACTGTTACAAATACATAGTGACCATTAGTAAATAAAAACTACATTTTCGAGTCGTCTTGCCAATATTATTATTATTTTATTTGATTTTTACATGCAAGTATGAATATATATGAATCTATAAACGTGCAGAAAAAAATAGTGAAATGAATAATTCAACTCCTTGTAAATATCAAACAACTTATTTAATTGTGTGCTTAAAATACAGTAAATATCAAATAGTTTATCATCTTAACAAATTCAACATTTAATTTTTCAGTATGTAATTTCCAGCTTTCAATTTTATCAAAGAGCCCTAACCCTATGTGGGGGCCGAATATATTGAAGGATACAATGAAGTAATAGGCTGGTGCAGAAGCTTGACCTCTGGATTCTGGGTACCATGGTGAGCGTTTTGGTCGCGTGGAAGATTTCGTGTGATGCCGACCAGATAACAAGGTCCCCATTGGGGCAGTATAAAGGGCATCTCCTGATCAAGACATGGGCCTCCGGAGTAAGCGATATGTGGGCGGGCGGCCTAGTTCGATTCAAAGAAATTGTCCACCTGGTGGGTAGAGGCGCTTATAAGGGCATGGGCCGAGAGGCACGTGGCATTGTTTGGGAGGCTTCTAGAAGCCTCTAGAAGGCCACGACGCTACCTATGATGGGCCGGGCCACGTGACTGCATGATGTGATGGGTGACATCACGTGATGTGAAGGGCAAGTACAAAGAAAACTATAAATACCAAGGGATAAGCCCTGTAACACACACAAAAAACTTGGGGATCCAATATACTCAGACTCTCATACGTAGACCCGACTGATCGTCGGAGTGTCCCTTGGGCAAGAGGCATTGACACTACTTACCAACCGCTCTTTTGCGTGGTTGATTAGCGGAAGGCACGAGTAACACTGTGCTATCATATTCAACGCCGGTCTTCCCACCACACCCCTGTGGAATAGTGGTGTCAAATGGCCATGTTGGCATTGCATGCCACGGGCATTGGTACGGCGGGCCAGCCGACATGAAATATAATCTTGCACCCGATAAGGTCTTCAGGAGCACGCGTGTACCCGCATGCGGCATAGAATGGAGGGGGGCACAAATACGAAGTTGTCCTTGAACGACACCTGGTCTTCGGGGAGGCACGACATAAAGTGAGGCGGGGCATGAGCCACGACCGCGGCACCACGGCCGAATCTAGTATAGTAGCACGGCACGAAAGACACAAAAAAGTTGGTTTTAAGACGACACTCATACGTAAGGCGGACGTAAGACGACACCTAAACGGGTATCGACACATCACAATTCGTCAGTTCCACCATTATAGGCTCCAGCAAGGCACAGAACGAGGCATGGGGAAAAAGTCATTAAATAATAAAAAAAAGGAACAGCATGATTAAAAAAAGCACGGCACAACCTAATATGATAGAAAGGCACGACACAATACAATAAAAAGCGGCGGCGACATACAACAAAAAAATAATCGACAAAGGCGGCGACAAAAAAAAAAAAAATACGACACCGATTAAATTAAGTCAATGGCGGGCACAACAAAACTTAAAAAGGCGGCGGCGTCACGATACGCATAAGAGTAAAATGGCGTGGCATAACCGCTTAAAGACGCCATGGCGATGAAAGAAATAGGACGACATGAAACAAGGTTGACACGGAAATTGAATGACACGACACATACGTTTGACACCTCCACCCAGGAATACAAAAAAATGCCGTTACCTACTACAGTAATAATTTCTGGGAGATTGAACGTGTAGTTTGGGGTATGGGAAGGAGGTGATACCTTTCTTGTCCCAAATAGCTAACTTGGGTCCTCACGGATGAGATAGTACACACGTGTATGAAGAGCAAAATTATTGAGTTTGATAGGGACGGCCACGTGATTAGTTGGATTGTAATTGTCCTCACTGGGAGACCCCAATGTGAAACAACAGTCAATTAGGCCCGGTGGCCGCTGTCGTGAACCACTCCGGCACATGGCTTGTCCATTAGTATTTCCCGAAAATGATACTTCGCAAACACACATTTTCAATCATACTTTATCACACTCTTACTCATATATATGTAGAGTGTGTTTATATTATTACTCTTAAGTTCCCTTGTTACATGAATTCTACGCACGTTCGAGCCAGACTTGAGTTTTCACTGCAGTATTTATGTTATTTTTAGACTATAAGTTATCGAAATACTTCATGTGCATTAATTGATCTAAAAATACCAAAAATATTTTAGGAAAAACTCACCATCAATTTGCGCATCACAATTAATTCATTCGGGACCCAATAAAAATTAGCTCTTCGTAATCCTGGTATCCTACCGTCCAACTAGATGAAGGCCTATTTAGGCCTAATTTGGCTTAAAAGTGGTTTTTGGATTATTGATTTTTTCATTTCGTTTTTGTTCAATTTTTTTTGCATTTGTTCGTTTCGCGTCAAGATTTTGTGGTTTATGGATTTCTTTCGACGAGACGAATCTAACGAGTATACTATTGTGGTCAAAATTCAAAATTTTTTGAATAAAGCCAAAATAGGTGGATTATTGGCGAATAATCCACCTATTTTGGCTTTATTCAAAAAAAATTTGAATTTTGACCACAATATTATCTTCGTTAGATTAAATACCGTCGAAAAATCATAAACCACAAAATCTTGACGCCAAAACAACAAATGCAAAAAATTGAACAAAAATAAATATCCAAAAACCACTTTCAGCCAAATTAAACCTTATAATGGAGGAGAATTTTGTACGGAGTGAACTTGTAAGCAGTGACGAAATCCGGGGCTTTGTTTGGTTTGAGTTTTGAGGAAGGATTTTGAGATAATAACTAAAAGGGATTATTACCTCTAGGTTTAGAAAAGAGATGTCTAATTACCAATAAAGTAAGTCATTTTTTTTAATTACTACTAAGGTAAGTCCTCTTTTTTAAGTTTTAGGTTTAGGGTGCATTTTAACATTATAGAGTTTTAGTGGTTGGCTTTTTCGTAAAAGTCTTACTATGATTTTAGAAGCACTTTAAGTAGAGTGCAGCTTGAGTAAATAGAATACCCTTGTCATAAAACCCTTGAGGTTAGGTTTAAGGTGCACTTTTCTATTATAGGGTTTTAGTGGTTTAAGAACTTTCGTAGAGTCTGCCTTAGGATTTTAGGCACTTTCATAGGAATTTACACTGGTTGTAGGATCTGCAGGATTTTTAAGCACTTTCATAGGGATGCTTACTGGGATTTTAAGGCACTTCACGGGAGTGCCCTTAAGTAGGATACCCTAGGATTTTAGGCATTTTCATAGGGTACCCTAGTTGTAAGGTACCCCTAGTTGTAGGGTACCCTAGAATTTTAGGCACTTTCATAAGGTACCCTAGGATGTTAGACAACTTTTCATAAAGATGCAGGAATTAGTAGGATATCCTAATCGTAAAAGTCTTTCTGAGTCTTAGGGTATCTAAAGTTTAGGTTTAGGGTTCACTTTCCTATTATAAGGTTTATTGGTTTAGGCACTTTCATAGGGTAACCTATGATTTAGGAATTTTTATACAGGTTGGGGAGTTGATGATAATTTTTCAGAGTTGAGCTTGACTTGATGGTAGTTATGAAATCCAAAAGTGACCTGATGGTAAATGTCCCTAAGTAAAAAGAGAAAGAAAATTTTATTAGGAACCATGCGGGGAGCGTCTTGAGATCCAAACCGAACAAGGTGCATGATTTTTGGATAAAACAAAATTAGTTAAAGACTCGTTTTTTTTTTGTTGGGATTTATTCGTTAAATTCCGAGTTTGAATTATAATTTTTTTATTTTTTCGATTCATCTCATTGAAAAGAACAAACACTCTATAAAATTTTATTGCGAAATTAACAACATTGTGATTTTTTTTTAATAAAAGCAAAAAAATAAGCGAAAGTGGCTTATTTAGCCAAAACACCCATCAAATAAATTGTGCTATACCTGGCCTAGAAAGACGTCTCTGAAAATTGACCAATTATTCCATGGTATGGAGAATCGTCACATAGTGAACTCGTCAGAAGTGACGAAACTTGAGGCTTTATTTAGTTTGGGTTTTGAGGGAGAGTTTTGGGGTAATGAGTAGAGAGAAAAATAAATAAATTAGGAACCGTGCAGGGTGAGTCTTGAGACCCAAACCGAATAAGGTGCATGATTTTTTGATAAAACAAAATTAGTTAAAACTCGGTTTTTTTTTTGGGATTTATTCATTGAATTCCGAGTTTGAATTACTATAAATTTTTTATTTTTTCGATTCATCTCATTAAAAAGAACGAACACTCTATAAAAATTTATTGCGAAATTAACATTTTTTTTTGAATAAAAGCAAAAAAAAAGAAGCAAAAGTGGCTTATTTAACCAAACACCCATCAAATAAATTGTGCTATACATGGCATAGAAAGACGTCTATGAAAATTGACTAATTATTCCATGGTATGGAGAATCGTCACGTAGTGAACTCGTAAGAAGTGACGAAACTCGAGGCTTTATTTAGTTTGGGTTTTGAGGGAGAGTTTTGGGGTAATGAGTAGAGAGAAAAATAAAATTTTATTGGGAACCGTGCATGGTGAGTCTTGAGACGCAAACCAAACAAGGTGCATGATTTTTGGATAAAACAAAATTAGTTTAAAACACGGTTTTTTTTTTGGGATTTATTCATTGAATTCCGAGTTTGAATTACTATAATTTTTTATTTTTTTTTATTCATCTCATTAAAAAGAACGAACACTCTATAAAAATTTATTGCGAAATTAACAATTGTGATTTTTTTTTGAATAAAAGCAAAAAAAAAAAAGTGAAAGTGGCTTATTTAACCAAACACCCATCAAATAAATTGTGCTATACATGGGATAGAAAGACGTCTCTGAAAATTGACTAATTATTCCATGGTATGGAGAATCGTCACGTAGTGAACTTGGAAGCAGTGACGAAACTCGGAGCTTTATTTGGTTTGGGTTTTGAGGGAGGGTTTTGGGGTAATGAGTAGAGAGAGAAAAGAAAATTTTATTAAGAACCGTGTAAGGTGAGTCTTGAGACCCAAACTGAACAAGGTGCGTGATTTTTGGATAAAACAAAATTAGTTAAAAACTCAGTTTTTTTTTTTTTTTTGGGGGATTTATTAATTTAAATTCGAGTTTGAATCATAATTTTTTATTTTTTCAATTCATCTCATTGAAAAGAACCAACACTCTATAAAAATTTATTGTGAAATTAACAAATGTCAATTTTTAAAAAATATAAGCAAAAAATAAGCGAAAGTGGCTTATTTAGCCAAAACACCCATCAAATAAATTGTGCTATAGCCGGCCTAGAAAGACGTCTCTGTAAATTGACTAATTATTCCATGGTAGGGAGAACCGGCACGTAGTGTATCGGACTGGAGGTTTTCATAGTCACTACACTCTTGTAGTAATCTCAATTGTTTATCTTCTGAAATATTCATTTGGGATCGGAACAATTTATGTTTTCAGGAATGTTAAACACGTGATAGATATAAAAAATTATGATCATCGAAAAACGGTAGACACACAATTGAAACGATTTTTTTTTACAATTTATTCTCTAGATGTTATTGGCCGTCCAATGTCATAAAATAAATGGTACCCCACTATATGGCTACCAATATCTTATAAAATTGAATAATTTCGATCCTAAATATAGATTATAGAAGACCCATAATTGATTGAGTTGATTACGGAATGTAATGTTAATGACTTGGGTTACTGAGAGAATAATAACAACTCCCGAAAATGATAAGAAAAGCCTAGAGCCACCGCTCCACCACCAATCAAACAGCTAGCATCAGTTACACCAGCAATCAAACAGCTAGCTGAATTTACGTTTATTGTCGTCTACCGTCCAAAAAAAGAGACAAATTGAGGAACACCAATCAATACAGTGGACCGTTTGCACAGGGTAGCGGGTCCCACGATCCCTGGTGTCCTCTCCCCATATAAACGCCACGAAACATTAGATAAATTCGGTGATCCAAACAACTCCCACGTGTTCCCTTCTATGATTAGGGAGAAATTTTTCAGCTCGGAGTGCGTATTGCTCACGTGATACTCGTTCGGTAATCTCAGTCATTCAAAATATAATCCAACAGTTCGGAAGAGGAGAGAGTCGTTGGATGAGAAGAGAGAGAGGGAATCAATCTCAATCGTCCAAAACACTTTTGAACGGTCAAGATCGTGTTTGGCATGACCACATGGTACCTATTCAGCCATTCGGTACCAAAATTTTTTCATGATTAGCCATTACCCTGACCCTCGCTTCGCTACAGCTGTCCCATTCCACATCATTGACTCAAACAACAGAGTTTATCTACAAGTAAGGCTTACTTTTCCATTTTAGTAAATGAAAATCTCGTACAATCAAGCGAGTGATTTTAGTAAATGGAATGGAGATGTGATTTTATTTTTAATGAATCTTGACATATATAGATATATATGTGCATTTTAGCAAATAGAAAACCAAACCTAAGTTGGTTCATCCGAGTTTGTTCTCAGCACAATTAGCAATGGTTAGACTTTTAGGGCCGCAAGAAAGTAATTCTTGCGAATACTCTAGTCCTGAGGTGAATGGTCCGTCTTTGCCAGACTAAGAAGAGTAGTGCAAGTGTACGTAAGTTGGCGGATACCCTAATTATCGAGAAAAAAGTGTTCCGTGTATTCGTAGATGTGCGAACGCATGTGGGCTATTTTCCTTTGGAAAATGCTGATCTCTACTTGGCATAGTTTTCCAAAAGATTTTAGTAACTCAGTTGCTAAAATCAACCATGATTTCAACAGGTGCTAAAATCATGGTTTTGAAATCAAAAAAATGAAGTGGTTCCATATATCGTTTTTCGATTTTTTTTTCGTACCAAATTAAAGTACTTGTCATGTATTTTAATTCGGTGTGAAAAATTCAATAAATAATACACAGAAACCATTAATTTTTTGATTTGATATACCATAATTTTAGCACATGCTGAACTCATTTGTTAAAATCATGGTCGATTTTAGTAACTGAATTGCTATAATCTTTTGAAAAACTATGCCCAAGGTGGAGGATAATAAATAAGAAGTGCATAAATATCTGAAAAAATATAT
Source organism: Vaccinium macrocarpon (assembly GCA_022606695.1). Classification (NCBI taxonomy): domain Eukaryota; kingdom Viridiplantae; phylum Streptophyta; class Magnoliopsida; order Ericales; family Ericaceae; genus Vaccinium; species Vaccinium macrocarpon. Next base: position 7,005,181 of record CM040173.1, on the reverse strand, counting down.
TCATATCCGTAAAATATGTATTGATATTTGAATTAGAGCAGTGGACGTGCGCATAAATTGGCTCAAATACTCCAAGGGGTGGTTTGGGTGAATTCAAAAAACTAGTTTTTTGGTTTTTTTGGTTGTCCTTATTCAATTTTTTTTTTTTTGCATTTGTTGGTTTTCGGTCGATTTTTTGTTTTTGGATTATTTTTCGTCTTTATTCACAAAACTTTAAGTTTGGCTGATAATTTTATACTTTTATATTTCTCTCGTCGAGATAAGCTAAGAAACCACAAAAAATCGACCGAAAACCAACAAATAAAAAAAAAATTGAATAAAGACAACAAAAAAATCAAAAAACTAATTTTTTGAATTCACCCAGACCAATCCTAATTGTTGGGGAAAAAAAAAGGTGCTCCGTCTATTCGTACATGTGTGTACACGTTGACAATATTTTTGTTTGAAAAATGCTAACCACTACTCAATGAGTGGAGAATAATAAATAAAAAGTATGTAGATAAATCCGGTGATCCAAACGACTCCCACGTGTTCCCTTCTATAATTAGCCATTACCCCGTCACCCTCGCTACAGCTGTCCCATTCCACACCATTGACACAAGCAACAGAGTTTATCTACTAGGGGGTGTTTTGGCTAACTTGAAAAAACTAGATTATTGTATTATTTAGTTTTGTCTTTATTCAAATTTTTTTTGTATTTGTTTGTTTTCGATTAGATTTTTTGTGTTTTTTAAAGACTTATAAACGAAATTCTTTTGAGTATAAAATTATTAGCCAAACTTAAATTTTTTTGACGAAAAAATTTAAGTTTGGTAATATTTTACGAGATGTGCCTACCGTAAAAACCACAAAAATCGACCGAAAACCCAAGCAATCTGAAAAAAATTTGAATAAAGACAAAACCAAATAATCCAATAATCTAGTTTTTTCAAGTTAGCTAAAGCACCCCTAGAAGTTGGTTCATTTGATTTATCAAAACAAAAATTAAAAATTTGTTCGTCTAGTTGGCTGGTGAATTTGCCCTAAACACAATTGACAATGGTTAGGCTTCTATGGCTGAAAAAAAGTAATTCTTGCGAATATCCTAGTCTTGAAGTGAATGGTCCGTCTTTGCGAATGCCCGGAGGTGGTGATGCGCGTAATTGACTGGGGTAGTGTAATTGTCCCCAAAAAAAAGAGTGCTCCATTTTATTTGCATATGTGTGTATGCGTTTACAAATGGGTTATTTTTCTTTGAAAAACGCCAACCTTCACCTAATATGTGGAAGATAATAAATAAAAAAATACAAGATATTTGAGAAAAATGTATTAATATTCATGAAATTTTTTATTTTTCTTTGAAAAACGCCAACCTTCACCTAATATGTGGAAGATAATAAATAAAAAATACAAGATATTTGAGAAAAATATATTAATATTCATGAAATTATATTCATATTTATGAAATATAGATTGATATTTGAACTAGAGTAGTGGAGGTGCGCATAAATTGACTCGAATACTCTAATTCTCGGAAACAAAAAAAGGCGCTCCATCTATTCGCTGATGTGTGTATGCATTTACAATGGGCTATTTATTATTTATTTTTTTTAAAAATGCTAACTTTCACGCAATAGGTAGAGGATAATAAGTAAAAAGTCCATAAATATCCGAGAAAACTAGTATCCGTGATGAAAGTATATTGATATTCGTGAAATACACATAGATATTCAAACCAGTTTATCTTTATAGACATATTATCCTCCACCTATTGAGGGGAGGTTAACAAGATTCTTTTTCTTTTAACGGTAAATCGGGGAATAAATTTAGGGTCGTGGAATGTAAAAGAAAAAAATTCCTAGCAAGTTTTCTGCTCCTCTTTTTTTTTTTTGTTGTGGTGCACTACTCCTCTTTGGCCGGGCTGAGAAGTGTAGTTGAGGTGCGCGTAAGTTCACCGGACACACTAGAAAGAAAGAAAAAAAAGGTGGTCCATCCAGATTTAGATTGTGTGCACGCGTTTAAAAACGGGTAAATTGAGGAATAAATTTAGGGTCGTGGAAAGGAAAAGAAAATACTGCTAACAAATTTTCTGCTCCTCTTGTTTTGCTTTTTTGGGGGCACTACTCCCACTTGTTTGGTTTTTATTGAAAAGTTCAAAAAAAGAAAGTAATAAAGAGTCTTTTTACTTTTCTCTATCATTTCCTTTGAAAATCAAACAATGGAAATTATCTCATCACGTTTTTCCTCTTCCTTTTTCTTTTTCCTTGGGTTCCAAAAACAACTCTAGAGGGTTGTATTACGATGTGAATGAGACAAGTTGTATGATTTTTATTTGGTGATCCAAAATTTATATTTGCAGTTTATATGCATGCCATTTATGCAAAAAAATATGGTTTGACATTGGTATTCATTTAAACAGAGCATGTTTGTCACAAGAAAAAACTCCGACCATTTATTTATCAGTCGACAAATATTATTGGACCAGGTTTTTTTAAATATCCTATATGGAGTACTTGATTTATCTCACTAATGATCAAACAAGATCAAGCTCTACATAAAGAACGGTTTAAATCGTCAAATAGGATCCTGCATGATAATTTCATTTTACGTTGGGTGAGAGAATCTTGAAAATGAACGCCCACAATTTTTTTGTAATCATTTGGCATAAATTCTAGTAGAAATTAACTTATTAGTCTTTTTACATTTTTTGATAAAGTTATTTTATTTTTTATATTTATGTATATTAGAGAAATAGAATGTAACAAATCATGAGTACATGTTAAAAGAAATCACCTTAGAAAAAATAACCTCAAATAATCTCTCCTTTTTTTTACTTTTTAATTTTTTTAAAATTTCATTTGCTTTTATGGAACCATTCAAGCATTTTGACTGAAAACTGAAAAAGAAAAATCTAAGGCCCTGATTGGACGAGGGATTATTTTCAGGGGGATAAGATAAGAGAGGGCATTATTTTTAGATGGCTGACCCACATTGAAGTGGTGTTTATGGAGGGAGATAAAAAAAAAATAGATAGATGGTTTGGACGAGGATTAAACAGGGGGATAGCTTTTGACTTTGTTTGAATGTTTTATAAATAAGAAGGGGAAAATTGTCAAATGACTATTTTGCCCTTGTGCTATCCCAAACTTGACTATGCATTATCTTAATTATATCATTGCAAAACCTAATCTATTTAATTAATTTTGGATAATTTGAAGCTATAATAATTTATTTCATTGAAAATTTAATTTTTTAAATAATTTGATTTTAAAATCTGGTTTTTTAAAATATTTACATTTGAATAGTTGTTTGTCTAGTGTCATGCTCATTGCCTAGTGTCGTGCTCAAGTCGTTTTCAATCCAGTTAACAATATTTTGATAAGCAAACATCACACACTAATTTGGTGGAAATTCAATGACTAATGATGAATTAATTGAGTTGTTGATTGTAGACATTTGGCTTTCACATTGTTCTGCAAAGTAATATGATATGCTCAAATGTGAATGGGAAAGATTTTTAATGATAACAAATGTAGATGATACAAGTATACAGTAGCTTTTTAGTTGCAGCATATTTGACTGAGATTGGAGTAACATAACCATGATATGTACATTTTTTTCGTGATTGACAACAAAATTTTATTAGAACTCGACAAAGAGTACATCAAGAGAAGAAAAAAAAGGCCAAACATATCCAGTGAAGAACTGAATAGGAGGTTGAACCAAAAAAAGAAACAAAGTTAAAAGCATGGCCCATACATAGCCAAAGCTAGCTATTACAAAGAGAATACAAGCATTTTGCATCCATACTTAGCAATTGATAATAGCCTTGTCACTTCAGACTAAGATAGCACCAGGAGCTACTTCCGAGCATTTGTGGTGACAAACACTAGATTCCTCAACTTCTAAAACAACAAAACGAGGCAGCAGGATCCAGAGACAAAACCATAGTTCGAAAGCACAAACGCAGTACACACACATAGAGATCTTGGTCAATTTTCAACCATACCTAAGTGTTCAAGTGTAATTGCTACCAAATTGCCACCAAAACCCTTGTTTGTTCGAAGATAGATTTGGCCAACAGAGATGGCACCAAGTGGCTTCGGAAAGGAGATAACAAGGGGTAAAATCGACAAAAACTCTCCCCTTCACAGCCGGATAACTTTTGGGCAGGGTAAAGGGAGCCCAAAAATTATAGGGGAGAAGACCCTAGCAGACGGATTAGTTTTGAAAGGGTTGAAAGTTATGCCGGAGCTCCTTTCAATTGCTGAATGGGGAATATGAGTGGGACCCTCCTGTTAAGAGGGGGTGAAAGCACGGGGAAGATATCCCCCATCCAAACGGCCCCGTAGATAGCTACCTATTATTGTTTTTAGTTTTCATTTTTATCACGAGCTAACCTTTTTATGAACAACGGTCCAGGTCAGCTTACTCATACTTCGACTAATAATGGGATCCACTCCCCATCTTCCACTAGATAGAGCCTCATTTAAGTTCAAATCAAACTTGGTGTGCACTCGCTTTAAAGGAATTATTAAGGCCTTGTTTTCCAAACAATATAAAATATTGTGGTTCATTTTTTATCAACACTTGATTTTATCATTTGGGAAACAAGGCCAAAGAGATTTCGAATATAAAACCTAATAAAAAATTAAAGGCTGAGTTTTCTATAAGATTTTATGGATGACTTTATGGGATTTTCCATTTTAGCTCATTAATTTTATGGAAAATCTCATAAAATCCACGTGCTAATCCCAAAGAATCATCTAGAGGCTCAGGGGATGTTTCTCAAATGATAAAAACCTCGATAAAATCAAAATTTTGAAAAAAGCAACACTTGATTTTATCAAATAAGAAAGAAAATTTTAGATTTTATCAAAACTCTTTTTTATTTGATTTGATTTTATCAAATGTTGATTTTTTTGAAACACCCAACCTAATTTTGATGCCTTTGGCCACCAAACGAACTCCTCAGAGTCTCAGACCAACCATCAGCTGACCTAGTGGCTTCACTAATGAATTATTTTTAGTACGAATTATTGATTTTTTTTTGGAAGGGGTGGAGAGAATGTGAATTCATTACCTTAAATTAAGAGGGGGTTCTACTAACAAAAAAAAACTATTTTTTGAATACCAAGACAAATCATTCTCTCACAACACATTACATAAAAAAACTATGAAAAATCAATTTTTTATAAAAAAACTAGGTTAGTGGAACACACCCTAAATAACATTTAATTTTTTTAAATGCTCTTGCTAACATGTGTCTAATAAATACCCTTTAAACACACAAACAAACAAAAATAATACACAATCCAATACACATTTAGGGGGAGTTTGGCTAAATTTGGTTTTTTGGTTTATTGGATTATTTGATTTTGTCCTTATTCAATTTTTTTTTGCATTTGTTAGTTTTCGGTTGATTTTTTGAGGTTTTCTTGCCGACGAAAAGGAATCTAAAAAAGTATAAAATTATTAAATAAACTTAAAATTTTGTGAATAAAGAATGAAAATAAACCAAAAACCAAAACCAATAATCCAATTTGGTTTATTTTTGTCTTTATTCACAAAACTTTAAGTTTGGCTAATAATTTTATACTTTTTAGATTCCTCCTCACGGTCGAAGACAATGAAAACTTCAAAAATCGGCCAAAACTAACAAATGCAAATTTTTTTTGAATAAGGACAAAACCAAATAATCCAATAAACCAAAAAACCAAATTTAGCCAAAGCACCCCTTAATACTTTTCAATACACTTTCACATACCTTTATACACTTTTCACATATTTCAATACATTTTTTCAACATTACACACATTAGCATTTTCCTTTAAAAAAAGGTTAGGAGTAATTAAATATCCTAAAATTTTCAAAATAAGCTAAATAATTCACTGTTGACCGGTACGCGTACCCTTTGGCTCCTTTTAAAAAGGTTACTCCCCTCGCTGCTGGCAATTAGACCAACGGCGCAGAGAGAGAGAGAGAGAGAGAGAGAGAGAGAGAGAGAGAGAGAGAGATGGGGAGCTTCTCAACTGAAACAAGATCTATTCTTCTTGGGGATTACTTGCTTGAAAACTCAGATCCTGAAACCCACGAATTCACACTTGACACAATGGAGGAGGAAGAGGAAGGAAACCTATCATCTGGGTTTTCAAGAAACCAAAAGAAAACAAAGGGCAACAAATGCAAGAACCAGGTGTTTCTTGAAGGGTACGTAGAGGCTTCAGAAGACGATGATCTGACTCGAACGAAGAGTTTAACCGACGAGGATTTGGAGGAGCTGAAAGGGTGTTTGGATTTAGGGTTTGGGTTTAGCTATGAGGAGATTCCTGAGTTGTGTAACACTTTGCCTGCCCTTGAGCTTTGTTATTCCATGAACCAGAGGTTTCTTGATGAGCAGCAGAAATCGCCGGAGTCGACAGAGATCGATGCGTGTTCGTCGACTTCTTCGGGTCCGATTGCCAATTGGAAGATCTCTAGTCCTGGTGAGTGGTTTGATAAATGTATTCTTTGAATTTGATTTGTTCATTGGAAATTTGAAATGGGTTTTTTACTTGCTAGAAAGAGAATTTTCTGGGTTATGGTAAAGGGTTAAATTCTTTCGTTAGATCAATGTTAAATTCTTGCATAGAGGAGTTATTGACCCAGTTATGAAAATGGGTTTTTGGGCAGTTCAGTAATTTTGTAGTCTGTGATGTTGTTTGTTGGGAATTGGAAATGGGTTATTTCGTTGCCGGAAGGAAACTGTTCCAGGTTAGGTTAAATTCTTGGATTGGATCTTGGTTTTGGTGTGCTTAATGATCTTTGGATACACTAATGAAATGTTTTTTTTTTTTTTTTTATAGTATTTTCAGTAATTTTGGTTTAGTTTGTTAAGCCTTAAGGGTTATTCTTGGATTTAGTAGTGGAACTGTAGTTTGGAATTATGATGTTCTGTAAATGGAGTGCTTGGAAGATCTGTAGTCCTGGCAGGTGGTTCGATGTATTAGTCTTTGAACTTGATTTGTGTGTTGGGAATTTGAAATGGGTTGCTTAACTTGCCAGGAAGAAATTTTCTACGTAGTTGTAATTCTTGGACTAGAACTTGGGTTTACTTGGATGATTTGTGGATCCACTAATGAAATTGCTTATGGGGTAGTATGGTGCATTTTCTGAGAATTTGATTTATTTCTAGGGAATTGGAAATGAGGTTTTTACTTGTTAGAAAGAGGATTTTCTGCGTCAGGGTAAATTCTTGGACTGGATCTTGATTTTGGTATGCTTAGAATGATCTATGGATCCTGTAATGAAATGGTTTTTTTTTTTTTTTTTGGGTAGTTCAGTAATTTTGGGGAGTAATTTGCTGCATAGTCCGTGGATTTTATTTGTAAATTGGTACTTGGATATGGTTGTTTACTTGGTAAAAAGAGAATTCTCTAGAAAATTCTCTTTCTTGGTGTCAGGGATTGGATCTTGAAAATTCTTTTTCTTGGTTAGTGATCCCTGATAAAATCCTGTAGTGGAAGAGAATATTCTCTTACTTGGTATCAGGGATTGGATCTTGATTTTGGTGTGCTTGGCATGCTCTCTGGATCCAGTAATGAAATAGTAGTATTTTCTTTTCGGGGATTTCAGTAATTTTGGTTAGTTATTTTTTTTTTTTGCATATCTGTGAATTTGATTTGTTTGTTCGGAATTTGAAATGGGTTTCTTAAAGGGAAATTTTCTTAAATGGTAAAAACGTGGATTGGATCTTGGTTTTGATGTGCTAGATGTTCTAAAATTAGCATAACTTGTATAAAAGTCTTATCATTCAAAAGATTATCTCATTCTCTTTAAAATGAGACCAATTTAAACTATTTATGAAAATAAAAATTCAAAGTTTAGAGGGAAAGAGTGGAATGGTTGAGTTTTTGAAAAATGGAGGTTGAAATATAATATTGGGTTGGAGTAAGCATGATTACTGAACTCCTCCATAGTCAACAAAATTACAATACATTGATAATTCTCAAGTAGAGTACTGGGTTGGAAATGCCCTAAGGTGTCAAGATCGGATTGTGAAAAATATTGGGAGAAGTAAAGAAACTAGAACCAAGTCACTGCTTTGGATGGGTGAAAGTGGTGAGAAATGTTGAGAAATGAAGAAAAATATGGGTTTCCATTGGTTCATATCTTTGTCTCACAAATCTCACCATTTGTTTTTGAGATATGAGTGGAAGCCGCCCTCCCCTTCTTTCTCCCCCTTCTGTCAATCCGGGCATGTTCTGTCAATTCTTGAGCTGCATTTTTTGGTTTTTGTTACTCTGCTTCAGACTGTTGTGTAGTTGGGATGTCCTCTTCTTCTTCGTCTTTTTTTTTTTTTCCTGTTATAATTTTGCCTTCAATTAAAACTATGTACCCGTTGAGTAAGTTTTGAATTGAAGATAATACTTAGTTTCTGGGCTCGAGAATCTCTTCTGCGATTTCGATATCTTCTGCTATTTTGCAACTCTGAAGATTCTCGTTCTAACTTCTTCTCATCTATCTTTGATCACAGGTGATCATCCTGAAGACGTCAAAGCGAGGCTCAAATACTGGGCACAAGCTGTGGCTTGTACTGTTCAATTATGCAGCTAGAAGAAATCACCGGCTGAGGATCATGAATATTCATTTTCTTCAGCTTGGGAATTTTCAATACTTGTGCTCCACTCGATTCTTCATGGAACGTCTCTCCGCGGAACAAGAGGTCTTCCATTTTCTAACCTCGAGATGGACATATCAAAGTCTTTCAATGACGGGTTATCTTTCGAACTGGAAATAAGAAGATGAAAAAGATGACGACGGCAGGGGGAGGGAGATCGATTCACGTCTGATATTAACCAATACCGGATGAGAAGAGTCTGACATAATTCATCTTAGGGGACAAGTATTTCGTATCCGTATATCTAGTGAATTTTAGAATAAAATTCTGATATTATGATTCAAGTTTTCTGTTCTCCATTTTGTACATTACTTAATTATATTCCAAGTTTTTGCTTGATTTTGCTGTTATTTCAACAACCCAGTATTCTTTACAGTGATTTTGCCGTTCTTCTTTTTACAAGATGCTGTTACGAAGTGGCAAATCCAAATTTAAGATAGATGTACCTCTGTATCTATCTTCATTGTAAACCACACAATAGTCTTTAAGCGATCGCGATTCCTAAATGACGTGTTAGCGATCCAGCCAGGATATGGTTTTGGTAGAGTTAGGTAACGCTGCGTTCGTAGTGATCGTGCCGTGATGAAATAAATCTAAACAATGACGCTGCAATTGGTACCGATGGACGTGCATCGGTGGTGCACTGACTATCTCGGGGACTCATTTTTAGGTTGCACATGAACTATCTGAGTTCAAGGGGAGATTTTCAATTAACCATTTAGACAAGTTCGATGGAGCTCATCTCTCGTGGGGTCCCTCGAAAAATCATTTGAAGATTAATAAATGGTTGAAATTATTCGTGTGAGACCCAAAAGTGGGTACTCGAGGTCGGTCGGATGCATGGGGTCGGTATCCCCTTGATTAACCGATTTCTAAATGACGTTTTATAGATCGAGGGAGAATATGGTTTGTAGTAGAGTTAGCGTTCATAGAGATTGTGACGTGATGAAATAGTAAATGTTATCATACAGACTTGATTTTCATGGGAATTAGGCAGATATCTACCCAGATTTTCAAGCTTCATTGATTTTTATTGAATGGTGCATTTCAATCACTTCTTTGGGTTTTAACCCTTTTGATTTTCGTACTTTCGTTATTTATCGTATTTATCCTTCAACTCTCTGTTAGATTTTTTTTTTTTACATGTGATTTAAAAATAACCCAATATCAAAATTAAAAAAATGGAACCAGATGAAGATTTTAAATTTTCTATATTTATTTTACATCTTATTTTCCCTTTTTAACTCTTTGCCCACGTGACAAACACCAAAGGCTTTGTCCTGGTAAAAACAATGACAAGGGAGAAATATTTCGAAATATATAAATTAAAGGCTGAGCTTTTCAAATGATTTTAACAAAACTTAATTACTAAAATTAATCAAGATTTTAGCAAATGAGTTGTTAAAATCTTTTAAAAAATTTAGCCTAATATATATTTTTTATCACCCAAATTATGCCCAGGAGACAATAAACAAGAAAAAACACTATGGGTGAGGATGTAATCCAATTAACAGGTAAAATCCCTCTATAACAGTATTTGAATCCATCACATGAGCAACCTCATTTGCTTCCTTATTAACCCAAGTAAAATAGAGACTCAAACTGAAATGTCGAATATCCATGACAACAATCATGACTTGCTATGGTGAAACCAGTTCTGATATAGCGGTCTAATTATCTGATTCAATTGACAGATTTGGGGTTGTTGCTGTGCAGACCTGCAAAACTCCTGATGTGCACTATCCGAGTCATCTGTTGCTCGGATGGAAGGTGCAGATTTCACCTCAGCACCTTTGCATCTGAACCGTTCATTGTCGTGAGTGCAAGATAAAATCTGGACCGTCCATCCTAACAATGAAGGGTTCAAATGGTGCACAACAGAGACTGTGCAGGAACTGCAAAGCAACAACCCCGTTTCCTCAATTGACACGCCAGTGAGGTTCAAAGCTTTAGCCATGCTCGCCTAATAGTTACAGTAACATTTTTATATTTTTTCTGATTCCTTCGATACGAATGATTAATAATTAAACAAACAACAAAAAACTAAGTAGAAAATTATGAAAAGTAAAAATAACGGGAAAAAAAAAAATCAACCGACACAAAAAAGTTTAGGAGAAAAATTTTCCCACTCCGACGCTTTGTTTGGAACCCAGGGAAAAAAATAACTGAACAAACGCACCCGAGAGAGAGAGAGAGAGAGAGTGAGAGAGAGAGAATGAGTGGGAGAAGCGGCAACAACGTAAACTCGGTGTTCTACGCGGAGACGTACCATCCGATTCAGGCCGGAAGCATCGACGGCACGGACATTCTCCCTCACGACAACGCCGTCTACAGAGCTCTCCTGTGTTCCCAAGCCGGCCTCTGTAATTTCCACACACCCCCCTCTTTCACATATCCGCACACAAATCACAAATAGAAGCATTAAACTCCATCTTCATCCCACACCCACTTCAATTCTGCTTGTTCCAAAGTTGTTTCGAAGCTTAAAATTGGGCAATTCACACTTATAATTCACTCGCACACCCACATGCACTCTTAGCATCTCCAGCCATTATCCAATTTTTTACTCAAATCTGAGTAAATAGTCGAGTAATCTCCAACCCTTTCCAAAATTTTTACTTAAATTTGAGTAAAAATTTGGGTAAAAACTTGATTTGGTATGGCTCCTTCCAACCATTTCTCAAATTGTACGATGGTGGAGATTTTATCCATAACATTGAATGGCAACAGGGTAAATAGTGGTGCAACAAAAGAGCCTTGCAAATTTGAGTAAAAATTTGGTTCACATAAGATTTCATGAAATGTTTGAGCAAAACTCAAATTTGGTATAGGTTTGGGTAAGGAGTGGACGATGGTTTTTTATGATATTTACTCAAATTTAAGTTTGAGTCTAAATTGTAGTAAGGAGTTGTGATGGTAAAAAATTCATTTGGGTAAATCCAAATCTAAGCACAAGTTTGAGTTAGGGCTTCATTGATGGCATGGTTGCAAATTTGAGAGGGGAAAAATAGGTTTGTAAAATTTGAGAGAAAAAAATTGAGTAAAACTCCATTGTACCAGTTTGGGTTATTGAGTGGAGTGGCTTTTAGACGGGGTCACTCAAATTTTGGGTTTGTTTGTAAGCTCATTCACTTTGTGTCGCTCAGTCACTGCCTCGTATGTTGATGTCACCTCCGCTTTTGTGAGCTATAGTGACATCGTGATTAGTCAGTTCCTCAAAAGGGAAGAGCTAAGATGTGTACATTTTAGGGCTGACAAATGAATGAAACTTCTTGAGTTTGAGCGCATGTTCACTGGATAAAAGCTCGTTCAAGATCAATTGCTTACATGAACAACATTTGCTTGTTAACTTTTCAAACCAAGCTCGAACTAACTCCGCTGATGAGATCATCTCATCTCATATACAAGCAAAGCTTGAACATGTTTTGAAAGTTGTTAAGATTTCAAACCAATCTTGAACAACCACCAGCTTGGCCTGTTATGCTTGTACTTATGTAAGAGGTTTATGTACATAACCATTTTCTTCACGATTTCAAGAGCCCATTTGGAGTCTTTTTTATTCACAGTTGTTTCTAAGCTAAAAAATTGGGTTATTTGCAGATGACCCATTTGGCGATCCAAAGGTTAAAGGAAACCCTTATTGCACTATCTTTGTGGGTCGCCTTTCTCACCTCACTACTGAAGAAACTCTTCGCAAGGTGTCGTTTTGCCTTTTTTCTATACTTCTGTTTAGTTTCTGAGAAATTCCAGGGCAATAAAATGAAAACCTGAAAGGATATGAGTTTCCACTTCCATTATTTGTTAATTTTCTTAATGGATTTTGTGCGTTTCAGGCTATGAGCAAATACGGAAAGGTGAAGAACTTGCGATTGGTCAGACACATTGGTATATTGTTTTGCTCTTTTCTAGTTGTTATCTAAAAGGTTCCTTATGTTATTAGGTTCTCCGCTTGGCCATATGCATTTCAATTTTATCAATAGGAGTTAGTTGGTCAGCCATTTTCTGTTTAGAGTCTCTGCCTCTGTCTAGGCATTTAATTTTGTTCCAGCAAACTTAGGCCCAGTTTTCCATTTGATTTTAGCAATTAGGTTGCTAAAATCAACCATGATTTTAGCAAATGAGTTCAGCAGGTGCTAAAATCATGGTTTTGAAATCAAAAAATTAAGTGTTTCCGTGCATCGTTTTTTGAAAATTTTCACACCGAATTAAAGTACACAATGAGGACTTTAATTTAGTGCGAAAAAATTGAAAAACAATACACGGAAACACTTAATTTTTTGATTTCAAAACCATGATTTTAGCACCTGCTGAACTCATTTGCTAAAATCATGGTTGATTTTAGCAACCCATCAAATGGAAAACTAGGCCTTAGCCCAGACTAGGTCATATCGAAGTGATAATTGACTAGTTTTGGACCCGTTTTCTTGTCAACCAATATTTGAATATTGTAATCTGATTCGTACTTTAAAGCTTCCTCCATCAAATGTGTATGTCCCTTGGTTCCAACTTCCTTACAAACTGTAGAATTTGCAAAAGAAATGACCATCCAGCTTCTAGATGTTGGGAATTGTGGACTGGATAGATTGATATTCAGGGAATCAGATTTGCATAGGCAAAAGTGTTTGCTTGTTAACTCAGGCATTTGATACATGAACTCAGGTACAAGCACCGGTACAGTGTGTTTCCAATGGCATGTTCTTGACATGATAGAATTACTTCTAGAGATTGATAGCCTTAAAATTCTTTTTCCCCTTATGTTATGTTCAGATAATTATTTCACTCTAGGAAGGCCTTGTTAGACTTGGAGTTCTATATTAACTAGTCAAGCAATTTAATGAGATGTTCTTGACATGATAGAATTACTTCTAGAGATTGATAGCCTTAAAATTCTTTTTCCCCTTATGTTATGTTCAGATAATTATTTCACTCTAGCAAGGCCTTGTTAGACTTGGAGTTCTATATTAACTAGTCAAGCAATTTAATGAGATGCCGACTAAAGAAAGTGTCATGCATTGTTATGCGGTGCATATGACATGGATTTTATGTTCTTTTCATCATCTGTTTGTTTTTTTGTTCTTTTGGACGTATATCTATGAATTAACAGTACATCGTTTTGGTTTTTGTTAACTCATGGTTTCCTGTACCAAAGAAACTGCCTACCTTCTGAAATGTTTATATTGATGCACGTATGAACACCTGATTTGATTATGTAAATTTTGGGATTGCAGTTACTGGTGCCTCGTGTGGTTATGCATTTGTTGAATTTGAGACAGAAAGAGAGATGCGGTGGGCGTATGAGGTAATTAGTACACTTTGTTGTCTCTTTCATATTATTATTCCATGACAAAGTTTAGCCATCTGGGGAGCAGTTCCTGCCGTGGATTTGATGGGAACCAATTAATGTGCATGGTTGCTATAGTGGGCAACGAAAATCATAAGAAGAATGTAATAGCTTGGAGTGATCTAGTTTATGAGGGTTCTTTGGGAAGCCCCTCGTCATACGGATCTGGCACTGGGCTGCTTGTGTAAATCATCAGGAGGTTTCGCCAAATTCTAAATATCAGAAAGTTAGATAACTATGCTTTTATAAGGAATCTTTTGGCTTGTTTTATCCTTATTTCATATTTTTGGTATACTTTCCAGATGTAATTTGTATTCATGTTCGCCCCTTATATTTTATAAATATGAGAAGATGAAGAAAGTCGAATTTATAAAAGAATGATTGTTGAAATAGCATGGGATTGTTTGGACTGAAGAATTGAGGCTTGAACATAGCACAATACAGTTTATGCATGTGCCCTTTGATGTATAGCATAAAAGCTGTTCAAGACTTTTCAACAGCAAAAACGTGAAATTGTTTGCACTATCCATCGTCATTCTTCTTCTTGATGATGCTTTTACAGTTTACTCTAATTTGTTTTACTTGCTCCCTTCCAAATTCTCCATTTTGAGTTCTGAGCTTGTATTTACAGTCTGGTGTTCTATGACTGTAACAGTGATTTATAAAGCTTTCCTCTGTTGGTACCGTTTGAATACCTCTACTGTAAATTTTCAGAGAATTCTTATGCTTCTTATTCCCTTTTGTGTACTAAAATTTATAATTAATAATTTAATATCATTCCCCCTTTGTTTATTTTAATCTCAACTGTAGTATATGTGTTGGCTAAATGTGGGGAATCTGATAATTGGGACTTCTGTTGCATTTTTCCATTCTCTATTGTGCAGGATGCTCACCATTCACTTATCGATGATTCTGAAGTTATGGTTGATTATAATAGACAACAGTTGATGCCTGGATGGATTCCAAGAAGGTTAGGTTAGTGAAAATTTCCACCACTCTTGAAACTTTATCAATCCTGGGGTAGGTTTTGATTTCAATTCTTTTGGCAGGAGGGGGTCTTGGTGGTAGGAAGGAATCAGGACAGCTCCGCTTTGGTGGACGAGAAAGACCATTTCGAGCTCCTCTGTATGCTTCCGTTCTGTTTTATAGTAGTACATTGTGCATCAAATGATTGAGTTGTTTTGCACCCTTCCTATGCTGTCACATAAGCTTTTTGGCCCCCTTTTGATATGGTTTTTAAAAACTTGTCTGCTGTTCATTATCGTGCCAAGCAGTTGTACAACCTTAGTGCAGGTAATACTTGAGCACTAGACTAAGCATAAGCAGCAAATCCCCTATAAAATTTTTAGGCGACCCCAATTGATTGGGACTTATCACTTAAGGTTAGGTTTGGTTATAGTTTGATTCTTTAACTTTGTCATTTCCTTATCCAAAACCTTGATCCAATTACCATTGGTAGAAATTCCATTCTAGAAATTCTTTGTAGCCAAAACTCGAGTGTACTCATCAGTGATCAGGTTTCTGTTTGAAAACGTGGGGCAGCTTCTAAACCTCCTCGAATATACATCCAGGACTTAACTCTCATCGTCCAAATACTTCAGATAAGACTTAATTTTGCCACGTTCCAGGCCAACAGGACCTGCTTTGAGAAAACCCATGTGATCTTATCTACTCTGCGACTGTGTAGGATAATCAGTTCAACCTAAAAGTTAGGAGAAAAACATGCGTCCTCCTCCAAAGACAAATTGTTCATTGATTTATGCTTTAAGAAACTTGGATTGGCGATGCCTAAAAATTGATGGGCTAAGGTAGGAATAGATTATAGGATCAAAGACCCTTGAAGGCAAGATAGTGTTCAAGGAACAGTCCTGATTTTAGCTCCTAAAACCCTTCCCAATTGAGCCCTAACCAAGCTCAAAACCCTGCCCCAACTTTAGACCTTGCATGTGATGATAAATTAATAGAATAGCCTCCATCCAAGATCTCTACGGTCTCTACATGTTATTTCTTGCAACTGCAAACTCTGAATTTGGAACTATTCTAGTGTTCTTCGATCTATAATTGAATGCTGCTTCATGCCACGCCTTTCTTTTAAAACCTGCAACTAAAGTATCATTTACCTCTTCCATAACCAGGCGAGAAATCCCCTGGGATGATTTGAAAAGACTAGGCATTCCCCTTCCTCCAGAAGGACGATACATGTCTCGCTTTCAGGTAATTTTCTTCCCCAAACCACAGTATTACGTAGTGGCAGCTGCAGTAAAAATGCTTGAATCGTTCCCAAATAAAAATTTTGCTCCCTTGAAGGAGTTGCACACTTGCCTGCAGAACTATTTCTGCAAAATTTCCTCAGTTTCCAAATACAAAGTACATCCACCATTGTTGTGTGCCTCTATTTTTGTTTCTGGTCTACTTATTTGTTGACAATCATTTCCAATGTAGCTTCTTGCTAAACTTGAATTCATTGCCAAGACTTCCGTTTTGGAAATGAGAACTTTTGTTGTTTGTCAATGGCTATAGGTTCCATCCCCGCCACGAAGAAAAAGGAACTCCGTCAATAGGGAAGAACACTCTCACAGGCACCACAAACACCGAAAAAGGGACTCCGTCGATAGGGAAGAACACTCTCACAGGCGCCACAAACAAAGTAAACATTCTCATCGACGTGAGAGGACGAGGTCTGCTAGTCGGGATCGCTCTTCAGGTGATTAGATTGTAAATCTGCAGGGGTGCTAAATCTTTGCCTAGTTTGATGATTTTTCTAGGTTATGGATGTACTATTACATGTGGTCTCAGAATCCATTTTTCTTTTCCTACCTCTTTGTTTTGATGTATATCTCCTTCTCATTGCTTTGTTTTTGCAATTTGCTTCACTTTCATTTTCAAAGTGTTTATGTTATACACAAGAAAAAGTCCCAAAATTTCTATATTGGCAAATGGAAACTTGCTAATTGAAGCCAGGCAAACTAACTGGGGTATACCATGCCGGAGTGCTTTGGGGGCATGATGCCCATTAAATATAAGACATTTAGATTGAGAGTTAGGTAAATTTAAACCGTTAGATCAAAATAACTAACCAAAAGTAAGGCTGGTTTGCTAAAATCGAGATGGTTTTGTGCTTTTCCTGCAAAAAAAAAATGCTATTGTACTTGTCATAAAAAACAAGTTTACTTGTCACGATAGATGGCTACAATCACCCCATTTTATTGCCACAATTTAAGTGGGTTATTTTGATCTAACGATTTAGATTTACCTAACTTTCAATGTAAAAGTCTATTTAAAGGGACATCATACCTCCAAACCAAGGGTACATGGTAGAAAAATCCCATAAGACTTGCTGGGGTGGAATTTCCATACATCCTTGAGCCGACGTTGGTGTAAAGTTTATATTGTACAAGAATCATTTGAAAAAAGCTAGGTTACATGAAAGATGTTTTTTTAGTATCACTTAGAACACTTAGAACAACTATATATAGTACTAGTATTTTATTGAAACTCCCATATTAATCAGGCAGTTTCATCAAAAAGAGAGACCATATTCAGCCTCCCTCGGGGAATTAAAGTAAAAAAACAAAGAAAAAGCAAACCTAAGAATTGATAGGGATAGAACAAGGAGATTAGAACAGCTAGTGTGGTTGGTTCATTATTCTCCACTCCGAGAGAGATCCTGAGTTTGAGTCTTCATAGAAGAGGTGCTTGACTCTCGTTGTAACAAGTGACCTCCGTTAACATCTCATCGTGGGGGGAAAATAATAAAAAATAACAAGGAGATTAGCTGGCAGATGGGAGCCGCAATTGTTCAAATGGTTGGGACATCCGCATTTGAGCCATTTAGGCCTAATTTACAGTCAGAAAACAACCAAAAGTCTTCATTTTTTCTCTCCATTTGACCGGGTTAAGGAGTGGACTAGGGAACCAATTTTGTGTTGGAGGCTAAGTCCTCTCTACCTGCGGCTTCTACTTTAGTGCGCGCGCGAGAGAGAGAGAGAGAGAGAGGTTTTGTCAAGAAGCACATGAGAGAGAAAGAGAAAAGAGGAGAGAGGAACAACACATTGGATGGGTCCCACTTTAATATATATTTTAACTCTAACAGACACTGGAAAAAAAACCCTAAAATTATCAAATGGACTCTTTTTTCATTCACTACCTAACAATCCTCTAACACACAATTTCTGAGTCCCACTTTTAATACTTTTTGTCATATAACAAACATTTTTGAAGAGTTAAAATGCGGATGCTCTTATAGGGGCACTTGACCCATTGACTTTTGTAGTTGTAAACTTGACCCCATCATTGTGATAAAATTGTTCCAACCATAATGTAACTTCACTAGAATCATATATTTTTCCACTTTTTAAAACACTATATACACTCGCTGAATATTAAATAAAATGTACTTTAAAAACATATATTTTGTGGTAATGAATGCACAACCCCTATGTGTGTTTCATGAATATCGAAGTACTTTTTGCACATTAATCATTGATCTTAGGGGCAGTCCAACATTAACATTTTTCATTGCTGCTACATACTTTATTAGTTATTGTTTATAATAATTAGAAAGTATAAAAAAGATCAGATATGTTTTAGGATATGAACCCCAATGCTTGAGGTTATTCCTCATGAGATTTTTTCCATAACTCGTGTTATCGTATACATACCAAAATAGTTTTTACGTGTAGCTTGAACTTTGAAGTCATATAATTCCGCCGGCCTTAAGTTTTTAATATACCGTCACCCTACAACTAAAGATAAAAATTTATAATCGAAAGCCTATTTGCGCTTTTCATATATATATTTCAATATCATACATGTTCTCTCCATTTGACCTGGTTAGGGAGTGGGCTAGGGAACCAATTTTGTGTTGGAGGCTAACTCCTCTCTACCTGCGACTTCTACTGTAGCGCGCGCACGAGAGAGAGAGAGAGAGAGAGAGAAGAGGAGAGAGGAACAACACATTGGATGGATCCCACTTTATTTTTTTTTTAAAATTGTAACAACACTGGAAAAAACCCTAAAATTGTCAAATTGACTCTTTTTTCATTTTTTTTTGTCATTCGTTAATCCTAATCTACTCTATCTAGGACTTGGGGATATCCTAGGGGACTTGCTGAGGGGGATAAGTGTTTACGGGAATCGAACCATGCCCATGTGCATGGGGTATAAGGGAGGCACTTTTTTCATTCACTACCTAACAACCGTCTAACACACAATTTCTAAGTCCCACTTTTAGCACTTTTTGTCATAAAACAAACATTTTTGAAGAGTTAAAATGTGGATGCTCTTATAGGGGCACTTGACCCATTGACTTTTGTATTCGTAAACTTGAGCCCATAATTGTGATAAAATTGTTCAAACCATAATGTACCTTCACTAGAATCATATATTTTCCCCTTTTTTTAAACACTATGGAACACTCGCTGAATACTAAATAAAATACAGTTTAAGAACATATAGTTTGTTGTCATCAATGCACAACTCCCATGTGCGTTTCATGAATATCGAAGTACTTTTTGCACATTAATCACTGACCTTAGGGCAGTCCAACATTAACGTTTTCCATTGCTGCTACATAATTTCTAGTTATTAGTTATAATTAGTGAGTACAAAAAAGATCAGATATGTTTTAAGATATGAACCCCAATGCCTGAGTTTATTCCTGATGAGATTTTTTTCCATACCTTGTGTTATCATATATAAACCAAAATAGTCTTTATGTGTAGCTTGAACTTTGAAGTCATATAATTCCGCTAACCTTAAAGTTTTTAATATACCATCACCCTGCAACCAAAGATAAAACTTATAATCGGAAGCCGATTTACACTTTTCACATATATTTCAATATATTTCAATATCATACATGTTGATATTGAAATATAACTTGGGTAAGGGATATAATGCAAATTTGTTGATGAAAGAGAAGAAAATCCGACATAAGCTGGAAGACTTTTGGCAAAAGGAAACGATGTATTGGCACCAAAGATAGAGAATAAAATGACTCCAATTGGGAGACAAAAATTCCCTTCTTCTTTCTTTCTTTTTTTTTTCACTTAAGGATGGGTGCGGAACTTGGAAAGAGAGTCCCAAAGAGATAGCTGGAATGGTGAAGGACTATTTTGGCGAGCTATACCCCCCAACCAGAGAGTTTGATGATTTATTAAGCCTCATTGATCCTTCCATAACTGGTGAGCATAATCTGGAACTTGTCAAGAATATTTCCAGTGAAGAGGTGCAACGTGCAGCTTTCCAGATGGGTGCTCTCAAGGCACCGGGCTCAGACGGTTCCCAGGTTTATTTTATCAGAATTATTGGGCCACTGTTGGAAGTCACGTGATCCAAGCGGTCCAGAATTTTTCCCAGGATGGTATCCTTCTCAAGGAAATTAATCGAACCAACATGGTCCTGATTCCCAAAGTGCCTAATCCTAAATCTAGGGGTGCACAAAAAAACCGGTGAACCGTGAATTCGGTCTGGACCGAACTGAATCGCGTGTTTTGAATTTTAACCGTGGACTAATGGTTTGGACACGGATTCAAAAAATAATAAACCGTGACTTGCGGTCTGGACACGGATTTTGATTTTGTAACCGTGGATTAACCGATCCAGACCATGAGATTTTTATTATATATAATTTTAAAAAATAAATAAATATGCATGTATAAATAATTTTACCACTTTCATAAATATTGTCAATTTGATATAGGGTTATAAAATCTAGAAGAGAAATTGTTACCCCATTTGATGTATTAATTCTACTGTCGTGCATTTGTATTGAACTTTAATCAATTCAGTAGTTGTTCACTTTTTTTTTATTCTATTAAACGGTCTTTGTTTCTGTTCCACTATGTAACTGAACTAAGCTACATGTTTTCCACTACTGTTTGTTTAGTCCCTTGTTGTGTCATCACATGCTCCATCTAATGTCTCTCGGTTTTCTACCTTGGATTTTTTAGGATTTTATTTTGATGAAACTGTTTGTTACTTATTTAAATATGACATGTAATCCGTGGATAAAACTAGAACCGTTCCGTGACTCGCAGATTGGATTGGAACCGAACTGTGAGACTTTTGGTCCGGTCAAGGATTGTATTTTTTAAAAACCGTGACTCGCGGATTAGGATTAGATCCATGCCAATTTAATCTGATCCGGACCGTGTATACCCCTACATGAATCCATGGCCCAATTACGCCCCATCAGTCTATGTCGTTTCTTGTATAAGATTACCTCGAAGATCTTAGCCAACATGCTCCAACCTTTTATGAACGAGATTATATCTGAGCACCAATCGGCATTCGTACTGGGAAGGCAAATTCAGGATAATATTATGATAGCTCATGAGACCTTACAATTCCTCAAACACAAGAAGGTAGGTCCAAAAGTGTACGTGGCTATAACATTGGATCTCAATAAAGCTTATGATTGCATCTGTTGGGACTTTCTTTTCAAGGTAAAGGAAAGATGGGTTTTGACTCGAAGTGGATTGGATGGATTCATCAATGCGTGTGCTCGATTAAGTATTCTTTTATGCTTAACGGTGGTCAGATTAGTAATCTTTCTCCTAAACAGGGGCTGCGCCAAGGTGACCCTCTGTCCCCGTATTTGTTTTTACTGGTGGAGGATGTTTTCTCCAAGCTTATGTCTAAGGCCGTGACCAACAAGTCTATAGTGGGGGTTAGAATGAAAAGAAACTGCCCCGTGGTTTCACACCTTCTTTTCGTGGATGATTCTTTAATATTCCTGGAGGCTAAACAACATTCGTGTAGTAACTTCATGTCTCTTATGGAGGAATTTAGTAAGGCTTCTGGTCTCTCTCTTAATATACACAAGTCTATCATCCTCTTCTTAGCCAACGCCAGTGATGAGATTAGAGCGGAAGTCAAGGGGATTCTAGGTATGGAAGAGATGCAACATTTGGTCCAATATTTAGGAATTCCAGCAATATGGGGGAAAGTCAAGAATGAGGTGTTGGGATACCTTAAACATAGAATTCTCCGAAAGGTTCAAGGGTGGGGCAACAAATACTTGAATCAGGCGAGTAAAAAAGTCCTTATTAAGGCGGTCCTACAACCGATTCTAATGTACACGTTCATTTGTTTTAAGATTCCTCTCTCAATTTGTCACTGCCTTAACTCGGTCATCAGTAGGTTTTGGTGGGGAGATTCAAATGAGAAAAGTAGGATCCATTGGTGGGGTGTGGCCCAAGCTTACGACACCAAAGGAATTGGGAAGGGGGGGTTGGGCTTCAAGGATTTCAAATCCTTCAATATCACACTCCTTGCCAAACAGTTTTGGAGATTGATCATGAATCCTAATGCTCTATGGGCTCATGTTTTGAAAGGGCTATATTTCCCTACACCGACTTGGAGAGAAGCAAATTGATGGACCAAAGCATCTTGGTTATGGACTAGCCTCTTAGAAGGAAGGAAATTGATCCAATAGAGTATACAGTGGAATGGGGAAACCATTCATTTTTGGGAAGACACTTGGGTCCCTGGCATTCCTGATGGTATTCACCCACTCCTTACTTCCCACGATAGAGAATTGAGGGTGGCCCAGTTTATAAATCAGAACACAAAAAGTTGGGACATGGAACATCTGAAGCAATGTGTCTCTATGGAACAAACTAATGAAATCTGCAAAGTCCCAATTAGCTGGACATGAGCAAAGGACAGACTCATTTGGAAGGCGTCAAGGTCGGGTAAGTACTTTGTGAAATTCGGTTATGCTCTCCTTGCACATAATAGTCTGGTTTCAATTGGCTCAAAACCCTCCAGTTCATTTTCACCTTCTCGTTCTATGTGGAGGAAATGCTGGAATGTTCCCACACTACCTAAGATTCGTGTCTTTATGTGGAAAGTCATACGGAATTGGGTGGCTTGTAAAGATAACCTTGTACGTAGAAGATGTGGTAACAACTCGGTATGCCCCATTTGTGAGAATGCAAAGGAGACGATGTAGCATGTTTTTTTTTCACAGCCTGTGGAGTCGAGCTGTTTGGTTTGGAAGCAATAAGGCATATTGGGTACTCCAGAAGGAGATTGTGGCAGTTGACAAATGGATGGAGAGCTTAATTTGTGGGGATTTAGCTAAGGAGACGAGTAGATAGGATCTGGGGCAAATCTTCCAATTATGTTAGGCAATATGGAAGGTGAGGAACAATTGGGTTTTTAACAACTAGACTCCAAACCCTGAGGAGGTGATAGAACAAGCAACTAGGGCAAATTTAGACTACTCGACAACAATGTTTGCTGGTGTGTCTAATACCAACCCCACTGCAGCGGTGCATTATAAATGGGAACCCCCTCCCACAACTTGTGTCAAGATTAATTCGGATGGAGCATTTCATTCCTCCCGCAGCTGGGTTGCCTTTGGCATTATTGACATAGATGCCATAGATAATGGTGGAGCAGCTCAATGGTGGCATTTTGGTAAGATTCGGGTCTCTTTAGCGTTAGCTATAGAAGCATGGGCCCTTCCTCTTGTTTGTGCCATGGTACATGAGAAGAAGATAGACAAAGCTATTTTTGAGACAGATTACAAGAATTTGATCGAGTATGTGAAAGGCGACATTATGAACTGCTCCTGGGAAATTTTGGCCGTGATTGAAGACATCCGTTGTTGGGCTTTTAATAGGTTTTGGTCGTTTAATTGGTGCAAGCGTAGTTGTAATTCTGCAGCTTATTGGATAGCATCAAATTATCTAGATCGGAAGGTGTTTCTTCCTTGGGTTGTGTTCTGCCCAAATTAGGATCCATCTTGTCTAGCGACCCTTCTTAGTTGCTTCTATATATATTGACAGATTAAAAACAAATATCATACATATTCGCCTCTTTAAAATCATAATCTTATGTTTTGTCCATACCTTGGAGGAATTATATCGATTGCGATTTATACAACTAATACAGTAACTTATTTTCCAATATAAATACTATTCCTACGTAAGTTTTCTTATCACAGATGGTATTGGTGGAAATGCTTGTTTTTTTGGCTTGCTTTCAAAATCAACAAACCATCGTCTGAGAAAGTTACATCTAACCTGAAAACAAATGATAGATATCTCAACATCAACAAACACACGCCCTCGGCATCTCGCTTGGATTTTAATCGGGTACGGTCGGTTATGTATTTTTGCTGAATAACGAAGCGTGATTGGTCAATAAATTTAGGAGTCAACTCTTGACGCAGTTTTGACGCGAACTTTTTGTGGGCAGATCTGATACGCTATTGGTCGGTGGCCTGTAAACTTAAGGAAGCACTCACTGTATTACTGTCACGGTTGAAAAATAGGGTTAATTACATAGTTGGTCTCTGAACTCTTTTCGCGATGTCATTTCTTTTTGGCAGCCAATTTATCAATTAATGAGTAGAAAGAGCATCTAAATTGGAAAATTATTACCTTGCTATTGTATCGCCACGTGATACCCACACACATTCTTGTGAAGCCAGTCACTGAGTGTATAGATCCTCTATGAATGTGCGGTAATAAAGACACTTGGAGTACCATGTGACATATTCCATGAGCGGTGGTGTATGGTCCTATAATCTGTTTAGTGTAGGTCTACTGTTAAATTTAGGAACATCCAAAAAACTTTCATAAACATAATGAGGAGCTTCAAAATACACAAGTTTTCCCCCAACCAATCTTCATCATCCCTCCACCAAACGTGATTTTTGAAAAATGATACAATCCCCATTGCAATGGCACGAGTTTCACCCTTCCTTGAAAACTTTGCGTTAATTTGTTTTGACGGATCCCTTTAAGTGATTGTAGTGCTTTCTATATTTTTTTCTTTTATTTTTGGTACTTTGAAAGATTGATTGTACTAGTGTTTTCCTGTGACATTCAAATAATGCAAGCTTTTTTTTTTGCAACTATTGTCACATTGTCCTCGTTGCGCTAAACAAAAAGCCTCCATCGTACAATCATCAATCGTCCTTATCGCCATAAATGCCTTCCTCATACACAACCCCAGGCGCCCAAGTTTAGAACCCATCACCCCTTTTCTCAAAAAGAACATAGGAGGGAGGAGGCTATGCATTGTGTTGACTGTGCTGAGTAAAATGTAAAATACCGGCGCAAATACATGATATAAAAAGTGCGTGGATGTTCTTAATCTTTCAATATGTTTCCAAGTTAAATTATTTGGCATGTATCAATTAGATGTGTGGAGTCCCAACTAAATGAGTATGTTGTTCTTAATCTATTAGTTGTAAGAATTGGGCTAATTTTAAAATCAGGTTCGTTGGTGAGTCTTGATGGTGTTGCGTATTGGGACCAAACTGTAATTAGTCCAAAATAGCAAATCGCATGAAAAATTCCCGCATCAGATATGCTATTAATGCATTTGCTAAGCAAAACCAAAGCTTAAATTAACTTTTTCTCTCACTAAAAAGTTCTCTCTCTCTCTCTCTCTCTCTCTCTCTCTCTGCGTGTGCATATTCCTCGCATCTATCCACCTTAAAGCCCCTCTCTGTTGTATTCAATTCGTGTCCAGATCTGTCCGGAAATCAACCGCCGCCGATAATTGTCAGTGAAACGCACGATCGGCTCGCATTGTTGAGGTCCGTGGTTAAATTCAATATTTTATTTGGTTAGCTTAAAGTTGCTGAATTTATACTTTGAGTTGCAAGATCTGGGTAGTTATCGATTTTGTTGGGTTTTTTTCGATTGGAATGTAGTGTTTAGAGAAAGATCCCTTTCTGACAACTCGCCAAAAAAAAGAAAGTATCCCTTCTGTTTTTTGCGTTTTGGGTTGTTTGATGCATGTAGGAAACCGAAACTCGTTGTTTAGAGTGACGGGGATTGATATTTAGGGCGTACGTCAATGGCAAGATCTGGATTGCTAGCAGTGTATAGGTAATTTGATTGAATTCAACAATTTGTCTATAGGTGCATACGTATAGACACGTGGGTGCGCTCTTGAAGTGTATAAGTATAGGTGTAATGAATCCACTAATCAGTCTATAGCGGCATATGTATGTGTGTGCTTGCTCGCTGTGTTAGGTTGGGCTGTGGTGGATGCACAACTGTTAGAAATTTCTGCATTCATGGATTCTGTTGTTCAACCAATAACCATCTTTCGGCTAACATAGCTTCCTCGGTTCATTGGGACAACAAGGGCCCACTGTAGGAAGTTTGCAAGACGGGCTATTAGCTCAGTGGTAGAGCACACCTTTGATATTTGCGTTGCTATGCTTGGGCTGTGAACTTCTTTTTTAAAAACATGTGTAGCTTATTTGTCAGGGAAAAAAAAGTCCCGGAGAAACTAGGTTTTTTTTTTTTGGGGGTTCTAAATTCAGTGGAAATCTTACAACAAAAGAAATTGAACCAACAGTGCATGCAATAAAATGAGAATTAGCAGGACGATGAGGACATCAAACCAAACCACATTCATTTCAAATCATGGAGCTAATGAAGTCATTACACAATGGGAAGGATGTCCATGCTCCATTTTTAGTCTATCGATTGATAAGTCCAATCCCAATATCTTGATTTCAAGGGGCAATGCATTGTGGACCCATATGTATATCATCCGATAATACACGAACGATTAATGTTTGAATAAAAATGCTTTCTAGCATCCTCCCATTTTGAGGACTCACAGAAATACCGCGGACGGTGCCACAGTCTGTTCTCAAGGATATATTCGAAGAAATTCTGACCGCCAGTTGGAATGGTTTGTGGATTTCGAACACCCGTAGTGACGGAACCTAATAAGATAGCAATTACAACCCAAGAAGTAGTAAGTACTTGGCTATCATCCTTCCCTTGTGAGAGGCTTAAAGGACAAATATTTCCTGAGAAAAATAAATTTCCACAGGATATGGTCTAAACTGTGAGTTTGGGTAATCACAAGTAGCCAACCCTTGAGGCTTATGGAGTTATGGGTAATGAAAATGAGAAAATATAGGTGCTCAAATAAGGACAAAAGCTGTGGTGGAGAAAACAGGCAGCTTTAGTGTTGACGAGATGCAAAATCCCTCTATGGGAAGGAAGGAAGTTACATGCATTTTCTTGAAATGCCCCCCAAGTTTGGTTTAGAGGTAGGTTTCCTATGAGCCAGACCATGAGCTGTGTGTGTTTGGCAATATTGAATATTTTATAGAATTTGGCTGGGGCTATCACCTCCCTCAGTCCCTTCTTATGTCCACCCCTGAGATAGAGAGTTGATGAAGAGTCGCTGTTTTGACTTATGCTTCAGATTTTGATACACTTTGATTGTCAGGATCTTTTGTTATTTTTGTCACTGTTATATACCCAGAACTTACTTTTTGCAGACCTTGTGTAGCTCAAATGCCCTTTGTTTTGTTGAAACTTCAGCAACTTTGTGGCAGTCATGTAACATTATATTTGTAGACGCATTCACACATGATAAATTTTGCTAGGATGTTTTGACTTTTGACAATCCATGACAGTGGATTGTTTTGTTTGTATGTTGTTGTCTATTTGTGCTGTGAACTTTAATTATCCAGCTTTTAGTTTGGAGGCATATGAAAGCTTGGTTGTTTTTTCTCAGCTGTTTTAATACGTTATTGCAGTAGTTCGTGTCTGGCAGTTATGTCTAATGTAGTGTGGAAAGTTGGCGGATAATACTACCCGAGTTTAGTTGGACCTGTCTTTTCATTACTGATGCTACCTTGTTTGATGGGATCTTTTGGTAGATTCAGTGCTTAATGAAGTGAGAGTCAGTGTGGTCAACTGATGAAGAGTGGGATGATAGAGTGCAGCGTCTGTCATTCCAAATTGGTGTCCCCAAATACCAAAGCTGTTTCAAGGGCTTATGACAGACACAGGAGCAAGATATCATCAAAGCAACGTGCTCTAAATGTCCTTTTGGTTGTTGGTGACTGTTTCTTGGTTGGTTTACAGGTAACTTAAATTACTCATTTGGAAGTTTTTGATCATGTTCCTCAGAAGTTCTGATAGGGAACTTGAATGGGAATGTGTAATTCATTACTAGTCAATTATATCAGGCATAATATAAGGTCTTTATTCTTGATCAGGGTTGT
Organism: Vaccinium macrocarpon; assembly: GCA_022606695.1. Classification (NCBI taxonomy): domain Eukaryota; kingdom Viridiplantae; phylum Streptophyta; class Magnoliopsida; order Ericales; family Ericaceae; genus Vaccinium; species Vaccinium macrocarpon. Next base: position 6,977,191 of record CM040173.1, on the reverse strand, counting down.
TGAACTGCATTTAATTGACTTTCTTTTTATGCTCTTGGATACATAATCCACATCACTGTTTCGCTTTACAATTTCAAGTATTCCATGTCATTTGGTCCTTTGATCACCAATTTATCGCCAACTATTAATATTTTTTCAGAGAAGCATAGTTTCATTGTGGAAAAGCAACATCTTTTTCCTTCTTTCTAATCTAAACTTGTTTATTTTTTATTGTCAACATGAAGTATCACTAAAAAACTACGGACATCTCTCCAATCCGTAAAGACTCCATACTTGTTGCCAGCTGGTCCTATTTCCAGTTTTCCACTTCATATTTTCCATCCGACAATTGGGAAATTTGATTTCTTTGACATGCAAGGCAAAGAGAGAACCACTTGTGGCTTACCCTTGAGCCTCATATTCTCATACTCATTTAGAAGTCATATTAGTTTCCGGAATCCACTCCTACAATCTGAATTAGATTGCATCGTCCAACCGCTGTCAGATTACTCCCCTAAACTTGTAGTGTAATTTATGGTCTTCTTTTGCTTGCCCTTAGACCTACATGTGTGACCCTAGATGATAGTGTCGCCATGATGCTACTTTTAGTTCCACATTTGACATTATGAAAGAAAAATTCCAAGTTCTAAATTTCTTTTCTGCGCGACATTATATTAGTGAATAAGGAAATTAACATTTTTAATGAAGGTAAAAAACGGAAAACAGGCTCCGAATGTTTTTGTAGAAAGTAATTGTCATCTAACTTTTCCTGACAGGAATCGACGTTTAACTGAATTGGCTTCGTGTTTTGTTTATGGGATGCATTGAGATGTGTATTTCAAAATGCAATGACTGTTCCTTTACAATGTTTTCCCATAACTAACTGACAATATTTGTTTTCTCTTTTCCAGCCTATTTTAGTTTTTATGTCCAAGGTGGATGGAAAGTTCATGTTTAGCCCCATTAGTGTCAACTTTTTGACGGAGGTTGCAAAGGTTCTCTTTGCAATTGTTATGCTTTTGTTCCAGGTAAGATTGCTCTTGGTATGCTTTTATCTATTTTTGTGCGTCGGTTCATTCATTTTTCTTCCTGGAGTAAATGTTAATGAATCTATTTTTTATGAAACAAGAAGGGAACTGATAAGCTTAATGAATCACATGAGTTTGAATTCTTCCATTGTCTCCTATTGTTCTTTATGGGCGGTATTATATTTGAGGATAGAAACGGTACCAATTTTTGTGCTAAGTTTCAGCAGACCAATATGATGATCTTGAAGATGATGATGTATATTTTTTCCTTTTTCCCTTATTTTTGTCCTTTTTCCTTCCTGGTCTTCCATTTTCTTATCCAAGTACATTTTTTTGTCCCGTTGCTTTTATTTTTCTACTCCTTTCTTAGTTATAGTTCCTTGTGGCTCATAAAGAAGAAGATTAAAAAAACAGTGAGGGGTATGGTTTAAAATGTACGAGTGCAGGTTATTGCAAATCTTGTCAGTCGAAAGTTTTGCAGGCTTATCGTCATTGGAAGAAATAAGTTTTGAAATTTGCTGACACTTATCATAGCTCTTCCTTATGCGTGGGTGTATATGTCTGTAATTGATTCGAACATATGCCTTTGAGAATTTAGTGTGATCTTTGATATCTTGGCTGATCCTGAAAGTGCTGGTTGTATACTTGCGTTTAATTGCAGGCTAGACGCCAGAAAGTTGGAGAAAAGCCGCTGCTATCTGTTTCTACTTTTGTGCAGGTATACAGCCTTGCTTTTTGCAAATTTGTATTCTCTTTATTTGTATGTAGTTGTAATCTAATTTCATTGGCTGTGTTTGTTTAGTAGTTTAGTTTAGTTTTGATGATGTCAGTGTAATGAGTGGAGAGAGATAGAGAGAGAAATGAGGTAAATGATGAAGTCATCAAAAGTAAAACTAAAACTAAACAGAGAAACGAACAAGGCCATTGTCACTAGCATTTGCAGTTTGTTCGAAAACAGTTATAAAAATGGAAAAAATAAATAAATAAATGTGATAATTTTAAGAATTAGAAATTGCAGATTGACCTGCCCTACCCGGGAACCCTGGTTTCACTTATGCAGTTATATGCTTAGGTTTCGTAGAGGTTGTAAAATTTTGGATTTTTTTTTCTCTCTTTGGGCTTATTGTTTCTCCAATAGTGCAAATAATGCCAATGTTGTTGGGTTGTTACCTAGTTAAGCCCTCCTCCCAGAAACATGCACTGGTTGGACCAGGTTCCCACACTAAGTTTGGGCCTTGTACTAATACGCTCAAATTCTAATACAATTATTTCTTGTTTCCTGCAGGCAGCTCGTAGCAACGTGCTTCTCGCTGTTCCAGCACTTCTTTATGCTATCAATAACTATCTAAAGTTTACAATGCAGGTATCATTCCTTTCCTTGATGTTTTGAGGATATGTATGTGATGTTGGCAAGTGCAAGTTTTTAGGAATTGTAAGGGAAACAAAGATGTAGGGTTTCAGAGCTGTGATTAGGAAATATTCTAGTACTATTTTATGTTGTTTAGGGCTGTGAATAGTACTCGGTGAACGGTAGCAGGGATGGTAATATAACAGAAAACAAGAATAAAAGAGAAGAATAGAAGAAGATAGGTTGAGGAATCACTCCTAGAAGTCTAAGGCATCACACCTAGCGTTTGATTACATCACACAATCCATCAAAGAGGATGTAAAGCTCTGAATTTTTTGTAATATTGATCTCCGTAAAATAGGGGCATCACATTGCTTATATTAACTCAATACTTCCTAAACCAACTATATTTATGACTTTCAAGAAAAGGAAACTACTATTTCCTTATACTTCTAAGTTTATTTGATACTAAAAATGACTTGCAACAAATAAGCTAAATAAATTATTTGACCCCTAAAGCAACACCTATCTGAAAAATTGTCAGGCGATATTCTTATTCAATAGTAATATAAATAAGACTTTACTATGACTATTTGTTTAACTATTCATACTTCTTTAGGTCCCATCTTGGGATCATAGGAATTTCCATATATTGCCGCTTCCTTAAATTTACTTTTCTTTGAGCCTCTCACAACCTCCATCAGTAATTTACTATGTGCTTTGGGAGAGCATTTTTTGGCATTTTCTAATTGAGATAAGTATGGGAGCTCGATTCGTCGGTATAGCATTGGTCACTTTCTGCATAGGGAAGTGCTTTGATGCTGTGATGTGCCGATGCTATCCTTGAAGATGAGTGATTGGGAGCTTAGCTATCATTATGTTTAGATGTTCAGTATGGCAGTTGCATGCATAAGCTTTCTTTGCTACTCTGTGTGTGCCCACAGTGCGGTTGATGATTACTATAGTTATCTCCAGATGCATTCCAGTTTTTAGGGTTTGTTGGACATTTGATTTATCTGATGTATATATACTTTTAAAACGACGGTTAGTACACTTAGGTCGGCTTGGTTAAAAAGGTGTCGTTAATTTGACATGGTGGTGAAAGAACATGGACATAAAGGAATGAGTGCTTCATCTTAATTACTTGGTCGGTGTCTTGAATCCTGCCTTATTTTATAGCTCTCTCTAGTTGACCTTAGGACCGTAGCCTTTAATGTTCAACTAATTATTAACACTTGCAAAGAAATAAGGTGAGGATATGGTCTTTGCTAGAGTTAGGTGGTTAAAGAAGTTTCGTATGGCTGGCCTTTGGGTGATACATAAAACTACTGAGGATTTATTTACGTTGGTTCAGAGCAGTTACATGAACTGAAATCTGAGCATTCAATAGAATCCCAATCTGAGTACCGGATTGTGATTGTGCACTTGCATTTTTAAAATTCATCAGCAATATTTCTCAATGTATGCTGTGAAAGTTTGAGTCATTACTGTCCATTGACTTCCACTGTAAGTTGAGAGTAGAACTTGGATTTATCTCTTGAAAATGCATTTCTTGTTTTTGCAAAATTTGATGTATGGATACTTGCACTTACATTACATAATCGAATTCCCTGTAATCTTACTAGCATTTCGCAATTTAGAATAACGTAATAATTATTACAAAAACACATAGCATGTCTAGTACCAAATATTTGAGAAGCTGACTAGGTTCCTGACTTACTATCTAGGCTGATGTTTTATATTTTGGAACCATCATTGAACTCTGCCTTGGTTGATAGTACTTTATTCTGTCACATGGGAGTGCTCCTCATTAGTCTTGCATACTCTTAATAAGATTAATTTTTTTGCAGCTATATTTCAATCCTGCAACTGTGAAGATGCTGAGCAATTTGAAGGTATGATTATCCTAACTTATCTGTTTTCGATGCGTTTGGTGATTGTGTAGCTCGGTTCTACTTTGGATTTCTTAATCCCCTTGTGTCTCTTGATGCTTATTTTCCCATCTTTTCAATTTTCATTCGTAGTTATACTTGTCAAGAATGTTAGCCAGAATATACTGTCCATTTTGTTGTACAACCCTTTTGTGCTGTATGTACAGAAATTTATAGTAACTTTTTGACATAGCTGATTGCTCTTAGTAATAGGAGACATGTCTCATGCGAATGACTGTGTAAATTCAGGTCTTGGTAATTGCTGTTTTGCTGAAGATAATAATGAAACGTCGGTTTTCCATAATTCAGGTTTGTTCGTTATGCGTATTCTCTTGCTTTGAGCAATTTGGCTATGTATAAATAGGAAATGTGTTCGATCAATTATTCTGGGGGTTTGTATTAAACAATTGCCAAGGGATTTTGTACTTAGTATAAGGTATTCTGAGTTCAACGTTGCTCTTTTGATTTGTCACAGTGGGAGGCTCTTGCTTTATTGCTCATTGGGATTAGCATAAACCAGCTGCGATCCCTACCTGAGGGTACTACTGCTTTGGGTCTTCCTGTCGCAACGGGTGCATATGTATATACATTGATTTTTGTAAGTGATTTTTTACCTGTTTTAAGTTGATGTCTATATACTTGACAATTACCGTAAAATATATGGATGAACCATGCTGTTTGCCATGTAATCAATAGTTTACACTTTACACATTGAGATCATTCTTAAAGATTGGGTGATTGAGAAGAAAGCAAATTTTATATACGAGGATTCAACAAAGTATAAAGGGGACTAGAAGTCTAGCGAAAGTAAAAAGAAATACAAATGAACGATGTTCAATCCTTTGAAATTAAAATGGGGGTTGCTGAAGCCCAACATGAAGACAATAATATAGCTTGTCCCCTATGCCTTTAAGTCTTCACATTTCTCCTGACGGACTCTTTAACATTCCTTTCCAGACAAGCGGAAAACCTCAGTGTTAGTGTTAAACTGGTATGAATAGACCTAACAATGTATATCAAGCTATTCAACACCCTCCCTCATGTTCAATGCCGTCTTGCACTTGGAGATGTAAATATTCATAGATAAGACCAAACTAAATATGAAGGGGTGAAGCATAATGCTAACAGAGCTTTATCACTTGATTCAATGTCTCCAAAATTGGTGTATAACGTACGAACTCAGGGCACTAACCAATCCACCTCCGCTCATTATACGCCCTCCAAGCCTCCAACATAAAGATGAAGCTATAGCGACGATACGTAATAGTACTTCCGTCTATTCATTTGCAAAAAGGAGAAACGTGGCCTTTTTTGATTCATATTGTTGATAGTTCTGCATGAGCCGTGGTCCCGTGGTCCATACAATCACTTTTTTCTTGAGGGGCAAACTTTCCCACCATCAACTTGTGAGAGGCTAAGACTGTATTCATGGATCATGAATTTTTTTTTATCAAGAAAAGACTTGCAAAAGAACACCCTGGGTGAGTGAAGAGTCCACAATTTTTAATCAGATGGGACGTTGGACACAAAGACATCATGATGGACGATGGTGTGGTACTTTCATCGATATGCTTTAAGCTTACTTTCGGATTTCAATGTACAGGTGACTGTTCCTTCGATGGCCTCAGTCTTCAACGAATATGCTTTGAAGAGCCAATATGACACAAGCATTTATCTTCAGGTGATTCAAATTAAGTATCATTAACATGTTTTTGTTTTGTTTGTTGTGTTTTTCCATTACTAAATGAAGGTTTTAAAAGAAATCTCCGTTAGTTTCATATATATTGTACCATGGGTATATGCTACACTTACGTTTTTTTTCATTTTTCAACCGAGTAATCTTAGTTGTGCCTTTTCTAATTTATTATTGGCGTCTTTCCCGGCTGATACATCACCTGGATTTTATAGTGCTTTTACTTTTTTTTGATAGAATACTGCGAAGAGTTGTCCTCACTAGATGCTTCATATTGGTATTTGAGTTTAACATTGCCATCTGTTTTCGATCTATATACTGTTACGGCCATATTACCTTTTGGGTCATTGTTGTCAATTTGCCTGATATTTTATCTATCGAGTAATGACCCATTGTGGTTGATTTTTTCCATTCGTCTAGGCTCTATATTTAATCTCAAATCAGTCCCGGTAAGACCAAATTGCTCAGAAATCACAGAAAAGGAATTGGGGAAAAGCTTAGTTTTCCTTTTCTGTGATTTTGGCCAGTGTCTGTGCCTTGGAATATGAGTAAAAAATGAAATGGAGAACTTTGTGGTTCATCTTTAATAGTTTTTGAAGTCTGTCTCCAAAAACTTCTAATTCTATTGACAGGAAGGGAGGAATCAGCATCCAGAAAGCGATGAATAATCGATATCTATCTTGGTCATCGGATATGATACACGCAGTCACTATCTATTGAATCGTACTTTGCTAGTGATTCTAGTTAAAACAAAAAGGCATTCTTATTGAGGCTCGAAACATAGGATTGTGCAAAAAGTTGAGTTGTTGACCTTGGAGTGGTATTATATGTACTTCCTGTTTGACACTCTTGCTTGCATTGCAGAACTTGTTTTTATATGGATATGGTGCTATATTCAACTTCTTGGCCATTCTCGGAACTACCATTGTCACAGGTATGTAGATGATGCTTTGTTGAACAATGTATAACATTAACGTTGGACTAAAAAAAAAGTATGAAGTTTTTCTGATATTGAACTTTGAGCTCTAATATTAGCTATAATGTCATGCAATCTTGCTTTCATACCATTTAACACTACTTCTCTTAGTGCATGTTTGTGGCAGCTTACGTTTTACCCAACATTTCTTTTATACTACGCTGACTTGGTATTTGCCATCATTACCTTGAAAAATGTTGGCAATTTTGGTTAGAGAAGCCTGATGCAGTAGGATTTGGTCCATGAGGATAATTTTGTTGCTTAAGCTACTGAATTGCTGGCCCTTGTACTTTCTAGCCGTTTGTTAGGATGAAATTCTGAAGTGTTTTGAGTTTTTTCTTTTTGTTTCGACTTTCTTTCATTTCCGGTATAACAGCAGTAAAGTGATCACGTTTAAAGATAGCTTTTTTTGTTGACCAACTCTGGGATGACTGGAATTGCGTGTAATTGTTGAGATATATGTGTCTGTCATGTGGTAATTGAGATGTGCTACAATGACTTTTATTTTAAATGTTTTTGCAAAAATATACCCTACTTAACCAGCCTTTAGCAGGAAAATAAAAATATTAGCAAGTAGCAACCTCTAGTGCTTTTTGGCTAACGAGGCCTTGAATGGGCATGATTATCATTTGATATTGTCTTGCTAGATATTGAAATTGGTGCAACTTATGAAATTACTCCCATACTCTCTCTCTTACCATTTTTCGAATTAAAAAATTAAGTACTTCCGTGTATCGTGTTTCGAATTTTTTTGTTTCAACTTTCATTTCCGGTATAAAAGCAGTAAAGTGATCACGTTTAAAGATTGCTTTTTTTTGTTGACTAACTCTGGGATGACTGGAATTGTGTGGAATTGTTGAGATATATGTGTCTGTCATGTAGTAATTGAGATGTGCTAAAATGACTTTCATTTTAAATGTTTTTGCAAAAATATACCCTACTTAACCATTCTTTAGCAGGAAAATAAAAATATTAGCAACCTCTAGTGCTTTTTGGCTAACAAGGCCTTCAATGGGAATGATAATCATTTTATATTGTCTTGCTAGAAATTGAAATAGGTGCAACTTATGAAATTAAACAATATAAAGGTTGTTTCTTCAAGCCTGAAGGGCCCCATTATCTTTAATGGATATAGACTTTCTTTTAGATTCTAGGATCAGGACACAATCCCCATAAGATGTAATTAGCCAAGGCATAACAGATAAGACAACTCTACCACGTGCAGAGGGCAGACCTTACTGGAAAAAAAAGGTCAACTGAACGCTACAAGGAGACTACTATCCTTGTAACTTGTTGAAGTCTAACATAATGGCAAAAAATTCTCAAGCCGAAATTACGAGTAATAGCACAAGTGGATCATTATGTGTCATTTATATGTTAAGTGGATAGTTGTATGCTCCCAGAATTCAATGCGCAATGTTTTCATTGCACTAGATACCCTAGTCATGCTGCCTTGGTGCTCATGGTCTAGCACTTAGCTCTGCAGAGAACAATGTTCCCACACATGATATTCAAGAGGTGGCTTCCATCACTTAGACCGGGTTTGTACACTTTGTAATGCCCCAAGTAGACCATTATCTTAGTTACTTGTTAAAACATGTTGGGGCCTAACCATGCAGCCCCAAAATGCTTAAGCCTAAGTTAGTAGTAGTATCCCATGTAGCTCATTATATGATACTTCTCCCGTTCATGCTAACTATACTCACACGCTGTGGGATAAGTGGGGTGTGGCATCTGTAAATATGGGCAAAATAGGAATGTTCAACTTTGGGGGATTAGGGGATTTATGAGATAAAATTTGTTGTGTTTCAGTTATATTTTCTTCTTAAGGGGGTTTGTTTTGCTCTAGAGATTGGATAGCAGCAAGAGCTGCACGTGTTACTTAATGCTGTTTTTCTTCATCTTGAGACTATTTGTTCTCCTTGAATGTTTCTTCTTTATTTTTATTTAAAAAGAAAAGAAAAGAATTCTCCTTGCTGATAAAAGTATCTGCATAAGACATTCAGGGACACCTTAGCTGAGAAGTCATGGTTGGAGTCGTTGGACCATGGATGCATAGATCAGTCATTAGTTATTGCTCTTATCTTGTTCTGTTTAATTTCCAGGTCCTAGGAGCTTTGATATCTTAGAAGGACATTCTAGAGCTACCATGCTTCTAATATTGAATAATGCAGCACAAGGAATCCTATCCTCCTTTTTCTTCAAATATGCAGGTTAGAATGTTTCCTGCAGTATTATTTTAAGAAGTTTTTCATTTGACCAACTTTTAATTGCTTGTTCTTTCATTTTTAGGATTCAGGATTTAGTAGGTGTTATTATGAGACTTATCAGTTATTGGACAACTGTTTTTGTGTGTGGTTTAGTTGCACTCCTAGTAAGCTGAGGTTTTATTTGATGTGATCAGATACAATCTTGAAGAAGTATTCTTCAACTGTGGCCACGATATTCACAGGCATAGCATCTGCTGCATTATTTGGCCATACTCTTACTATCAACTTTCTGTTAGGAATTTCAGTTGTTTTCATCTCAATGCATCAGGTACCACACGACTAGAAACATCTTTTAATAGTTTCCATGTTGTATTGGGACTTACCTTGTGTTTCATTTTTTTATCTTCAGTTCTTTTCCCCTCTTTCAAAGGTCAAGGATGAAGATCAAACTGGTGTGCTGGAACTGATGGATGCTCAGAATAACAAGAAGTATTTGCTCAATCTTTTCGTCTGTACAGTTGACATGCCTTTAGTTTGAAGGATAGTTTCTGAGATAATTTTATGGGGGCCTGGGAGAACTAATTTCTCTTGCTACGAACTAAAAGGCTCCGAGAATATACTCCCTCCGTCCCAATTTTATAGTCTCTTATGGGAGTTCGTGCCACTTTTCAAAGTGTTATATCTTATAATCTACAATGTTTTAGGTGATTTTGAACACTTCGTTTATTAGATTAAGTCAAGATCTATCAAACAAGATCCATATTGCATATAAAATGTATTACCGATTGAAAGATATAATCGTTTTTTTATCCGGTTAGTATAGAACAAGGGACTATAAAATTGGGATGGAGGTAGTATTATTTTTGTTAAAGCTTATCCCACATAGGTTAATTATAAACTCCGAAACTAGTTCATGGGCCTGGGCAGCCTCTCCACTCATTGCCAGTTGGTTTTGAGTTAGATGTTTTAACATGGTATCAAAGCCTCCCTTACCCTAACCCTCACACAACCTTCCTCCACCTTCCTCTGCCGCCATCGTCCACCTTCTGCTGCCGTTATTTCCGAAATTGACCCATCGCTACTGTTGTCACCCTAATGCAACCTATCGTTGTTAATCAGTGAATAATCAAACATCATCTTCCCCAATCGAAACCCATTGACCCAATCGGACATCATCAAATCTACCCAATCGAAACCTATTGACCCAATCGAACATCATCGAACCCTCTATCTTCTCCAATCGACCCTATCGAAATCCTAATTGACCTTCTGCAAACCCTATATGCCCGTATGACCTCGAAAACGTATACCCAGTACTCAAAAACTTCCAACGACCTCGAAACCTCTCGAAATCTGTAACCCAGTCAATTGGCAAGGCTGCCCATGCTTATATACTAGTTTCAGAGGTTATAATTAACCAATGTGGGATAAGCTTTAACACTTCCCCACACGTGCGACCTCTAACCCGCATGTGGAGAGGTAAACAACGGATCTATAACATAAGGGTAACAACAAACAACGAAACAAGGTGCACATAAGGCACAAACAACAGGGCAACCAATTAATAGAGTGTTGTCTCCCGAAGCTTAGCTCTGATACCAGGTTGTTTAAGAGAGAAGAAAAGTGTATAGGGTGTTGATTAACCCTACCACAATATAACTTTATTTATATATGAAACACTTCATTACAAGAGAATGTGGGATAAAGCTGAACTCTATTCTAACTATTATACTGCTAGTCTGCTAGCTACTCTGCACGGAAAAGGTCTGAGAAATAATTAGCTATCTTGCACCTGTATTTTTTAAGAATGGGACCCGAACTTTATCCGAAAGAATGACACTGTGAAATGCAATGAGCCTTCATCCTTCCCTTTGGTTTGGCAATATGGCAAAATTCTGGTTGGTGATGAAAACCCCAAGTTCCTCCACTGCCATGATATCCTTCTTCAGTGTTTGCTGAGCAAAATACCTTTATATCCTTGAAAAGATGAAAACTGATATATTGGTGCTCAATAGGGAGGGGCGAAGCCAGATCTTTAGTCGCTGAACTAGTTTTCCCGTTGAGTCTTTCGCTATCGCGCTGCAGCACAAAGGCCATGAATTCAACACAAAGTTCAAATCAAATCTGAAGCATCAACTCAGAAAGTGAAATTTGTTTTGATTCATTGGTTCAGTTTGTTCGTAAACGAAAACCCGGGCAAAGACTTTTTAAAAGATTTTAGCAAATTTGAATCGATGTACGTAGAAGAATATAGATTATAAACTCTCTGCTCTTGGATTCATGGACTTGGAGATGATCAAGAGGTATGTTAGAATAGGAGAAGGGGAAGTGGGGACGTAATGAGTCAGAGCCAGCTGATGGAAATTGGAAAGTTTAGATGTGGATTTTAGTCGAAAACTTGGGGGTTTATATCCCTGTGTTTGAATGTCTGGGGGTTACCCGTACATCTACCTAACTAGAACGTGGAGAAGAAACTTAGGGTTGTTATATCTTCTTGAATATAATGATATGTCGACATCCTTGTCTAATGTTGACATTAATCTTATGGCATGGCATGCCATTGTGCATTCAGTAGCCTGCACTTTTCCATTGTTTTAAATGCCATTTTTTGTGTAATGTACATTGTAGTATGAAGGTTTGGGTTGTAAATTATGCGAAGGTATATTTATAGTAAATTCTAATGTTTCTTGAGTTATTGATAATGAGTTGCGTAACTTTTTTTTTCTTTAGTGGTTGTGATTGTGATTGTGATATCACTATAGACAGTGGAATATATTGGTAATTTGGTGTATGGTTGGATCATTCCGCCTGTGTACCCATACTTTTGTGGTTGTAATTTCTTTTTCCCTCAATCTGTTCTTCCAAGAATCTTATCACAAAAGTGCATTGACTAAAATTCTTTTCCTTATATGAAATCTTGTCAGGTCAAAGGATTCATCTTTCATCAATATGGCAGCTGGAGCAAATGAGGAGGTTCAAATCTTTGGCTAATTTTTTTTTTTTTATTGTGTGCAATATTACTTTTTATACCTTCTTTGAACTAATATCCTTTCCGTTCTATCGACCCTTTTTCCAGGCTACTCATCGTGTAGGATCGGAAGAAAGACAGCCACTTCTTCCAATCTAAAGTTATTAAGGGTATGTTGCTCAAACATATCTTGGTTGGCTTCAATCCTTCGCATTTGTTTTTGTGCTGTATCTGTGGCAATTACTTGTGGGGGGAATAGTTTCTTCCTTCGTCCCAAATTATTGGTCTATCTTGGGGTGGCCCCAATTTTTTATTCCTTGTTAAAAAGCCAAGTATAAAGCTGTTAGTTTTCGGAAACTGACCCCCCCAATAGCTGTGACTGCCTTGAAAAGTTAGAAAATTGGCCGGCCTTGTTCTCTTCCTTTTTTCTCTCATTTTCAAAAAAAACATTTATCTACTCATTACCTCATTATTTTATTTCTCTCTCTCTCTCTCTCTAATCATTATCTCATTATTCTCATTTTCAAAAACTTAACCAAACCCTATCTCAAAAATTCTTCCAAAAAATTTCTTTTCAAAACCCATCCAAACACAGCCGGAACCTCTCAATTCAAGTTTGAATGCAAGTTCGAAAAAAAATAAAAATAAAATTCAAACTACCATTACTTATTCCATTAAAAAGTTGGAATCCCCAAAGAGACAGGATATCGGACGGTGAGAGATAATTTGTTGAGTTCATCTTGTTTCTATTAACTTGTTATGTTTGCAGTTAAGAGATCTAAAACAGCAGCGAGTATTGTGCCCGAGTTATATGTTTGCAAAATATTGCAGGTCGAAAAGGATCAGGTTGTTTGAACAGCTTTTAGTTTAAACGCTTTTTTGTTCCAACACAGGGACTAACACCGCTTTCCACAGCTGTAGAACGTTGTATATATGTTCTATACTTTCCAATCACTGTCTTTGTACCTTGTTCTACCCTTCTAATAGCAAATTTGGTGCAGGTTTGTTTGGACCAATTCTTTGCTGGACTTATTGGAGGATTTTTGGAGAGATGAGATGCTAGTTATCAGAATCACTCAGAAATAAAACCGTATAGGAATTCTTTTCACTTTTCTTGAATACCTTCTTTGCTTGATCATGGGATCCTCATATTCGTCAACATAGAAGAATAGCAAGATGGCCAGCTTTGTAGACTCTCAAAGTGACCTGTTTCTGCTGGTGAAAGGGTTACATAGAAGAATCGCAACACGGCCGCATTTTTGTGCTGGGCTCACTGCCATTCTACATGCCTTTCATATTTTCCCATACAATCATATTAGTGTATTTGTAGTTAAATATGCTCTATTTGCCCTTGGACGAGGTATAAAGGACTTTTTACTTTTTGCTAATTCCTCTATAGCAATTTTTCCGGGAAAAAAAATGTCGGTGAACTAAACTTTTTGATATACAAATGCAATATGTTGTAATTCCTTCCTCTTCCCCTCCTTAACATTTAATGCAATTTGTTGTAATTCCTTGCTCTCCCCTTAACATTCAAGTGTCGATTTTGTTTAGTATTATATGAAAAATATGCACAACATTCAGTGGATCTACATGATTTTGAACATTTTTTAGCATGAGCAGCTTGGATGGATTAAGCAGTTTGGTATTGCAGGCAAAGTTAGACACATTGTTATGTATTTGAAGTCATTTCAGTTTAGCTGTCATTTTGACTAGGATCTTTTCAAACTTATTCCACCACTCACCCTTTTCAGCTCCAAGGTCACAGCTCAGATGCATACATGGCTAATAAGGATTTTATGGACAATCACCTGATAAAGCTTTTGCTTTACCAGATTTCCCAGATTAGGTTCAAGTTCAATTCTCATCGTGGGGTTCTCATTCCTTGCATGCTAGTCTTAGGTTAAATTAGATCAGATTTCTTGCTGATGCAGGCAACGGGTTGGGTATGGTTAGGAGCCCTACCCAACCCAACCTCTTTAATCCCTCTTGGCCTCATTGCAATGGGTTGCTTGGAAACAAATGAGTAGCAAAGGGGAATCAAGAATTGGCTTCAGGTTGCACTAAGGATTGAAATTGATGAAATCCTTAGCTTTCAAAAGGACGCATTTTCCTGGGCAAGTAAATCTTCTTGCCAGATAGCTGCCACGACCAGCAGCTTTCTAACTTGGTATGATTTTATTCAACAAGATTGCAGGTTACTAATTTTGCGATGTCTATATGAAAATGTCGCATCACATTCATTCCATAGTTCTGCAAGCAAACTGATACAATTACTTCCAACTTGAAGCCATCAAGACTTCCATTTTCATAGCAACTATATGATGACGACACATTTTTTTCTTTGCAATAACCCTTAAAACTACCCAAGACAGTTTTACATCGAAGTTTTAGATATCACACCTCAAACTTACGTATAAAGCAGATCGTCAACAGTCAAAAGGTTGTCAAAACCATGGGAAGGAATATAAAGCATCATCGTAAAGAATACAAAAAAAAAAAAACCGCTGATCACCAACTAGCCATTCTATTTCATAGTGCTTTTCCTCGTCTTCCGATGCATTTTTCAGGACCACCAGCAAAACTAACAAGTTCTCTTTCCATTGTATTTGTTGCTGGCTTCTGGGCACCTTTCACATCAGTTTTATATCTTTCTCAGTCTACCAGATCTTCTGAGTGCAGATTTATCAGGAATTTGTTTTACATTCACCTTGTCCCCAGATAACACTCTTCCATACCGGTTGTCTTCTGATTTGGACAATGGTTCACTCAAGCTTTCTAGTCTGCTAAATCTCGTGGCAGTGAAAGTACGAGGGGTACCATTAGCTTTAACTTCTGCATTAGAAACAATGGTCCAGGGTCTCTTACTTGCCCCATCTCCTATATTTACAGTCATGCCACATTGATCTCCAGAGACTTCGGCAAGTCTACGCGTCACATAAGTTCTAGGTGAAAGATTGTTCTCCTGCTTGTTCATCATATTACACAATCTTGACATGCTTCTTGTCATCACTCCTCCACTTAAGCTATCAACATCCATACTTGTTTCACACTCACCAGCAATTTTTGAAAATTTTAATTTTCCTCTATCTGATGAACGTTGGATGCTACCATCATCTTTGCACTTATCATCTACCTTAGTTTTGTCATGATTTCGGGGAACCTGTTTCGGTACAAAATTCTGAGTCCTAAGCGAATGGGCGCCATAATTGTCGTTCTTATCGTTACCAGTAGCTTCATTACCCTCCAAATATTGCATGACGCCATTCATAATACTCTTTATTAACCCTCTAGAATCTGCACCACTGGACATTAAAAGATCTCGTACGCAAGTCACTGGAAGATCATCCAAGAAAATTGGTAGGGAGCTGTCTGTACCTTCAACTGAAGAAATGTCCAATCCATCTAAGTTAGAAATCTTGGATGGAATAGGTCCATCGCCAGATTCTTCACCATAAATTTGACCAGCATATTGCTCCCAGTTGTGCGGAAATCCAAACCGAAAACGATTGACAACCTGTTATAATGATGGGTAAAAGTTCAGAATCCACTAAGAAAGGGAAGTACGGGGACAGCAAGGGAGTAACTCTGTACCACAGTACTTTGATTGGAAACATGGGATTTTCTATGTTCAATTCCAAGTGTACAAGAACCCTCATTCAGCGAAAACTAGCCAATCAATACGCTAAACACAAAAAAAGAAGTGCATGAGCAGGAACAAAGTTTAACATCAATGTCCATCAATGCTAAGAAGTATGGGCACAACACACTCCTGGCATGTGTTGGACACGACCAAACATGTGTCCAAGCTTCTTTTTATATATATTTTCCTGGCCAGACATGAAGAGCATACACAACTAACGTTAAGGACAAATTTGGATGACAATATGCAATTCTAAACATTTAACTATCGCCAAAATTTTCAAGGATGCTTGGTTAAGGAGGGACTGTTGATAATATTTTCATATCAGTAGTATACGCTGTTATGTAATTTCTGGAAGAAAAAAAAGTTGCATCTGTGTTCATATCCGTGCTCCTTAGCATGAAATCATCAACCAGTAATCATGCAATGTGAAGATTTGCCATTATAAATGTGGCGAACTGACTTGTAACACTCGAATATCATACGGGAGTATAGGCATCATGTTTAGTGTGAAAAATGAAATATAATGAACCGAAAGGGGATCACTTGCCTCAGACGGAGACCCATTTTCGGCTGTTAGAGACCTATTAATGAAGCCAATGAGTGTAATTGTGATGCCATCTGTTGTCTCAAGAGTGACTGTATCATGCCTCTTGACAATTGCCGCAGAGAAAAAAGCCCTTGTCCCTTGTCCCCTGTGGTACAATATCAGATGCTCATCCATACAAAGAAAGAAAGCTCACGAAACTTGAGGATATTATGTCTGCGCGTAACTAAGTACCTATGAAATGATTGAGAAGTCACAAATAACATCAATCATTTTAAAAGATGTGATCAAGATCTTTACGTCTGAAATGTAGAAGCAGTGTTTAAGGTGGTGGTGATTGCTTGTCACCCACTTAAGCACAAGGATATTACCACTCTATAATAGGCTATACTAACGAGTGAATCTAATCCCCCTTTCTACTAGAAAGATGGAGATGGTGGTATCCAAGTGACCTAAATCATTAGAACCATCTTATTTGCTATCTAAAACATCTGTTATACATGAATGTGCATTTATATCATCTAATCTATCAGAGTAAGTGACTAATGCTTCAACAACTAATTTTTGTGGCTGTAAGCTATAAAATGTATTGCCCTCCCTCATCATTATCCCCTTCCTAATGTTGGAAGAAAAAGGAAATGAAAAGAGTAGAAGAAAAGAACATGACAAGGAAAGTAATTTGTTCAGCAATGTGAACATCAAAATGGTTCACCAATGTGAAGAAGTTAGTTGAAAATGCCTTCTCCCTTCTCTATCTTAGAGAATTGTACATCTAGAATTGAGAACAAGTAGAACCGGTAGAGGAGACAATCGAAGACGAATCTTCAGCACAAGATTTTCAATTTGAAGAAAAATCTAATCCATGCAATGTAACTAATAATCTAATATCATCAATAATTAGATATGAGAAGTTAAAAATTACTCTGGGGTCATAGAAATTGCAAGAAAACAAGAGAATGCTGGAGGAAGGAGGTTATTACTCTCTATCTTCAAACCCTGCAACACCTAGTCCTCTTCTTCCTTTGGAATCCCTTTCAATCTTAATCAACCACCAATTATACAAAAATACCTGCAATGAAACAGGGCACAAATTGAGACTCATAAATCTAAAGAAACCTAATCCGCATACACGCAAGTCATGCCAATAAGTTACTTTTTTTTGCTTGTTAAAGGAACTATAGAAATGGGCAACCAGTGCATAAGAAACCTCCTGGGTGTGAAACAAGAACCTCGTGCCTGCTAGATAGCCAGTCACCTTAGTAGCAGGGAGCTCCTAAAGTGGTGCCGCTCCCACCTTAGGAGTGTGCTCCTGCCCTCCCGACTAAGGAGCTTGATGAGAGCCTCCTACATGGAAGGGCCCTTACGAACGTGGGAGCTTTTGTACGATCCTTGTATAGAAAAACAGTGGTCGATCACTTGGCTTTTTATCTTTGATGAACTCATATATCTATCACCAAGTCATGATATCTTGAAAAGAAAACCATATATGTGACACTAGCCCATTTCTTACACTTATGGTGGATTTGGTTCATATTTGTACCCCCTAAAATGATTATACTTTTACAGCGCATACTCTATGCAACATTATTTTCTTAATACGCTGGAGATGCAAACGAGAATCCATAAGCCTTGTTCTCTGAAGACGGGCTTGAACCATAGTCCGACCTCGGGACAGATTCAGAATTTGAACTTCAGGGGTATGAATACATAATTTGGAGTGCAGACCCTAGCAATTTCACAATTATTCTCCAGACAAATTGTACACTACCAGGGTTTCTTGAAGGTTTTGGATACTCCCATCGGAGGGTCCAGTGACAAGAAACCAGTACATAAATAATTACATTTATATAAAGTTGCACCTCCAGGTTGACCCAACAGAACATCAATTCGCGTGTTGGACCAGTTCATATGGGGCAAAAGTATCGGCTTTAAACATTGGTCCTTTGCTAGTGAACGGTGTGATTGGTTCCGCATTAGTCGGCCCACTGGACCCGATTCCGAGTTAAAAAAACAATACTTCCACAATCCACATGCACACATGTCTAATTTATGTGTAAATGAGTGTGTATAGAGAATGAAAATTGGGGAAAAGGGAAAATTAAATAGAGCAAATACCGTTCGGACAAATGGGGCGGCGACGGTGGTGGTGGGAGTTTTCTTACTTCTCCCGGAAATAGTGTAGCGGACTGCGGGCGGAGAAGCCGCCATGGTAGGAGTTGCCAAAAGACTCGAGCTTTCCCTTTCTCACCAAATGGGCGGGAGTCCTCTCTCTCTCTCTCTCTCTCTCTCTCTCTCTCACTCTCTCTCGGGGTATATGCAGACTGCAGTGAACTGTTGGGATTTTTTCCCATGTGCGTACCCTTGAAAGTGAGAGAGAAAAATCAACCGTGATATTCGTACAAGTGGGGTGCACCGATAATGCATCGACCAGCGCCAGGGATCTATTTGTGAGTTCCACGCGATTAATCCGAGCTGTTCATTCATCTAGAAATCAAATTTCAAGTGGGCTTACGTAGAAATTAACTCAATCGGATGTTTCTAGGTGATTTTGGATTGAGCATTTAGGATTGTCTGATTGAGTTGATTTTCGCTTAGATCCGATCGGAATTTGATTTTGAGATGAATGGACAGCTCGGATCGATCGTGTGGGACCCACAAGTGAGTTTCCGAAGCCGGTTGATACATTGTTTATACATAGAGGTCGGTACCCCTGAATTTGCCAGATAAAATTGGCATTAGTTGGATTTTTTTTTTAATTTTTAAAACCAACAAACATAAGATACTAGTATTCATTAATATGAGTGGTTTGATGGTTGAAAATGTTGTCTCAGTCAATGAGTAGTATTGGAAATAGAGATCTACAATTCCATACAAAAAAAATTCAAAAAATTGAATTTTTTTTATACCTTAGAAGTTTACATTGTTGGCTTGTTGATTTATTGAGTTAATTATAATATTTAATATTCTTACTTTACACTCCGAAAGAATATTGAAATGAATTACTCTATTATAACATAATTTTTATTGGACAAATCCTCATTGTGAACCTTAAAAACATATTTTAAACACATTCAACGGTTTGGATCGTCGAAATTTGGTCGGGCAGCATGAGGTCCTTACTATATTTAAAATGAGGGATCCCTCATTAGAAGTTGATTTTATGTATATAAATGGGCCGGATCAGTGGACACAGTTTCTACATATATTTTGACACTCCATCTCAGTCATTGAGATGGGAGGCTTAGATAAAAAGTTAAAAAGACTACTTTTTCTTCGTCACTCCCAAAACGCTAAACCCTCTATCCCCCTCTTTCCCAAAAACGCTAACCCACTCACATTTGTACTTGACCTCCAGTCGCTTAACTCCCAATGATGAGTTGCTGCCAATGAAGCTGTCATCCCCCTCCGATGATGATGACCACCCTCTTCCCTCTGATTCTTTGCACCCATTGATGCTTACATTTGTTCTCTCACTCCAGAAGAAGACGACGACAGTTTTTGATGTTTGAAGATTGGGATTTGATGGCGAAGACGACAAAGCCGCGCACATCTTATTTTTGGAATTAATTGGTGGTTAATTTGAAGATTCTTGACATTTCCAACCAAGTGTTTGATTGAATTCCTGAAAGAAACTACTAGGAAAACCATGACCAGTGTTTAGAAAATAAACATCCCTGTGTATTATTATTATTATTATTATTATTATTTATTTATTTATTTATTTATTTATTGATCGGCAACATCCTAGTGTATTGGAATTCATTGTTTAGTGATTTCTATTCCTTCAACTTGGCAGTCTTGGCCCCAAGTCTAAGCATAGAGTTTAATATTGGGAAGAGAGAGTGGCCATATTTTTTTAGTTCAGAGGATGACTTGGGTGATTTGGGGATTTTTTTTGTGGTCTTCTAGATTCCAATTTTTGTCTCTCTCATGGAAAACATTCTTGTAGTGCTCTGTTTCCTTGGTTACCAGGAAAGCCTGTATTTCCAGGAGTATCTTTTTTTCCCCTTCTAAAATGAATTGGTTTTGTTGATACATTTTGAAGGTATATTGTAGGTTAACATCCTTGTTGAGTTCATGCATACCAATTATGGATTTACTAATTAACAATTCTCTTCCTTGGATGGGTTTGGCTTTGCTTGTAGCTATTCTTGTTTTGTATGACTTGTGGTAATTTTTTAGTGCAATCACGTGGACTGTGCAAAGAAGATATCAAATCAATTGTTGATGTCAGTGCGGTGGCTTGTCCACGGTTGTCAGGGCTGGAGGGGGAGTGAATCCAATCATGATGGGAGTTACAGAGGTAGACAACATGAAGGGAGAAAAAGAAAGAGAGGGGGTTTTGGGGAGTGACGGAGAGAGAGTAGTCCTTTCAACTTTTAATCTAAGCCCTCCATCTCAAATTCACCGGATGAAGTGTCAAAATGTATGCATAAAGTGTGTGTCCATGGATCCAGCCACACAACACACACACACACACACACACACATATATATATATTGGTAAAGCTTCTACAATGGGATCCGGACTTCCGGACCTCCATGATCCGAGTATTTTTTTGACGATCTGAACCGTCCAATGTGTTTAGAAGGTGTTTTCAAGGGTCTACACATTGGACGGATCAGATCGTCAAAAAAATGTTTGGATCATGAGGTCCGAAAATGAAAAGTCCGGATAAGAAGTTTACCTTATATATATACGGTAAACTTCTAATATGGACTTTTAATTTCCGGACTTTTTATACAAATTTTTTTTGACGATCCGATCCGTCCAATGTGTTCAGAAGGTGTTTTCAAGGGCCCTAGCGGAAAATTTTCAAATAAAAACACCGAAGGGCTTGATCCAAGCAGCTACAAAAATATATAAATACGTTTTTGTGAAAACTGCTTGGATCAAGCCCTTCCCGGTATTTTTTTTGAAGATTTCTCACCTGAACCTTAGAAAACACCTTCTGAACACATTGTACAGATCGGATTTTCCAAACAAAATTTGCAACACAAAAAAACCCCATTTTTTCCTTAAATCCGGGAGTGTGGACTAGAAAATCCACACACACACACACATATATGTATATATATACAAGGAGCTTCACATAAGCCTATAGGCAGACTCCTCACCACAGCCCTTGGATCTCATCCTAGGGCTCAGATTTAAAAAAAAAAATCGCGGGTCTAAGGTTCCGGGTTTTAACAAATTTCGCGGGTCGAGTCTAAATATGGGTCGAAACCCTTCTTCATCTTCCCCAAAACGTATACTCCTGTTTACATATAAATTTAACAAATCCAATAATTAATTGACACGTAATGGGAAAAGCCAAACGTTGGCAATTACTCGTCAATTCAGACACACTGGATTAAAATAACATATTTGAATAAATACGATGTCGTATCGTGTTCAAATGTAAAAACAGTTATTGGCAGTTACAAACCATCGTTATTGGAAAGTATTGACCTCGAAGTTATGGGATTAACTGCTAAACATATAAGTTCTACGTGTGAACTTGAGAAGCAAGGCAAATTGGCAGTTATAACACGTGGAGTACTTATAGAAAGGCAGTTATTCATCTTAACGTCTAAATCATTTGAGTTTGTTTAAACGACTGTATAGATTCAAAATCAAAGCTTTTGGAGGAAGAATTAGAAGAATTCAAATTCAGACGTGGAGGAAGGAGCAATTGCCAACTCGAGGAGTGGAAGTTAGAGTTCGAAGCAAGCCAGTGTTCAAATTCATTGAGCGAGAAGTTTGAATTGCAAGCAACGTCTATAAATAGAAGAAATTGAAGAAGTAAAAGCCCCGGACAAATCTTCAACAAACAGCTATCAAAAAACTGATGCTTGGTTTGTTCATTGGCAAAGTAGTTTAGGATTTCGAACTCAGTTTGAATTAGTTTAGGATCTCGAACACAGTTC
The DNA here is from genome assembly GCA_022606695.1 of Vaccinium macrocarpon. Taxonomy (NCBI): domain Eukaryota; kingdom Viridiplantae; phylum Streptophyta; class Magnoliopsida; order Ericales; family Ericaceae; genus Vaccinium; species Vaccinium macrocarpon. The sequence continues at coordinate 6,954,959 of CM040173.1, read as the reverse complement.
GAAGTAGATTAGGAAGTAAATTAGGAAGTAATTAGGATTAATCTCGATTGTTCCTGTAACAATCAACCGTTCGAAGTTCTTGTACTTGAAGTTGGAAACAAATTTCGAAGTAAGTTTATCTTTGATTATTTAATCGAAGTATCTTGTTTCTCTTTTGTTCTTCGATTTCCTAAGTTTGTTGGTTTATATTTCTTCACTTGTTGAAAAAATCTTCTTAATTGAGGTAATTGAACCAATAAAACACAATCGCCTGATTAGATTTGGTTTTCCCAAAGTTAAATCTGAGGGAGGAGATTGAAACTCTCTCTGGCACGCTTGCACACAATTATTTTTCATTGCAAAGAAGTCAAAGAACCAAACAACTCCAACAACAGAGGGTGAAAAGCTACAAGAAGAAGGCCATTGCGATCTGGAAACCGAAGGCACCCCACGTCGATCTCTCTCTCTCTCTCTCTCTCTCTCTCATTTTCTCTCTATGTCTAGTTCGAATGGTGATTTCGAAAAAACTAGGGTTTTAATCAATTTCGATTTCGATTTCTTTTAGAATTCCTTACAATCTAAAGTGTTTTAGAACACCGAAGTTGATTTCAACATCTTGTCCTTACAATCTAAAGTGTTTTAGAACACCCAAGTTGATTTCAACATCTTGATTTCTGTCATGAATGATTATAAGAAAGACATTCGAATGTGCAGCACATTAGATGATTGTGGAGCTCATATGATTATGCAACTTCGTTTTTTTTCCGTTATGGATGGTCTATCTAAGCTATGTTTATGGTTTTTTTGTCATCAGAATTTTGTCACTTGAAAGAAGCACATCATTCACACTTTGCTGGAGATACAAAAGACCCCAATTTGCAGTTTGCTGGGATGGGATGATTTAAGTTCAGTGTGTCATTTTATATTTTTTTTAATGGGACGGACTACATATGTTTATGGCTGGCTTGTAAATTATAAAACTCAGGTTGTATCTGCTGTGGAACATCAAGGACGTTGAACTTCATAAACCTCAGTTTGCTAGAATGGAATGACAATTTGTCTAATGGAATGTTTTTGTTCATGCTTTTTCAAGAGTTGTGCTTTGTGTTTTTCAAGAGTTCATGTTTCCAGTGGGTATAAATTGCGGATAATTGAAAAGTCTTTTCTTAAGACTTAGAGCTTGTTTGGGCGCTTCATTATCCCATTTTCCCGTTTTCATTTTCCACTTTTGGTTGTTTGGCCGCCGGATTTTGGGAATGAGTTCTCCAAGACTCATTCTTCATTTTGGACTTTAGAAGCAAAAACCCAAAAACAGCTCTGGCCTTCCTTTTCACATTCTCGTTTTCCATTTTCGTTTTTTAGTTTCCCGTGATCCTGCCATATTGACTCCTTTACCCTTTATCCACTTCCACACACGCGAGAACCAAAGAGAAAGAGGAGACTCCTGCGATTAGAGAAATACGAGAGAGATACATGTAGACATACCCAGATCTATACATACACGCAAATATCCATACATACATACATACATGTATTGATTTCAAGAAAGTCCTCTACATTGTTCAATTAAAAAAAAATCTAACCAAGTTGAATTAGAGCCTCCATCATCTCCAGAGCCATCGTCATGATTGGAGCCTCCATTATCGCCGGAGCCACAATCGTTGCCGGAGTTTTGGATGCAAATTTGTGGGTGGCTCTGATTAGACCGATTTTCTCTCCTTGATGAGCCAATTCAAGCAAAAATCAAATAGAAAACAAAAAAGAAAACAAGCATGGAAGCTGGGGAGAGGTAGAAGGAGGAGTGATTTGGGCGTGATTTTCATTGAACCAAAAAGAGCTCCTCTGGTTGTGATCTAGATTCCAGATCTAGAAGTATATATCTGTATCTTTTTTTATAACAAATTTACCTTGTAATTATTACAAATTATAATTTGGCCTCAATATGTATACAGTATTATGTTTTTAGTCTGGACCACAGCTCATTAGCATGATCCACTCTTTATTTTTTTTAAAATATATATTTTGTAACATAATTTATAAACAAGGGCAAAATGGTAAAACAAAACCCATAACTCATTTTCATCATTTTTCTCCCAAACACTACTACTTTTGCAAAATGCATTCTGTACATTTCTCCCAAACACTCCTCCCAGATTCAAAACTCATTTTGGCCATAATCCAAAAAGCCAAAAAGCCAAAAATGAAAAGTTAAAAAGTTGGCTCCCAAACACCCTCTTAACCTGCTCATTTACAATTTTAGTAGTTATACATCCATTGATTATGGGATGTACTTGTTGGTTTGTGACAAACTTAATAAAGTAGCATTTCATAAACTGCATATTACACCCTAGATCCATCTCTGTTAAGTATTCAATGCTCAGTTTCTGAATTTTGGTTAAAGATAATGTGATTTCATTAAAGTAGCATTTCATATACTGCATCAATGATCCTATGTGCTATGGCAAAAAAATTGCAAACTAGAGTTTGACAGGTGTTGCAACTATTAAACGAACAAAAAAGTTTCCCTAAGACTGGCAAAACCCATAAAATGAGGGGAAAAGGGACTTCCAAACACACAATTGACATGCAACTGAGAAGAATGCTACAGATTCATCCAGACTTGACAAGGTTAGTTCTGGAAAAAATTTGACAGGGTCTGGTTGTTTTTTGGCGTAACCCAACGTCACCTTGTCTCAATTCAGCCATCAACAACTAAAGCAGCAATAAATGTACATTCAAAGTACTAATTATCCATTCAATCCCACGTCAGAATCATATTCATCCTGCTTTTCAAGTACAATCTAAGAAGCAAACTATGGCATCCACAATTTTCGACCAACATGTGATTTGAAGTTTTACAAGCACACGAACAATCCAAGAGTTATTACGTCCAGCATCTAATCTAGTCTATGTACAAGCAACAAAAAGGAAAAAGTCCAAGCAGGTGAGAGAGATCGATCCAATTCATTTGTTTTTTTGGCTTATGGCTTGATGAGGTGGACTGTATCTCTCCCGTCCTCCAGCAGCATCACCCCTCTCGCAGCATTACTAGATTGAACTGTAGTAATCTATGACTTCACAAACTTAAAATCAACAGAAAACAAAACCAAAAATGGAAATCAAAATGCCGGTTAAGATGAGTATTTTCTTTGACAGAGTAGAAACAGTCGATGCAATTGACCCTATTAGCAGACTTGGTGCCTGGGCTCTCCATGATTTTTATATGAGTTCTAGGATAACTATAACTTAAACTGGAAAAGCATGTGCATATATTGAACATTTAGAGGACAATTGCATGCTAAGGAAAAAAAAAAAAAATTGATAACTCAAACTAAAAGAAATTGATAACTCAAAGGAACAATCATTTTTTTCAAATCCTTACAGAAACTTTTCAGAAAACTATCCCTAAATCGAAATCGAAATCAAAATCGGCTTTCGAGACACTAATTTTTAGGGGGAAAAATCGCTGTACATTACCAAAATCTGTACATTATTTTAGCGAAAAAATCGAAATTAAATAGGATAGAGGACGAATACTAATTGAGAACAAGATGGTAATACAAAATGAGAGAATCGAAATAGAAATTGATTAAAACCCTAGTTTTTTTTTTTTTGGAATCCCCATTCAAACCAGACACAAAGAGAAAACGAGAGAGAGAGAGACGTGGGGTGCCTTCTGTTTCCAGATCGCAATGGCCTTCTTCTTGTAGTTTTTCACGCTCTGTTGTTGGAGTATACATTTTGGGGAAGATGAAGAAGGGTTTCGACCCATATTTAGACTCGACCCGCGAAATTTGTTAAAACCCGGAACCTTAGACCCGCGATTTTTTTTTAAAAGTCTGAGCCCTTGGATGAGATCCAAGCGGTGAGGAGTCTGCATATAGGCTTGCATAAGGGACCCTTATGTGAAGCTCCTTGTAAACTATATATATATATATATATATATATATATATATATATATATATATATATATATATATATATATAGGTGGATTTTCTAGTCCACACTCCCGGATTTAAGGAAAAAATGGGGTTTTTTTGTGTTGCAATTTTTTTTTGGAAAATTCGATCCGTCCAATGTGTTCAGAAGGTGTTTTCTAGGGTCTACGCGAGAAATCTTCAAAAAAAAAAAATACTGGGAAGGGCTTGATCCAAGCAGTTTTCACAAAATTGTATTTATATATTTTTGCGAAAACTGCTTGGATCAAGTCCTTCCCGGTGTTTTTATTTGAAAATTTTCCACGAGGGCCCTTGAAAACACCTTCTGAACATATTGGATGGATCGGATTGTCAAAAAAAATTTGTATAAAAAGTCCGGAAATTAAAAGTCCGGATTAGAAGTATACCCTATATATATAATTTTGCATCACCCTCCCTCCTTATCCCCCATTTTTATCCCTCTACTAAACTATGTATTATTTAGTCCTTTCTTAACTGTCACATCCATGAGATTCATACTTCTCATTTAATCATCGGCCTATTTTATCCCCTTTTAATATTTAATCCCTCCAAAACCAATACGCCATCCAAATGGGCTCTAGTGGTTTTGACATGAGGCAATGTATTTTTCAGAGCTCATCTGGAGCATTCTTCTTATGTGTATTTATTTGAATTACTTTTATGTGTTTTGGGAGAAGTGAAAAGAGAAAGGGGTAGATTGAGAGCATAATTGGATAAGGGTACAAGGGAGGGCAGCCCTGAGGAGGTTGGTGTGTGATCTGGTTGTGTCATTGAGAGAAGGAAAAATGTGAGAAAAATGGAGTGTGGGTTAAGTAAAAAATAATGTATAGAGCTATGGTGTTAGGTGCTCTTTGGTGGGTTTTTCATTTCACATTGTAATATCTTTTTTTTTTTTCCTAATATAGTGAAAAAAAATCTCTCCCGTGAAAGTAAGCATGCATTGAGGTTTAACCACGTAAAATATTGTAAGTTCTTTGTGATTGTTTGTTGTTTAATTTTATTATGTTTCCGTTGCGGGTGGGGATTGGGTTGAAACTTGAATCCCAACATTAGGAACTCACTTTGTTCCTACTCCACTCCACTATGTTGCCGTCGCCAAAATTCGTCGGGCCCGTATTCAGATTATCCTCTAACGCCACCTAGAGATTTCATCTTCTCTCCCCTCCAACCCTCCCCCCCCTTTCAGCCTTGAAACCATTTATACACACACAAAAAAAATTAAAAAATCAAATAAACAGGACAATTGAACTGCTTGAAAGAAACTGGGAATTTACCACTTATTCTGAGAGTGCTTGATTTCATTGTTAAACTTCGAGATTGCTTGTCACGGATTGTGGTGTTTTACAGTTAATGAAACTTAAATACAATTCACCTCCCTAAACTATTTTGAAATGTCACTTTGCAACCCAGAGACGGCTTATTGATTTTGGAGGCCTAAATCGAATTAATTAAACCAGGCCCACCCTATAATTTGCATACATAATTTAGTCAGTAAGGAGTCCTTGTAAAAACAGTTACAAAAGATTTACCATTGCAAAATGTAAACATATAGTTATCCAAAAATAAAAAACCATAACAATATTCAAAATTCATTATTTGAACATTTGTCTTCTCATACTCTAAGTGGCAAATGTACTTATTAAGTCTTCATAATAAAGCTTCTTCACCATATCCTTCGCAATGGACAAAATTGTCAATCTATTTAATCTTTTTGGACATGGTTGATTGCAAATAAGTTTTTATCAAATTTAACTTGAGACATGGTTTACATAAAAATCATTTGGGCCATTATATATATGTAGGTGTCCTAAATAATTGAAGGCCCCAAATTTTGGCACTTTTGGTGGGCCTAAGGTCCAAACTTCTTGGGCAACACCCATAAGCCGGTTCTGTTGCAATCGTGAATATATACAAGGTTATGGATTTACCCCTTTGAAGTATGGAAAAGTCAATTGGGGCAACGCGGTCAAAGTTTTTTTTTTTTTTCCTTTTTAACAACATAGGAGATAAGAGGTATCTCCACATCCAAATAGGATGAGACTCACCTGGGGTAGCCCGCAGGGCACCAACAACCATGGAAAGCAATTAGGAGGGGAACCATTAGACACGCCTATAAAGCTACCCTCACGGACTTTCGCTTCTCGACTGGTTGACCTATCCCTGAGAATCAAGCTCACACATCCAGGGTAGGAGAAAAACCCTAGGCTAGTGGAGATAACCTCATTGGGTAACATTTAAAGTTTTGAATATCAAGTTTATGGATCGACTCCATTGGAACTATGGAAAATTTATGAGTTGACCCCCTTGAATCATGGAAACTCAATTGGGTAAACCGCTAATGTTTGAAGGACCAAATTACAATTCTATCCTCACTAGAGTATAGAATAAAAATAATATACTGCAACCAATCCCAACTTTCCCAAGCCCATAGTCTTCATCAATCCCTCCCACACCTAACTCCACTTTGAGTGATGATTCATTGTTTCTAGAGCACCGCCTGTTTACATATAAAATTAACCAATCCAATAATTAATTTACACGTAATCAAAAGTGTCAAACGTTGGCAATTACTTGTCAATGAAGATACACTGGATTAATAAGATAAAGTTCAACAAATACGATGTCGTATTACTTTTCAATTTGGAAAAACAGTTATTGGCAGTTATGAGTCATTGCTAAAATAAAGATTGGCTTTGAAACCATAATATTAATTGCCAAACACACAAACTCCACGTGTAAACCTATAAAACAAGGCAACTAGCAGTTATGACACGTGGAATATTTTCAGAAAGCAGTTATTTCCTTAACATGTCATCATTTGAGTTTGTTAAGCAAGCAAACGTGGAGATTTAAAGCTTTTAGAGGAAAAAAGAATTCAAATTCAGACGTGGAGAGAGGAAGAAACCGACAACTCTAAGAGTAGAAGTTAGAGTTCGAAGCAAGCCAGATTCAAACTCATAAAGCGGGAAGGTCAAACTACAAGCAACGTCTATAAATAGAAGAAATTGAAGAGTGAAAAGCCCTCAGACAAATCTTCAACAAACAGCTATCAAAAAACTGATGCTTGGTTTGTTCATTGGCAAAGTAGTTTAGGTTTTCGAACCCAGTTCGAAGTAGTTTAGGATTAATCTCGATTGTTCTTGTAACAATCACCCTTATCTCGATTGTTCTTGTAATAATCACCCGTTCGAAGTTCTGTTACCCTTTATTTGAAGTTGGAGACGATTTCGAAGTAAGTTTATCTTTGATTCATAAATTGAAGTATCTTGTTTCTTTATTGTTCTTCGATTTCCTAAGTTTGTTGGTTTGCATTTCTTCACTTATTAAGCAAAATCCTCTTAATTGAGGTAATTGAACCAATAAAACACAATCGTCTGATTATATTTGGTTTTTCCAAAGTTAATCTGAGGGTGGAGATTAAAACTCTCTCTGGCACGCTCGCACACAATCATTTTCTATTGCAAAGGAGTAAAAAGAACCAAACACCGCCACATAGTATTTTGAGGTCTTTTTCTAACACATATTAGTGTAGCCTCCACCATAAAGCGTGTAGCTGTAACAAAAAATGTGTGGTGAAAAAAAGGTCTTAAAGAGCTTTGTGAAGGTGCTATAAGAGCATGTAATAGTTTTCCCTTCTATTTTGTCTTGCTATCATAAATATATATATATATATATATATATATATATATATATATATATATATATATATATATATATATATGACAGCCTGTATTTCATATTTTATATTTTTTTGTGGTTAATGCTGGCAAATAGATTTTGAGGCAAGGGCTATGCATAGTTCAAGCAAAGTACTAAGATAATTTTTTAATCACGATTTAACTAACTACTACATATATATACACACACCAATGTTCCAATCCAGTACTTTTACCATCCACACTTTTCATTTCCAAAATTTTGATGATCGGAACCTTCCAATGTGTTTAAAACGTATTTTTAAGGGTCCTAATGATAAATCATAAAAAAAAAAGACTGGGGAAGGGCTTTATCTGAACATTTTTCGATTAAGCCCTTCCCGATCTTTTTTTTTGATGATTTCCTTGTGGAGACCGTTAAAAACACGTTTTAAACACATTGGACGGATCCAATCATCAAAATTTGATCAGGAAATGTCTCATCCGGACAATCCCGGACCGTAGCTATCCCGGATGAGATCTGAACTATATATATATATATATGAACCTCTTCACATCCAAACCCCTATTTACGGACCTAACGTCCGGACCTCCACCTTCCGAATTTTTTTTGAAAATCCGAACCGTTAGATGTGTTTAAAACGTGATTTTAAGGTCCAACGCGAAGATTTGGCAAAAAAAAATACCCGGAAGGGCTTGATCGGGACATTTTTTGACAAAAACGCTATATTTGCGTTTTTGTAAAAAACTGCCCCGATCAAGCCCTTCCGGGTATTTTTTTTTGCCAAATCTTTGCGTTAGACCTTAAAATCACGTTTTAAACACATCTAACGGTTCGGATTTTCAAAAAAAAATTCGGAAGGTGGAGGTCCGGACGTTTTAAAATCCGGGAGTTTGGATTGGAAGTTTTTTGTATATATATATAAACTTTCCATTACTTTCCTTTGCACCCATTCCAAAAAAGCAGAAATGCTAGAATATGTGGTAACTCAAACAAAGTTCTAAGCTTGGAGTACTGCTAACCCACCAAGTGGGTTTGGCCTAATGAAAAAGAAAAAAGTTAAATAATCATCCTCCACCCACTTCCAAATTACTCCAGAGTTTTATCTTGCGTTTTTTTTGAAATTATGTTTCCATCCCGAAATTTAAATAAACTCATTTTTGCCCTTGATCATATATATAATACATATACTAGATTACGGACTAAAATGAATGTCTTCATCCGAAACTAATTATGTTTCAATCCAAAAATTCTTTGCCAATAGGGTAAATACTTTTTGGACGAAAACATAAATAATTTTGGATGAAAATATAAAAAAAAAATCTTTTGCCATATTTAGTTTCCATCTAAAATTCTTTGCCTATGGGGTAAAGATTTTTGGGATGAAAACATACAGAATTTTGGATTAAAATATAAGAAAATCTTTTGTGTCAAGATTTTTTTTATGTGTCCATCGAAAATTATTTATGTTTTCATCCCAAATTTCTTTGCCTATAGGGTGAAGATTTTTGGGATGAAAACATAAATTATTTTTGCCGCTTTTCTTTGTGTTTTCATCCAAAAATCTTTGATTCAGTAATCATGGTTAAATTTTTTAAGGGTACCGCATGCGCGAGCCAAATTCATAAAGGGAAGTGATCACGGTTAAAATCAAACTAGCAATCATGTCAATGGTTTTTGACATTTTTTTTAACATGATTCAAGATATTAATTCAATAATTATTATCATGTTTACAGGTACAAGGGGAGCGTACATACTTCTTATCTATATAGGCTCGCGCAACAGCTGTTTTGATCTTTTAGTATGATTTTTGATTTTTTTTTACCATGAAATGTCGATTATGTAGTTGATATGTTTTACCATGATTCAAGTAATCATGATAAAAATCAAATACAAAACATAAAATATGGTAAAAATCGAGTAATCATGGTAAAAATTAAAATATAGTTAAAATCAACTACAACACATAAAAATTGAGTAATCATGATAATGAGCCAGTAATCATGGTAAAAATCAACTACAACGCATAAAATATAGTTAAACGTGATTCCAACAACAATTATGATTAGATATCATAAAATAATTTGAAAATATGGAATTCAAAACTCCCCTTTTTCTATTGGAAATAATGAAAATATTCAAAACCTATAATTTTAGGTAACTTATATCCCACAAAATTAGAAAAACTACATCACACATATATTAACAACAATAATTATATATATTAACACATATCACTACATAAGGGTAGAAAATATATTTTACAATTAAAAAGGATGAAATATAACCGTTTAAAATGACAAGGATGAAAATGTACACACTATCTCTAAACAAGACGATTATTTAATTACCTCAAAAGAAAAAGGGAGTTCAACCTAAGAGTTTGTTGTTTGTTTCTACTTCAGGTTTTAAGTTTGATTTCCTTTGGCAGTAAGTCTTGAGTCATCTCATTCCCAGGCATAAATATGTGAAATGACTATGAAAAGAGTTATAGTGAGTGGTCTGAGATGCGAGCAAGTTGGTACAGAATCTAGATACCTTGAATTACAAACAAACAAAAAGGAAGAAGATTGGAAGTACCAAATAGGAATTCCAAAAGCCATTTGAGGATCAAATTTGTAGTTACTAAAAAAATGATAAATGTACAATAATACATCTCTAATATGGCTCCAGTACTCGCATGACTCCAAATCAGGGACGGATTCAGGAATTTACCCCGGTGGGGGCACCTTATTAATTATAATTGTGGAATTTTTTCTTCATAAATGATCTTGCTAAATTAAGACATTCATTTTGGCAACAATTTATAATGCATACTTAAAAAAAAAATGAGCACGAGATCTTAAACAAAACTTTTAAAGTATGGTTTATCTTGACATTAGCAAGTCTTTAGAAAGATCGAGATGGTTTATTGTTAACTTAAAAAAAAAAAATCCAATGACGGTTAAAACTAAAGAAAATCAAAAGATATCTTCAAATAAACAAATAATATATAAACCAATAATTATAAATGAATCAGCCAACAAAAGTTGAAGCACAAAATTAACTCCATATTTTTAATTTTGAGATATATATGAGTGTGTTGCTAAACATAGCATTATATTACATAATTAAGCTAAATGTATATATAATATATTTTTTAAAGTTTTGAGCGGATCAAGCAGAGGAGCGTGGGGTCAATGGGTTGGTGCAAACGAGTCCGAAATGCGAGTCGAAGCCAGGAAATCAAGCTCAAATTAAGAAATCGAGCCAAAAAATCGAAGCCCAAGCTCCGGCTCGGCCATAACGAGCCGAGCTGTGCAGAATTTACTTAACGAGCCGAAGCCTATATAATCAAGCCGAAATTTGGGAAGCCGAGGCTGCCGAAGCTTTTAGCAAGCTCGCTAACTAAATGAGCCCGAAAATCGAAACCGAGCGAAGCTCGAGCTTGTTTGCTTATCGAACCGAGCCGCAGCCTTTCAAGCTCCTTAACGAAGTCGATCCTTGCCTTAACTTAACCGAAAGCTAATAACCGCCAAGGAAAGCACCTCGTTCGCTTATACCGCCTCTACCGGTCGGTGAACCCCAGTCCCCTTAGACTGGCCCCCGCTCCAATACTGCGATGGTGTTTGAAATTTGAAAATATGGTTCCAATATACTAGTGTTTGAAAATAAGGCTGCAACTAGGGATGACAATGGGGCGGATCGGTTCGGGTTTTGGCCGATCCGCACCCAAACCCAAAGGGTTTCAGTTCGGTTCGGAAAAGGAAGAGGATGAACCATAACCTAACCATTCGGGGTACAGGTAATTTCGGGTAACCAATTTTGTGGAGGAAAAAATAGCTACCCATTTGGGTAACCGAATTGTACCCATCCCTACTCCGCCTACCCCAAACCGTACTAAAACATGAATAAATTAAGTTTAGGATATTTTATTATCTCAAAAAAATTGAAAAAACATGAAATCATTCTATGCCATTGCTATGGACTATGTGAGAGAGAGATAGAGAGAGAGAGAGGGGCTTACGGTGGTTGGTGGAAGTCGATCTCTTAGTCTCACAAGTCACCGGTCACGGCCTCTTTGATTTAGAGAAAATGTGATTTTGAAACCCTATCTGCAAATGCTATGTATATATATAAAGGGAAAAAGGGTAATTTTCAAATATATATATATATATATATATATATATATATATAGGGTTTATGTAATATTTATATATAATATAGGGGGTCTTATGTAATTAATATAAGTTCGGTTCGGTTTGGGTATCGGTTCGGGTTTCAGGTGAACCCATAACCGAACCGAACCCGTTCGGTTTTTCATCCATCGAACCCACATCCGCACCCACGGGGCAAAAATCGGTTACGGTTCGGTAGAAAAAACCGGTTTTGGTTCGGTTACCTGTCGGTTCGGTCGATATAAAGTAAAAAAGTTATTATCAGAACCTTAAAAAGAATTAAGAATCAACTTGAGGCTAATCCACATGTAGACTCGATTCCTCAAACCCGGGTTTAGATCCTTTACTAGAGAAAAAATTAATTCAAAATATACAGACTTTTTATCATTGAAAAAATATGTTCCAACTCACAAATCGAAATAGAACAACAAAATTGATGAGCCTTTCTGTCTCACAAAAATGGTGAGTGAAATATGATTGTCACCTACACAAATGGCGGTTACCTCCATTAAAAAATAATAAATCAATAAATTTTGGAGATTACTCTTTAAATAATAGGTCCCTTTATTAAAAATTAATAAAGTTTGAAGAGTGGATTTGAGTCACAACTTTTTAAAACTTATTAATTCTCCAATGCGTCAAAGGTCAGGTTCTATTTGCTTAAAAATTTAGGAGGGGTTGGAGCCTTGGAGGTGCTCTCCATTTGTCATGTGCTTCTTAAAAAATTTGGTCTTGTCATTAAGCACACAATAAACACATAAAAAAAAAAAAAAAAATACACACACTTTGATACACAGTTTATGCTTTTCAATACACTTTTCACACATTTCAATATTTTGTTTCAACCTTAAGGCACATATTAGCATTTCCTTGATTTTATGCTAATTAATTCTTATAATAAATTCACCCATATCTATGTCGGTGTGCCGATCTAGTATCTATGTCGATGAACACGTCAACTTATCGAAGCAAAGATGTAGATTAAAAAAAATAAAATAATGAACTACTGGGTGAACATATTGTTTAATTACTGGCATAAAGTAATCCACTGGGATTATTAAGTTCGTGCGAGTAGAATAGAATGCAATTGGTGCCTCTATTATACTCTCATGTATGTAGATAAGGTTCGATTTCTCTTAACTAACATTTAACACTACTAACTCTTCTAATCCCGCTAACCGTAGACTGAGATAAGAAAGAAAGAAAGAAAGAAAGTATTATTGAGGGCTTCTTCAACCCACCCTTCATAACTCCATTTTTGCCTTCATTCCTCCATTTTGGAGAAAAACCTCTTCCCAACCCATCCTTCATTTTCTCCTCCAATTTGGAGAATTGTTTTTCACCCTCCAAATATGGAGGATCAAAAAATTATGGAGGATCACCTTCATTTCACTATTCATCCTTCCAAATTCCTCTCATGTCCTTTTTTGGTCCTCACCCTCTAATGATACAACCAATATATTTAAGAAATGGAGGAATGAAGATTATTGGGTTGGAGCTCAAATGAATAGTGAAACCCTTCAAATTCACTTTTTAAATATAAAATTATATTTTGATCCTCCAAAATGGAGGAATGGAGATTTGTTGATTGAAGATGCCCCGAGTGATTCAAGGTGTTACCAGATAATAGCAAAAATCACAACTATCAAAATTTGTTCAAGTGTTATTTCCTCCGTCTCCAATTCATAGTTTTTTTTTTTTTTTTTGGAAATTAGTACCCACATCCAAGTAAAAAAATTAAATAAAATAGCGGGATCTCATAAATATATTGTAGAATTTTCTTACAGCAATTTGAAGTTTTCAGTGAGATCACTCTTTCAAAAATTGCGAAAAATTATTCCCAATTATATCAGTTTTGATACAAATTTCAAAGACTACAATTGGAGTCGGAGTTTATAATATCGTGAGCATTAATGCTAGGAAGGCATATGTCCACCCATCATATGCAAATAAAGATGCATCAGATATGAGTTGTAGAATTAGATATTTTGAGTTCAAAATTTGACAATTTGATCGGACATGTCTTTGACCGGAATGAGGAGAAGATTTAGTCGAGATGCGGACAAATTGATCGGACACCATGATTGCCTAAAAAAAAGATGGATTCACTCCATTCCAAAATTTTAGTTCTTCTTTGGGAATCTAACATTTTAAGGGGATATAATCATTACTCTGCAAACTATTTAAATTTTCAAAATTTACCCTCTTGAATTGCGAAGAATACTTTTTTAGACTCAATACATTTTCCCCTTTATTTTTGTGTTTGAAATTAAATAAGGAGATAAATGGCAAAAAAGGAAATGACTCAACTTGTGGGACATCCAAAAAAGGAAAGTGGACAAATTTTGAGACATCCAAAAAAGGAAAAGATGGAGACATCCAAAAAAGGAAAAGATGGACCAAAATTATACAAGGTATCAAGAAATGGAATTCATACGATGCATGTAAATTTGTTCATTCGCTCTAGTGGTGGAGGTTTACTAGCACTTCACCAACAATTGCACACACATATCTTTTTCCGGTCAGACGATAGGAAATTAGAACTATTGTTTAAATTAAATTATTAAGAGCATAGCTGTTGTTACATTAGCTCGAACATAGAACTTCTCAGTACCAAAATGCTGATATACGATCAAGAGGGTTAGAACTTAGAAGTCCCCTCTTTCACCAAAAACGAAAAAGAAAATGAAAAAAGAAAAAGAAAAAAGAAGAAGCTAGAAGCCCTCGAGCACCCACATACTCACATGAGAATTTTTGCTAACCAGTAGTGATTCTGCAAATGCATGTGTCGGTGGACAGAGGAATTACATTAGTTGGTAAGTAAGTTTAACCCTTTTGCCTTCAATGGTTGATAACCCCCTGAAAATGAAGCTTCATCCAACCTCATTATTTCTCTCTCTCTCTCTCTCTCTCTCTCTCTCTCTCTCTCTCTTCCCTTTCACCTAAAGAAAAGTTGGAGTGAAAAGGGGGTTATCAAAATCTTGTCATCGACACCACACCAGCACACCTATATCTCCACAAGCAAGCAAGGCCTTTGGTACGCAGTCGTGAGTTGCTACTTCACTTTCTTGATTTTGCCTTTCTTTGTTTCTCTCTCTCCTTAAAACAAAACTTGCCCAGATCTCCAATTCTTGTTTCAGTTGTGTAGCTCTTCTGGTTTTGCCAATTTCTTCGAAACAACACAGGTTGGGAGAAACGAAAATGACCATGTTTCTTTCTTTTCTTTTTCTTTGAAATTGTCTATTGAATTGCTCTAAGTACCCAGAATTTTACCCAAAATATTACCCAAAAAGTGTAGTTAGTGTCTCAGATTCATTATGAGCCAGAGTCACTGACTACATTTTCTGGGTAAAAATTCTGGGCATATAGTACTGCTGTTGTCTATTATGTTTAGATGAGTAGCAAAACAAAGCATGAGAATTTTGTGAGTCACATTTGTTTTTTCGCATCAATGTACTTGATGGGTAAATTTTGTTTCTCTTGAATTTCTCCCCTTTTATGACAAACAAAAATGGTTGAATAAGAAAGCATTAGGGCGTTGACAAAAGAGGCTCTCTGCTGGGTTGTTGCAGGTAAAAATGGAGAACAAATATTGGGTTTTGGTTATGGCAATTGCAGTGGCAATGGCTATGGTAGGTATTGCCGACGGCGATTCCTCGACACCGACATTGGTAAAGATAGTAAAGGGGAAGAAGGTTTGTGACAAGGGTTGGGAGTGTAAAGGTTTGTCCCAATACTGTTGCAATGAGACCATCTCTGACTATTTCCAAACATACCATTTTGAGGATCTTTTCTCAAAGAGGAACTCCCCGGTGGCCCATGCCGTCGGGTTCTGGGACTATAAGTCCTTTATCACCGCTGCTGCTCTTTACCAGCCCCACGGTTTTGGCACCACTGGCGGCAAGCTTACGGGGATGAAGGAGGTCGCCGCCTTCCTTGGTCATGTTGGTAGCAAAACGTCCTGTAAGTGTTTCATTTATTTCTTTTTTGACTGCTAGGAATTTGTTAGGGACCGATAGTATTGCGAATGAAAACATTCGGAAAAGCAATAAGACTACTATTAATGAAAATGCTACGGATGGGAAAATCCCCTCTTGTGGTTGATATCGCAAGGCAGGGAGTGGAAGGATATGAATTTGTTCTTATTATACATCCCTTCACTGAGCAAAATGGTGAAAAATCATTCATGCAGCACACCCCAACAACAATTTCACCATTTTGCTCAGTGAAGGGTTGTTTATGGGAGGAAATTTGAAATGAACTTCAGTTTCTCTTCCTCTTTATATTGATGATATTGATTTTTATTCCAAAGAACGTGTGAGGATTTTCTTTTTCGATACCTCTATATTTGGCTCAATGGACTGTCTAATCCAACAGAGCAATCCATTGTCCACTACCAGGGGACCCGAAGTTTTGAGGATTCGTTTCTATGTTTGGTTTGGTTTGTCTTGTGACCGAATTTGATTACTTAAGTTGACATCGATGCAGGTGGTTATGGAGTGGCCACCGGAGGACCGTTGGCCTGGGGTCTATGCTACAACAAAGAAATGAGTCCAAGCCATGCATACTGCGACGACTACTACAAATTGACCTATCCCTGTAGTCCAGGTGCTGAATACTATGGTCGTGGTGCTCTGCCTATTTACTGGTATTGTATCTGATTTCATCTCAATCTTCTTAAGTTTTTTCTTTTTGCTCTTTTTGGATGTCCGGGCCTTGATGTGAAAGTTATTTTTATATCTATCTTCTTAAGGTTTTTTTTTTGGTTGCTCTTTTTGGTTCTGCATTGATAACTTGCAGCCATAGGTGTGTGTGTGTGTGTGTGTGTGTGTGGCGTTACTCATTATGTATTTCCAGAAGCAGTATTTGTAGAATAAACTGACAAGCTGATGGTCTTTTACTATTTGGTGACCACCTGAGCCTGTCAATACATCAACACTTGAGATACGTGGGATCTTTTTTAGATGTTTCGCGACATCATAATCTTGTTTCGGGTTCTTGTGACTGGGTGTTGTGGCATCGTAGTCTAGTCGATGCAAGCGAGGGTGGCGTTCTGTTCACTCTAAACCATGGGACTGTCGAGTGTTTTGCCTGAAAATTGCCAACATTCATACGCTGTGTCTATAGTTTCTTTTTATATGTTGACAGAATCAAGCAATTTGCAGTGTTTCTTGCTCCTAAACTCCAATCTTGCGTACAGGAACTACAACTACGGAGCTACCGGGGAAGCCCTAAAGGTAGATCTGTTGAACCATCCAGAATACATAGAACAGAACGCCACCCTCGCTTTCCAGGCAGCGATATGGAGGTGGATGACCCCCGTGAAGAAATCACAGCCATCAGCTCATGACGTCTTTGTTGGTAATTGGAAGCCGACCAAGAACGACACGCTGGCCAAACGCACTCCTGGTTTTGGCACGACAATGAATGTGCTTTACGGAGACCAAGTTTGTGGCCAGGGGGATGTTGACTCCATGAACAACGCCGTCTCTCACTATCTGTATTATCTTGACTCTATGGGAGTTGGCAGAGAGGAGGCCGGTCCGCATGAAGTATTGTCTTGTGCAGAGCAGAAAGCTTTCAATCCTTCATCGTCCGGAAAGGATGCTTCTTCTTGAGAACTTCGCGCGATTGTGTGTCGAAAGTACGTGCCCTACCGCGTTTTCTTGGAATGTTGCTGATTGATCTCTCTTTATATAAGAGCATAGTAAATAAACAAGATGGGTTTTGTGCAGTGTTTTGGTGGTGGTATGGAGATGTTGGATTAATTCATTTTGCTCTTGTAATTTGTGTATAATATCATTATTATGAGACTCCCTTATTGTATGCAACTTCATTTTTAAATGTACATGCAGTTGTTTCAACTGCTTTGAACTGAGGAAGGAAAATCTCTCTCTCTCTCTCTCTCTCTCTCTCTCTCTCTCTCTCTCTCTCACACACACACACACACACACACACCCGCGTTCTAGGGTCTCCTCCAAACAACAATTTTTATTAGGTGCAATATCATATAAAAAAATGCCGCAGACATATATAGAAGTGCACAAATTTAAATACAGATGTGTCTATAACCGTCTAACATTTATACTTCACAACAATCACATGGGACCTACATGGATCGGTCGCTCCCTATTACATTTGTGTCCATATTTGTACATCTCTTTCTGTATCTGTAACATTATTGATTTCACGTTCACATTTGAAGTTTGAACCAATATTTAGTGAGGACTGGGTAACATGTTACCCCCCAAACTCTCACCATTTTGTTAATTTAGCCCCCAAACTTAAAGATGGTTGGTGGAGGGGAGGTCCAGCTGAGAGTGATTGGAGATGGTACCAGGTTTGGGTTGGGGGTGGGTAGTAATCACAATGGGCCATGTTGGTGTGTGGTCATGGTGAGAGTTTCTTTCATTTATTTATAGTGTTTCTTTTTTGATAATTCTGTTTTGTCCATGAAACAAGTTGACAATATTTAACAGGTACGTCTCGTATTAGATTTCAAAGCCTGACATAGGGATGTGAAATAAATAGAATTGTTTATTATTATTATTATTATTATTTATAGTGTTTCTTTTTTGATAATACTGTTGTGTCCATAAATCAGGTAGACATTTTTTTACAGGAACGTCCCCAATTAGAATTCAAAGCTTGAAATAGGGATGTGAAATAAATAGAATTGAACTTCCTCATGAATAAGAGGCTGAAATACTGGCATAATCTCTCCAACCCCTCCATGCATTTGTGTTAGGTGAAGTTGCCCAAAGACAAATTGCTGCCAAGTGGAATCGATTCAGTGAATTTGACAAATGCTAAAAAAAAAACTCACAATCGGGCAATCAACAAATTATTGGTTGGTCTAGGACACTGCCAAGTGACACCCCAACTCTTTAACCAGCACACAATCATGTGGAGCCCCACAAGAAAGCGTGTGGAATCCCCATACGAGTGTTGAATAGGAAAGTTGGACCGGCAAGTGCCCGTGCCCTAGGACGTCCCGATAATCTGTAATCACATGCATGAGCTGCACCAAAAGGGGGACATGTCATCAGATTTATAACGAACTCATCCTTTAAATGTACTTAACAAGAACTGCCTCTATAGTGCAAAGAATAGTTATGATAAGTCTTATTGTCAATCCCAAAACCAAACAAATGAATGCAAGGAAGGTTTGTTGCAAAATAAGTAGGATTGGAAGCAAAAAGGGCTTCGGATTTAACAATCTGACCCTGTCCTACCAGCAATGTGAAAATAACGAAAAGAGAATGGGAAAATATACACGCATACAATGCTTCAAAGGAAAACCAACATGCGCGGTAGAGGCTTCAAAGTCTCACGCGAGTGACGTTACTTGTTTTATACATCGGGAGGGGGTGGTGCAGCAGACCTCAAAAGCGGTTGGAGAGCCTTGACTACAATGCTCATGTTCGGTCGGAACTCTGACTCGTACTGCACGCATAGTGCGGCCACAGCTGCCAGCTGCATATTACCAAAAGATAATTGCAATGTTAGTTGCTCTACCAGAGAGAGAGAGAGAGAGAGAGAGAGAGAGAGAGAGAGAGAGAGACCTTGGCAACTCCTTTAGGAGGATATTCTCCCTTGAGCTTTGGATCTACACATTGTTTGACTTTGTCTTCACTAAGTCTCGGAGTAGCCTACGAGGGCAACGAAATGCATTAATTTCATCAAATGATTTGAGGCTCATAAAGAAACTCACTCTAAAAGAGAAACAAAATGAAAAATGCAATAACGAAGGAGTGGAATGTGCGGCGTCAAAGAAGCCAAATCAGCTCATGTAGAACTTATAGGTGAAAAAAATGTGGGGAACAGCATTTTGTCTGCTGAGGAAGTAGGCACAAAAACAAAGACTCACCCAAGTAACGAGACTTTGTTGGCCACGAGGCATGGTATGATCGACTGGTTTGCGGCCAGTCAGAAGCTCTAGCAGAACCACCCCGAAGCTATACACATCACTCTTCTGTGTCAATTGCCCAGTCATTGCATATCTGCACGAGGTTTTTCATCATCAAGTCATTTACGCAAGACTTGTCTAATCGTAATGGTGAACTTCCCCAATAAGGCATTCTCAAATTAATGCACATTATGATTACACAACCGAAATATTGCCACCCAGGAAAAATGCAGTGCCGATCGCATTGATGCATGTGAAAAACTATCCTAATAAAAGGCGAAATAAAGATGGTTCCAAAAATAACTAACACCGCCATCCAAACAAGTAATTTTTTTTGCATCTACTTGCAGTCTTCTTCACAGAGGAAAATACTGAGATTAGCATTTTCCCAAAGATACCAGATAGCAATATCTGCCATTGCCGCTGCTTGGAAAAAACACAATCAAATTTCAATGGTACAGAGACTAAACAAATATGCAAGCTTTCCGCAATTCATCAATCCCAAAAGTTGGCTCCATATATTGGCCCACGTTCCTAGCAACTAATTAGGCCCACAGAGAGAATCATGAGATTGGTTACATATTACAAAACTATGAAGGTTGATCAATGTTAACATGACTGAGCTAATGTGACAAGCAAATTTATATATGTAAGGTCATATGCGTTGGAGCCTTGGAGGTGATACTATACTAATAGTATAGTATTAGTATAGAACTATCAACAAGAACCAGGAGTATCGTGCAAATAAACTATTAACAAACCAAGGGATAGGAGTCCATTAACTGATGGCCATTCTGTTATGTAAGGTTTTGTAAACCAAACCATATAAGCATGGAAGCAAAAATGCAGTCAAAAATTTATATAGAGCAAGGTTTTAAATATCTGCCCCTGCAGTACGTATCAGGATTTGGAACATCAGATGGCAATACTACAATATATTGGCCGATATTTCTGCGATCTCAACCACCAAATGGCAGCATAACTGCTTGACATGCATCTTGATGCTGCTTTTTATCCCATGATATAGAGCTTAATAAAGAGCCACATAATGAGAGGGGTTTCAGAGGTGTTACTCTGGTGCGTGATAACCAAACGTTCCCAAAACTCGAGTAGAGTGAAGGCGTGCAGCCATGTCAGGAGACTGATTCGAAAGGTTAAAATCTGCAATTTTGGCCTTGAAGTCCTCAAATAGAAGCACATTGCTGGATCTGATATCTCTGTGTATTATAGAAGGTTGAAACTTCTCATGCAAATACTCTAATCCCCTAGCTGCATCAACAGCAATTCTAACCCGTTGCATCCAGTCCAGCACGGGTCCTGGTTGTGCTCCTTGGACTCCTTTTCTGCCTGTTAAAAGTGTATGTAATACAAGAAATAGCAAACCAATTTACCATAAATTTTCAGGTTGAAGTCTCCTGTAAAGGAAAAAAGCAATTTTTATGCATACCATGCAAAATATCATGTAGAGAACCCATGGATGCAAACTCGTACACTAGAACACGAGTATTTCCTTCAACACAGTAACCCAGCAGCTCAACCAGATTTTCATGTTTCAGTCTTGAAACCCTGGAAACCTAAAGTGAAAAATAAAAGTTTGATATATAAATGATTTTGAATGCGAAAAATGAAGAATTTCATGTCTAAGCAAACCAAGGAAATCAAATATATTGTGTCGTGAATATTTTGGAGATACCTGAGTCAAAAACTCAAAATTTGAATCTGGTTCAGCTGAAACATCAAGCTTTTTAACAGCCACAGCTTTTCCATCACTTAAGCTTGCATGGTATACTCTTCCGTAGGATCCTTCACCAATCAAGGACTTCGACCCAAAATTATCAGTTTTTCCTTTCAGCTCATCTAAGGGCAGCGCTGGCACTTCAATAGGTGGTACTTGTTTCGGAACTTCTGGTTTGCCAAGGGCTGATGCCTTTGACCCTTTCTGATAACCTAAAATATTTAGAGGAGAAATACATATCATAAGAAGGAGAAAATTTTGAGTGCAAATAGGGTGGGGTACATTTGGTACCCAAGCGCCAATCTCAGCCGTCCAAAAGTGTTTTGGACTGCCCAGATTTCTCCCTCCCTCTAGCCTCTTTCTCTCCCTCAAATTCGGACTGTCCAAAAAACTTTTGGACAGCCGAGATGCGTGCAGGGTACTGCCATGTGGTACCCAGCCGACACCCAAGTTTTTCTCCATAAGAAGAGATCACAAAAACAAATAATCAGGGGAAAGCATAAAAACTGGAGGTAGATAGGAAGAATCCACACGTAGAAGATAGCAAGTCAATATAAAACTGACTGTAAATGCTTTCATCGTCACTAATTGACAAGGAATCTAATTTGCACTTCGCTACAATACGTTCTTCTTTTCAGTAAAATTAATTCACAAACATTGGACAGTCAATGAAAATTAAGAAGTAGATAAAAAGGTTGAGCTTTCCACACTCACAAACCTGAACCAAACCAAACCGAGCCTTATGTCCGAATCAATCGTGGTCGGCTACATGAATCCTGTTTTTCCATTGAGCTCTATCAAGGGCTACATTTTCATAGAGATTTAGAGTACTCATCTCCTTGCGGACTACAAAATCTAATGTCAATTTGGGTCTTCCTCTCCTCATAGCATTATTGCCCAAATCTATTCTATCAACTCTCCTAACTACTACACCTACAGGTCTACAGTAGATATGTTCAAACTACCACAGTTCATTTTCCCACAACTTCTCCTCTATAGGCGGCTAGGCGCTACACCCACCATCTCACGCAGTTTCATTTCTAATCCTATCTTTTCTAGTCTTAGCACACTAAGCATCCATCTCAGCATTCTCATCTTAGTTAAACCCATCTTACTCACTTGCTGTTTCCTGATAGGCCAACATTCTGTCCTTTAAAGTATCGCTGGTCTTATGGCAGTTCTATAAAATTTCCCTTTTAGTTTTGTGGGTATCCTCTTGTCACATAGTACACGAGTGACACTTTTCCACTTGAGCCACCCCACTTGGATCCTATGAATCACATCATCTGCAATCTCACCATCTTTGCTAAAAATAGAACAATAAGTAGCTATAATGATCACTTTATGGTATCTCGTGATCATGAATCTTTACTCGTTCTACAAGAGCACTTCTGCCGCCACCAAACTTACACTCCATACACTCAATCATGCTTCTATTTATCCTAAAGCCTTTTGACTATATTTCTAATTTAGCACCAACTCCTCTAGCAGTTTCATCTACAAGGGCAACATCATCCGCAAACAACATACAACACAGGATATCCTCCTGAATATGCTTGGTCAATTCATCCATAACTAAGGCGAAGAGGTACGGACTCATGGCTGACCCTTGGTGCAAACCTACTGTCATTGGAAGTTCACTCGTTTCCCCTATTGATGATCTAATGGCAGTGATGGCACCTTCATACATGTTCTAATCACATCGATATACCCTTTTGTCATTCCCTTTCTCTCTAAAACCCACCATATTCCTAGGCATCCTATCATAAGCTTTTTCCATATCCATGAAAACCATATGGAGATCCCTCTTCTGTTCTCTATACTTTTCTACAAATCTCCGTAATACATAGATTGCTTCCATGGTCTATCCTCCAGGCATAAATCGAAACTGTTTCTCCGACACCGTAGTCATAGTCCTCAAGCGATGCTCAATAACACTTTCCTCCAACTTCATCTACGGCTCATCAACTTAATGCCTCTATAGTTGTTGCAACTTTCAAACACAAACCTAATAGAGGGCAAAATAAACCCATCTTAAAGGAAATGCATTTAAGGGAACTGTCATAGCGAAGTCCACTTTTGACATATAATTTGGAACAAAAAATTATTCTTTTGGCGGGCATAATAATAAACACAATCTTTATTAAAAGAGTTCACTTCATGGAAAACACAGTTGTATCACCCGTAATAGGGTAGCCACTTAAATCCATATCATCTAAATATAGGTGATGGGCCACTAATGGTTGAGCACATGTTCAAAATTCTCCTTAGATCCATGAACATACATGACTTGAAGAGACCAGGTTCCAACTAATAATAGAACTGATTTCTTGTTAGCCCTCGTGCTATCCAACATCGAAAAACTTAGAAACATAGTTCAGTTCACGAAAAGAGCACCAAGAATCATCAAGAAGTCTCAAATAGCTTTCTCATAATTGAAAAAATAGCTGTCAATTTATCAAAAACTAATTACAGGAAACAACAATTACCATAAATTGACATTAAATAAGAACCACAATCAAGCTTACATACCATCTGCTTGCTTCCTTGGGTTTTTGAAAGGTTCGTGATCAGGCGAAGGGTAGGACTCTTCTACTTTAGAAGTACAACAAAACCACCTACGCATCCTTGCTTTCTTTGTTAAATAGAAGATCCTTCTTGCAGTAGTATGAAGCAGTACAAAATTATCAGGAGAATATGTGCGTGCCTGCTGCCTGTGCAATAGTCATATAGGTAGGATTCAAATGATGCGGAAAAATAACCAACTATCTACACAATTCCATTATAACATCAGAACCATGCACTAAACAAAACTGTCAACCACCATTTATGAGTACGCATCAGAAAATTTACAAAGAAAAAGTTTCTTCTATGATTGTATGTTCTTTGAAATAACGCATCTTAAAGCCAATTTCTACTATCATGCTTGTGAATGAGACACAACAGACAACAAAAATGTAAATTTTATAGACCAACTAATCTAACCTGTACATATCAATTCTCTTCAACCGATCACGTCAGAATCACAACTCATAGGGTCCACAATAAATCGCATTAATAATAGTCAGATTACAAATATCAGCCCTACTAGTTTTTGTTAGATGTCACCCTTTTTAGTATTCCATATTCGATAGATGTTTAATCCAGGCCAAATTCTTTTAATCAAATACAGGATATATGGTCACCTTGAAAAAATAGTTCAATCCAACGGTCATATCTGATCAAACAAAAGGGCCCTTAAGGACCATACGCAAACAAAACTACCATACAAGTTAACTCACAGAAAGCAAGTTCCAGAATTTCTTTTGCAGGGAGATAATAAATATCACAAACTAAACTTCCTATCCAAATATTTACTATGCCATACGAGGATTGATAAGGCTAATACCTGTCACACTGTGCTGCGTTTCATAGTTTAGGCCAAATACAATACACGTACTGCTGACGAGTGTGTTTACTGTTTAGTGTCTGTGTAGTGTGTACATACATTTGTGTAACTGAAAATACAATTGTAATATAGCCAAAGGCCCAAACCAATCTTTGCCCCAGAAAAGGGGGAAAAAAAACCGTAAACCTAGTGAAGCAAGGGAAACAATCAAAATAACTGTCCCAATGACATTCATCAAATTGATACGAGACTAAATGAATCAACGAAAGACAAAAAGAAGAGCAATAAATACACAATTCAACAATTTAAAAAACAGAAGAAGAAATTCACAGAAAAACAAGAGACCCCGACTCAAAACTTCAAGAATTTCGCAATTCAAGACAAAAAAGAAAAAGAAAAAAAAAATACCCATTTGCTTTTCATTACAATCAAATGAGAAAAACCCAGAAACGAAACGACGCCCTAAGCATCTCTAAAACAAAATTCAATAACGAATCGTGGTGCTGAGTCCTAAAAGTCCATAAAAATCCTATGATCAAAGAAACCATGAAATCAAATAGATAAGAAAAAACTGAGAATAGTCAGTGTTACAAAATTCATAAAAGGAAATGAAGCAATAAGATTGACAAAACGAAACCGAATTACCTCCTTCTATCTCTTCTGGCGTTTATGGCACTGAACGGGAGAGAATTTTTTAGAAGGTAATCTTTCTCCTCTTCTGGGTGTGTATGTAGGTGTTTAGAAGTATTTTTTCTTTCTAAAAGAATAAATGACGCGTTTTGGGCGGTGGGAAAGTTTAGAGGCGAAGGGAGGGATGAGAGAGGAAATGGTGGGAGGAATTTTCTCTTTGTAGCTTACTGCGTGTTTGTTTGGAATGGGAATATTAAACAATCATGCTTTATGTACAATTATTTTTATTCTAACCATATACAATACCTCATATATATATGCGATCGACCCACACATAACTATATGTGTAGCCCCTATATATATATATATATATATGTGTGCAAAAGTTATAAATGATTAAAGTCCAAATAATTATACAAATAGCATTTTTGAATATCAAAGAAGATGGTGCTCTTGACAGGTTTTGCCAAGTGCCATTTTGGTTGACAGATTGGCACCCAGCACCTTTGTGATTTTGGCTATTTACTTATTGGGTAAATTCCACTTGACCTCCTTGAGATTTGAGGTTTTTACGAAGGCCCTTATAAGTAGAACACAACTCATCACAAGCTCTTCAACAGCCATCACCACAACTTCTGAATCGACACTCATTAAAATCTTCTGCAGTTATTACAAGTATCTTTAAACCAAATTCCACACCATATGAATCCATTTGACTAGTGAACCACAATGTTAAGATAGGAGATGGGTGGGGTGGTACCAGAAGGAGGGAGAAGGGAATTGCTAAGTGACAATTCCACACATGTTCCATACACTAACATGATCACACAAAGAAATAAATGCAGCACACAAGTTGCAGTTGCATAGACGGGTGAAAATATGGTGTGAGTTGCCCTATCGCGGTGTGATAAATTTGTGTGCCGATTAGGGCTATGTATATTTTTTTCCTAATTTTCTTAGCTTTCAAGTTGACATTGTGAGCCCCAACCTTATGTTTATAATTGAGAATCCATCCAACTCTTTGTTTTTATTTTCACGACATTTTAGCTATATATAGAGAGAGAGCGAGTCATCAATGAGTGTATGTGACAATATGTACCATTTTCTTTCCTTTAGCATAGCTTAGGTTAATGTACCTTAAAAATGCATGCTTAGTTCTTCGGTGGGTGTGGTGATTGGTGAGAAATTGGTTTCCTAATTTTAGGGTTCTTGTTCAAGTTTGACAGTTATAGCAAGGGCATATTATGAATTGGGAAAAAATATGTTTTCCTACATGTGTATTCAAAAAAATAAATGTGTGTTGCATATATTAGGGAAAATTTGAAATTAACCTCTAAAATTTTTTACCAAATTCATATGGAGACCACTGATCTTTACGAAATGTCACATAAATAATTGTAAGTACTATTTAAAAACTCATCAATTGAACTTTTATGGCCACCTTCCGTTAAAAAACAAACAGAATGAGTGACATGGACGACATGTTGGGTTTTTGTTGGGGTTTGTGGATGAAAGGTGAATGCATAGTTGGCATGGATTATGTAAAGACCTGTGCCATATTTTATTTATATTATTTGCTAGTATAACGTAATTATGTGCTAGAAATTAATAATTTCTAGAGAATGCATTTTTTTCCTTGTGTATATGTGCTTTGTAAAGAACAATGTTACACGCACACAAAAATGACACACCACAAACCACACAACACACGTGTCGTGCTAAGAGGCATAAAAGTGTCAGTGGGGCCCGCCACTATCTGACTCAAGAAAAAGAAAAGAAAGAAAACTATCCCCTCTCTCTCCTCCCCTCCTCTTTCTCTCGATCTCTCTCTTCCTCAAACCCAATCTCCTCCCTTGTTGTCCATAACCACCACCTCCTATCCATAACCGCTACTACCGCATTCTCTTTTCATTGTTGTGTTATACTCTGCATTCAGCTCCACGGTATCCTGATGCAACTGCCAACCAATTCCAGAGCCAAAAGAACATGAATTATATCCTCCTTTTTCAAATTCTTATCTTCCAAACTCAACTCGTAATGTCCCTCACATTTAGCTAAAAACCTAGGAACATCACTCACGAAGAAGTTTTTGACATTTCTTAGCACTGATTGCCGATATTATGATCTGGGTTCAAATTAAATCAATTAATATGTGAGATTTGGATCGCATTCCTTCAAATCTCAATTTTTTGATTCTGGGTTGTCCTCAGAAAAAAAGAAAAAAAATAGTTGAATTTGATCATTTAGGGGCCATTTGGTTGGAAGGAAAATGCGAGAAAATATGAGGGAAAAGCTGGGAATGTGTGGGTGTGTGGAGGGAATAGGCAGAGGGGAATGGAGAGGATTTGGATTTGGATTTGGGGTGAGAGAGAGAGATTTTCAGTTTTTTTAAGCCCCCTTGCCACAGGGGACTTGTATGGTTTATTGTGTTTCATTTTGTGTTCCTCTAGAATTTTTGTTTTATAAATGCATTTGATTGATTGGGCCCGGATTGTGCACATTGGACTGGGGCGAGAATTGTTGAATACTTTTAGGGTTGATTATTTAATTAGATTTTGTAGCATAGGGACCTTTGTGAATTAATTTATAACACATTGGGAGATGGGGTATTAACAAGCTACTTAGAGGGGGGCCTTGTGCAATTTTGCACTCCTATATATTTATATTGCCAGTGAACTCGTCGTCTCGTCCTCTGTGATTTTTTTCCTTTTCTTTCCCGCTGATCTATCTCTCTCTCTTACTCTCCCCCCAACCTCACAAACCCACATGTTCAACCCAAAAATCGAAGGCTTGGTCGTGAGATTTGATCTAAGCGCCAAGAGGGAAAGTTGTTCTACGCGTTGAGAGCTTCAAATCCATCCGAACGAAATCCCAATCGGCCGAATTCGGGATTTCAGCATGGTGGAGGTATTTTGCACTTTCGAGGTAGGATTCTTGCTAAATGCTTAAATAAGGGAACGTATAGTTAGATATACTGATACATTTGTGCCTTGTGGTGTTTTTCCCTCAATTTTTAAGCAAACCTACCATGTTCTAGATGTATATGATCAATGTATGTGAGTATCTTTCATGGGTTTCAATTTGATGATGGAATAGAGGTCTTCGGTATTTATTTTTCTGATTATGTATTATGTTAGGCTTGTTATACGAATAGTATGCTTGAATACAGAAAGTGATATATGGGTACTTGTTTTATGCTTCTTAGATGTTCGACAAAATGCTTAAAAGAAAGGCTATATATTCTTCTATTAGACACGGCACTTTATGGATAGAACAAATCTATGCATTCTTAATTTTGACCTAATTGTGATTTGGTGATAATTTTATTATTGGTTAAGTGGATAATAGATTATGACTTCATTAAGGCTGTGATCCTACTTGGTATGTTGACGAGTGTATTTAGTCTGGACACTCAGGTTATGAGTTGAGTAAATTTGGATTGGTCTTTCGGATTATAAGTTTGTGTTTGGTTGGGAACTCTTAGGGGTTTTGGTTGCGTGTCTTTGGTCATCTGGATTTGTGGAAGCCTTGTTGAGGGGCAATGATTTGGTAATATTAATGATTAATTTTATGTAGGCCATGCTTTTGTTAGCTTTGATGTGATTTTCTTTAAGTTGCTGTAGTGTTGTTTGATTCAAGGGGAACATACCAGAAATAATTTATTGTTTCTTCTTGGGAAGGAGTGTACCAAAGATGCAGCTACTTAATTTGGGTTTAGCCTTGTTGATTCATGATCTTTATATTTGGGTTTTCGTTTTGGGATTTGTTGCATCCACATCTGAGATTGTGCTAACTGGTGTAAGTAAACCTTCTTAAGACATAATTT
The DNA here is from genome assembly GCA_022606695.1 of Vaccinium macrocarpon. Classification (NCBI taxonomy): domain Eukaryota; kingdom Viridiplantae; phylum Streptophyta; class Magnoliopsida; order Ericales; family Ericaceae; genus Vaccinium; species Vaccinium macrocarpon. Next base: position 6,925,717 of record CM040173.1, on the reverse strand, counting down.
TATTTTCTTAGAAAGTAACATATCAATAAGTGCTTTCTAAATTCTGGAATTTGTTAAATGATGGATGGGTTGATTCTAAAGTTGTCGTATTGCGAGCAAGGTGGTGGCATATAAGGATCACAGACGGTGAAAGTCTGAAAACCTGCACGGGGTAGGTGTCCTTATGCCTTCAGGTTAGTAGTCCGAGGAATGGATTGTGAGTTTTGGGAATGCATGCACCTTAGGATGTTCCCGGTGTTAGTTACAACTCTAGCTTGAGATATTGTGATTTGGACTATATGAGATAAACTTATGCTTGTTTGGTGTTGACTCGGTACTTGATAACTTGGGAATTTATAGGGTCTGTTCTATTTATTTTTGTTCTCTTTTGAGCTTGTTATATGGTAAGTATTCTTGGAATAGTGGATATAAATATTAGATATAGGCATTCACCGTCTGAGTTGTTTTAAAAGAAAGAAGAAGGAAAATAAAAGAAGAAGATTTTTGCTCTGTGTACTTGCTTGCATTATCTTATCTTCGCATGTAGCACGTTTCCTATTGAGTTTCGACTCACGTTGCATAATCTAACATATTTCAGGTAATAATGAGAAGTGTAACGTCTGAGATAGCCTATGTGTGCTTACACTTAGAGTTTTAAATGTTTCACATGCTTCATTGTAATTTGGCGCTGTTATGTATATGACATTTTAACTTATCATGTAAAGACTGTAAAGATTGTTAACTCTTAAGTACTTGTAATTTATTTTGGATTAGAATTGAGTTCATACTTATATCAGGACATGTAATAGTCATGGAAGTATTGAACCTTTGTATACATTGGATTGAGTCAGCTCCATTTACAACCTATGATCTTGATTGGAGTAGTTTTCAATCATTTGATATCTTTTAAAATTGTAAAGGTTTTTGCCTTCAGTTGTAACAGTTTTGGATAGTCCTAAAAACACTACCTTTCAAAATTTTTATAAAATTTTATTCACGTTTGACATGATTTGAATGATATTTTTTTAGTATTTGGACTTGACATATTAAAAAAATGGATATTGATCTCTATATTTACTTGGTAACTTATCATTAGAACAACTCGTGCTCGGGTTTTTCTTTATTGTTAATTGGTGGGAGAATGGGGCTTGGAAGTGTGTGAAATATAATGTATTTGGGGTTTTTTTTTTTTTTTAAAAGAAAGGGCAGGGCGTGACGGATTAGGGTCTCTCTCTTCTCTCTTCCCCCTCCCAGTTTAAATTTGCACACTCAACAAACAAAAACCTCAAGTTTTTAAAATCAGAACCAGACTTACACCCACTTGTATGCTCTACAACCCTATTAAAGCTCACAAACAGCTTGTGATCACTACCCCCTCCATCTCCTACCTTATTGCTAAAAACTTTCCTAAGAAAACAAACAAGGCATTGACAAAGATTTCCCCCTTCTAGTATTGCTCCTTTATCATCAATCTTGATGTTCTCTGTTTCATATACACTTGGATTTCCCTCTATCTGCTGAATCAAAAGTACAATCTCATCTTCTATACTTTTATTAAGACTCTTCCTCAAATTAGAACCCATATTTCTTCTTCCCCAATATCCAATTCTTAAGTATAAGCTTTTAAAGATTAGGATTTTGGCTTTCTTCCTCAATGAAAGTCAAATCTGGGGTTCTTCCTTTTGGGTATGAAAAACTGAGGTTTCTATCTCATGGGTATCAAAAACCTAGGGTTTGATTACATTTTTATTTTATAGAATTGGACTGTGAATTATTAGTTTGTGTTGACATGAGTTCTTGATTATTATTATTAGATTTCGGAATAAGGGTTTGAAAGGAAAAAAGTGCCTAATCCATGCCATGTATGCATCCATGTTTCATCCACATATCGTCAGTGTTTCTGCTACATTTCATTAAGGTAAGGGGTCTCTATGTGATTTTGGCTAAAGGTCAGGGTTATTTTGAAAATTTCCCAAATATAATTCTCCCGTGCGTATTCATCGCATCCTTCCATGCCCCCTCCCTCTGTTCGTCAATGAACTATAAAACGAGAGTGTAAGAAAGCAAAGAGGCAGATCAAAGAAATTTTTATGATGCTAATTTAAGGATCCCCAACTGTTTTCGTAATTCAGTGTATTAGGTGCACTAGTATCTTCAGAACAACTCAAGGTCAGTGATTCTCTATTCTTTCTCTGTTCATTTAGCTTTACTTGAAATGGATTTGCTGCATTTTTGATGTACCGAAATAGAGAAATGGGTTTGCTTAGTTTTGACAAATAGAAAATGGGTAAGTGTCAGAATCAAGAATTGGTTGGATATGATGGTTGTTTGAGTTGAATTAATCGGGTTTTGTGTCTGATTTGACTATGGGAACAGGTTTGACATTTGGTTTATTTGACCTAGTGAAACGGAGGACTTCTTTTGTTGGTATTGTAAATTGATTCTTGATATCACCTTATTATGACCTCTGACAGATTACTAACATCTAAATGGGCGAATCAGGTTTTGATCTGACTCAGTTAGTTCCTTATCAATTGTTAGGGTTAATCATATTTTTAGGGAAGATTGTGCGATTTGACGCAAAATGATAGGGCACAAAGCTAGGTATTGTAAAGATGGTAAAAAACTAGTACATTGTTCACATGAATGTGTATTATTTAATATAGGTAACAACTAACAACACAGAAAATCCTTTTTGGTGAAAGACCTAAGAATTATAAGTGGGTGTCTTACTGTCTGTGTTTAATGACCGCTATTGTTGGACATTTTCCAATGCAACAAGAAAAGGTGGCCATATGTATAGCTGCACTCATTTGGCATATTCTATCGTGTTGTTCACTTGTCCATGCGGGGGCATATTCCTTGTTGTATTGTATTTATGTCCAGTGTTCATATGACATAGGTGACAATTTTTTCTGTGCTAGGCTGTAAGAATGTATGTAACATTACATGCTTTCGAGTTTTCCACAATTCTGTGGATAAGTAAATTTTTTTTTTCAGTAAGTAATTTCTTTACAGAAAAAACACAAAAAAGAAGGCAAGGGTATAGCCTTGGACCACAAGAGACTAAACCAGATACAGATACAGATACAAAACATCACAATGGAAAAAAAAAAAAAACTTGCTCAAACAGGAAACAAGGAAAGCACAGCACTATAAATTCCACACTTCCTTAATCCTATGCCATTCAGTGGTATCCTTATCACCCAGGAACTCAGACAAGCTCTGACATCTACATTAATAGACTTAAATTCATTGATAATGTGCAAGGGAAAAAGAGGATTCATGTAGGCGACCCCAATTGATTGGGACGTAAGGCTCGGTTTGGTTTAGATCATAGCCATATCCCCCCTTTTAGGCTGGAAAATTCTTGCATTTCTTTCACACCAAATATGGTAAAGTAAACAGCAGCAGAAAAAATCAGTTTAACCAGAGCATTTCTTTCCTGTTGTTAAGTTGCTAGAATTGTTCAAAGGTTTTAGCAAAATTTGATTCATGTACAACACGACTCTGCAGGAAATGTCTTTATTGAAGCATCTTCAGCATGATGTGGAATCCCACTTTTCCGTATTGCAGTTGTCCAGATCTGCTACCTTTTCAGGTTTGAAGTAATATAAGGATCTCTGTAAAATCCATTGTAAAGAAGGATTGATTTGCTTCATTTGGAAACAATGACAGAAATCTTCAGCTACACAGCTTGCCGACAGGTGCTGCAACTGTTCTTGGCAATAATTTTCTTCCATGTTTCTGAATACATTCTGGCAATTTCCTTCCACGGGAGATCAAATGTAACGCTGAGGTCTCTTTTGGTTTCCAAAAGTTATATTCTGGCTATGAGTTTTGCACTTCTAGAGTATTGTTTGGAAGTTTACTTTTCCCCTGGGTTAAAGGAACACTGGTGGATCAGCAACTTTGGACTTGCAATGCTTGTAATAGGGGAAGTCATGCGGAAGATGGCGATTATAACAGCTGGTCGGGCCTTTACTCATCTTATTAAGATTTATCACGAGGATCATCACCAATTAGTTACTAGTGGAGTCTATAGCTTTGTTCGTCACCCAGGATATTGTGGGTTTTTCATTTGGTCCATTGGCTCTCAGATAATGCTGTGTAATCCAATATCAACAGTTGCATTTGCCGTTGTTGTTTGGAACTTCTTTGCGAAACGGATACCATACGAGGAGTTTTTCTTGAGGCAGTTTTTTGGGTCCGAGTATGACGAATATGCCCGCCGGGTTTCTTCTGGGATTCCATTTGTGAAATGAGAATTTGTAGTATTTCTGAAGTGTGAGATGTCGTGGGAGATCAATCTCTTGCGATTTGGAAAAGGGTCATGTGGAGGGGGCATCAATCAAATGGACATCAAGAAGTTATACCTACAGTGCTCACAAGGTGGAAGCATTTGGTACTGACGGGTATCATTCCCCCAGAGCAGTATTTTCTTTCAAGCCTTTGAACCAGCATTATGACAATTTTTGCCCAAACTCTAGCAGTTTCTCGAAAACTTGCTTGAGATATAAAACTTTAAGTTAGCTTGTAGTCAGTATTTTTGTATTTAGTGCTTAACTTTTTCAGTCACATGACATGATGCACAATGCCCCTTCTTACTGATATTTCCACGTGTATATATGAGGAGTATAAGAAGTTTAGAAGACAGTTTCCTGGAACTATGTATAAACACTGTACATGCTAGAGCTCGACTCTTCTCCAGATGTTCTTGAGCAGGAAGTTGAAACCTAAGAAGCACAGATATGGATGTGGGACACGGATGTGACACAATGCGGACACGCTGATACGCTATTTGTAAAAATGTAGGACACGGATACGTTGGGGATACGTTCAGTAATATATAACAAATACTTTGTCATGTATGTATATACCATAACTATATGTCTCAATTTATTCAATGAGATGAGATAGATTGAGCCATCACTGAAGAAATCCTTAAAAATTAAGACATGGGCATCGGGTACGGTTGGGAATCCTCAATAAATCCTTACAAACTTCAATGTAAATATGAGTATCCGTAAGAATTACTATTACCCCTAGTTTGCATATTATATTGACATGTCAACTTCCAAAATCTTTAATAATCACATCTTAGCAGGTGTCATTTCCCACAAGTTAAAGAAAGAGTGTCGGACACATGTCCTAAGTAACATTTCTATTTCTTAATAATGAACACGATAAAAAGAGTGTCGGATGCACGAGAGTGTCGGTGTGTCGGTGTCTGACGCGCGTCGGACACCGACACGCCACCATCTTTTAAGTGTCTGTGCTTCTTAGGTTGAAAACGTTAGCTGCCGGATGAGATGTGTAAGTTTTTGGCATAGAATCACAGTTGTTTGTTGTGTGCTGCTTTGTGTGGATTGATATGTGGTTAGAGCTTCTAATGGCCAACAAAGTTTAAAATGGTTGTACATTCCATACTGCATGCACTTGTTATACTGAATGTACTGTCATTTAAGAGAAAGTTATTGCCCTTAGGACTCTCAACAGTTGACTTCTAATTGGTAATTGTAAAGTTTCAAATTTAAGGCAAGTCGAGGTGGCATGTTTTTGTGCAGTAAACGCGTGAAATGAGACTCATCAGAAACTTTGTGCAATTTGCTCTCCTTTTGTGAGTGCATGCGTGTGTTTCGTCATACAGTTCCTTTTCAGTTTGGCTACACCATCGGTGAATGCTTATTTCTCTGTGGTGATTCGTTTTCCTAAATCGACTTGTAATCTGATATGAGATAATTGAGTTGTAATCTGATACTGAGATTGAGAGTTTATGAGATTCAGTATCGCGAATCTCCCTTGTGGATACCGGTTTTTGGATTCTGCAAGTTTCAAGGTATCAACCATATCATTCACAGAGAATCCCATACTTCTCTTGTGAATCCCTAGCACAATCAGTACCTCCAGCAGCTTCCTTACTCGTTACCGAAGTTTTCTTATCCGGACAGGGATTGGCAGAGAATACATTTCATGGGAAAAAACAAAAAAAAAGGGCTGGAACTTGGCTTTTGTAAATAGGTAAATGTATGGTAGCTTGCCGTATTTCAAGACTTCATTGGATGTGAAATGACACTGGAATATCACTCTCTCAAATATTGTTACCACAATTTCTTCTGTGGACGAACCAAATTCTGGAACAATATCCATAGCGAGAAGTAAATACAATTAACATAATACTACTTAATAAAATTGAGTACAAGAAGGGTAAGGATCCAAATCTAAGCCTGCTTACCCAACTGAAACCATGTCTTTTGTCTTAGCGGGTTTTAAATAAAGGCTGTTATGCGTAGGGATTTTGGACCTCTGTCCTCTAATAACATATGAAGCAGGGAACTCAAGAATGACCCAAAAGAAAAGGGAAAAAGAAAAAGAAAAGAATGGTTAGATGCTCTAAAATATAGGCTCAATATACAATTTGATTGGAATGAATTGAATTTCTAAAACAGGTTGCAATCAATTAGAACCGGTGAATCTCTAGAACATTCTTTTTTTTTTTTTTTACTTGGCTATTATTAACTGCATAAAATCTAATAAGAAAATTCCTATTAAGTGGTTTGCTATTAAAAATTGCAATAAGAGAAAATAAGAAATTTATGCAGAAAGTCTAGAAGTTGGCAATTATATATGTACCCTTTGAGTGGTCTGTGTTATTTTCACTGACCAATTTTTATTTTTATTTTTAATTTGGGATGTGAAAGTGTATCAATTAAAATTTTACTCCATAAAAAATAAAATTAGTTTAAGATTATTCCATTTTGATAGATATGATTAGAAACTAGGGGAAGAAATGCACAATTATCGCTTCCATGGCGCTCCTCGCAAAAACCCATTCTGCAATACAAATATAGATCAGTAGAAACCTAGATTCGTGATCAAATGTATGGAAGAGAAAATCTTAGTTTTCAAGGGTCAAATAGGCATAATAATTGATAATTTTGAATATCATTTGACCCTTTACTATCCTAGATTCACCTTATAATTTAGGGAAGTAAAAGCCTATACATTTGGCCTCGTTTGATTCACAGATTAATTTTTTAGAATATTACTAACTGTATCACTATTTGAGTTATCCAACATTTAGTTCCCGAATGACTCTCAGGGATGGGTATTATTTTTATCCCTATTGGCTCGATTGGATGCCGGATTAGTTTTGGGTTATTATATATGGAGGGAGATACGATAGTAAGGGGTAGAATATATAAGGGGTGATTGCCACATTGATGTGACATTTATGGAGGGAGATTAAGTAGTAATTCGTTTGGATGATTTTGGTAATATAGAAGGATTAAATGGTACTTGATTTGGATGGTAGTTGAAATGGGGGCATAAGAGCATCCACAATGGTCTAACCAAAATTGGATAACCAAAAGTTGCCACATAATCTTTTGGTTATCCATTTAGAGGTTGCTAAAGTTAGCAATGTCAAGTCCCACATTGGTGTTTTTTGTCCATAACCAAAAATAATGGACACCCTCCATCACTTATTCAAATGATAAACAAAACTTGCCACATTACTTTTTCAAACTACAAAAAATAGTTTTGAAATTTTTTTTTAAAAATATTTTGAATTTTCTTTAAGTACAAAACGGTTTAAAAAAAACAGTTTTAAAAAATAAATTTTGAAAAAAAAAAAACAGTTTTTAAAAATAAACTTCTGAAAAAAACAGTTTTTAAAATGAACTTTTGAAAAAAAAACAGTTTTTTTTAAAAGAACTTTTGAAAAAAACAGTTTTTAATAGGAATTTTTGAAAAAAAAAAGGTTTTTTAAAATAAACTTTTGAAAAAAACCAGTTTTTTAAAATTAAACTTTTGAAAAAGAAAAAAAAATTTAAATTAAACTTTTGAAAACATTGTTAAGAGAGGAGAGAGAAGGTTTTTGTCATTTTGTGTAATGGTGGGTGTCTTGATTGGGTAGATGTGGGGGTCCATTAAATTTGGTTATTGGCAAAAAAAAGGTTCTTTAGTTTTGGTTATCCAAGTGACAAAATTTGGTTAGTTGCTTAAGAGGTTCTTAAGTTTGGTTATTCCAATGTGAAAGCACTTTTTAAACAAACATTGCTAACTTTAAGAACTTTTTGGTTTTGGTTATCTTGCGTGTGGATCTTTCAAGAGGTTCTTTAAGATTTTAATGATTCCAATGTGAGCACTTTTTTAAACAAACATTGCTAACTTTAGCAACTTTTTGGTTTTGGTTATGCCAATGTGGATGCTCTAAGGACCTAAAAAACTGTCAAAAAACATATTTTCCATTGTGCATGCCCATTTTAAATTTTAAGCGTTTTTTAACTTATAGTAAATAGAAAACTTTTTAATATATTACAATTGTGAACAAATAAGTTATAATAATTAATTGCAATATTTTTCTCAAAAATTCTTAAAAAATAATTCTGGAATTTACCACCTAATATGTATTAATTATTTGCAATTTACATACTTATTTTTATAACTTTTTTTTATTATACCCAACGCCATGTATAATAAATGAAGAAATGGACAATTGAACTAGTTCTCTCTCATAAGAAAAAGATATTTTGTTGAAATCTCAAATAATTGTACTAATTTAGAAGGAAATTTTTTTATTCAACTCTCAACAACCCAAAAATAAAAATTATGCACGGAAGTACTTAATTTTTTAATCCAAAGAAAATTGCAAGCCAACAAACATTAAAAAGTTATGTATGAAAGCACTTTACTTTTTAATATGAAGGAAGTTGCAAAGCCAAAAAAAAAAAAAATTCCCAAGAGCAGTACGTAGCATAGCAGTACGGTAGTAGTGGGTTGGGTTGTCTACAAATAACACCCTTGCACACCTCCAATAATAACCCAGCCAAATGGACACTATACGAGGTACTAAATAATCTTGGCGTAATCTGTCTGGCTTATGATCTTGTGGTCACGCCTTTTTATAGTAGATATTTTGTTTGTCTTCGTTTGTGCAAATGTATTTAGAAAGAACCTAGAAGTGGGTTTCGTTGTAGACATGCTACAATGTGCACCCCCCCATATGAGATTTTGTGGCACCAAATATAAGATTTTGTGGCTCCAAATATGATATGGCATACTGTATGCACCCCATACAGATGGACGTCCGAGATTGCGCCACGTATGACGTATGTGGATTTGTGCCATCTTTGACCATTGACTATATGAGATTTTGTGGCTCCAAATATGAGATTTTGTAGCACCAAATATAAGATTTTGTGACTAAAAATATGAGATTTGGTGGCACCAAATATGAGATTTTCTGGAAATATATAAGATTTTGTGGCTCCAAATATGAGCTCCACACAAGTTTGTACGCACTGTAGCAAGTCCGCATGCACTATAGCAAAGTCTGCATGGATCAATATGAGATTGTGTGACTCCAAATATGAGATTTTCTAGAAATATATTAGATTTTGTGATTATTCATATGAGTGGCATACCATATGCATTTTGTATCTCCAGCCACAAAATCTCATATTTAGAGCCACAAAATCTCATATTGATTAATTTTTAGAGTGTGCACATTGTAGCATGACCCTTCGTTGTATTTTGAAGGCGGATTTGCTATTAACCCATGTAGTGGGAACAAATACTATTTTTAGAAAAACGTTCTTTTAACACCCCTCGAATTGTTCTACCATTCCAGATTTGTGAAGAGACGCCGCTGTCAACAAATTTTGAAGACTAGATTCCCAACAACAAGGTCTTGGCACGCTCTTGCTATATATCATGCCTCTGTTTTTTGCGGTTTTTTGGTCTGAGAAGCAAGAATCCTACTATCCAAGCGCACATGTGCAGAATGAGTTTTTGTTGTTTCTTCAAGCTAATGCTAGTTCTAATAGGAGTTCCATTGCTCAGGCAACTAGTGATCCTACATGTCATCGTAGTAGGTCTCAGGTGCCAGGCAGTCCTCATTTGGTGCGTGCTTATGTCAAACAATGGCTAATTGGAGCCCTTCTATTTTCTTTGAACCCATGCTTGAATGGTGTTCTCTTCTGTAGAAAAACAAGTTCAAAGTTTGGTAATTTCGTGACAAATCTTGGTGTTGCTATATTTGTTTTATTGTTTACAACGTTTAACAAAGAAATTTAGAAGCACATGACAAACCCACAAAACAATGTCGTTTTGGGAGTTTCAGTTAAGTATTTGACGGAAAATGGAAAGAGGGGGAAATTGATAATGGAGTGTCAAGCTCAGGGGTTTAGTTGATGTTTTTAAAAGCTCAGGTGTTGGTGTGATAAATGGGCCAAAGGTTAGGGATGTTTTTGAAAGTTTCCCCAAATTGTATGAACAAATGTTATCCTTGTTTACTTTATGGATTTCTTTACAAGGAGACTGCTTATCATTCAAATTTTGTGTATCTCTTTCTTGTAGATGAGTAAATGTCATCTTACTCCCTTGAAGTCAATATTTTCTCTTTTATACGTCCGATTGTGGATTTCAAATAATAATGAGTCAAATATGTAAGTAATCGTTCCAATCTTGTCTTTATATTTTTGATAGGTGAATTAATCAATGTAATCTGAGTCGATATTGGTAATCTAATAATTATAGTATCATTTTTCCCTCTTGTACAAGACTAAATACCAGTTAGTATATAATGGAAGCTACACTAGGTAAGTTTTGTACCTTGTACTATCATTATTCGTTATTGTATCTTTTGAATTTCTCGCTTAAATCACTTTGCAACGTACGCTTCCTTGAAAACAAGCGAGGACGTATATCACCATGAGGACAATGACACTAGTTCTTTTTCTTTCGGTCCTCTTCGCTCTAAGCCACTCTTCACGCAGCGATTTAATAGCCGATACCTGCAAGAAAACTAACTATACCCAGCTTTGCGTCTCTACCTTGAGAGCCGACCCTGGCAGCAAAACCGCAGATGTCAAAGGGCTCGCCCGGATCGTATTAGAAGTCGTGGTTGTCAAAGTGAATGCTACTCTCAACCGAGTACTGGAGTTATCGCGAAACACAACCGATATTGTTCAGATACAGTCTCTCGCGGTTTGCGCTCAGAAGTATATAGATGCTGTTGGTTATGCAAATGAGGCCATTTGGAATTTGGGCTTTGGAGACTCGAGCAAAGATTTAACAAGTTGGGTCATCGATGCTGCTGTTTCTTGTGATCGTCAATTTACGGAATCGCCCTTGACAACTTACAATCTCATGGTGTATGAACTAGGTGAAGTTGCTTTAGGAATTATAAAATTGTAAAATTGGTTGGTTGATTTCATGTTGGTTAACCGATTAATTTCCTCTTTCCTTGGCAATTTCGAATGAATAAATGATGGAATTTGATTGGTTCTTTCCTCTTCAAGTGTTGAGATTTTATTTGAAGAGGACCCTCTCCGGTCCATGAAAATGGAATGGACTGTCAGATAACCCATTTGTGGGCTCTTTCTAGGCTCATTTCGATGATCCAAACGGTTTGCATTTTATAGCTCCTCAATAACATTAACCATGTCAAAAATCAGGTTGATCAGATATAGACACATATAATTTAGCGATAAATTTGTCTTGAGATAAATGGGTGGTGCAATCTTGTATGTTCTTGGACAAACGTGTTCTGAAACCGCATCAATGATATCCAATCAACCGGATTTTCGGTCTGACTAATGTTTGGCTTGGATCAATAAGGTGGGCCTCAAACGGCCAACTGAATGATCTAAGACTCTAAGTCCATATTTTCATAAACTGAAGAGGAGCTGATTCCTAAAATCGTATCGCATGAAGTTGCTTTTAAGCATGTGTGCAGAAGCAGCTAAGAAGTACTAAGAATTTATTTAGTACGTGTATCTTCTCTTTGAGCGTGTGGATGGTAAACTACATAAGGATTAGGTTATGAATGTTTCCATCAGGGAAGTTCGGTTTGAAATAAACGCCCAAAACCATTTGAGTTTCCAAAAGAAAAAAATGGAGACATCGGACTCCAAACCCCATTGGACTCCAATCTCTTTGTTTGATTTGGCAAATGGATCCTCGACTATGAATCCCAAGCCCACGCGTGCATTATTATCAAAGGACCGATTCTATTCGCTAACTCATTTTTTTGCTACGTAAAACCCACATGAGGTGGCAAAATTCCAATTTTTCTAAATACTACCCCAAAAAATCCTTAAACTTCCAAAAATGCCCTTACTATATGACCAGTTTCGGATATTAGCTCCCAAAAAACATCAATAAATTCAAATATTAAGGGACCATTCCGTAACGACTGACTTAAGCCAAAATGACTGTAGCACTTTAAGTTAGTAAGTTAAAGACAGATCAGTCTACTGACTTTGGAAGAATTGCTTGAAATGACCCAACTTAGGAGTTTACTGGTACGTAGTATATGGTCTAGTTGCATGGTGTAGAACTTCTAATATCTCTCTTTACCTGCCATGCCAAAAAAAAAAAAAAAATGATCGACAATTATCAATACTCTCACTGTTTCTGTTGGCTTCCAATTGCAATCTTTCAGCTCTGTATAAATCTGTGCTATGTAGAGCAAAAAAAAAAAAAAAATTGGTTTGATGGTTGTATAGCTAGGTATTTTTGGATTGAAAAGGTGTGTACGTTGGGAAAGTGAAATAAAAGGGTGTGTTTGTTTGGAACGTGGAAGGTAACAAAGAGGGGAGAGTAAATGGTACTCCCATTCGACCTAAATTTTTTGGGTCGAGTCTTTTTTGTTGTTTTCGGTTAATTTTGAAATCCGGTCACTTTTTTTTTGAATTTATTAATTGTCTCAACGAGAGTGATTGAAAAAGTAATAAATATTGACCAAAGTTGAAAAAAGTTTAATTTTCAGATTGATGATGCAAAGTAAGGATATAACAATTATGATGAAAAACTAAAAAAATTAAAAAAAAGGTCAGTAAAAGTTACTAAATACTACAGATTGTTTTTAACAAAAATTAATTTAGTCCAAACACTCTCTGAATTTAAGATTCTTTTTAATCTTTTATTATCGTTGGCATGTGCTCAATATACCGTTAGGATACGCGGTGAAAATTTATAAATTTAGGCAAATGTTACATATTTAATTTCGTTAAAACAATTTTTTTTTTGTTCTTGTTGATGCATAAACTTAATTCTCCGTATCAAACACATCGGTGACCTTTATCTAATATCTCTCTTTATCTACCATGCAAAAATCAAGGGAAAAGATTGTTATCCCTAGCTAGAGGTATGTCTTTTTATTACATTTTCAGGGGATTCCAATGATCCACCAACTATAACGGGGAACGACACCGTGTCGGAGATCGGAAGCACTTACGGTACTGCCACTGTTGCCGTCAATGCATATTTCTTTGTGGCCATCAATATGAAGTTCGAGGTAAGGGTCCAAAACTATATACTTGGTTTTCAATCTCGAAAACGTTATATGTTGTAGACTTGTAGTGGGAGGGAGAGAAGAATTTTCGACTATTTTCACAGTGCTCTTTTCTTTTTCTTTTTTTCTTTTTTCCAATCTAGCAAAGAAATTTCACAAAATTAGCTTTCATTTGATTGATTTTTTTTTTTTTTGTTTTTAAGAATTTTAAATTGGTTCGAGATGAGTGTAAATTAGCCAAGATATTATGAATTATATATCTTAATGAGACGAGCACAATTCATTTTTTGTGTGTAAAGGGTAAATTTATTTTGTGTGTAAAGGATAAATTTATTTTGGGAGTTGTTTTTTCAGTTTGGACGGTGCGTGTTGGTATCTTACCAACATGGCGTGTTTTTTTTTTAGGAGTGTATAATTGAGAGGTGAATGACAGTTTAGGTTTTTGTGAGCTCCAGAAGTAGGAGGGTTCTGGTTCTTTCGAGACTATTTCAATGCAGGGTCTCTTCTGTTGTACTAATTTCATTTTGCCCTTTATGGAGATGAAATTTTCTTGGCCGATAAAAAAAAAAGGGTAAATTTTTATTGTATCCCTTCGACTTTGCCTGAAAGTACATTTTAGTCCTTGTTTCAATTTGAACAATCTTAACCTTCGATTTAGGATTACGTTTCAATATGAACCCTCTGTTAACTTCCAACTTCTGTTTATTTTTTGGATGGAAAACAAACGTATGCACATCACATGACCAAATCCAATGGGAGGGGTATATTTGGCCATTCCTGTTTCTTCCTTTCCTTACCCAAAGCAAATCAATATGTATACAGATAAATTCAAACTGATTTCCATCACTATTACCACACCCGACCATGATCCAAAAATTTGACCTGAGTGATCCCCGGTTTCTGACATTTCCGGCGATTCATCTCTGTACAGTCATATCTCCGGCGAACCTTCTTGACTGATCACTCTGTCTTGTAAAATCTGCGGACATCAATCCAAAATTTTCAAGATTCGAAGCAAAATCGTCCATGAAAGGATTCTTCAAATCAAAAGTCTTTTCATTTTGTTTTTTTCAATTGTGGGCCTAATTTTATCGAAGTCTATCGTGCTCTGTTTCTCCAAACCCCAACTCAAACCGCAAAAAAATCCTGTTCTTGCTCCAAGATTGTACGCTGGAAGGCGCTCGGCCAAGGGTCGTGATGAAAATCAATTTCTTCCGTGCTTGATTTTCGGTGCCCAATTTCCCTCTAGCTCAAGCCAATGACCGATCTGATGACTGTATCCACGGGGTAGACTTACGATTGGATTTTGATTGATAAATGACTACAAGCTAGAACCTACTGTTACTGTCCCAAAACTCCGGAGAATTTAGCAAACGCAGAGTTGGTCCCCATTTCCACACTCTGAAAGCTAATCCAACAGTTCTGCACGACAACGAAGTTTCTCAATTAGACTGCAATCCATGCATGTTTTCGTCAACAATAATTTGGGATTTTGTTCATCATTTTCTGAATTTTGTGTTCAATTTCAATGGATGACAAAATATGACTTTGGCCAGAGGTCACAGCTCTTTATGCGATTGTTCCAGTTGCACATCTTACCCTTCACTACAAAAAAATAAAAATAAAATTGATGTTTAGTGACTACAATTTTGTCAATAAGTTGTCACTAATCGTGCTTCAAATGAACAAAGCAGTTGGGACAAAGCGGCTGCCTTTCGGCCTGAACTATCTTCTTTAAACTATAATAATAATAATAATAATAAATAATCATGCGGTCCGGCATAGTTGGGTGAGACTGTCAATATTTCTGTTAAACTCAACAGAAAAGGAGAATTTATCCCCTTGGCGAAAATTTTCCCTCAAAAAAACAATTATACATAGACTATTTTAACCTTTCAAGCCATTTACAACGTCAGGAAGCCTTCCTCCGGGAAAAAAAACAGAGCATTGTTACGGTGACAAAGGCAGAGAATTACAACTACGCCGGCCCGCCATCAGCCTCAAGCCAACGTCTCCTTCTCTTTCTTTCCTGAACAATCTGTTGTCACTAATCGTGCTTAAACTGGAAAGTAATGTGCTCTTGCCCTACAATGACCACAAGATTATGCGGATTCCCTCCTTTTACGAGCGGACTCAACATAATCATGCGGTCTTTTGGGGTGAGTGACAATGCCTGTGGAGTACACAATAAGTTCTCAAAAGGATGGCGCTAATGTCAGTGGCAGTGTTTAATCTTATGTTATCCAAGACGTGTTACTCAGACTTTCCAGAAACATAGCATTTGTATAATTACCATCACCCTAACATCATTTCAATGAAACAAAAAAAAAAAAATGAAGGGTTAGTCATCTAGTCGTACCCTGAATTTGTGTTAAAGTTTTCTTCTTCCAAAACTACTTGCTAGGGCATGCTAAAGTTTTTTCTCTGGAGTTATTCATAGCCTGATCTCCGGATGCAGAAATTATATGAAGAACCGAAAAACAACTGCAGTCAAACTAGGAGGAATTCCGGGAAACATAGACTCAAATCACAAAGGATTTTCCCAATGGAATTCATCTTCATCCCGATGTGACCATGACACCATTCTTCAAGTAACATTCTCTCTTTTACATTTTCTTTGCTTTCATATTAACGATCCGATCGCTACAACCCAAGTTTGAACTAAACGGAATTGCTATTTGTTATTCGCTGCTTGACTGTTTTCCAGATACTAATTGATGGGAGAGACCCAAATGCCGAGGATATTGAAGGATGTGCATTGCCAACTCTTGTATACTTAGCCACGGAGAAGAGACCACAATATTCCCATAACTTCAAAGCCGGAGCTATGAATGCATTGGTAAGATTGGAATTATTGCCGAGTTAAATAGCATGTATGACTCTGAAGTAGTTTTCGTCACTGATGCCACTGATATCAATTGAATGAGCAGATAAGGGTTTCGTCAGAGATTAGCAACGGGCAAATAATTCTAAATGTAGATTGTGATATGTACTCAAACAACTCATGTTCAGTGTGTGTTGCGCATTGCTTCTTCCTGGATGATGAGAGGGGCCATGAGATTGCTTACGTGCAGTTTCTGCAGAAGTATGAAAACGTGACGAAAAATGAGGTATACAGCAGTTCATTAAGAGTTACTAAAAGAGGTGAGTACAGATATCTTTGCATAAATCATAAACGCCCTCATGAAGTATTATTCATTTTTCTTGTTTGTTTTGAATCATTGTCAAATGCAGGTTGAATTCCATGGTTTGGATGGTTATGAAGGCCCTCTGTACATCGGAACTGGCTGCTTCCACAGGAGAGATACCCTATGTGGTATAAAGTTCAGCAAGGGAAATAGGATTCAACGGAGGAGCGAGAATGATAAACATACAAAAGAAAGTGCAGATGAACTTGAAACAAGAGTGAAGGGTCTTGCAAGCTGTGCATATGAATGTAACACTCAGTGGGACAAAGAGCTCTCTCTCTCTCTCTCTCTCTCTCTCTCTCTCTCTCTCTCTCTCTCTCTCTCTCTCTCTCTCTCTGAGTTTATAACATGCTAACCATAACATCTCTCATTTGAGCATCGATGAGATAATGGACATATAACGGGGCTGGACTATTAGGACAAAAGTGTGTATGTTTGTTTTGTACTAGTACTTATGGCCTTCCAACTTAAGAAGGGAGGAAGGGGGCAAGTTATTATGTTAACCAGACCCCCTGAAGGCTTTTAACCAAATGGAAAAAGGACATTATTTTATGCGGTGAATCGAGAATATTGGTTGGTCAGTTTGCTGATAAAAACATATCATTGGAAATCACTTCTTTGAAGTCCTAATGAAATGGTTCAGAAGATTATCCCCACTAAGTCTTATCAACACAAGCACAAACGATAGCCCTAATAGAATGTATGGGTATTTGCTATGAAATTTATCTCGGAATGAATCATATATTCAGGACTTGAAAGAAAGAGGGTTGAGTTCCACTTTGATAGAATGATTCAGTCGAAATGTGAATAGCCAGTTCTTGTGTTCTCGATTCTCAAAGTTTAGTTCTTTTGTTCTTGAGGAAGAAACTTTAGTTTTTAATCCCAAAACCCACTCACTGGCTCTTCGTCGTTCGTCTCACTGCCTATCGCTGTGCTACTTGTCTATATGACGCTGTCAAGTGGGTCATTTGTGGAAAGCTATAGGCTTATGTGACTTGGTGCAGCTGCAGTGGTTGATGAAGAAGGAATCAATCGCTATATTGAGCCTTTCCATGACCCCTCTTGATTGAGATAGGAGACGAAATGCATGAATGCATGATCTAGGGAATCCAGATCCTATAAATAACAAAGATTAGAATTCTAAGGGAGTGGCAGTCCCCTACATTCCTTGCTTTGAAAGTGGTTCTATTACTTGTATGTAGCACCGGAACGACACTTCTAGAGGTTGTCGTGTCCCTGCATGGGACACAAGGACCCTTGGGGACACGTATTGTAGCGTGTCCCTTAAATTAAATTATTTTTTGAAGGGGGACACTTGGGGGACATGGCATGGACACGCTTGTGGCGTGTCCCATAAATTAAATTATTTTTTGAAGGGGGACACTTTGGGGACACTGTATGGACATGCGTATCTCATATCTACACTCTCTGACTCTCACTTAGGGAGAATTCTAACCCCAAGGGGTTGCCCTATAGTTGTCAAAGGCAAAAAGTGCACCGAGGTGCAAAATCCTGTGGGGACTAAGGCGAGAGGCGAGACGCGTGCCTTTTTGAAGCGAGGCACACCTATGTAAAAAAATTTAGAAAAATATCATATAGCAATACTTTAAGTAATAACACTAAGCCAATGAGTTTTAGATAGCATACCATCCAAAAGATACATAAAAGCATCTACCAAATCGCACATAGTTTACGGTTCTCGCATAGAGTAGAACTAATACATCGAAATCAACAAAACAAAAGTGTCTACCATTTGAAATAAAATTAAAGCAAGTAGTTATCCCAATTTAAAGCAAGTACTAATCATCGTCAACTGATCTTGCTGATCTATACCCAGACCCAGAGAACCATCAAGAGAGAGAGAGAGAGAGAGAGAGAGAGAGAGAGATGTTGGACGGCTGAGGACTTTATTTCTGAGATTCAAAATCAACGGCCAAGGTGAGATTTTTAACCTAAGTCACAAAAATCTAAGGCTGTTATTAAACTTGAAAGAAGTGCACTTTTTTAGTGCCTCTTGCCTTTGTGCCTTTTGCGCCTTTGTGTCGCCTCTTTTTAGTCACCTCATCTCGGCGTGCCCCAGGTGCAAAGGGTGCGCGCAACTCTCGCCTAGGCGCACCTTTGACAACTATGGGTTGCCTTAGTGGTCAAGGCTTGGGACTTAGTGGTTTGCTCCCTCTTAAGGTCTCAGGTTTGAAACCTCGTAGGTGCTATCAACTCCTTTGGGGCCAGTCCATATAGAGTTTTGCTTTGGATTTAATTGGGGCCCTACTAGTGGACGGTGGAATTGGTCTCCCAGGGTTAGTCAAGGTGTGTGAAAGCTGGCCCGGACACCTAGTTATCAGAAAAACTTAGTGAGAATTTTTCCTCCTAATTTGGCCCCCTTCCCACCCAGTACAAAATCCTTGTTCAACCCTGCATACATGGAGATTTATGGATGTTTATTTGCAGATGAGCTTGAGATATGGTTGTCCAGTTGAGGATGTGATAACCGGGTTATCAATACAATGCCTGGGGTGGAAATAATCCAACAAGAAACGGCTTCTTAGGGGTTGCTTCAACATCGCTCGATATTACACTTTTGCAGCATAAAAGATGGTCATAAGGTGATATACAAGTTTTACTATCTAGGCATAGTCCCGCATGGTATGGACTTGGAAAGATTAGTCCTGGCCTTCAAATGGGATACTGTACATACTGTCTTTGGGCTCCAAACTCCTTGGCAATGGTATTCTACTCTATGGTCCCTTCCCTTTACCTCCTTAGAGGTATCTCCTTGTTTCCACAGATATGTTCTCTCCTCTCTCTCTCTCTCTCTCATGCACAACTGTGTCGAATTTTTCATATTGTTTACCCTATTTTCAGTTTGCTGTTGATCACCGGGAATTTTATTTACTTTTCAGTTATCTACTCCGAAGCATTGAGCTACCTTAAATTTCAGTAGATCGGAATGCCCCTTTACCATCTCTGTGTTGAAACTTTTCGAGCATATTTTCAACTGATTAATGGTTACTAGCTAGTCTAGATATACACCAGGAGTGATTCTTTTTTCTTATTAGTAAATATTGAGCATCAACTGTCACCTTTCCTTGAAAAGTCTTTGCAGTATTTCATTTTCCTTTCGAATGTGGAAGTCTGGTAGGTAAGTTATTGAAAGCATGCCTGTAACACTGTATGTCTTTGACAATGAAGATGTAATGATAGTTCTTTTGCATTCCTGAAAGTGAGGCCAAAGATATATGTTTCTTCTTGTCATATGTTATATGCTCATATACCTGCGCAAAGAGATCCAAAAAACATAAAAGACTAACTGCGAATGAGTAATAACAGCAGATAACGGAAATACATGCTATAAAAAATCAGCAACTTCCATATTTGTTCATTTTCCTTGGTTATTGGCAGTTTGGATCAAACAGAAACAATCCATTACATGAACGAGGCTGTTTTGGGGACAGTAGATTTCACTAATTAGAGATTTAATTGATGTTCAGCTCTTAAATGTAATTACAGAATCAGCACCCAGTCCATGCAAGATTTCTTAAGAAGATGATTTGATCACTTCGACATCTATTTTCTTCATTATATTTATTCTTTTATTTGCCTATTTCTGGAATAGATTTTTTTTCCTCAGTTGACCATATGGCAAATCAGACAAACAATGCATGTTTCTATTTTTAGTACCCGGAACTATGCAAGTGAAAATGTATACTGGTATACGGATCTTCTGTCCTCATTTTTCAGTAGCACTCATCATGTTTCACAGATAAACAAAAGCTAAAAAATAATACATCTGACCACGAATTACGAACATCAACTGAGAGATACAATGATTGTCCATAGCTCCCAATTATTCCTCTCTCCGTTTCTTATCCCCATGATAAGGGACTGTCTCTTTCTCAAAAATTATGACTTGATGCGGTAAGGATGAACTCTGTCTACTAATAAAGAATTATGACTTGGAGCGGAGTGCATGAACTGCATCAGGTAATAAACAATTCCTTTCTTTTGTGTATACTGTAATAAACAATTACAGCATCCAAGTTTGAGAGGGAATCATAGTGCTATTGGAACTCCCCAATAGAGATGACACGATGCAAGACACAATTGCACATACTTAAAAAACGTAAAAAATGTATTCACAGCAAGTCTTCCTCTATCATCTCATAGTCATGGTTTGTGTATCAAAACCCAATGATGCATTTACAGAGCCACAAGGTGCATGTAAATAACGATCATGTCAAGCATAGATAACTAAATATGCATAAGCAAAATGATTCTTCATACTTCATCTATAATGGCCAGCAAATCCCTGGTGTTGCAAGCTCCAGCAACTGTCTCAAGCTCATCCTTGGTGAAAACTTTTTCCAGTTGGATTATGAGGGCTATTCCATTATATATAAGTACATTTCCAACTATGATACAGTACTGCCACATTTACAAATGTTCCAGTGAACAATGAGAAACTTGCAGTCTGCATTATGCCCGGTGATCTTGTGTTGTGATTCCTGTCCAACAAGCCTTACATATATTGCTTGGAAGTAATAGCAGTCTAGCATTGTAGATTTAATACGAATTCATTGAGTTTATAGCAGCTGGAGAGTGCTAATTAAGTACACAGACAATAATTTGATTAAAAAATTGACGGTCCAAAGTCCAAATAATTGAATTTCATCATTCCATCCACTCACAATCTACCAAAGCTGATAAACACAATATCGTGGGTTAAAAGGGAAACTGTTATACAGATAACACTTGCCAACTTAGGAACATGACTTCCAAACAACAACTAAAGTTCAACTGTTCTTGTCAAACAATATCCTGCTCTAAAATGAGTACATTATGATGTGTTTTGTGTTTTTGAATATCAAAAGTCTCCAGGTTTCCATCAGATTCGAAATCCCCTTTCAAAAGATGAAAAAACAGAAAATTTCCTCAACTGTTCAATACTATAGCTTTTGTTTTAAAAGTTAAGGACTTCATGAGCTTATCTGCATCCAAAGTCCAGCAAGGAGGGTCGAGTGGCACATATACCTGTTTAATTCAGGTATACTAAGGTTTCTTCTATAAGGTTTCTTAGAATGCAATGAGAATAGTCCCTAAGGAGGACTATGGCATAGTGTTTTGACTTTTGGAATTGTATTGCTTCTTCATCTATTGTTTTTTTTCTTGGCTTTTCTGATTTCAACACTACTATCTTTATTGAGCCGATATGTTTATAAGAAGCATGCCTCTGGCACCTCATGATTTAGGCATTTTTCCTTTGAGTGTTTGTGTGTTTGTCATTCACTAAATTTTTTTTTTTTTTGCACAAAGCGACTATGAAACAATTTTATTTGTGTCTTTGGTTTTGTGTTACCTTCTTTTAAAAAAAAAAAAATCGTTACCCCATCTTCACCTATATAAAGTTTTTGAGTTTTCCTTTTAGAGAAAAAATTATGGTTGCATGTCTTTCAGAAGTCTTGGGTTTATGAAGGTTTGAGTCTTTTCTGAAATTGATACTAATTTGAGCTTGAGAATGAAACTTTGAGTTTAGGAGTGGAGAGCTTTCTTTGGCTTTAGAGTTTAGACTTTAGAGTATTATTTTGAACTTCAAGGGCACACTTGATTATTCAATGGATTTTCAACCTTAATGGTATTAAAGCTGTATTGATCAACTAAATGATGGAACATTCGAATGTTTGTTATGTGTGCAGTTACTCATTGACGAAATTGTTTTGGATGGGGAAAGATTTTTAACAACTCCGAATTTGTGAGGTTTTATATGTTTGGTTCCATGCATAAAGAAGTTTAATGTTCTTTATTTGTTTGTTCAAGTTAACAAGTCAATTAATATGCTTGGGCAATTGATTTGCATGCTTGATCCTTCAAGCCGTGCCTTCAGGCACGGGCATGCGCTAGTTCAGGTATATGTGGCGTCACATTCGATGCAACCAGATTCTTTTTTTTTTGGTCATTCGTTATTCCTAATCTATTACATGGGGGAGGGGAGAATGAGACTTGATCCTAGAATGCAGTGTGGGGTATTCAAGAGCTCTACCGCATGAGTTAGCCACCACTTGCATATGCAACTAGATTCTCAACTGTATTTATTCAGTAGTGGCTGTCAAACAAAAATACAATGTGGAATGAGGGTTGGCTCAACATGCAAGATTCAAAACTTCAACACTTAGCATGTAATCCCCCCTGCCGAACAAGCAGCGACGCCCACCCGGCGTCGTTCAATGGAACAAAGTCATTTACGGAACGTGTTTGTCGGGGTTTTGATTCTGTGAAACGGAACTCATTCCAAGAACCAAAAATGCATCAAGATCAAGTACTAATTTATACCCAAATTATCTAAAACTTTTACATGATATATATTCTAACAAATTCTACAAAATGAATGTTTGAGATCCGTGAATTATGATGGAGATTGATAGAAATTTTCCTTGAAATAAACTAACAAAAACTATGCCGTTTGAAAGCCTGAGTTGAGATGGAGCAGGTGTTTTGGCTTCGATTTGGTGTAACTAAACCTATTTTAAGAAATAAAAAAGCTTTGAGATTAAGTACTAATATAAATAAATTTTTTAAGAAAAATTCATTGGATATATAATATGACAATATCTACAAGATTAATGTCTCGGATTAATGAAATATGGCTAATATAGGTAGAAAATCCCAAATAACCAAGAAACTACGATTCTTCGTTTGAACGGCGGCGTTTTGAGGGTATGACATAGGTTCAACCTATGTCACCTCTTTTTTCTTTTCTTTTCTTTTTTTCCTGAATTTTCCCCCAAAAGCAAAGAAGTCGCATAGCTGCTTGGAAGTAATCAGACGACCACCGGCGTGAAATCATCCCTGCGCATTCCGGCAGCAATTAATCGAAGTCGGCGTGAAGTTGACCCCGTCTCTCTACTAAACAGGTCGGCTTCTCTCTCTCTCTCTCTCTCTCTCTCTCTCCACGCTTGAATTAACCCATTTGAATGCTTTCATGTTTTCATTTCTCAGTTCTTCGAATAGACAAAAGGAAGACGAAGCTTTTAATGTTTCACTTCCCATTAAAAAAAAATCCCAAAAGATTCGAGAGAATGGTGTTGATTATCATGTAGGTATTTTCTTGAATCATTTTCGACAATATGAGACCCAAATGCCAAGGATATTGAAGGATGTGCATTGTCAACTCTAGTATACTGAGCCAGGGAGAAGAGACCACAATATCCCCATAACTTCAAAGCCAGAGCTATGAATTCATTGGTAAGATTGGAATTAATGTCCGGTTAAGGAACACGTATGATTCTCAAAAGTTGTCTACTTTTGTGAATTGTCTTGCTGGAAAGCCTTCGTGCTTGTGGCATTCCAAAGGATGCTGCCACTAATGTAACACCTTGCGCGCACTTCTCTGTTTTATTGATGTCCAAAAAACTTGTACCACTGATATTAATTGAATATGCAGATAAGGAATTTGTCAGAGATTAGCAACGGGCAAGTAATTCCAAATGTGGACTGTGATATGTACTCGAACAACTCATGTTCAGTGCATGATGCACTTTGCTTCTTCATGGATGAAGAGAAGGGAGATGAGGCAGAACTATCAAAACCTGACCAAGAATGAAGTATACAGTAGTTCTTTCAGTAAATATCTTTACATGTATCATAAAAGCCCTCAGGAAGTATTCACTTTGCTTGTTTGTTTTGAATCATTGTTAAATGCTGGTTGAATTCCATGGTTTGGACAGTTATGGAGGCCTTCTGTACATTGGAGATGTTTGCTTCCACAGGAGAGATACCCTATGTGGCATAGAGTTTAGCAAGGAAAATAGGATTTGATGGAGTAGCGAGAATGATAAACATGAGAGTGCAGATGAACTTGAAACAAGAGTGAAGGGTCTTGCAAGCTGTGCATATGAATATTGCACTCAGTGGAGCGAGGAGGTCTCTCTCTCTCTCTCTCTCTCTCTCTCTCTCTCTCTCTCTCTCTCAGTTTATAGCATGCTAACCATAGCATCTCTCATTTGAGCATCGATGAGATAATTGACCACTAAGTTTGTTTCTATTTTATTCATTTTACGGAAAAAAGGGGGAGAAAACACTATCAAACTCCATTTAAGAAAAAGAGAGTCAAATTTGGGCTCATTTTTTTTTGGTGTTCCTGATGGAATGCAAACAGCCACTCACATACCCCATAAAGAGGAGGAAAAGTTAGGTGGACAATGTGCTCTCAAGAATTGAGCTACCTTAACCCATAGATCACAGTTCCCCTTGTGTTAGGAACTTTTCGAGCCTATCTTCAAGTGATTAATAGTTGCTCGTCTCAATATAGATGGAGTATTTTTTTGTCTTCTTCTTCTTGTTTCTATGGATATCTAGTCTTGCTATGAATATCTGATTTTAATGTCAGTTGAGTGGGAACAATATAGCATGACACTAAAATTATATTCAGTTATTAATGTGTTTGACTTATCCTTGAAAAGTAATCGTTATATTTCATTTTCCTTTCGAACGTGTAAGCATTTGCTCATATATTAGCAGAAACAGATATTTTCATCCACAATGAATTTTCTCACTTGCAGGAAAACTAGTAGAAAGACTTGAATGAAACAAGTTGAAAAACAATCTTGGCATACATAAATATGATCCAGTTGTGGTATTTTTCTCAAGTAGTTCCAAGTTTCCAATAACCTAACTTTCGTGTACAAATTCAAGTCTCAAGCCCGTGGTTTCTTCCATTTGCATACATGATAATTGCCAAGTACGCTTACAGCCTAGCCGAGTTTCTATGGTCGGGTGGCACAGTCTTGGGGTGGTGGAACAACCAATAGATTTGGCTCTACAAGAGAACAACCTCCTACCTCTTTGCCCTCGTGGATACCATGTTAGGGTTACTTGGGTTTTCGGAGACATCTTTCATAGTCACAAACAAAGTGACTGACCCGGACGTGTCCAAGAGATACGAGCAAGAGATGATGGAATTCAGGACATCGGAAGGTTACGGGTGCGGGAGTCGGAGGCTTCGATCCTACGGCTTTGCAGTACATTTTGTGGTGTTTTTGGTTTTGATCAATTTGCCTTTGTACTCTGCTCTTTTCTTCAGGAAGGACAAGGGAAAGATACCAAGCTTTATCATAGCTAAATTAGTGTTCTTAGCTAAGTTTATTTGTACTTGTTCAATGTTCTTGTATTAGATGGTTTTGGAGCCCAACATGTTTTGACTCTTAAACAACCGTGATTAAAATAAATAAAAAGTCTTCTTGATATTTTCATATCTCAATCATGAAATATTGGGTTTAGATACTTAATACTTCCTCTCTCTGATGCGAGAGGAAAAAATAAATAAATAAATAAATAAATAAACATGAACGAAAGATGAAAAATGTCAAGATACCAACAGGACAGTAGAACTGCCATTGTTCTTAACCGAAGATTTTTTGTGTTGACTTTTAAAAAATTTGTTTGTCAAGATGAATAATTAACTTCAATATTTTTAAAATTCAAAAAAATATCAAAAAGAGTACAATAAGTTTGCCCAAAAAACCCTAATTTACGAAGAACGCTATGGGTTCCCAATGCTTCTCCACGCCCAACAAAACGCCCAACCAAATGCGCCAACCTTGCGATGCTTTACTCCCGACCTCCCGGGTGCCTAACAAGAGACAAAGCAAGGAAAGAGCTTGACTTGTCTCTCAAAAGCTGACTAGTATTTCAATCAACCACACATACATTTAGAGCAAGTGGAAATGGAACGAATGGGCATATTGATTCTCTGACCTAAACCAACTACCCGAAAAGTGCCTATGCCCTTCCCGAAAGAAAGTGAAATTCCTAAAAGAAATTCACTATTCATGTACGTCACTACTCATGATATCCTTGCTGCATATGGTTTTGGGACTTATTACAAGCTGTTATGTTTTTTTTTTTTAAAATTCATTATTCGCGTAAATATTTATGTAAACCTACCAAAAAGTATGTAACGAATACCAAAAGATACGTGACAAGTAAATTATATTTAACAAGTAAAAAAAATATACGTAAATGGGCGTACCATTGATTTCCCTAATTCACCCTTCCATTCGACTAGTTTATAACAGGTAAAATGAACGGACCGATTTCAGGTTCATAAAAGTGAGCCACAGCTCTTATTGGAGAAAATTTACATGATAGTCTTGCGGTACTTTTACGTGGTGCCCTAAACATCTCAATTTCGGGATAACCTGTGTTGTTCCAATTCACTGACCTATGGACAAATTAGCTTATTGAGTATAATTGAATTGATGTATTAGGAAAGAATAAATTATCTTGTAAAACGCAATGAATCAATTTAGCAAATAAGCTAGTTTCCTACTCTTTATTTGGAGACGTGGCACTGCTACATACACAAAAAACACACCTAGGATTTACCCAGAATATGAAAATTAATTGATTTACACTTTCAAGGTCAATTGGGGATAACATTTCCAGGTTTATAGCATTATTGTTTGTAGAAGCAGTGTTGATATCGCACCCATATCTAGTCCTCGTGCGACAACATTATTGAAGTACCCGTACTTCATCTATTAGGGCTTTTTACTTTTCTAGTACTCAAGTAAATTCTTCTTAGTTGCTTCTGCAAACATGCTTAATAGTTAATAGCAACTTCAGGCGATATAATTGGATGAGTGTCTCACCATCATGCAATGCAGGCTGCAACTCCTCATTCATTCCATTGTTGGCATGACCGATTTCTCTTTAATATTATCTTTTCACTTGTCTCCCACCTCTCACACAATGATCCCACACACATTCAAGATTACACTCTCAACACTTTTCGTGCTCAATCTAATAATTTGAACCAAACACTAGTTAGATAAAAAATCAGGTTGATTAGATATCATTGATATAGTTTCGGAACACATTTGTCTAAAAACATAACAAGATTATCTTAAGACAAATTTATTCCGAAATTATATCAGTCGATATCTGATCGGCCTGAATTTTGATGTGGTTGATGTTAAGAGCGAGCTATAAGATGCGAACAGTTTTGATCATCAAATAGGCCCGGAAAGAGTCCACAAATGGGTTGACTGACTGTCCATTTCATTTTCATGGACCGGAGTGGGTCCCTCTTGCCTTTTAAGTACACTTCAGTCAAAGAGTAAGAGTTTTACACACTTGTGAAGAGCTATCGCAGATTTAAGATTCTTCAAATAAAATTTCAACATTTAAGAGGAAAGAGCGGCAGGGAAAAGAAACCAATCAAATCCCATCATTTATTCATTCAAAATTGCTATGGAAAGAGGTAATCAATTGGTTAACAAACATGAAATCAACCAAGCAATTTTTGAATCCCTAAAGCAACTGCCCCTAGTTCATACACCATGAGATTGTAAGCTGTCAAGGGTGATTCCGTAAATTGACCGTCACAAGAAACAGCAGCATCCATAACCAAACCTGTTTTTATCTTTGCTCACAGTAAAACCCAAATTCCGTATAGCATTAGTTGCAAAAGCAACAGCATCCATATACTTCACAGTTTTTGGGTCACACCGATACCAAATTAGAAAAAATGTGTAACTAAAATGTTGTAGTTCTTGAAATTCTCTTAAATTTTGATAAATGACTTGCCTTGATCGGAGTTTGGAGTAAAAAGTTATGACCGAAATACGGTGGCAGTTTTGTTATGTCCAGTATTGGCCCGGTATTCCCGGTATTTTCCAGTACGGCCGGTACGGTATTGAGGGTCCTTGGTACCATTTTTATACAAAACTGGTACATACCGGCCGGTACGGTACGGCATTAATAACCTTGATCAAGACTCAAAAGTTGAATTTCATTTGATAATGAAGGCATGTGCACATATTTATGTATATACATTTGAAAACAGATGTCTTCGAAATGATTCAATACACATGAAAGCCACAATTTATGGTGAGGAAAATATGATCAACTCCTCTGTAAAACTCCTAATTAACAAAGATTTAATAAATGACTTCAAGATTTAAACGCAGTTGCTTGCTATCAATTCACATTCTTCAGTTTAATCTTTGCTCTTGCTTTCAATCCTTGCTTGAAGATCTCGCACTCAATCCTCATTTTCACAAATTTAACTAGTTTATAGATTTTTGAAGAATGTTTTCACACTAATAATCCCGCTTTCGGTTGTTTACGAGCATTATGTGGCTGAACAAGTTCTTTACAAAGCGGGTGTTCCAGTAAAGTGGTTTTTTTGAATAAACTGATTTTTCATGATTTTTTTATGTGATATACTATTTTGAGAGAATGACCTGCCTCGGTTTTGGAAAAAACTGTTTTTTGTTAGTGGAACACCCCAAAATCAAAAGGCCTCATTGCATTCCAACAAGATGTCAATAATTCATTCATGGTATTAGAAACAGAGCCTATATAATAGATGTGAAAACCTCTTATGACAAACTAGCTTTGTTGTTCAAATTGAAACCTAGATCAAGATTTCACACCTAACCTTACAAAATTCGATTCCTTCACGAGTCATCACTTCTTTTGACCTAGGCAACAACGAAATTGTGAATTGCATTATTGGAAATACAAATACTACTTGAAAGCAAACAATTCAAGAAAATAAATAGTGGTCCACCATTTCCAGAAAAAAAAGTATTTCAAAATTAGACATCTACTCTATTTTTACACGATTCCAAATTAATTTCTGCAGACACTCTCGTATCCATCTAACAATTCAACCGAGGCTAATATGACTTTAGAGTAAATTTAGCATATGTACACATTTGGAATATTCACCCACTTGCTTGCAATATGGGTGAAATAATCTATAGATAGCATGTGTACACATGCAATCAAACACATCATTCAACAGGCATTAGGGACGTAAATGGCAATTTTTCAAGTTCCTGGCTCAGAATCTTCCCTGAGAAATTCAACAATGGTAGCTAGTTTTTCAAGTTCGGTTTGGGCAATTTTCAAATATAAAAACTGCCCAAATTGCAACCGAACTGACCAAACGAGACAACACAAACAGACAGTGCAGATGGAGAAAATGACAAACGGCAACTACCCAATACTGTCCGCTGGACAGCCCTACAAGCTAGTGAACAAAAGGAGGACAAATGATGCACATACACTTCTAGGGACTGTACACCAAACCAACGGACACATCTTTATACACTGGCTCTTGAACTTGCAGGTTCATAAGAGATCCAAAGCCAAAAGCTTTTTTTTTCTCTCTCTAACTTCAATACAAAATCATCGGACATAGGTAGTGAACACTCACTCCTTGCTGAATAGAAGCATTAGCAGAAATTTTACTCAAAAGAATCTAGAAATGACATGTAAGAAACGACATGAAAGTGATCGGAATTGAGAAAATAATGTCCCTATTGTTCCAAATACAATTCATGGGGAGACAACGAAATAGATCGAACCGAGCACCGGTGTAACCCCTTCCAAACGAGGGGAAAACAGAGTAAAAAAGTAAGGAAGTTAGCAACCTGGTTTAATATTTCTTTGATGGCATTATTTTGCATAAAACTGAAATAACTAGATGAGTTGATATCATAACTAGAGATGTTTGTTTTCTTGACCAGCTAGCCTAAACACTTTGTATGTATACAAATGGAATTCCTTTTAGATAATACCAAAAAAAGCATGTATTTTTGAGAAAACGTGTACATAGCTTTCCCAATACCACTGAAATAAAGACTAACAAAAATAAACAAACAGCTCCTTTCTAATTACTTTAAAAGGAAACACCAAAAGCATTACCTCCTAAAAGAGAAATAAAATAATGAGGTAATGAGTAGAGAGAGATTCTTTTTTAAAAGAAGGAATCTTTTTGAAAAGAAATTTTAAAAATGGAGAAAAAATGAAAGAGAACAAGGCTACATGACTTCATTGGGTGTGCTGGACATAGACACCATTGGAAGGTCAGAGCAAATTTTTCAGCAATTTCATTTAAAAATGCCCCTTCTTTCAGCTTTAAGGCATATACAACCAGGCAGTCGTCCATAATACATACCCATTTCCCTCCTGCTCTCTGAACATTCCCTCGAAACCAGCACCTCCTGGTTCTCTCCCATCCGTGTGGAATTTCATCAGCCTTGCATCTAGAGAGGACAACCAAATCATTTTAATGGCACTGGTATCGTTAGTGATGCGTAAAGGACATGCTTCAGCAATTCCTCTGGCATATTTAAGGTAAATGCTCTATGACATCTTATTAAACTACTACTGATATTTTTCCAAAACATAATTCTCTCGTATCTACTTCAACAGGTGGATTAATGCATGGATGATGGCAACCCTCATAATATTGATGACAATTTGCTCGAGTTCTCAAGGACAGAGTATTCAAAGCAAAGCTACTGTTTCAACAGATGGATCAGGCCAGTTCACAACGATTCAAGCAGCTATCGATGCTGCTCCTAACATGAGTGTGACAAAGTACTACATTTGGATCAGAGCAGGTCATTATATGGAGAACATATTCGTGGGAAAAAAGAAGCACAACATCGTGCTTATTGGAGATGGGATGAACAGGACTGTGATATCGGGCAACAGGAGCAACACCACCGATTTCAGTACCTATGAAACTGCAACAGTAGGTTAGTTGAAAGTACATAGTTGATAGTTCAGCAACTCTAGCCAATAGCTGGTATTATTTTGGACAACAATCTGAAGAGCAAACTTAACAAAAATTAAGCAAAAAGAATTCAAGTTAGATTTGGTAGAAAAACTGTTCATGTATGGTACATATACTATGTCAAAAGACTAGTATCCACATAGGTGCAATACAGGATACATCACAATATAAATGTAGCAAGGAAGTAATCAAATGGCAAAAATAAGAAGAAGAAAAACATATAGATTGTTTTCTGAATTTATAATCCAGAACTCAAATTTAAATGCACTATCACTCTATCAGTATGTCATTCAGTGGATTCAAATGGCTCGTCATTACACTAATACCACTCATATTTCTTCATTTACAGGGATAAACGGTCAAGGATTTGCTGCGCTGAACATTACTTTTGAAAACACGGCTGGTCCATACAGTAATCAAGCTGTTGCGGTAAGAATTGAAGCAGACCAATCAGCTTTCTACAAGTGTCAGTTTCTGGGATACCACGACACCCTATACACCTCTAAACACAGACAATTTTTCAGAGAATGTGAAATCTTCGGTACCGTGGATTTCATTTTCGGGGATGCGGCGGTAATTTTTCAATATTGTATGATTTATGTGCGCAAACCTCTTGACTCTCAAAAAAACACTATAACAGCCCAAAAAAGAGAGTCTCCAGGGGTAAAAACTGGTATCATTATTCAGAATTGTACAATTACCGCTGCACCCGGCCTAGCTCAACAACTTTCAAAATTTCAAACATTTTTAGGCAGACCTTGGGGACTTTTCTCAAGAACGGTTGTAATGCACACCTTTCTTGATGATTTAATTGACCCAAAGGGCTGGCTACCTTGGGAAGGTCGGAGTCCAGATAAACTAGATGAGGTATTCTACGCTGAGTATGATAACAAAGGCCCCGGAGCTAATACAAAAGGCAGAGTTCCATGGGCCCGAGAAATTAACAGCTCAAGCGAAGCAGCTGAGTTTACAGTCAAGAATTTCATTAACGGGGACCAATGGATTCCATGGGCAATTCCTTTTGACCTAATGTAAACTGCTGTGTGTACACAATACCTCCAAGTGGAACTTTCTTTGAAAAAACAACAGAATATGTTGTCAAACATGTATAATGCTTCATTAGGCGTGAATGCCCTTTCTTCAATAACTATACAATCATGTTTGACTTTGATAAACCTCTCTGATTATTCCATTGTGAACTGTGTTACACGCATAATTAACAGGTAATATGTGGATAAGAATGTCAAATCATGATAAGGCGGCCAAGGCATTCTAATAGAAATTTTTATACCAGTATTATCGTAAAAGTAGAATGTGTCTTTAACTGTGACTAATAATAGGGAAATAATCATCAATGTGGTTATTTCTGTGGATTCATATCTAGTGTACATTGATAAGTAGTCATTGCCTTTAACATTGATAGTTTCAATGTGTTTTGAGTATTCCACTAAACCTGCAGTAATATACTCCATTTAACATGACAACGACCATGAATTGAATGAGAAACAGCACAACCTTCTTTCAGGTTTAATGAAGATGCATTCAAATGATTACTGACGAAGTGTATAGAGCAAAACCATCATTTAGAATTCAAGTCATTCATACGCAATGGTGATAAAACTTTTCAAGAAACTCTACCTCTTCACGACCCTCTTCACACTCCTCTGAAAAAATGTTTGGATCACCTCTTTGCCACAGTTAAACAGGTACAGCTAATGTTTCAACCAGTAGATAGGTGTTGAACTACGTAGGAACAGACACCTTTTGTTGCCGACAAAGATAACTTGTGGTAATTAAAGATGCTGCATCAGTGAAGAAACAGATGTATCAACGTTAATCATAATGCAGTTCTGTCTTTCTTAAAATAAGGTCATCATTCATCAAAGTGTATGGTGGCATTTACCCAAAAACAAACAAACATGCGGAGGTTATGGATTTCGATGGAAGCAACAAACCAACACTCAGAATCCTGAAATTAGTACCACCCAAATATGCAAATGACATACATGCATGTAGATGTTGGTAACATAGGATACTTGCAATTTCATGGATGTAAACTGAATGACAACAAATTAAACCAAGTGTAAGTGGTAATGAGCGAGAAAAAGAGAGGTTTGTCTTGTATTAGTATTTGCTTCAAAAGAGCTACTTCAGAGATCTATAGGCGAGCCCTTCAACATCTACAGTTTTGCTACAAGTTTTGATTTTAAAGTTTTTCTTTTGTTGACAAGTGAAAAATGAACTACCCAAAATCCAGGAGCACATGGGCATTCCCCAGCTAGAAAAGAACCACCGCTAGCTACATCTCGTCACAGGCATCCTGGACTAAGAGTCTAAGACCATAAGCAACAAATCAAAACAAAAAATAAAGCATTCAAATGATTGAAATAAGCCCAGATTGCACTGATCATAGCCTTCAAGCTCTAGGCCTAGTGTAAGCACAGGCACCCAAGGTACTTGACTGGTAGTTTTGAAATAAGGCCACTGTACCTTAACTTTCCACTAAAACTCTTTTGCACTATCTACATTTGGTAATTCATCCTCTCGCTAAGTCCACCAAATTCCTCTCCTTTTTTCCTATTATATCACAAGAAAGAGGATAATATTCTTCAGTTAAATTCTGATGCCCACGTATTAAACTTCAACTTTCCACACTCAGTTTTTCATTCTTCATTTGTTTGGGAACTTGACTTGGGTTTTTTTCCAAATGTATGAAAATAGAATAGGATCAAATAGAAAAAATAGGAACTCAAGTTGGAAGAGGAGAAAGAAAAAAAACAAAGCATTTGTCATTCATATGAAAATATCGTACATTCAAAGTGAAACAAAAAAGAAAGGCATACTGGAGCAGTACCTAGAGAGAACCCCTCCAATACCCAAAGTGTACCTGCCCTACCAGGATATCAAAATGAACCAGAGATGTTTGTACCCATTATGTATTTTGACATACCAGAGCCATATCCGCGTTTGGTACTAGAATGACAACACTTTTGCAATACCTGTGCTTCATAGCTTAGGAACTTTTACTTTCGCCAAGTGGTAATCTATGTTACTTGGACTCGGGTATGGGTGTCGGGTGCAGGTACATATCTGGGTGTCGGGTTCAACTATTTCTTATTTCAAGGATACGGGGACACGGCAAAATATTCAAATTTGTTTCTATTTTTTGTGTATTTTCTTGTGTAAAATTGTGCTTTAAGGTTCTATAGCGCATTTCATGGATAATAAGGGAGGTTTATGCATACTTCCATGATAAACTCAAATTACAATTAGATTTTCTATAGAAGTGTCTTACTAAACTTATCGGACACATATCCCACACCCTTATCCGAGTGTCGAGTGTCCGACACGGGTACTTTACACTGTCACGAGAGTCCGCGTAACATAGGTGGTAATGACTAACGTTCATAGAGGTTTGTTGAATATTCGAGTAAATTCCTTGCTGTTGTTGCATATATATGCTTTATAGAAATGGCTCTCAATTATCAATCAATTCATGCAATACGAGGGAAGCATACTTCAATCAAGAACTAAGAGTGACAAAATCATAAATCGCTACCACAGATTTAAGATTCTTCAGATTACATGGGAAAGAATAAGAGGGAAGAGCAGTAGACGGTAGGGCATAAAAATGATGAATTCATTCAGTTAGTACTTCCATATGACAAAGGAAGGAGTAAATTGGCTAACAAACAAGCAATCAACCAAGTGAGCCAATAATATCCTCAGCAACTACAGCTAGCTGTTTCACAGCTTTATTGTCAGCTGTGAAGGGTGAGTTACTGAATGACTCCTCACAAGTATCAGCATCTACAAAAGTCGCACTTGCATTATCACTAGCTTCGACATTATTTTTACCCACATTCTCAATGGCTATAGGGATTTCATCAAGAGCATCCTGGTACACTGAAATGCAAGTATCGAGACTTTGTCTTAGTATAGGGTCCTTTGTCTTTTTGAGTAAATCATTTGCTTGGTTGAGAATGGTATTCGCTTTACCCAGTGCAGCTTTTAAAATGAAACGAACAAGCCCTTTGACATCTGCACTTCTACTATGAGGGTTTGACCTCAAGGTTGAGATACAAATAAAGGGATACTGAGTTTTCTTGCAGGTGTCAGCTATTAAATCACCATGTGAACAATAGTTTAGAGTTAAGAGGACTGAAAGAAAGAGAAGCAGCATTCCTCTCATTGTGAGCTGCATCTTGATCCCTTTACAAGGGAGTGTTGCAAAATGATTCAAGCAAGAAATCAAAATGATACGACAAGCATAGCACAAAAAGGAACAAACACAACCTAGGATAGCTTCTGTTATTTAAAGCAGTACATGGTCCTTGACAAGATTTAATGCAAATGACTAAATGGTCCTTCAAGAATCTGTATGTACTGATTCTTCAGTAATCAGATTCACCTATCATAAGTACAAAGACCAAATAGAAGAGTATCTGGTCTCGATATAGTACTTTAAGAAATAAACAAGCTAACAATGCACCTTTTTATACCTACATTTGATTATTATCATCCTTATTTGGTATCAAATGTATGAAAAGAAAATCTTGGGGGTCAAATAAGCATATTAATTATAAAATTCAAAATTACATTTGACATCGATTACATTTGACTCGATACCATCCTAGACTTCCCATTAAATAAAGGAAAATGAAAATCTATGCATTTGCAGAAAGTTGGTCAATACATAACTTTTAGCCTTTAATCTAAATTACCATAAACTCATATTACACTGATTCACCTACGAGAAAAAGATTGACAAAACTTGAACAATACATAGTCTCCGTGTATTAACTCTAGAAGTAACAAGATAACAATGCACATTTTTTTCCTACATTTATAGACAGAATCAAATGTATGAAAGGAAAATCTTGGTTTCAAGGATCAAACAAGCAAATTAACGTCGAATTTTATTTGACTCGTTATTTTCCTAGAATCACCCAAAATTTTGGAAAGAAAAAATTATAAAAATTTGCAGAAAGGTAGTCAACACATGACGGTCAGCTGTGAATGTATTCTGAAGCAATCCTCTATTTGAGGCAGTATATCGAGATCACATCATATCGGGATCGTATCGTGATCAAATCAAAACTATGAAACTAATACATGTTTAAATAGAGAGAAGCTACGCCAAAAAAAGGAAAGATTACAAGATTTGATCACAATACAATCCCGATTTGATCACGATATGATTTCCAAATTTGATCACAATCCAATCTCAATTTGATCATGATACGATATTACGATCCAAATACGATGTGATGTCGATATATTGCCTAAAATAGAGGATTGCATCAGAATACATTCACGTTAGCCTCTAAAAGTTTCTCCAATAGGATGTTCATCTTTTCTTTTAGGGTAAATAAAGCAAAATCACCCCTGAAGTTTTTAGAAATTATAGATTGCCCCCTCAAGGTTGGGAAAGTACAAATTACCCCCAATTGCATAGTAAGGGGGTGTTCCACTAACAAAAACTATTGGCTTTTTGGCTTTTCACGACTTTTTATGTGATTTATTGTGAGAGAATGATCTGTCTTGATTTTTGAAATAAACTGGTTTATTGTTAGTGTAATGGGGCCTACGTTACCCCCTTTCGTGATATAACCGTTAGGAAATTCGACAGAATCTATCTCACACAATCAAAATCATTAATTGCAATGGAGCAAACTGTCCTTTTATAGTTAGTAAAAGTTGTAGAGGTAACGAAATAGCATTTCACAAGCTACAAAAGAACAGTTTGGTCCATTGTAATTAGGATTTGATGATGTGAGACAGATTATGTCAAATTTCATAATAGTTACATCACGACAACGGAGGTAATTTGTTAAATAGTACGGGTAGTTTGTAATTTCCCATAATTTCTAGAAACCTCAGGAGTGATTTTGTAATTTACCCTTTCTTTCATATAAATCCAAGAATGGTCTTCATGAAAAAATAAACAGCCTAACACTTAAGCCGACTCCTACTTTCTATCTAAATGCTTATCCTGCCCCATTGAGTTTCTGGGAAAGCAATGAAAGTATGGGAACATTAAGAAACAAAGTTGATGATAGTAAATTTCCTTGAAAGGCTGATCTAGTTGAATACATCGAAAAGGGCACATTAAAATAACCATATCGGCTGTGTGCCACCTAAAGAGGCTCGCACATGGATCTCCATTGGAAGGCTGCCAAGCAGCCTGGCTGGGTGCTATTAGATGAGGTACAGACAAGCAGCCAGGTGGAGGAGCTAGCAGAGTGCCATCAGATGAGATTCAGCCAAGCAGGAATGTGGTTGTGCCACGTGGCGGAGCTGATTCCATGCTACCTCACTCTCTTAATTATACGTCCACTATTTTTTTTTCTTCAGACAAGTTCCAAATACAGCACTTCGAGGAAGTTCTTATCTTTTGTCAATCAAATAAAAAACTCGTCACTGAGGCTCAACAACAAGCTCTTCTTGCTCACTTCTGTGGCAACCCTCCCTACCTCAAAGGTCAAAGATAGATGGGTGAGTCTCAAGGGCGAAGCACCATAAGGTGAGGTTTACTAAGTGACCGTGTGATGGAGTTATTCCATATATCAACACTTTATCAAATATACTAGCAATGGTTAGTTTAGAAACCCAAAATCATATGTTGATAATTGAATATCTCGTTGAAGCCACACCTTTTGCACTGAAAATGTAAACATACGAATACAACCTAAGCTTGTGACTCCAATTGTACTGAGACAAACCTAGTCAAAACACAGCCAGAAATTTAAAAGCTACCCAAACATGGATAGAACTTGCATTCTTCCAAACTAGTAACTGCAACATCTCCTAAAGAGATGGGATTCTCCGAGATACAATGGCTATTAGTGTTGTCTTGGAATCACATTCGAGAATAATCTTCACAACACTCATCTCCACATGGGAAACGTTCCCTCCCAGACTACAAAAGATTATGTATTACCATGCCGCCATAAGTTCTCCTGAGCTGTCAATGTCACGATCCAACCAATAGTCCTGCACAGTTTTTTTTTCCCTCCTTGGGCAGTGTGACATTTTCCCAAGCAAAATTGACAACCTCATGAAACAAATTTACATTTGTTTACCGTAACATTATTTCTTTCTTTTTTTGTGTCCAAGACAACATGGCCAATCTATCCCAACATTCTGCGTCAAGTTTGGTTAGACTTCCCAAGCCCATGTTTGAAATCTGCCAAATAGCTTACGGAGAATTCAACGAATTATCACCAGTCTTATGACCATAGGTAGTACAGAGCTATAAAATAAAAATAATAATTTAAGTCCAAGACAATAAAGATGATCTATCCATACTTCATAGTGGGGGTGCAACCAGAAACATACCCCCAAAAAAAAAAAAAAAAAAAAAAAAGGATGGTCTAGCACAAAGTACATCAAAGGCACTCATCAGTCAGCTCGGTCCTTCTAGTATGAAGTACCCCCTCCCATTTTCCTTCAGTCATTAGATTTGGCGTCACATTGAACACCTGTCATTCAAAATGCTTCTTTTAATCCAATTACAAATCCAAAAGGCATAGAAACTTTGAGGGCTCCAAAAAAAACCATCCACAGGGGAAAAGAAAGCCTCAAATCAAACACACAAAAATGTTTAGGAATTCCATCGAACAGTTGGTGTGCACCTCTGCCCCTACGCATATCATTTTGTCCGTGATATCACATTCCATTTACTTCCATTATGTCATAGTGAAAGCGCCCAATATATATCTTATACTATCGGAATTTTCCCCTGCCATTCATAGCATGTTCCCTGGACA
Organism: Vaccinium macrocarpon; assembly: GCA_022606695.1. NCBI lineage: Eukaryota > Viridiplantae > Streptophyta > Magnoliopsida > Ericales > Ericaceae > Vaccinium > Vaccinium macrocarpon. The sequence goes on along the minus strand of CM040173.1, from coordinate 6,886,888 downwards.
AAAGGGTTTGTCCCAATCCCAGCCTTAGCTTATCTCTACAATTGCTCGATTCAAAACTTCTCATGTGATCAACGCTGGGGAAACTAAACTATTGTCACCTAGGTATCATCGCCCATGGTTTGCGATTCAAGAGAGATTTAAGAGAGAGATTATGAACTTACATCAAAGGTCCTTTTCGCAGATAATTTTCGACGAGCAAGGCTGCAAATTGTGTCGTTCAGTTCATGTTCGACGCTGCCAACAAATGAACGGGTGCGACCGAATTCGTAATGTGATGAACGCATGCGGCGTTTCGGTAAGGAATAGATTTGGGTCTCCGACGTCCTGGTGTTATCTTCCCAACCCCTTCGAAGGGTAATTTTGGAATAAGAAGTAGGAGAGCAATTCATACTTTAATATTTTTTTTCTTTTGATCGAGAAGCAATTTATCAAAAAGGTTACTCACACAACACTTTTCACACAGTACCCACAAACCATTCTCCCATAGGGGTGGGTCCTATAGGTGGCCCCACATCTTATGTGTGAGTGTTATGTGTGTAGCATTGTTCGCAATTTATACTTGGCTTCGTACTTTTGTAGCATGAGGGTTATTATGAGCATGAAATTTTTCACGTACTCATTTTTATTTCTTTTAAAAGACAAAAACTTCATTAATATTGAAATGGATACAAGACTAATAGGGGCAGGGAAGAGCAACAAGCACAAGTCAGTCAAACCGAGACCCAAACCCAAACCAAACGATTGGCAAGGAACCAATCGAGGACCCTAAAGCCCGCCAAAGAGGGCCGAAGCCCGAACACCCATGGGTCAAGAACCCAAATATTATATATGATGAGCACAAAAGACAAGTGGACCAAGGTCCAAACCAAGAAACCTATCCCTACTAGGTTGGGGGCCGTGCGTACGCATGAGCTTGATGCCCGTTGGTATGCAGGCCGGGGAGGCCCGGGCCTGGGGTCCCCCGATTTTTGGGGCCCCTTCTCGTAGAATTTTTTTTATATAGATAAAAAAATTATATATATATATGGGTAAACTTCTAATCCGGACTTTTAATTTCCAGACTTTTTATAAAAAAAATTTTTTGACGATCCGATCCGTCCAATGTGTTCAGAAGGTGTTTTCAAGGGCCCTCCCTGAAAATATTCAAAAAAAAAACACCGGGAAGGGCTTGATCCAAGCATTTTTCGCAAAAATATATAAATACAGTTTTTGCAAAAACTGCTTGGATCAAGCCCTTCCCGGTATTTTTTTTTTGAAGATTTCTTCCTAGTGCTCTAGAAAATACCTTCTGAACACATTGGACGGATCGGATTTTCCAAAAAAAAATTTGCAACACAAAAAAACCCCATTTTTTCCTTAAATCCGGGAGTGTGGACTAGAAAATCCAACTATATATATATATATATATATATTATATATATATATATATGAATGGCCTCAAATTGAGAATAGGCCTGGGGCCTCGCGAAACACAGGACTGGGCCTGTTGGTGTGTGATTTTAAAAATGGGTTGGTGTGTGGTTTTAAAAATGGTATTATAAGAGGCAATGATCTTATAAATTGGACGTGAGGAAATTATGACCCTGAGACAAACATTTTGTTTGTATTTCTGCTATATAAATGTTTTATTTTCGCAACTGACAACCAGAAATGAAATGAAAAATCAACAACTCAATGAAATGAAAATCAACAACTCAAATCGAAAGCCTAAACGCTCCTCTGAGATCCAAAGAACTGAAGCAAAAAAGTAAATGCATGATCGGAAATTACATACTAGTGCGTTTGCTCTCTTCAGATGGCCTAAAAATACTTAAAATACCAGGAAAAAATGATTAATCTCCAAAAGAAATGACAAAAATTACAAAAATTTTAAAATACTGGAAAAAAGTTTATGAAATTTGTCTAATGACTTTTTTTTGGAGATTAATCATTCATATCGACGAGAGATATCCGAAAAGTATAAAAACATGGGACGAAGTTAAAAAAAAAAGTTCATATAAAATGACACTTTTTATTTGAAATGGAAATAAAATTTATTGAAGAAAATTTGACAATGGGTACATCAAGTTGGACGGAGAAAAGAGAGGACTTCGACCATGGTTGGAGAAATTAAAACACCCCTTGGGCCAAAGCCGACACTTTATAGAAAAATAAAATAAAATAGCTGTTTAGTATTCTTTCGTCTTTAGAAAATCCTTTTGTCATATTCGGCCCATACTTTATTGACGAGAGGAACTGATTTTTTTTATATATATTAAGTGTTGGCTTATAAATAAAAAAATTTAACCTCGACCCATATCTGATACCTCTTGTCAATACGAATGATTATTCTCCAAAAAAAAGTTATGATACAAATTTCATAAATTTTTTGTCTAATAACTTTTTCCCGGTATTTTAATTTTTTCGTCATTCTTTGGAGATTAATCTTTTTCTCCGATGTTTTAAGCATTTTTTATGCTGGTACTTTAAGCATTATATTTGTCTCATTATCGTCCTAGACCCCCAATAAAATATATGAAAATGAAAATCTATACATTTTGTAGAAAGTTAATAAGTACAGAACTATTAGCCGGGCTCCTTTGGGCAAAAAACCAAAATCGGTTTTTTGGTTTTTTTTAATTTTGTCTTTATTCAAAAAAAAATTTGTTGCATTTGTTAGTTTTGCGTCAAGATTTTGTCGCTTCTGGATTTTTCTTGATGAGACGAATCTAAGCATTGATTTATGGTCAAACCAAATATTTTTTTGAATAAAGCCAAAAATACTTAGATTATTGGATTAATTTTGGCTTTATTACAAAATATTTAGTTTGACCATAAATTTTTACTTGTTAGATTCATCTCGTTGAGATAAATCCAAAAATCACAAAATCTTGACGCATAACTAACAAATGCAAAAAAAAAAATTGAATAAGGACAAAATAAAAAAACCAAAAAATCGTTTCTGGTTTTTTTGCCAAAGGATTAGTCCAAATTACCATAAACTCATACTTCCTCCATCTCATGTTGTTGTACCACTTTCACTTTTTAGATTACTCAAATAATTGTCTATATTTCACAATTTATAATTTTTTTATGATTTCAAAATATGTGTTTAATAGAATTAATTGAGGTCTATCAAACAAGATCCATATTGAATATAAAAATCATTATAAATAAAAATATATGAGCAATTTTTGAGAAATCCCAAATAATAATGTGGCACAACAATATGGGACAGAGGGAATATTACATAGATTCACCTACCAGAAAAACTTGAACAATATCTAATCTCCATGTTTTAAGTCTAGAAACAAACAAGATAACAGTGCACATTTCTTCGTACATTTCTGGACTGCATCAAGTGTATGAAAGAGAAAATATGGGTTTTAAGAGTCAAATGAGCAAATTAATTTTGAATTTTATTTGACTCGTTATTTTTCTAGAATCCCAAAAATTATGAAAGAAAAAATTATAAATATTTGCAGAAAGTTAGTCAAAACATAACCAGTTATCCTCTAAAAAATTTTCCAATAGGATGTTCATCTTTTCTAGTTGCGGATCTGTTGTCCCGAAAATCCTATTCCAACTTTGTGTCCCATCCATCTGAGTCGTCCATCCAAGCAATCAAAGGCTCAGAGTTGCAGATGAACATGTTTGGCTCAAATTTGTTTGTGGTGAGATGGAATCCAAGCCGTTAATTGCACGAATGAACGGCTCAGATAGACGGGACAGGGAATTCAAGATAGCGGATCCGCTTCCATCTTTTCTATTAGGGTAAAATATTACCGAAATCACTGTTGAAGTTTTTAGAAATTATAGATTGCCCCCTTCAAGTTTGAGAAATCACAATTTACCCCCAAAAGCATAAGAAGTTACCCCCCTTCATGATGTAGCCATTAGGGAAATCGATAGCATCTATCTGGCACAATCAAATCCTAATTACACTGGACCAAACTGCCCTTCTGTAGCAAGTACAAGGTTGTAGTGGTGCGAAATAACTTTTCACAAGCTACAAAATGGCATTTTGGTCCATTTCAATTAGGATTTGATGATTTGATACAAATTCTATTAAATTTACTAACAGCTACGTCACGACAAGGGAGGTAATCTGTTATGCAATAGGGGATAGTTTGTAATTTCCCATACATAGGGGACAATATGTACAGTAATTTTTAAAAACCTTAGGAGTGATTTTTGTAATTTACCCTTTCTTTTATATAAACCCAAGCATGGTCTTCACGGCAAGAATAAGCAACTAACACTTAACCTGACTCCTACTGATCTTTCTAAGTGCTTATCATGTCCTGTTGAGTTCGAGGGAAAGCAATAAAAGTATGGGAACATTAAAAAACAAAGTCATATGATTGAACGTTTCCTTGAAAGGCTTAACCAGTTGAACACATTGAAAAGGGAACCTTAAATTGGGGAATAACCGTATTGGCCGTGTGCCACCTCAAGAGCCTCACACATGGACCTCCATTGGAAGGCTCGCAAGCAGCCAGGCTCGATCTGGGTTCAGCTTCAAAAGATTGTGGTATTTCCTTCCACTATTTACAAAGTCGAATACGGAAGTAATCATACCCAAAAAACTTTGAATGCTTCAACTTCTTGTTTCTCTTCCAAAAATAATTCAATACTTGCGACGATCTCTTCTCTTCATGATTTAACTTTTTAACAAGTTTCGCTAGACGAATATTTGGGATCCAATCAAATTGCTCCACACCAAGAAAATCCAAAAAAGCAACATCAGCACCCTTCAAAGTACAATAATGGTGTAAATCCATTCTCTGAGTGTGTGCATCAGATGGATTGTTGATCGGTTCTCCTGAAGTCAATTCTTTCAAAACCGACTTACCTTCGCTTGTGTTGCTAGTTTGCTTTTCCTCCTCAGCACTATTGTTGGTATCGACCACCTCCAATAGAAAATAATTATAAACCTCAGCAACTTGATCACTATTCGTGATATTAGTTTTTAGCTTCTCACCATCATCCGTATCAATTTTCTTATTATCACAAGCCCTTTCTTGATTGAGATCGTCCCTTAGATCTGTGTTAGACTTAATCACCTTTTCCTCGTCAAGTTTTAGTTGGCCTCCTTGTTTTGAGAACCCAAAACCATCGTAACAATTGTGAATTGATTGCCTTGAATTTGATGGACCTTGACTTAGCTTTTGACCCTCAAAACTTGATTGATTGGAAGTCTTCGACATGTTCCTTGAGTAATTTGTATCCACAATAACTTTGTTACTACACTGGGATGGATATTGCAAATCAAAATTACCTTGAAACAATCTTTTGGACTCAAGCTTTCTTATGTATTCTTGATATACCAGCTGCCCATGATTTGATTGAAGAAATCTAGTAGCTATCAATTGTCTCATCTTACACCATGTCCTGATTGGTTGTTTGTATTGTCGCCTTTGATTGGACTACAACTGTTCCCACTATGTAGAAATATAACCTTGTAGTTTATGTGGTACAAATCGAACTTCCATCTGTTTTGGAATGTCCGTATACTCAAGGAATTTGTCAACTTTTTTAAACCAATAAATAAAATCCTCATGATGACAAAACCTATCAAAATTAGAAATTATTGGTTGTACTTGAAAATTCGAAAAACCGTGATTCATGTAGTTAAGCTCTTCAAACTTTGAACCACCACCATCATAAACTAGGTAGTTTGTGATAAGCCTAGGAAAATTCCCTAAGCAACCAAGATCATTGCCCACCCTTGGTTCACGTTCCTGTCGAACACGAACCTGTGGAACTCGTGCATGTTGATCACGAGTTGGAACATCAAGATCAGGAACTGTTGGTAGCTTAATGTTGATTGCAACAGTTAACGCACTAAGCATAGTGCGTATCTCTGTCAGTTGTTGTCGTTGCCCATCGATTGCACCCCATACTCCATTAATCCCACGATCTCCAAAGTTTTGTTCTCCGTCTTTGGCCATTGAACAAGAGAGGACCTTGCTTTGATACCAATTTGACACAGTGTTGTAGCGGAAGTAGACTAGATATCGTTCTAGTAGACGAATTGATTAGATCTCGTTCTAATAGACGGGTTCTTGAATCCACAAGAAAAAGATAAGCAACCTTGCGCACAAGGAAAATAGAGAGAACTTTAGAAATATTATTGATAGTTGATTGAATTGTTATGAAAGGTTACATCCCTATTTATAATAAACAAATCCTAATTCAACTAGGACTCAAGTTGCTAACCAAGAATCCTAATAAAATTGGAAATCAAAATCAAACCAAATATGAAAAGATAATAATTCTAACCCAAACGAAAATATTCCTAATCAAAATCTTATTCTAAAGCAATAAAAATAAAGGAATTTCCCAATATTGTCCTGCATCAGTGAAGTTTAGCTAAGTGACTGCAGGGTGGAGCTTATTCCATATACCAACACTATCAAATAGTATATTAGTAGTGGTTCACGTGCAAGTTCTTCCAATCAAGAGAATTTTGTTTCACAACCGTAGCTGAGAAAGTCAAAACCATAATTTGGTTATCTCGTTGAAGCCGTGCCTTTTGCACTGAAAATGTAAACATACGAATACCTAAGCTTGTGACACCAATTGTATTGAGATAAACGCAGCTTTTTGTTTAAATGCTACCCAAACGTAGATAGAATTTGCATTCTTTGAAAGCAGTAGTAACTGCAACTCCGATTTAGCTGAATTTTTGTAGAACCCTTCAGAAAAATATTCTAAAAATAATGAACGCTTTGGATCACTCATGTGGGACTCAAAAGTGAGTCCCCGAGCATGCTCTGTGCATTTATATCTGTACGTGTAGCAAGATCCTTATGATTATACGTAGTACAGTGGTACAAAATAAAAATAAAAATTAGTCCAAGACATTAAAGATATGTCTATCGAAACTTAATAGGGGAGGTGCAACCAGAAACATACCAAAAAATAAAAAAGGATGGTCTAGCACAAAGTACAAAAATTTCCCATATGAAGTATTCCATCTCATTTTCCTTCAGTCATTAGATTTGGTTAAGAGTGTAACTTTAAATACCTGATATTCCAAATGTTTGGTTTAATCCAGTTACAAATCCAAAAGGCATGGAAACTTTGAGGGCTGCAAAAAACACCATCCGAAGGGGAAAAGAAAGCCCTCAAATCAAACACAAAAAAAATGTTTAGGAATTCCATCGAACAGTTGGTGTGCACCTCTGCCCCCATGCATTTTGAAAAATTACCTCCTGATGTGCGTTAGGTCATTTTGTAAGCTTATCAAATCGCAACAAGAGACGCAGGACAATTCAACAAAAATCTTCATATCTCATAGTGTAAGCGACAGCATTAGCACACATGAATAACAAGAGGGAAACTAACCTATCAAAATGGTTATTCTGTGGATTCATCTCCACTATGCATCGACAAAAAACCTACTCCATCACTTCATTTATTCATGCAAAAGGAAGAAGGAAATTGGTCAAAAAAAAAAAGACAATCAACCATTTAGCGAGGCTATAATGTCTTTAACAACTGTAGCTAGTTTCTTCATAGTATTGTTGTCAGCTGTGAATGGTGATTTATACTTGGTTCCATCGCCGTATGAGTTCTCGCAAGTATCAGCATTGTCGAAAGTCGCTTGTGCTTTTGATAGAGCTGTAGGATTATCTGTGCCCACATTCTTATATGCTCCAGGAATGTTGTTAACCGAAGCGTCTTCATATAACGAAGCGCAGTTCTACAAAGATGTTATAACGTTTATTCACAAATATTATTTTATCACATAAATATTAGAACGAATTAATATAGAAAACATGAGTATGAGAGAAATAGAGAAAATAGTAAAAATAGAAAAGATATTGCCTGTGAGAATGAAAGTTGTGTAGTCACTGTCTTAAGGCTAATATTCCTCCTCTCGTGAAGGTTCCACCGGAGTGTACTAGCCACAAGATTAAAACCAAGAGTTCAGAAGCATTCCTCGTCTGATGTTCACAACCACCGGAGTGTACTAGCCACAATATTAGTCACTGTCTTAAGGCTAATATTCCTTCTCTTCTTCTTTTTTTATGAATTTACGTTAGCCTTGTAACCTTGTTTTTAGGTTTTGGCCCGTGCATAGTAGTACAAGTTTTTGCTAGTTTGTATATATCGATTAGTAGTAAAATCCTAGATTCGGGATCATGTGTGAAAGAGAAAATCTTGGTCAAGGGTCAAATAAGCACACTAATTACGCATTTTGAATATCATTTGACTCTTTACTATCCCAGATTCACCTTATAATCCAGGGAAGTAAAAATTCAAAAAACAGGGCCCGGGCTCAAGGTCAACAAAAAATTCAAAATCAAGTGGGGCCGCATTGTTCGTCAACGAGATAGTCAAAGTCAATCGAATCGAAGTGCGAAAAATCAATATTTCATAAACCATTTGCAATATGACAATGATCCACCAGATCTATCCTACTCTATCATGAGCAAATAAACTCCTACATTTGAGGGAGAATTTTTAGGATATGATTGCATTCACAAGCCAATTTTGAAGCATATCCAATGAATATTCCTAATATTTCTTTCTAAGGGTAAAGTACACGAGGACTACGTTATGAATACATTTTAGGTCAGTGGCACTTAGGCCTCATTTGATTCGGGTATTGGGCGCCTGGGATGGTTAATGAGATGAGCAAAATCAAGGAATAGGTAATACTTAATCTCTTGACCGCTATAAAGGGTCACATGGCAACCATAAGAGGAGTTCGGTTTACAATCAACGTCTATAATAAATTTGAGTTCCCAAAAATAAAAGGAAGTTGTTTACAATCTTTCCATGGTTGTAACGCAATCGTTCAGTGAGAAGCCATAGATTAGGCTTTACATTAATCCTATTTACATTTTTGACAGCGACAAGGTCTTGGCATGCCTGAGCAATCTACTAATCACGCGTCACGCCCTATGCCTGGAGGTGTGATACCCTAGCCGTTTTGGGATGGAACACTTACTTTATTCTACCTGTTCCCTTGTCCACATTTAGGCCCTGTTTGATACCAGGGTTGGAGGATGGGATTGGATTGGGAATCCTGTGGGATGGTGTTGCAAAAAATGGGAGGATTGCTAATACCATGGGATTGTGAATCCCCCAAAAGCATGGGATTACCCATCCCAAGGGGGGTTGGGTATTGGCAATCCTATCCCATGTAATTGGAAGGATTCCTCTCATGTGCAAACCTCTCCTAGTTGTACAAACCACCTAAACCCATGATCTAATCCTATCCTAGACAAAACAAACATGTTATTAACAATCCCATGATCTAATCCTGTGTAAAAACAAACATGGGAAATAATTTGTCTCCTCATTATTAATCCCACCTTATAACCAATCTCAATCCTAATCTCATCTCATTACCAATCCCCCCGAAACAAAACCTCGTATCAAACAGGGCCTTAGGGCACGTTTGATGAGTCCCTTCAGCCATGGATTGGATTCATAAGCCCATTGGACCCAAATCTCTTTGTTTCATTTGGCGAATGAACCCTGGAATATGAATCCCAAGCCCACTCATGTCATGCACAGATGCTGTGAAAGGAAGCATTTAAATATTTTGTACAGATGCTGCACATGATTTGCAGATGTTTCTTCAATTTTTTTGAAATTATTTTCATGATTTCTAGTACTTGTCCCTTTTTTTTAATAAAAAAAAGCAAGTTATGTATGATGGTTATGTTTGATTAACCATTTCACATAAGTCCATTGTTCCGGTGACCACGACCAATCATGAATGAGTTAACGGAAAAAGAAAAAATAAAAACACTCTTGAGGACAGATTATTTGCATTTTCCCTTCCATTCCCGAGGTTGAGGGAAAAAAATAAAATCATTTTAGTAACTTGAGATGTGACACAACCGCATCATAAAGACTCAAGAGTTGAATTTCATTTGCAAATGAATGAGATGTGTCTAAAATTATTCGATACACGTGAATCCCAAAAAATATTGAAGAAAATATGATCTACTCCTCTGTGGAATTTCTTAATTTAAGACTTCTAAGATTAAAACACAGTTATTTGCTATTGATTCAACTAATAGTTGATGCTCAACGTAAAAAAAGTGGCCTTCCTAATAAGGGTTCCCTCTAATTGCATTTTTTTATTTTTTTTAATAATAATGGACGCTTCTAAGTCACATATTCGTAGGTAGCACCTTTGCTCTCGTTTTTAATCCTTGCTTTCACAAATTTAAGTGGTTCGTAAGATTTTTGAAAGATATTTTTACTCTTGTGATCCCACTTTTGTCTGCGTAAGTGCATTATGCAAGTCAGTATGAGCTAACCACTACTTGCTCCACCGATTGTTTACAACACCAACATCTATATATATTTTATGCACTCTGGGATTTTGGTTGGTGGCATAGTTAAATCATTTTACTATTTTAAGACCATGGTGCATGAATGTCTGCATTTCAATATCAAGGTTTTAATTATTGGAATATTCTTTTATGTGTATCAAATGACACAGAGGTGATAGGATTTTCATGTTCCTCTCCAAAGTCCCACCCTTCACATTATAAGACAAAAGAAGAAAATGCATTTCCCACAGGCTGCATTTTGTAGTAAAATTCCGTTGTCAACCCATTAATGATCCTAAAAGCCAAGGTAATTTTGGGAAAATAAGAATGCAAAAGCTCCTTTGTTCTTCTCAAAGGCTAATTCTATTGACAACTTATTTTTTGCTTAATAAAACTCATTGCAATAGTGGATTCTACATAGCGATGGGATGTATTTAGCAAAAAGTGGGTTGTCAATAGATTTACCCCTTCTCGAATTGAGATGCAACTACGGCAACAAGACTCAAGAGTTGAATTTCATTTGCTAGTAAGGGTTAGCATGGATCAGATTGGTACGGTTTCATGGTAAACCAAGAATCAAATCAATACCTACGGATTATAAATTTGGAGAACCAAACCAAGCCAAAAACGGCATAGGACCAAACCATTACAATATGTTTCGGTTTCGGTTTTGAACTACGGTTTGCATGAGACTGAGAAATCATCTTTGTAAACTTGCTGAGATATATTAAACCAAAACTCATACAAAAACCAATAGTATTAAAATAAAAATAGGAATTGGATTTTCATGTATAGAAATTTAGGGATATTTAGGAAAATTGGCCTTGGAATGGAATCATTGGAATGGAAAGTTGCATTAGAAAATAGGAAATTAGTTGGCTATGAAAATATTCTTTTCGTGTGTGAAATGGAAATGAGTTGTGATATATAGAAGTCAGTAAATAGGAAATAGGAAAATTTTCTTTTTGATGTATGAATGGAATCACTAGAATGGAAAGTTACATTAGGAAATGCAGTAGGAAATTAGTTGGCTATGAAATTTTCTTTTGGCATATGAAATGGAAATGAGTTTTTTTGGTGTATGAAATGCAAATGAGTTGTGGAATGGAATCCTATGTTTATTTTAGTCTATCTAATTAAACAAGCAAATAAATAAATATATGTATAAATATAAATACACAAACATGCACATACACATACACCTACATATTTATGTATGTATACGATTTGGATCGGTTTAGAACTGGAACAGTTAAAGTAAATTCACAGACCAAACCATATGATACGGTTTTTGATATTTTTAGACCACAACCAAACCATACTACTAAAAAACCAAACCAAACCATACGGTTTGAAATGGATTCGCGGTTTTACGGATTTTTTGCTCGCTCCTATTTGCTAAACGAGGCATGTGCACATATTTATGTGTAGACATTCGAAAACGTCTTTGAAATTATTCGATACACATGAAAGCCGCAACATATGGTCAGGAAAATATGATTGACTCCTCTGTGAAATCTCTTAATTAACAACTTCAAGATTCAAACACAGTTGTTTGCTATTAGTTAACATTCTTCAGTGAAATCTTTGCTCGTGCTTTCAATCCTTGCTTTTATAAGCTCTCGCACACGATCCTCATTTTCACGAATATAATTAGTTTGTAGATTTTTGAAGAATGTTTTCACACTTGTAATCCCACTTTCAATCGTGTAATAGCATTATGTGACTCAACAAATTTTTTACGAAATCAAAAGACCTCATCAACTCCTTGTATTCCAACAAGATGTCAATAATTCATTCAAGGTATTAGAAACAGAGCCTATAAATGACGTGTAAACCTCAAACGGCAAACTTGCTTTGTTTGTTCAAATTGAAACCTAGATCAAGATTTCACACCTACCCTTACAAAATTCGATTCCCTCACAAGTCATCACCTCTTTTGACAAAGGCAACAACGAAATTGTGAATTATATTATTGGAAACATAAATACTTGAAAGCAAACAATTCAAGAAAATAAATAGTGGTCCACCATTTCCAGAAAAACAGTACTTCAAAATTAGACACCTACTCCTTTATTTTTACACGAAATTAATTTCTGCAGATACTCTCGTATCCATATAACAATTCAATCTAGGCTAATATGACTTTAGAGTCAATTTAGCAGTATCTGCTGCATCATTTGGAATATTCACCCACTTGCTTGCAATATGGGTGAAATAATCTGTAGATAGCATGTGTACACAAGCAATCAAACACATCATTCAACAGGCACTAGGGACGTAAATGGCAATTTTTCAAGTTCCTAGCTCAAAATCTTCCATGAGAAATTCAACAATGCTAGCTAGTAGGGGTGTCCAGTGGGTCAACCAAACCGCCTCTGAACCCACGTGAGGTACAGTACGGATAGATATATCCTAATATATGCAGTTTGGAAGATCGGGATCAATTCGGTTTGGCGGTTTATGGGCAAATTTCAAATATAAAAATTGCACAAACTGCAACCAAACCAGACAACACTAACAGACAGGTGTGGATGGAGAAAATGACAAACGACGGTGAGCGATTCGGTTTCAAATCCGAACCTCAATCACCCAAAACCGTCTGCTGGACAGCCCTGCTAGATAGTGAACAAAAGAGGGACAAATGATGCACACACACTTTTATTGAAACCTTAATGGACTGTATAACAAACCAATGGACACAATCTAATACACTAGCGCTTGAACATAGGTAGTGAAAACTCACTCCTTGCAGGATAGAATCATTAGCAGATATATTACTCAAAAGAATCTACAAACAACAACTAAGTGATCGGAATTGAGAAAATTATGTCCCTAGTGTTCCAAATTCAATTCATGGGGAGACAACAAAATAGATCGAACCGAGCACCTGTGTGTCCCTCTTCCAAACAAGGAGAAAACTGAAATAACTAGATGAGTTGATATCATAACTAGATATTTGTTTTCTTGAGCAGCTAGCCTAACACTTTGTATCTATACGAATGGAATTCCTTTTAGATAATACCAAAAACACATGTGTTTTTTAGACAACGCGTACATAGCTTTCCCAATACCACTGAAATAAAGACTAGCAAAAAGAAACAAAACAGGTCCTTTCTAATTACTTTAAAAGGGAACACCAAAAGCATTACCTCCTAAGAACTACATGACTTCATTGGGTGTGCTGGACATAGACACCGTTGGAAGGTCACAGCAAATTTTTCGGCAACTTGAAGTTTTGGGAATACATCCATGCTCTGCAGTCCTTTATTAATGCCCCATCTCTCAGCTTTAAGGCATAAACAACCAGGCAGTCATCCATAATACATACCCATTTCCCTCCTGCTCTCTGAACATTCCCCCGAAACCAGCAGCTCCGGGTTCTCTCCCATCCATGTGGAATTTCATCAGTCCTGCATCTGGAGAGGACAACCAAGTCATTTTAATGGCTCTAGTATCGTTAGTGATGCGTAAAGGACATGCTTCGGTAATTCCTCAGGCATATTTAAGGTACATGCCCTATGACATCTTATCAAACTACTACTGATTTTCCGAAACATAATTATCATTACAATATCTTTTTAGCAATAAGGTAACCAATTGTAAATCACTAAACCAAGTTTAGAGGATTTTGTGAAAATAGCAACTCTATTAACAACTCGTATCTAATTCAACAGCAGGATTAATGCACGGATGTTGGCAGCCCTCATCATATTGATGACAATTTGCTCGATTTCTCGAGGACAGAGTATTCAAAGGAATGCTACTGTTTCAACAGATGGATCAGGCCAGTTCACAACGATTCAAGCAGCTATCAATGCTGCTCCTAACATGAGTGTGACAAAGTACTACATTTGGATCATAGCAGGCCATTATATGGAGAACGTATTGGTAGGAGAAAAGAAGCACAACATCGTGCTTATTGGAGATGGGATGGAAAAGACTGTGATATCGGGAAATAGGAGCAACACCACCGGTTTCAGCACCTATGAAGCTGCAACAGTAGGTTAGTTGAAAGTTCGTAGTTCAGCGACTCTAGCCAATACCTGGTTTTCTTTTGCGCAACAATCTGAAGTCCACACTTAACAAAAATTAAGCTAAAAGAATTTAAGTTAGATTTGGTAGAAAAACTGTTTATGCATGGTATGTGTACTATATCAAAACAGCATTATCCGGACATAGGTGCAGTGCAGCGTACATCAGAATATACATGTAGCACAGAAGTAATTAAACTACAAAAACAAGAAGAAAAACATATCGATAGTTTTCTCAATTTGTAATCCAGAACTCAAAATTAAAATGCACTATCAGTCTATCAGTATGTCCTTAATGGATTCAAATGTCGCGTCAGTACGCTAATACTACTCATGTTTCTTCATCTACAGGGATAAAAGGCCAAGGATTCACAGCACAACACATTACTTTTGAAAATTCCGCTGGTCCATACGGGAATCAAGCTGTTGCGGTAAGAATTGAAGCAAACTTTTCTGCTTTCTACAAGTGTCGGTTTCTGGGATACCAAGACACCCTATACACCTATAAACACAGACAATTTTTCAGAGAATGTGAAATCTTTGGCACTGTGGATTTCATTTTCGGGGACGCGGCAGTAATTTTTCAAAACTGTATGATTTACGTGCGAACACCTCTTGACTCTCAAAAAAACACTATAACAGCACAAAAAAGAGAGTTTCCACAGGAAAAAACTGGTATCGTTATTCAGAATTGTACGATTACCGCTGCACCTGGCCTAGCTCCACAACTTTCAAAATTTCAAACATTTTTAGGCAGACCGTGGGGAGTTTTCTCAAGAACGGTTGTAATGCACTCCTTTCTTGATTATTTGATTGACCCAATGGGCTGGCTAGCTTGGGAAGGTCGGAGTCCAGATAAACTAGATGAAGTATTTTACGCGGAGTATGAAAACCAAGGCCCAGGAGCTAATACAAAAGGCAGAGTTCAATGGGCTCGAGAAATCAACTCAAGTGAAGCAACTATGTTTACAGTCAAGAACTTCATTAATGGGGACCAATGGATTCCATGGACAATTCCTTTTGACCTAATGTAAATTGCTGTGCGTCTACAATACATCGACGTGGAACTTTCTTCGAAAAACAACAGAATATGTAGTCAAACATGTACAATGCTTCATTATCTGTAAATGCCCTTCATCAATATCTATAACCATGTTTGACTATGATATTACTCTCTGATTATTCCATTCTGAACTGTGTTAGATGCATAATAATGGAAAATGCATGGATAAGCTTATTAAATCACGAGAAGGGGGGCCAAGGACAATCTGATAGAAAATTTCATACAAAATTTCATACTGCTATTAACGTAAATGAAATAAAACAGTAGAATGTCTCTTTCACATTGATAAGTGTCATTGCCTTTAACATTGATAGTTTCATTGTCGTCGAGTATTCCTCTAAACCTACAGTAACATGAATTGTATGAAAAATAGCACACCCATTTTTCAGGTCAAATGGAGATGCATTCAAATGATCGCTGACAAAGAAATAGAGAAATCGATAATTAGAATTCAAGTCATTCCTATGCAACGGTGATATAACTTTTCTCAAGAAACTCTACCTCTTCATGCCCTCTTCACACTCCGCAAAAAATTTAGATCACCTCTTTGCCACAAAGTTAAACAGGTCCAGCTAACGTTTCAACTAGTAGATAGTTGTTGAACTGTGTAGGAACAGATAAAAAAGTGCTACTTCCAATTCTCTTGCACCTTCTGTTGCCGACAGAGACAACTTGTGGCAAGTAAAATGCTGCATCAGTCAAGAAGTGGATGTATCAACGTTAATCCTAATGCAGTTCCGTCTTTCTTAAAATAAGGTCATCATTCATCCAAGAGCATGGTGGCATTTACTCAAAAACAAACATATGGAGGGGATGGAATCGATGAAAGCAAGTAAGCAATGCTTTGAATCCTGAAATTAGTACCACCCAAATATGCAAATGATATACATGCATGTAGATGTGGGTAACATAGCAGACGTGCAACTTGATGGATGTCAACTGAAAGATAAAAAATTACATTACAGAGAAATGGATTTGAAGTTTTTACTGTTGCCCAGTTGAAGTGAACGGGAATGAGAGAGATCTGTCTTGTATTACTAGTCGCTTTAAGAGAGCAACTTCAGAGATGTATAGGCGAGCCCTTCAACATCAGCAGTTCTGCCACAAGTTCTGATCTTAGTTTTTCTTTTGTTGACAAGTGAAAAAAAAATTGCCCAGCTACACAAAGAACAACACTATCTACTTCTCATCTCTGGCAACCTGGACTAAGACAATAAGCAACAAATCAAAACAAAAGAGATAGCATTCACATGATTGAAATAAGGCCAGATTCCACTGAGCTTAGCTTTTAAGGACTCCACAATCTTAAGCTCTTTGAGTAGTAGTTCACCCTCGGGAATGGCCGCCATAGTTCTCAGCTCATCTTTGAATTAACCCCACCCCAGCATACACAATTGCTCTTGTTCACATGTTTGAAATAAAGCCAGATAGCACTGATCTATTTTTCAGAAAGTTCAAGCACTGTGCGTTTAACTTTCCACTAAAACTCGTCGCCAAATCCCTACCCTTTTTCTTATTCATATTATAACCAAAAGGCTGATCTTCTTCAGTTCAATTCTCAACTCCGCCTATTAAGCTTAAATTTTGCATACTTAATTTTTTCTTTTTTCATTTTTATTTGGGTGCCTTTTTTTTTTTTTTGGATCTAGAGAAACTGACCTTAGGCTTTTTGTTTGGGTACTTGACTTAGTTTTTTGTCCACATGTATGAAAGTATAATAGGAACAAATAGAACAAATAGAAACTCAAGTTGTAAGAGGGAAAAAAAAAAAAAGGCATTTGTTTATCAGTATAAACAATATGGTATGTGCAAAGGAAAAAAAATTAAAAAATTGAAAGGCGTACCAGAGCAGTACCTACAGAGTACCCCTCTAGTACGCATAGCGTACCTGCCCTACCAGGATATCAAAAAGAACCGGAGATGTTTGTACACACCCATTGTGTATTTTGACATAACAGAGCCATACCCTTATTTGGTACTCGAATGAGAACACTTTTGGAATACCCGTGCTTCATATCTTAGAACTTTTACTTTCACCAAGTGGTAACGACCAACGTTGATAGAGGTTTGTCGAGTATTGGAGTAAATTCCTAGTTGTTGTTGCATATATATGCTTGACAGAAATGGCTATCAATTATCCATCGATTGATCATGCGATACGAGTGGACTATACTTACAGTCAAGACAGAAGAGTTTCACAAAATCGTAAAACGCTATCATGGATTTAAAATTCTTCAGATTACATGGGAAAGAATAAGAGGGACAAGCGGTAGCAAGTAGGGCATAAAAATGATCCATTCATTCAGTTATTACTTCCATACGACAAAAAAAAAGGAGGAAATCGACTAACAAACAAGCAATTAACCAAGCAAGGCTATAATATCCAGAGCAACTACAGCTAGTTGTTTTACAGCATTATTGTCAGCTTTGAAGGGTGTGTTACTGAATGACTCCTCACAAGTATCAGCATCCACGATAGTGGCACTTGCCTGAATATTAGCTTCGGAATTATTTGTGCCCACATTCGCAATTGCATCAGGGATTTCATCAAGAGCTTCCTCGTACACTGAAACACAAACATGGAGACTTTGTCTCACCAGACGGTCCTTCGTTTTTTTGAGTAAATCATTTGCTTGGTTGAGAATGGTATTCACTTTACCCAGTGCAGCTTTTAGAATGATACGAGCAAGCTCTTTGACATCTGCAGTTTTGCTAGCAGGGTTTGACCTTAATGTTGAGACACAAATACGGGGATACTCAGTTTTCTCGCAGGTGTCGGCTATTAAATCACCATGTGAAAAATAGTTTTGAGTAAAGAGGACTAAAAGAAAGAGAAGCAGCATTCCTCTCATTGTGAGATGCATCTTGATCCCTTTACAAGGAAGTGTTGAAAAATGATTCAAGGAAGAAATCAAAATGACACAACAAGGATAGCACAGAAAGGAACATACACAACCTAATAGCTTCCGTTATTTAAAGCAGTACACGGTCCTTTACAATAAAAGATATTTAATGATTGGTAATAATCTGATTACCAAAGAATCAGTTCATACTGATTCACCTACCATAAGTACGAAATCTGATTACCAAAGAATCAGTTCATACTGATTCACCTACCATAAGTACGAAGACCAAAATATCTTGTCCTGTTGTAATCGTCTAAGAAATAAACAAGCTAACAATGCACCTTTTTCCCCTACATTTGAGTATTATCATCCTTATTTGGTATCAAATGTGTATGAAAGAGAAAATCTTGGTTTGAGGGGTCAAATATGCATATTAATAATAAGCATATTTGGTATCAAATGTGTATGAAAGAGAAAATCTTGGTTTGAGCCATTATCATCCTAGACCCCACATTAAATATAGGAAAATGAAAATCTATGCATTTGCAGAAATTTAACCAATACATTAGCCTTTAATCCAAATTACCATAAACTCAGATAACATTGATTCACGTACCAGAAAAAAGATTGACAAAACTTGAACAATACCTAGTCTCCATGTATTAAGTCTAAAAGCAAAAAAGATAACGCATGTTTTTTGTACATTTCTAGACTGTATCAAACGCATGAAAGAGAGAATCTGGGTTTCAAGGGTCAAATAAGCAAATTAGCTTTGAATTTTATTTGACTTGTTATTTTCTTAGAATCACCCAAAAATTAGGAAAGAAAAAATTATAAATATTTGAAGAAAGTTAGTCAAACCATCTCTGTTATCCTCTAACATTTTGATGTTCATCTTTTCTTTTAGGATAAGGCTTCGTTCTTTAACAGATTTTTGTTTCATAAAATCTCACACCAATCTCAACACATAAAATGTAAAAGTGATATTATGAGATTTTCATAAAATCCTCCTAAAATCTATAGGAAAACCACTACATTTTATCAGTTGGGAAAACAACTCCATTTTATCACCCCTCCATAAAATGTTCATTTTATGAGATTTTCATAAAATGAACCTAAAATCTATTAGAGAACAAGGCCTAAATTACCAAAATCACACCTGAAGTTTTCAGAAATTTATATTGCCCCCTCCAGTTCGGGAAATCAGAAATTACCCCAATAGCATGAGAGGTTAACCCCTTAGTGATATAGCCGATAGGAAAATCGACAGAATCAGTCTCACACAATCAAATCCTAATTACAACGGACCAAACTGTCCTTTTGCAGCGAGTACAAGGCTGTAGAGGTGCAAAATAGCTTTTCACAAGCTAAAACATACGCTTTGGTCCATTGCAATTAGGATTTGATGATGTGAGACAGATTCTGTCAAATTTCCTAACGGCTACATCACGAAAGGTGAGGTAATTCTGGTGTTTTTCTTATATGGTAAAGTCAAGTCAATCATCAATCAATTACATGCGATACAATATGAGTACACTTCAATTACAGCAAGAAATCAGAGCTGAGACAATTTGTAGAAGGCCATCACGGATTAAACATTCTTCAAAACTAAATGCGGGAAATTAAGAGGTAAGAGCGGTGGAGAATAAAAAAAAGATTGATTCCTTCATTTATTCATTCAATATTGCAAATGAAGGAGGAAATTGGTTAAAAAACAGGATATCAACCAAGCGAGTCTATAATGTCCACAGCAACAGCAGCTAGTTGCTTCCCAGCATTGTTGTCAGCTGTGAAGGGTCCGTCACTGAATGACTCCTCACAAGTATCAGCATCATCACAACCTGCATCTGCTTTTATTATAGCTGTCGGATTATCTGTGCCCACATTCTGAATAAGCTTCAGGAATATCGGTAAGAGCTTCTTCATACATCGAAGCGCAAGTATCAAGACTTTGTTTTAGAAGTTGGTCCTTTGTCTTTTTGAGTAAATCATTTACTTGGTTGAGAATAGCATTGGCTTTCCCAGTGTACTTTTAAAATGATCCGAATGAGCCCTTTGACATTTGCAGTTTTGCTAGAAGGTTTGACCTTAAGGTTGAGATACAAATAATGAGATACAGAGTTTTCTTACAGGTGTTGGCTCCTAAATCACCATTTGAACAGTAATTTAGATTGAAGAGGACCAAAAGAAAGACAATTGGCATTCCTCATGGTGATATACATCCTGATTCCTTTACACAGGAGAGTACAAAAACGAATTAAGCAAGAAACTGAAAACATCTACTAAGCGTAACCTAGGACTGCTTCCCTTAAATAGATTGTTAGACCATTTGATTGATTCCATCAGATTTCTCTAATTGCCAATCTTTAGGCTTGATTTATCACATATAATTTTCCTTAATGAAATAGCAGATACTTAGGCTTCATATGAGTTATTTGAATTTCCATTCCTTATTGGTCATTCTCCTTGAGAGATGAATATACAGAAAGCTTCTCTTACATAGATTAAAAAAAAATTAGAATTCTATCAACTCTCCAAAGGGCACGTACTCAATAGCCGTGGGTACAAATTTATTTTCTTAATTGGCCCCCACGAGTGCAAATCCTGGCTCTGCCCTTGATCAAATGTCTATCAAAGAGAAATTTTTTGTTTCAGGAGTCAAATAAGCTTGTAAAACGCCAAATTTTGAGTTATATTTCAATCATTATTCTCCTGGACTCACCATAAAATACAGGAATTTAAATCTATACGTATGCAAAAAGTTAACCCACTCACAAAGGCCTGACGCGCCGTCGCCTCGCAACAAAGATTAGTGTCATCACCCCCGTCACGACCACCTCCTCAACACCCATCTCCCTCAGCCGCGTGCCGGTGAACTCGCCGTACGTGGTCTTCTGCACCACCGCGTCGTCAGGTAGCCGGATCGAGATCCGGCATCAGCTCCGACTCCGGTGTGCCTTCAAGTATGAGGTCATTGTTCCACCACTCGCCCAGCATGCTGTAGTGATGGCTATGGGGATGGAGGCGCGTCAGCAGAGGTCGATGGGGGTGTTAATGGATGGGAGGGTGGGTTTTACCATTGAAATGTAGTTTTGGGCACTTTCAGACATGGTTTTTAGCATTTTTATTTTTTTGGTCATTTTTAGTTTTAGTGTTTAAACTTTAAACACTCTTTAAAACCATATCGGGATTAACTTAATTTTTTCGCTTATTTTGTCTTAACCCACTGTGAAAGCGTGAAAGAAATTATGTTTTCAAAAAAGCGTGATTAACAAACACGTTTTCACGTAGTTTTCGAATGAAGTATAGAAAGTCGTGTTTTATTTAATAAAGTTATAAACAAAACACAAATCGGTTTATTAGCCGGGTTTTGCGTTCTGATCTTATATTTCTTGTAACTTGTAAGACAGGGAAGATGGTTCAAATTTTACGGCCATTGATGATACTTGGGTCTGCTTTGGCTCAAAAAAAATTCAAATTTGTTTATTTTTGTCATTATTAAAAAAAAAATTGGTTTTGTTTCTAATTTATTGGTTTGTCTCTACAAAATGCATTTAAAAATTATAAAATTATTAATCAAACTCAAATATTTGTGAATAAAGAGACAAATAATCTAATAAACCACTGAAATTTGGATTAGATTGTCTTTAGTGAACTTTTTAAAAAAATTGATATATTTTTTTAAGTTCCTCTCGTCTAGACAAACCAGTAAATCATAAAAAAAATAACTTAAAACTAGCGAATGTAAAAAAATAAATAAATAAAGACAAAAAAATAAACATTTTTTAAACTAAACAAGCCTCATTACCAATCATGTAGTACCACCACGCACCCGGGGGCTTGTTGGGCTCACCCCAAAGCCCCGATTGCGACTTTTCGTTTGGTGCTACTGTCTTTGTCTATCAATTTGATCGCCCATCGATTTTTTTTTTTTTTTGTCATCCGTCATTCTATTACATGGGAGAGGGAGGAGACCATGGTGCATGCATGTCTGCATTTCAATATCAAGGTTTTAATTATTGGAATATTCCTTTATTTGTATCAAATGACATAGAGGTGATGGGATTTTCATGTCCCTCTCCGAAGTCCCACCCTTCTCATTATAAGACGTAAGAAGAAAATGCATTTCCCACAAGCTGCATTTTATAGTAAAAGTTAATACATTAATGATATTAAAAGCATGGGTAATTTCGGGAAAATAAGAACGCAAAAGCTCCTCTGCGCTTCTCAAAGGCTAACTCTATTGACCACCCACTTTCTGCTTAATAGAACTCATTGCAAGAGTGGATTCTATATAGTAAATGGGATGTATTTAGCAAAAAGTGGGTTGTCAATAGAATTACCCCTTCTCTAATTGAGACACAACCACAATATCAAGACTCAAGAGTTGAATTTCATTTCCTAATAGGATCGAGCATGGATTAGATTGGTTTAGTTTCATGGTAAACCAAGAAACCAAAACCAATACCTACTACGGATTATAACCAAACCAAAAAGCGGGGATAGGACCAAACCAATTCAAACCATTACAATACGGTTTGGTTTCAAACTACGGTTTGCTTGAGACTGAAAAATCATCTTTGTACACTTGCAGAGATATATTAAACCAAAACTCATATTAAAATCAATAGTATTAAAATAAAAATTGGAATTGGATTTCATGTATAGAAATTTAGGGATATTTAGGAAAATTGGCCGTGGAATGGAATCATTGGAATGGAAGTTGCATTAGGAAATAGGAAATTAGTTGGCTATGAAAATGTTCTTTTCGTGCATGAAATGGAAATGAGTTGAGATATAAAGAAGTTAGGAAATAGGAAACACGAAAATGTTCTTTTTGGTGTATGAATGGAAAATTGCATTAGGAAATACAGTGGGAAATTAGTTGGCTATGAAATGTTCTTTTGGCGTATGAAATGGAAATGAGTTGTTGAATGGAATCTTGTGTTTATTTTAGTCTATCGTGTTATTTTTTGTGTAATTTGGTAGCTTCTTTACGTCTTGCGCTACCCTTTTTTTTTTCTTTGGGAACCCGGCAGCGCTGTTTCGTTTGGTGTTATTGGATTTTATTTTATTTTATTTTATTTATTTATTTATTTTATTTTGGGGGGGGGGGAACCTGGTTGCGCATTTTTCGTTTGGCGCTACTGTATTTGTCTATCAAGTTGATCATCCACAGATTGTGTTTTTTTTTGTCATCTGTCATTCTATTACATGGAAGAGGGAGGAATGAAACTCTATCTATCTATATAGATAGATAGATAGATAGATAGATATATTTCATGTACTCTGAGATTTTGGTTGGTGGCTTAGTTAAATCATTTTACTACTTTAAGACCATGGTGCATGCATATCTGCGTTTCAACATCAAGGTTTTAATTGTTGGAATATTCGTTTATTTATATCAAATGACAAGGAGATGATAGGATTTTCATGTTCCTCTCCCAAGTCCCACCTTTCACATTATAAGACATAAGAAGAAAATGCATTTCCCACAAGCTGCATTTTATAGTAAAATTTCGTTGTTAACACATTAACAATACTAAAAGCCAGGGTAATTTAGGGAAAATAAGATTTGCTCCTCTATGTTTCTCAAAGGCTAATTCTATTGATAAACCCATTTTTGCTTAATACAACCTATTGCAAGAGTGGATTCTATATAGCAATGGGATGTATTTAGCAAAAAGTGGGTTGTCAATAGAATGACCCCTTCTCAAATTGAGATGCAACCACGTCATCAAGACTCAAGACTTGAATTTCATTTTCTAAGCAAGGCATGTGGACATATTTATTTGTAGACATTCGAAAATAGATGCGTTTGACATTATTCGATACACATGAAAGTCACCATATATGGTGAGGAAAATATGATCGACTCCCCTATGAAATCTCCTAATTAACAACTTCAAGATTCAAACACAGTTATTTGCTATTAGTTCAGATTCTTCAATGAAATCTTTGCTCCTACGTTAAATCCTTGCTTTTGTAAGCTCTTGCACTTGATCCTCATTTTCACGAATATAATTAGTTTGTAGATTTTTGAAGAATGTTTTCACACTTGTAATCCCACTTTCAGTCGCGTACTAGCATTATGTGACTCAACAAAACTTTTACGAAACAAAAGGCCTCATCTACTCCTTGCATTCCAACAAGATGTCAATAATACATTCACGGTATTAGAAACAGAGCCTATAAAAGACGTGAAAACCTCTAACGGCAAACTTGCTTTATTTGTTCAAATTGAAACCTAGATCAAGATTTCACACCTACCCTTACAAAATTCGATTCCCTCACAAGTCATCACCTCTTTTGACAAAGGCAACAACGAAATTGTGAATTATATTATTGGAAACATAAATACTTGAAAGCAAACAATTCAAGAAAATAAATAGTGGTCCACCATTTCCAGAAAAACAGTACTTCAAAATTAGACACCTACTCCTTTATTTTTACACGAAATTAATTTCTGCAGATACTCTCGTATCCATATAACAATTCAATCTAGGCTAATATGACTTTAGAGTCAATTTAGCAGTATCTGCTGCATCATTTGGAATATTCACCCACTTGCTTGCAATATGGGTGAAATAATCTATAGATACCATGTGTACACATGCAATCAAACACATCATTCAACAGGCACTAGGGACGTAAATGGCAATTTTTCAAGTTCCTAGCTCAAAATCTTCCATGAGAAATTCAACAATGCTAGCTAGTAGGGGTGTCCAGTGGGTCAACCAAACCGCCTCTGAACCCACGTGAGGTACAGTACGGATAGATATATCCTAATATATGCAGTTTGGAAGATCGGGATCAGTTCGGTTTGGCGGTTTATGGGCAAATTTCAAATATAAAAATTGCACAAACTGCAACCAAACCAGACAACACTAACAGACAGGTGTGGATGGAGAAAATGACAAACGACGGTGAGCGATTCAGTTTCAAATCCGAACCTCAATCACCCAAAACCGTCTGCTGGACAGCCCTGCTAGCTAGTGAACAAAAGAGGGACAAATGATGCACACACTTTTATTGAAACCTTAATGGACTGTATAACAAACCAATGGACACATCTAATACACTAGCGCTTGAACATAGGTAGTGAAAACTCACTCCTTGCAGAAAAGAAGCATTAGCAGATATATTACTCAAAAGAATCTACAAACAACAACTAAGTGATCGGAATTGAGAAAATTATGTCTCTATTGTTCCAAATTCAATTCATGGGGAGACAACAAAATAGATCGAACCGAGCACCTATGTGTCCCCCTTCCAAACAAGGAGAAAACTGAAATAACTAGATGAGTTGATATCATAACTAGATATTTGTTTTCTTGAGCATCTAGCCTAACACTTTGTATCTATACGAATGGAATTCCTTTTAGATAATACCAAAAAAAGCATGTGTTTTTTAGACAACGCGTACATAGCTTTCCCAATACCACTGAAATAAAGACTAGCAAAAAGAAACAAAACAGGTCCTTTCTAATTACTTTAAAAGGGAACACCAAAAGCATTACCTCCTAAGAACTACATGACTTCATTGGGTGTGCTGGACAAAGACACCGTTGGAAGGTCAGAGCAAATTTTTCGGCAACTTGAAGTTTTGGGAATACATCCATGCTCTGCAGTCCTTTAAAAATGCCCCATCTCTCAGCTTGAAGGCATAAACAACCAGGCAGTCATCCATAATACATACCCATTTCCCTCCTGCTCTCTGAACATTCCCACGAAACCAGCAGCTCCAGGTTCTCTCTCATCTGTGTGGAATTTCATCAGTCCTGCATCTGGAGAGGACAACCAAGTCATTTTAATGGCTCTAGTATCGTTAGTGATGCGTAAAGGACATGCTTCAGTAATTCCTCAGGCATATTTAAGGTACATGCCCTATGACATCTTATCAAACTACTACTGATTTTCCGAAACATAATTATCATTACAATATCTTTTTAGCAATAAGGTAACCAATTCTAAATCACTAAACCAAGTTTAGAGGATTTTGTGCAAATAGCAACTCTATTAACAACTCGAATCTAATTCAACAGCAGGATTAATGCACGGATGTTGGCAGCCCTCATCATATTGATGACAATTTGCTCGATCTCTCAAGGACAGAGTATTCAAAGGAATGCTACTGTTTCAACAGATGGATCAGGCCAGTTCACAACGATTCAAACGGCTATCAATGCTGCTCCTAACATGAGTGTGACAAAGTACTACATTTGGATCAGAGCAGGCCATTATATGGAGAACGTATTGGTAGGAGAAAAGAAGCACAACATCGTGCTTATTGGAGATGGGATGGAAAAGACTGTGATATCGGGAAATAGGAGCAACACCACCGGTTTCAGCACCTATGAAACTGCAACAGTAGGTTAGTTGAAAGTTCGTAGTTCAGCGACTCTAGCCAATACCTGGTTTTCTTTTGGGCAACAATCTGAAGTCCACACTTAACAAAAATTAAGCTAAAAGAATTTTAAGTTAGATTTGGTAGAAAAACTGTTTATGCATGGTACGTGACCTATATCAAAAGAGCAGTATCCGGACATAGGTGCAGTGCAGCGTACATCAGAATATACATGTAGCACAGAAGTACTTAAACTACAAAAATAAGAACAAGAAAAACATATCGATAGTTTTCTGAATTTGTAATCCACAACTCAAAATTAAAATTCACTATCAGTCTATCAGTATGTCCTTAATGGATTCAAATGTCGCGTCAGTACGCTAATACTACTCATGTTTCTTCATCTACAGGGATAAAAGGCCAAGGATTCACTGCGCAACACATTACTTTTGAAAATTCGGCTGGTCCATACGGGAATCAAGCTGTTGCGGTAAGAATCGAAGCAAACTTTTCTGCTTTCTACAAGTGTTGGTTTCTAGGATACCAAGACACCCTATACACCTCTAGAAACAGACAATTTTTCAGAGAATGTGAAATCTTCGGCACCGTGGATTTCATTTTCGGCGACGCGGCAGTAATTTTTCAAAACTGTATGATTTACGTGCGCACACCTCTTGACTCTCAAAAAAACACTATAACAGCACAAAAAAGAGAGTTTCCACAGGAAAAAACTGGTATTGTTATTCAGAATTGTACGATTACCGCTGCACCTGGCCTAGCTCCACAACTTTCAAAATTTCAAACATTTTTAGGCAGACCGTGGGGACTTTTCTCAAGAACGGTTGTAATGCACTCCTTTCTTGATGATTTGATTGACCCAATGGGCTGGCTAGCTTGGGAAGGTCGGAGTCCAGATAAACTAGATGAAGTATTTTACGCGGAGTATGAAAACCAAGGCCCGGGAGCTAATACAAAAGGCAGAGTTCAATGGGCTCGAGAAATCAACAACTCAAGTGAAGCAACTATGTTTACAGTCAAGAACTTCATTAATGGGGACCAATGGATTCCATGGACAATTCCTTTTGACCTAATGTAAATTGCTGTGCGTCTACAATACATCGACGTGGAACTTTCTTCGAAAAACAACAGAATATGTAGTCAAACATGTACAATGCTTCATTATCTGTAAATGCCCTTCATCAATATCTACAACCATGTTTGACTATGATATTACTCTCTGATTATTCCATTCTGAACTGTGTTAGATGCATAATAATGGAAAATGCATGGATAAGCTTATTAAATCACGAGAAGGGGGGCCAAGGACAATCTGATACAAAATTTCATACTGCTATTAACGTAAATGAAATAAAACAGTAGAATGTCTGTTTAACATTGATAAGTGTCATTGCCTTTAACATTGATAGTTTCGTTGTCGTCGAGTATTCCTCTAAACCTACAGTAACATGAATTGTATGAAAAATAGCACACCCATTTTTCAGGTCAAATGGAGATGCATTCAAATGATCGCTGACAAAGAAACAGAGAAATCGATAATTAGAATTCAAGTCATTCCTATGCAACGGTGATATAACTTTTCTCAAGAAACTCTACCTCTTCATGCCCTCTTCACACTCCGCAAAAAATTTAGATCACCTCTTTGCCACAAAGTTAAACAGGTATAGCTAACGTTTCGACTAGTAGATAGTTGTTGAACTGTGTAGGAACAGATAAACAAGTGCTACTTCCAATTCTCTTGCACCTTCTGTTGCCGACGGAGACAACTTGAGGCAAGTAAAATGCTGCATCAGTCAAGAAGTGGATGTATCAACGTTAATCCTAATGCAGTTCCGTCTTTCTTAAAATAAGGTCATCATTCATCCAAGAGCATGGTGGCATTTACTCAAAAACAAACAACATATGGAGGGGATGGACTCGATGAAAGCAAGTAAGCAACACTTAGAATCCTGAAATTAGTACCACCCAAATATGCAAATGATATACATGCATGTAGATGTGGGTAACATAGGAGACGTGCAACTTGATGGATGTCAACTGAAAGATAAAAAATTACATTTCGGAGAAATGGATTTGAAGTTTTTACAGTTGCCAAGTGGAAGTAAACGGGAATGAGAGAGATCTGTCTTGTATTACTAGTCGCTTTAAGAGAGCAACTTCAGAGATGTATAGGCGAGCCCTTCAACATCGGCAGTTCTGCCACAAGTTCTGATCTTAGTTCTTCAGTTCAATTCTCAACTCCGCCTATTAAGCTTAAATTTTGCACACTTAATTTTTTTCTTTTTTCTTTTTTATTTGGGTGCTTTTTTTTTTTTTTTTTGGATCTAGAGAAACTGACCTTAGGCTTTTTGTTTGGGTACTTCACTTAGTTTTTTGTCCACATGTATGAAAGTATAATAGGAACAAATAGAAACTCAAGTTGTAAGAGGGAAAAAAAAAAGGCATTTGTTTATCAGTATAAACAATATGGTACATGCAAAGGAAAAAAAATAAAAAAATCGAAAGGCGTACCAGAGCAGTACCTACAGAGTACCCCTCTAGTACGCATAGCGTACCTGCCGACCAGGATATCAAAAAGAACCGGAGATGTTTGTACACAACCATTGTGTATTTTGACATAACAGAGCCATACCCTTATTCGGTACTCAAATGAGAAGTGAGAACACTTTTGGAATACCCGCACTTCATATCTTAGAACTTTTACTTTCACCAAGTGGTAACGACCAACGTTGATAGAGGTTTGTCGAGTATTGGAGTAAATTCCTAGTTGTTGTTGCATATATATGCTTGACAGAAATGGCAATCAATTATCCATCGATTGATCATGCGATACAAGTGAACTATACTTACAGTCAAGAGATAAGAGTTTCACAAAATCGTAAAACGCTATCATGGATTTAAAATTCTTCAGATTACATGGGAAAGAAAAAGAGGGCCGAGCGGTAACAAGTAGGGCATAAAAATGATCGATTCATTCAGTTATTACTTCCATTTGACAAAAAAAAAAGGAGGAAATCCACTAACAAACAAGCAATTAACCAAGCGAGGCTATAATATCCAGAGCAACTACAGCTAGTTGTTTTACAGCATTATTGTCAGCTTTGAAGGGTGAGTTACTGAATGACTCCTCACAATCATCAGCAATGCTGATAGTCGCACTTGCCTCAATATTAGCTTCGGAATTATTTGTGCCCACATTCGCAATGGCTGCAGGGATTTCATCAAGAGCTTCCTCGTACACTGAAACACAAACATTGAGACTTTGTCTCACCAGACGGTCCTTTGTTTTTTTGAGTAAATCATTTGCTTGGTTGAGAATGGTATTCACTTTACCCAGTGCAGCTTTTAGAATGATACGAGCAAGCTCTTTGACATCTGCAGTTTTGCTAGCAGGGTTTGACCTTAATGTTGAGACACAAATACGGGGATACTCAGTTTTCTCGCAGGTGTCGGCTATTAAATCACCATGTGAAAAATAGTTTTGAGTAAAGAGGACTAAAAGAAAGAGAAGCAGCATTCCTCTCATTGTGAGATGCATCTTGATCCCTTCACAAGGTAGTGTTGCAAAATGATTCAAGGAAGAAATCAAAATGACACAACAAGGATAGCACAGAAAGGAACATACACAACCTAATAGCTTCCGTTATTTAAAGCAGTACACGGTCCTTTACAATAAAAGATATTTAATGATTGGTAATAATCTGATTACCAAAGAATCAGTTCATACTGATTCACCTACCATAAGTACGAAATCTGATTACCAAAGAATCAGTTCATACTGATTCACCTACCATAAGTACGAAGACCAAAATATCTTGTCCTGTTGTAATCGTCTAAGAAATAAACAAGCTAACAATGCACCTTTTTCTCCTACATTTGAGTATTATCGTCCTTATTTGGTATCAAATGTGTATGAAAGAGAAAATCTTGGTTTGAGGGGTCAAATAAGCATATTAATAATAAATTTCAAATTACATTGAGTCATTATCATCCTAGACCCCACATTAAATATGGGAAAATGAAAATCTATGCATTTGCAGAAATTTAACCAATACGGTAGCCTTTAATCCAAATTACCATAAACTCAGATAACATTGATTCACGTACCAGAAAAAAGATTGACAAAACTTGAACAATACCTAGTCTCCATGTATTAAGTCTAGAAGCAAACAAGATAACAACACACGTTTTTTTGTACAATCCTAGACTGTATCAAACGCATGAAAGAGAGAATCTGGGTTTCAAGGGTCAAATAAGCAAATTAGCTTTGAATTTTATTTGACTTGTTATTTTCTTAGAATCACCCAAAAATTAGGAAAGAAAAAATTATAAATATTTGAAGAAAGTTAGTCAAAACATCTCTGTTATACTGTAACATTTTGATGTTCATCTTTTCTTTTAGGATAAGGCTTCGTTCTTTAACAGATTTTTGTTTCATAAAATCTCACACCAATCTCAACACATAAAATGTAAAAGTGATATTATGAGATTTTCATAAAATCCTCCTAAAATCTATAGGAAAACCACTACATTTTATCAGTTGGGAAAACAACTCCATTTTATCACCCCTCCATAAAATGTTCATTTTATGAGATTTTCATAAAATGAACCTAAAATCTATTAGAGAACAAGGCCAAAATTACCAAAATCACACCTGAAGTTTTCAGAAATTTATTTTGCCCCCTCCAGGTCGGGAAATCAGAAATTACCCCAATAGCATGAGAGGTTAACCCCTTAGTGATATAGCCGATAGGAAAATCGACAGAATCAGTCTCACACAATCAAATCCTAATTACAATGGACCAAACTGTCCTTTTGCAGCGAGTACAAGGCTGTAGAGGTGCGAAATAGCTTTTCACAAGCTAAAACACGACGCTTTGGTCCATTGCAATTAGGATTTGATGATGTGAGACAGATTCTGTCAAATTTCCTAACGGCTACATCACGAAAGGTGAGGTAATTCTGGTGTTTTTCTTATATGGTAAAGTCAAGTCAATCATCAATCAATTACATGCGATACAATATGAGTACACTTCAATTACATCAAGAAATCAGAGCTGAGACAATTGTAGAAGGCCATCACGGATTAAACATTCTTCAAAACTAAATGCGGGAAATTAAGAGGTAAGAGCGGTGGAGAATAAAAAAAAGATTGATTCCTTCATTTATTCATTCAATATTGCAATTGGAGGAAATTGGTTAAAAAACAGGATATCAACCAAGCGAGTCTATAATGTCCACAGCAACAGCAGCTAGTTGCTTCCCAGCATTGTTGTCAGCTGTGAAGGGTCCGTCACTGAATGACTCCTCACAAGTATCAGCATCGTCACAACCTACATCTGCTTTTATTATAGCTGTCGGATTATCTGTGCCCACATTCTGAATAAACTTTAGGAATATCGGTAAGAGCTTCTTCATACATCGAAGCGCAAGTATCAAGACTTTGTTTTAGAAGTTGGTCCTTTGTCTTTTTGAGTAAATCATTTACTTGGTTGAGAATAGCATTGGCTTTCCCAGTGTACTTTTAAAATGATCCGAATGAGCCCTATGACATTTGCAGTTTTGCTAGAAGGTTTGACCTTAAGGTTGAGATACAAATAATGAGATACACAGTTTTCTTACAGGTGTTGGCTCCTAAATCACCATTTGAACAGTAATTTAGATTGAAGAGGACCAAAAGAAAGACAATTGGCATTCCTCATGGTGATATACATCCTCATTCCTTTACACAGCAGAGTACAAAAACGAATTAAGCAAGAAACTGAAAACATCTACTAAGCGTAACCTAGGACTGCTTCCCTTACATAAAAGAGTACATGGACTTCTACATGACACGCAAACCCAATATATGCTGGAATCTGATTACCATTGTCTCAGATTACATCGATTCACCCACCATAAATAGATTGTTAGACCATTTGATTGAGTCCATCAGATTTCTCTAATTGCCAATCTTTAGGCTTGATTTATCACATTTAATTTTCCTTAATGAAATAGCAGATACTTAGGCTTCATATGAGTTATTTGAATTTCCATTCCTTATTGGTCATTCTCCTTGAGAGATGAATATAAAGAAAGCTTCTCTTACATAGATTAAAAAAAATTAGAATTCTATCAACTCTCCAAAGGGCACGTACTCAATAGCCGTGGGTACAAATTTATTTTCTTAATTGGCCCCCACGAGTGCAAATCCTGGCTCTGCCCTTGATCAAATGTCTATCAAAGAGAAAATCTTTGTTTCAGGAGTCAAATAAGCTTGTAAAACGCCAAATTTTGAGTTATATTTCAATCATTATTCTCCTGGACTCACCATAAAATACAGGAATTTAAATCTATACGTATGCAAAAAGTTAATCCACTCACAAAGGCCTGACGCGCCGTCGCCTCGCAACAAAGATTAGTGTCATCACCCCCGTCACGACCACCTCCTCAACACCCATCTCCCTCAGCCGCGTACCGGTGAACTCGCCGTGCGTGGTCTTCTGCACCACCGCGTCGTCAGGTAGCCGGATCGATATCCGGCATCAGCTCCGACTCCGGTGTGCCGTCGAGTATGAGGTCATTGTTCCACCACTCGCCCAGCATGCTGTAGTGATGGCTATGGGGATGGAGGCGCGTCAGCAGAGGTCGATGGGGGTGTTAATGGATGGGAGGGTGGGTTTTACCATTGAAATGTAGTTTTGGGCACTTTCAGAAGGTGTGTTATCTAAACACGCTTTCAGAAGGTGCATTTACCAAACATGGTTTTTAGCTTTTTTATTTTTTATTTTTTTGGTCATTTTTAGTTGGAAAAATTAGTAAAAAATACAATATTTTTTGTCATTTTTAACCAAAGGACACGGTACATTTGCTTTTTAACTCAAGGACACGGTACATTTATTTTTTGACGAAGGACACGCTCTTTACAAATGAGTCCCGCTAGTGACCACACCATGCGTGGGGTACCTTTTTTCTTCATTTGCCTGGGTGTCGTACTTCTTTTAAAATTGAGTAGACTTCAAAACAGTATGCTTTTTCTCTGTTAAAGTATTTCATGTGTCAGTCTTCTTTCCTCATTTTGCAATTTATTGATTACTTTTATTATTTCTTTTAAGGAAAATGCTAATGTATACCTAATAGACATATGTTAAGTTTGAAAAGTGTATTAAAATGTGTGAAAAAAATATAGGGATATGTAAAAGTGTATTAAAAAATGTAAAAAGTGTATTAGAGTGTGTTGTTTTTGTTTGTTTGTTTGCTTAAGATGTATTGCAAGACACATTATGAGCACTTCTTTTCAAAAGAGTGTTCAACTAACAAAAAAATTTTGAGTTTCGATCAATTTTACTTTTTATTAAATCTCATTCGCACAAACTAATAATTCACAAAAAATTAACCCGGAACTTAGAAATGCAAAAACAAAAAAGAAAAAGAAAAAGAAGAATAAAGACAAAAAATAAGCTAACTGGCTTATTAGCAAACCTTGCGAAACTCATAAGTGCAAAAAAAAAAGAGTAATGATGATATTCCCCTAATAAGTTGGAATCCCTAAAAAGGACCAATGATTATTCCAAATTGATTATTTAGCCAAATCATCATGCAGTGTCGTATGCCAACAACGGTTAGTCCTCAGTCAACTTAAGGGTAAGTACAGTTGGTTGGTGGGTTTCTTCCTACACAATTAATTAGGGTTTAATATTCTAGTGTTATGCCATTAAAAATCATTTGTAAGTAAAGGGTCCTGTTAGTGACCACCCCATGGGTGGCGGACCTGTTTTTCTTTTCTAATTTTTTTTTTGTCATTTGGAAGTGGTAAATTTAGAGGTGGTGGGGTGGTGGTGGGCCGAGGAGGTGGGGATGATATTTTTTTGAATTTTATGTTTGAAATAAGAATTTTAAAAAATTAGTAACATCTCACTAATTTTTTTGTCGTGAGGAAGGGGGCCAAAGGTGGGGTGGTGATTGGCCGGAGGTGGAGTGGTGATATTTTTTAATTTTATGTTCGAAATTAGATTTTTTCAAAATTAGTGACATCTCACTATTTTTTTTTTTTTTGTCGCCGGAAGTGGTTGACTAGAGGTGGGGTGGTTGTTGGCCGGAGGTGAGGTGATGATTTTTTCGAATTTTATGTTCGAAATTAGAATTTTTTAAACTTAGTGACATCTCACTAATTTTTTTAGTCGCCGGAAGTAGTCGGCCAAAGGTGAGGTGGTGGTCAACCAGAGATGGGGATATGATTTTTTTGAATTTTATTTTCGAAGTTAGAATTTTTAAAAATTAGTGACATCTCACTAATTGTTTTGGTCAATTGGTGGTGTAGGTGGGGTGGTTGTGGGCGAAGGTGGGGTGGAGATTTTTTGAATTTTATGTTCGAAATAAGAATTTTAAAAATTAGTAACATCTCACTAATTGTTTTGGTTTAGGAAGGGGCGAGAGGTGGGGTGGTATTTTTTGAAAATTTATGTTCGAAATTAGAATTTTTAAAAATTAGTGACATCTCACTAATTTTTTTGGTCGCCGGAAGTGGTCGGCCAAAGGTGGGGGGAGGTGGTCAGCCAGAGATGGAGTTGTGATTTTTTTGAATTTTATGTTCGAATTTAGAATTTTTAAAAATTAGTGACATCTTATTAATTTTTTTGGTCGTAGGAAGTGGTCGCCAGAGGTGGGGTGGAGATTGTTTTGAATTTTTTGTTTGAAATAAGAATTTTTAAAAAGTAGTAACATCTCACTAATTTTTTTGGTCGCCAGAAGGAATGAGAGGTGAGGTGGTCAACCAGAGGTGGGGTGATGATTTTTTCTAAATTTATGTTCAAAATTAGAATTTTTAAAAATTAATAACGTCTCACTAATTTTTTCTCTATATAATAGGTGGGGTGGTGATATTTTTGAATTTTATGTTCGAAATTAGATTTTTTAAAAATTAGTGACTTCTCACTAATTTTTTTGGTCGTCAGAAGTGGTTGACTAGAGGTTGGGTGGTGGTTGGCCGGAGGTGAGGTGATGATTTTTTTGAATTTTATGTTCAAAGTTAGAATTTTTAAAAATTAGTAACATCTCACTAATTTTTTTGGTCGCCGGAAGTGGTTGCCAGAGGTGGGGTGGTTGTTGGCCGGAGGTGGGGTGGAGATTTTTTGAATTTTATGTTGAAATAAAAATTTTTAAAATTAGTAACATCTCACTAATTTTTTTTTGGTCGCCCGGAAGTGGTCACTAGAGGTGGGGGGGTTGTTGTTGTCTGAGGAGGTGGGGTGGAGATTTTTTTTGAATTTTATGTTGAAATAAGAATTTTTAAAAATTAGTAACATCTCACTAATTTTTTTGGTCTCCGGAAGTGGTCACTAGAGGTGGGGTGGAGATTTTTTTGAATTTTATGTTCGAAATAAGAATTTTTAAAAATTAGTAACATCTCACTAATTTTTTTGGTCGCCGGAAGTGGTCGCCAGAGGTGGGGTGGTTGTTGGCTGGAGGTGGGGCGGAGTTTTTTTTTTTAATTTTACGTTCGAAATTACAATTTTTAAAAATTAGTGACATCTCACTAATTTTTTTGGTTGCCGGAAGTGGTTGCCAAAGGTGGGGTGGTGGTCGGCCGGAGGTAGGGTGGAGATTTTTTTGAATTTTATATCCGAATTAAGAATTTTTAAAAATTAGTAACATTTAACTAATTTTTTTTTGTCTTTATGTTCTATTGCAAAAGTTCCTTGTCCTTCCATTTAAAAATATCAAATGTTTTATGTTTTTATGTTCGAATGCAAAAATTCCTTGTCCTTTCCTTTAAAAATGTCAAATGTTTTGGATTTTTGGCTAAGTGGCCCTTTTTAGTTTTAGTGTTTAAACTTTAAACACTCTTTAAAACCATATCGGGATTAACTTAATTTTTTCGCTTATTTTGTCTTAACCCACTGTGAAAGCGTGAAAGGAAATCATGTTTTCAAAAAAGCGTGATTAACAAATACGTTTTCACGTAGTTTTCGAATGAAGTATAGAAAGTCGTGTTTTATTTAATAGAGTTATAAACAGAACGCCAATCGGTTGATTAGTCGGGTTTTGCGTTCTGATCTCGTATTTCTTGTAACTTGTAAGACAGGGAAGATGGTTCAAATTTTACGGCCATTGATGATACTTGGGTCTGCTTTGGCTCAAAAAAAAAATCAAATTTGAAATTGGTTTTTTTGTAATTTATTGGTTTGTCTCTACAAAATGCATTTAAAAAGTATAAAATTATTAACCAAACTCAAATATTTGTGAATAAAGAGACAAATAATCCAATAAACCACTGAAATTTGGATTAGATTGTCTTTAGTGAACTTTTTAAAAAAATTGATATATTTTTTTAAGTTCCTCTCGTCTAGACAAACCAGTAAATCATAAAAATAAAATAAAATAAACTTAAAACTAGCGAATGTAAAAAAATAATAATAAATAAAGACAAAAAAAAAAAAACATTTTTTTAAATAAACAAGCCTCATTACCAATCATGTAGTACCACCACGCACCCGGGGGCTTGTTGGGCTCACCCCAGAGCCCCGATTGCGACTTTTCGTTTGGTGCTACTGTCTTTGTCTATCAATTTGATTGCCCGTCGATTTTTTTTTTTTTTTTTTGTCGTCCGTCATTCTATTACATGGGAGAGGGAGGAGACCATGGTGCATGCATGTCTGCATTTCAATATCAAGGTTTTAATTATTGGAATATTCCTTTATTTGTATCAAATGACATAGAGGTGATGGGATTTTCATGTCCCTCTCCGAAGTCCCACCCTTCTCATTATAAGACGTAAGAAGAAAATGCATTTCCCACAAGCTGCATTTTATAGTAAAAGTTAATACATTAATGATATTAAAAGCATGGGTAATTTCGGGAAAATAAGAACGCAAAAGCTCCTCTGCGCTTCTCAAAGGCTAACTCTATTGACCACCCACTTTCTGCTTAATAGAACTCATTGCAAGAGTGGATTCTATATAGTAAATGGGATGTATTTAGCAAAAAGTGGGTTGTCAATAGAATTACCCCTTCTCTAATTGAGACACAACCACAATATCAAGACTCAAGAGTTGAATTTCATTTTCTAATAGGATCGAGCATGGATTAGATTGGTTTAGTTTCATGGTAAACCAAGAACCAAACCAATACCTACGGATTATAACCAAACCAAAAACAGGATAGGACCAAACCAATTCAAACCATTACAATACGGTTTGGTTTCAAACTACGGTTTGCTTGAGACTGAAAAATCATCTTTGTACACTTGCAGAGATATATTAAACCAAAACTCATATTAAAATCAATAGTATTAAAATAAAAATTGGAATTGGATTTCATGTATAGAAATTTAGGGATATTTAGGAAAATTGGCCGTGGAATGGAATCATTGGAATGGAAGTTGCATTAGGAAATAGGAAATTAGTTGGCTATGAAAAT
The DNA here is from genome assembly GCA_022606695.1 of Vaccinium macrocarpon. Lineage (NCBI taxonomy): Eukaryota > Viridiplantae > Streptophyta > Magnoliopsida > Ericales > Ericaceae > Vaccinium > Vaccinium macrocarpon. The sequence continues at coordinate 6,848,897 of CM040173.1, read as the reverse complement.
GTTCTTTTCGTGCATGAAATGGAAATGAGTTGAGATATAAAGAAGTTAGGAAATAGGAAACACGAAAATGTTCTTTTTGGTGTATGAATGGAAAATTGCATTAGGAAATACAGTGGGAAATTAGTTGGCTATGAAATGTTCTTTTGGCGTATGAAATGGAAATGAGTTGTGGAATGGAATCTTGTGTTTATTTTAGTCTATCGTGTTATTTTTTGTGTAATTTGGTAGCTTCTTTACGTCTTGCGCTACCTTTTTTTTTTCTTTGGGAACCCGGCAGCGCTGTCTTTGTCTATCAAGTTGATCATCCACAGATTGTGTTTTTTTTTTGTCATCTGTCATTCTATTACATGGAAGAGGGAGGAATGAAACTCGATTTTGAAATGCAGTGTGGACAACCAAGAGCTCTATTGCATAAGCTAACCACCACTTACGTCACCGATTGTTTACAACACCAACATCTATATATATATATATATATATATATTTCATGTACTCTAAGATTTTGGTTGGTGGCTTAGTTAAATCATTTTACTATTTTAAGACCATGGTGCATGCATATCTGCGTTTCAATATCAAGGTTTTAATTGTTGGAATATTCGTTTATTTATATCAAATGACAAGGAGGTGATAGGATTTTCATGTTCCTCTCCCAAGTCCCACCTTTCACATTATAAGACATAAGAAGAAAATGCATTTCCCACAAGCTGCATTTTATAGTAAAATTTCGTTGTTAACACATTAACAATACTAAAAGCCAAGGTAATTTAGGGAAAATAAGATTTGCTCCTCTATGTTTCTCAAAGGCTAATTCTATTGATAAACCCATTTTTGCTTAATACAACCTATTGCAAGAGTGGATTCTATATAGCAATGGGATGTATTTAGCAAAAAATGAGTTGTCAATAGAATGACCCCTTCTCAAATTGAGATGCAACCACGTCATTCAGACTCAAGACATGAATTTCATTTGCTAAGCAAGGCATGTGCACATATTTATGTGTAGACATTCAAAAAAAGATGTGTTTGAAATTATCTAATACACATGAAAGCCGCCATATATGGTGAGGAAAATATGATCGACTCCTCTATGAAATCTCCTAATTAACAACTTCAAGATTCAAACACAGTTATTTGCTGTTAGTTCACATTTTTCAGTGAAATCTTTGCTCCTGCTTTCAATCCTTGCTTTTATAAGCTCTCACACTCGATCCTCATTTTCACAAATATAATTAGTTTGTAGATTTTTGAAGAATGTTTTCACACTTGTAATGCCACTTTCAGTTGCGTACTAGCAATATGTGACAAAACAAATTTTTACGAAAATCAAAAGGCCTCATCTACTCCTTGCATTCCAACAAGATGTCAATAATTCATTCAAGGTATTAGAAACAGAGCCTATAAAAGATGTGGAAATCTTTAACGGCAAACTTGCTTTGTTTGTTCAAATTGAAACCTAGATCAAGATTTCACACCTACCCTTACAAAATTCGATTCCTTCACAAGTCATCACCTCTTTTGACAACGAAATTGTGAATTATATTATTGGAAACATAAATACTTGAAAGCAAACAATTCAAGAAAATAAATAGTGGTCCACCATTTCCAGAAAAAACAGTACTCCAAAATTAGACACCTACTCCTTTATTTTTACACGATTCTAAATTAATTTCTTCTCTCGTATCCATATAACAATTCAATCTAGGCTAATATGACTTTAGAGTCAATTTAGCAGCATGTGCTGCATCATTTGGAATATTCACCCACTTGCTTGCAATATGGGTGAAATAATCTATAGATACCATGTGTACACATGCAATCAAACACATTATTCAACAGGCATTAGGGACGTAAATGGCAATTTTTCAAGTTCCTGGCTCAAAATCTTCCATGAGAAATTCAACAATGCTAGCTAGCAGGGGTGTCTAGCGGGTCAACCGAACCGCCTCTGAACCCACGTGAGGTACGGTACGGATAGATATATCCTAATATATTATACATCCATTTTGGAAGATCGGGACCAGTTCGGTTTGGCGGTTTATGGGCAAATTTCAAATATAAAAATTGCACAAACTGCAACCAAATCGGACAACACTAACAGACAGGTGTGGATGGAGAAAATGACAGACGACGGTGAGCGATTCGGTTTCAAATCTGAACCTCAATCACCCAAAACCATCTGCTAGACAGCCCTACTAGCAAGTGAACAAAAGATAGCCAGTGAACAAAAAAGGGACAAATGATGCACACACTTTTATTGAAACCTTAATGGACTGTATAACAAACCAATGGACACATCTCATACACTAGCGCTTGAACATGCAGGTTCATAAGAGATCCAAAGCCAAAAGCTTTTTTTTTTTTTCTCACTAACTGTAATACCACATAATCAAACATAGGTAGTGAAAACTCACTCCTTGCTGAATAGAAGCATTAGTAGATATATTACTAAAAAGAATCTACAAACGACAACTAAGTGATCGGAATTGAGAAAATTATGTCCCTATTGTTACAAATACAATTCATGGGGAACAACAACATAGATCGAACCAAGCACCTAAGTATCCCCCTTCCAAACAAGGGGAAAACTGAAATAACTAGAGGAGTTGATATCATAACTAGATATTTGTTTTCTTGAGAAGCTAGCCTAACTCTTTGCATCTATACGAATGGAATTCCTTTTAGATAATACCAAAAAAAGCATGTGTTTTTGAGATAACGCGTACATAGCTTTCCCAATGCCACTGAAATAAAGACTAGCAAAAAGAAACAAAACAGGTCCTTTCTAATTACTTTAAAAGTGAACACCAAAAGCATTACCTCCTAAGAACTACATGACTTCATTGGGTGTGCTGGACATAGACACCGTTGGAAGGTCACAGCAAATTTTTCAGCAACTTGCAGTTTTGGGTATACACCATGCTCTGCAGTCCTTTAAAAATGCCCCATCTCTCAGTTTGAAGGCATAAACAAGCAGGCAGTCGTCCATAATACATACCCATTTCCCTCCTGCTCTCTGAACATTCCCCTGAAACCAGCAGCTCCTGGTTTTCTCCCCATCCGTGTGGAATTTCATCAGTCCTGCATCTGGAGAGGACAACCAAGTCATTTTAATGGCTCTAGTATTGTTAGTGATGCGTAAAGGACATGCTTCAGTAATTCCTCTGCCATATTTAAGGTAAATGCTCTCTGAAATCTTATCAAACTACTACTGATTTTCCAAAACATAATTCTCATTACAATATCTTTCCAGCCAATAATGTAAAATAGTAAATTACTAAACCAAGTTTAGAGGATTTTCTGAAAATAGCATCTCTTTTAACAACTCATCTACTTCAACAGGTGGATTGATGCATGGATGTTGGCAGCCCCCATTATATTGATAACAATTTGCTCGAGTTCTCAAGGACAAAGTATTCAAATGAATGCTACTGTTTCAACTGATGGATCAGGCCAGTTCACGACGATTCAAGCGGCTATCAATGCTGCTCCTAACATGAGTGTGACAAAGTACTACATTTGGATCAGAGCAGGTCGTTATATGGAGAACATATTGGTAGGAAAAAAGAAGCACAACATCGCGCTTATTGGAGATGGGATGGACCAGACTGTGATATCGGGCAACAAAAGCAACGCCACAGGTTTCGGCACCTTTGAAACTGCAACTGTAGGTTAGTTGGAAGTTCGTAGTTCAGCGACTCTAGCCAATAGCTCATTTTCTTTTGGACAACAATCTGAAGTCCACACTTGACAAAAATTAAGTTAAAAGAATTTAAGTTAGATTTGGTAGAAAAACTGTTTATGCATGGTACGTGTACTATATCAAAAGAGCAGTATCCGGACATAGGTGCAGTACAGCGTACATCAGAATATACATGTAGTATGGAAGCATGGTTGTTAGAATCATACGATTCTCGATTTGTATTGTACGATTCAATATGATTTTGTGGGTAATCGATACAAATAGGCTGCCTGAATCGGAAATAGCTGTGAATCATAAGTGAATCGCTGATCTGAATCGGTGAATCAAATCGGTGAATCGTTTGATTCACTTAAAATTTCTGAAATTCATTTTTTTAGTCTTGTTTTGCCTTTTTGCTGTTGGAAAAGGGTTCAAACTATTATTTTCAGGTCTTTAGTATTGTTATATGCCATCTTTTGTCTATGTTTCTCCTTATGTACTATTATAGGTAACAAGAAAGGAAGATTTATTACGAGAATGAATCGAAAATGAGAAAGATAAATGGAATACAATCACCCTATTGACCTTCTAAAGGTTTGTTTTGTTCTTTTAACTCTTTTTTTACAAAAAAGAAAACAAGGGGGATTCACCAATCCTCGTCTCCTGGTAGTTGCAATAGAAGTAGTTTCCCTAATACTCCACATCTTTATCAAATCATAATTTAGAAGAAGGTTTTTATTGATTTAGGCCTAAAACTTTCATTTGTAGTATATGTTTTTGTGACCCTAACCAATATACAAAGGTTTCCGCGCGTTATAGAAATCATGACTGAATCGAAGCGATTCACGATTCCAAAAAGGATTATTTTGATTCACGACTTAACAACCTTGCACGGAAGTAATTAAACTACAAAAATAAGAAGAAAAACATATCGATAGTTTTCTCAATTTTTAATCCAGAACTCAAAATTAAAATGCACTATCAGTCTATCAGTATGTCCTTAATGGATTCAAATGTCGCGTCAGTACGCTAATACTACTCATGTTTCTTCATCTACAGGGATAAAAGGCCAAGGCTTCACTGCGCAACACATTACTTTTGAAAATTCGGCTGGTCCATACGGGAATCAAGCTGTTGCGGTAAGAATTGAAGCAAACTTTTCTGCTTTCTACAAGTGTCGGTTTCTGGGATACCAAGACACCCTATACACCTATAAACACAGACAATTTTTCAGAGAATGTGAAATCTTTGGCACTGTGGATTTCATTTTCGGGGACGCAGCAGTAATTTTTCAATATTGTATGATTTACGTGCGCACACCTCTTGACTCTCAAAAAAACACTATAACAGCACAAAAAAGAGAGTTTCCACGGGACAAAACTGGTATCGTTATTCAGAATTGTACGATTACCGCTGCACCTGGCCTAGCTCCACAACTTTCAAAATTTCAAACATTTTTAGGCAGACCATGGGGGCTTTTCTCAAGAACAGTTGTAATGCACTCCTTTCTTGATTATTTGATTGACCCATTGGGCTGGCTAGCTTGGGAAGGTCGGAGTCCAGATAAACTAGATGAAGTATTTTACGCGGAGTATGAAAACCAAGGCCCGGGAGCTAATACAAAAGGCAGAGTTCCATGGGCTCGAGAAATCAACAACTCAAATGAAGCAGCTATGTTTACAGTCAAGAACTTCATTAATGGGGACCAATGGATTCCATGGACAATTCCTTTTGACCTAATGTAAATTGCTGTGTGTCTACAATACATCGACGTGGAACTTTCTTCGAAAAACAACAGAATATGTAGTCAAACATGTACAATGCTTAATTATCTGTGAATGCCATTCATCAATAACTATAACCATGTTTGTCTATGATATTACTCTCTGATTTATTCCATTGTGAACTGTGTCAGATGCATAATAATGGAAAATGCATGGATAAGCTTATCAAATCACGAGAAGGGGGGCCAAGGACAATCTGATTGAAAATTTCATACTGCTATTAACGTAAATGAAATAAAACAGTAGAATGTCTCTTTAACATTGATAAGTGTCATTACCTTTAACATTGATAGTTTCATTGTCGTTGAGTATTCCTCTAAACCGACAGTAACATGAATTGTATGAAAAATAGCACAACTTTTTTCAGGTCAAATGGAGATGCATTCAAATGATCGCTGACAAAGAAATAGAGCAAACGATGATTTCGAATTCAAGTCATTCGAATGCAACGGTGATATAACTTTTCTCAAGAAACTCTACCTCTTCATGCCCTCTTCACACTCCTCCGCAAAAACGTTTAGATCACCTCTTTGCCACAAAGTTAAACAGGTCCAGCTAACGTTTTGATTAGTAGATAGGTGTTGAACTGTGTAGGAACAGATAAACAAGTGCTACTTCTAATTCTCTTGCACCTTCTGCTGCCGATGGAGACAACTTGTGGCAAATAAAGATGCTGCATCAGTGAAGAAACAGATGTATCAACATTAATCCTAATGCAGTTCCGTCTTTCTTAAAATAAGGTCATCATTCATCCAAGAGCACAGTGGCCTTTACCCAAAAACAAACAAACATATGGAGGGGATGGACTTGATGAAAGCAAGTAAGCAACTCTTAGAATCCAGAAATTAGTACCACCCAAATATGCAAATGATAGACATGCACGTAGATGTGGGTAACATAGGAGATGTGCAACTTGATGGATGTCAACTGAAAGAAAACAAATTACATTTCAGAGAAATGGATTTGGATTTTTTACTGTTGCCAAGTGGAAGTGAATGGGAATGAGAGAGATCTGTCTTGTACTACTAGTCGCTTTAAGAGAGCAACATCAGAGATGTATAGGCGAGCCCTTCAACATCTGCAGTTCTGCCACAAGTTTTGAGCCCTTCAAATTACAAGTTTTCTTTCGTTGACAAGTGAAAAAAAGAACTGCCCAGCTAAATAAGGAGCTACACTATCTACTTCTCGTCACAGGCAACCTGGACCAAGACAATAAGCAACAAATCAAAACAAAAGTGATAGCATTCACACGATGGAAGTAAGGTTGGATTCCACTGACCTCAGCTTTTAAGGACTGCACAATCTTAAGCTATTTGACTAGTAGTTCACCCTCAGGAATGGCTGCGATAGTTCTCAGCTCATCTTTCAAATAATCCCACCCCAGCATACACGATTGCTATTGTGAAATAAAGCCAGATAGCACTGATCTATTTTTCAAAAAGTTCAAGCACTTTCCACTAAAACTAATTGCCAAATCCCTCCCCTTTTTTCTTATTCATATTATAACCAAAAGGATGATCTTCTTCAGTTCAATTCTCAACTCCGCCTATTAAACTTAAACTTTGCACACTTAATTTTTTAAATTTTTTTTTATCTAGAGAAACTGACCTCAGGCTTTTTGTTTGGGTTCTTGACTTAGTTTTTTGTCCATATGTATGAAAGTATAATAGGAACAAATAGAAACTCAAGTTGGAAGAGGGCCAAAAAAAAAAGAAGTATTTGTTTGTCAGCACAAACAATATGGTACGTTCAAGGGGAAAAAAATAAAAAAATTGAAAGGCGTACCAGAGCAGCACCTATAGAGTACCTATTACCCATTGCGTAACTGCCCTACCAGGATATCAAAAAGAAACAAAGATGTTTGTACACACTCATTATGTATTTTGAGTCTTTGACATACCAGAGCCATATCCATATTCAGTACATGCATGAGAACACTTTTGGAATACCCTTGCTTCATAGCTTAGGAACTTTAACTTCCGCCAAGTGCTAATGACCAATGTTGATAGAGGTTTGTCGAGTATTCAAGTAAATTCCTAGTTGCTGTTGCATATATATTCTTGATAGAAATGGCCATCAATTCCATCAATTCATGCAACATGAGTGATCTATACTTACAGTCAAGAAATACAAGTTTGACAAAATCGTAAAACGCTATCATGGATTTAAAATTCTTCAGATTACATGTGAAAGAATAAGAGGGAAGAGCGGCAGCAAGTAGGGCATAAAAATTATCGATTCATTCAGTTATTACTTCCATAAGACAAAAAAAGGAGGAAATCAACTAACAAACAAACAATTAACCAAGCAAGGCTATAATAGCCCCAGCAACTGCAGCTAGTTGTCTCACAGCATTATTGTTGGCTTTGAAGGGTGAGTTACTGAATGACTCCTCACAAGTATCAGCATCGACGATAGTCGCACTTGCCTGCATAGTAGCTTCGTAATTATTTATGCCCACATTCGCAATTGCATCAGGGATTTCATCAAGAGCTTCCTCGTACACTGAAACACAAACATTGAGACTTTGTCTTACGAGACGATCCTTTGTCGTTTTGAGTAAATCATTTGCTTGGTTGAAAATGGTATTCGCTTTACCCAGTGCAGCTTTTAAAATGATACGAACAAGCCCTTTGACATCTGCGGTTTTGCTATCAGGGTTTGACCTTAATGTTGAGATACAAATACGGGGATAGTCAGTTTTCTTGCAGGTGTCGGCTATTAAATCACCATGTGAAAAATAGTTTTGAGTAAAGAGGACTAAAAAGAAAGAGAAGCAGCTTTCCTCTCATTGTGAGATGCATACAAGGGAGTGTTGCAAAATGATTCAAGGAAGAAATCAAAATGACACAACAAGGATAGCACAGAAAGGAACATACACAACCTAATAGCTTCTGTTATTTAAAGCAGTATATGGTCCTTTACAATCAAAGATATTTAATGATTGGTAATAATCTGATTACCAAAGAATCAGTTCATACTGATTCACCTACCATAAGTATGAAATCTGATTACCAAAGAATCAGTTCATACTGATTCACCTACAATAAGTACGAAGACCAAAATAGAACGATATCTTGTCCTGATGTAATAGTCTAAGAAATAAACAAGCTAACAATGCACCTTTTCCCCCTACATTTGAGTATTATCGTCCTTATTTGGTATCAAATGTGTATGAAAAAAAATCTTGGTTTGAGGGATCAAACAAGCATATTAATAATAAATTTCAAATTACATTGAGTCATTATCATCCTAGACCCCACATTAAATATAGAAAAATGCAAATCTATGCTTTTGCAGAAAGTTAACCAATACGTTAGCCTTTAATCCAAATTACCATAAACTCAGATAACAATGATTCACCTTCCAGAAAAAAGATTGACAAAACTTGAACAATACCTAGTCTCCATGTATTAAGTCTAGAAGCAAACAAGATAACAATGCATGTTTTTTTGTACATTTCTAGACTGCATGAAATGTATGAAAGAGAAAATCTGGGTTTCAGGGTCAAATAAGCAAATTAACTTTGAATTTTATTTGACTCGTTATTTTCCTAGAATCACCCAAAAATTAGGAAAGAAAAAATTATACTGTAGATATTTGAAGAAAGTTAGTCAAAACATCTCTGTTATCCTCTAACATTTTTATGTTCATCTTTTCTTTTAGGGTAAATTACCAAAATCAAACCTGAAGTCTTTAGAAATTAGATTGCCCCCTCCAGGTTGGGAAATCACAAATTACCCCAATAGCATGAGAGGTAACCCCCTTAGTGATGTAGCCGATAGGGAAATCAACAGAATCAGTCTCACACAATCAAATCCTAATTACAATGGACCAAACTGTTCTTTTGGAGCGAGTACAAGGCTGTAGACGTGCGAAATAGCTTTTCACAAGCTAAAAAATGACGCTTTGGTCCATTGCAATTAGGATTTGATGATGTGAGACAGATTCTATCAAATTTCCCAATGGTTACATCACGACAGGTGAGGTAATGCTGCTGTTTTTCTTATATGGCAAAGTCAAGTCAATCATCAATCAATTACATGCGATACGATTTGAGTACACTTCAATTACATCAAGAAATCAGAGCTGAGACAATTGTAGAAGGCTATCACGGATTAAACATTCTTCAAAGCTAAATGCAGAAAATTGAGAGGTAAGAGCGGTGGAGAATAAAAAAACGATTGATTCCTTCATTTATTCATACAATATTGCAAATGAAGGAGGAAATGGGTTAAAAAACAGGATATCAACCATGCGAGTCTATAATGTCCGCAGCAACAGGAGCTAGTTGCTTCACAAGTATCAGCATCGTCACAAACTGCATCTGCTTTTATTATAGCCGTCGGATTATCTGTGCCCACATTCTGAATAAGCTTCAGGATAAGAGGCTAAGAGCTTCTTCATACATCGAAGCGCTAGTATCAAGACTTTGTTTTAGAAGTTGGTCCTTTGTCTGTTTGAGTAAATCATTTACTTGGTTGAGAATAGTATTCACTTTCCCAGTGCACTTTTCAAAATGATACGAATGAGCCCTTTGACATTTGCAGTTTTGTTATAAGGTTTGACCTTAAGGTTGAGATACAAATAATGGGATACACAGTTTTCTTACAGGTGTTGGCTACTAAATCACCATTTGAACAGTAAATTAGAGTGAAGAGGACCGAAGGAAAGAAAATTGACATTCCTCATGGTGATATACATCCTCATTCCTTTACACAGGAGAGTACAAAAACGATTTAAGCAAGAAACTGAAAACATATAGTAAGGGTAACCTAGGACTGCTTCCCTTACATAAAAGAGTACATGGACTTCAACATGACAAGCAAACCCAATATATGCTGGAATCTGATTACCATTGTCTCAGATTACATCGATTCATCAACAATAAATAGATTGTTAGACCATTTGATTGATTCTATCAGATTTCTCTAATTGCCGATCTTTAGGCTTGATTTATCACATTTAATTTTCCTTAATGAAATAGCAGATACTTAGGCTTGATATGAGCTACTATTTGAGTTTCCATTCCGTAATGGTCATTCTCCTTGAGAGATGAATATACAGAAAGCTTCTCTTACATAGATATATATAAAATAAAATAAAGGAATTTTATCAACTCTCCGAAAGGGCGCGTTCTAAATAGCCATGGATACAAATTCTATATTCTAACTGCATATTCTAGATTTTAGTAGAATAAGATAACATGTTAGGATTAAGTTGCCAAAAAAAGTCGATAATTTAAACATTCAATAAAACTAGAAGAACTAAACTTAATTTGCAAATATCGCCTTATAGAAAATTTATTTTCTTAATCGGCCCCCTAGAGTGCAAATCGTGGCTCCGCCCTTGATCAAATGTCTCTCAAAGAGAAAATCTTTGTTTCAGGAGTCAAACGAGCTTGTAAAACGCCAAATTTTGAGTTATATTTCAATCATTATTCTCCTGGAGTCACCATAAAATACATGAATTTAAATCTATACGTTTGCAAAAAGTTAATCCACTCACAAAGGCCTGACGTGCCGTCGCCTCGCAACAAAGATTAGTCATCACCCCTGTCACGACCACCTCCTCAACACCCATCTCCCTCAGCCGCGTGCCAGTGAACTCGCCCTACGTGTTCTTCTGCACCACCGCGTCGTTAGGTAGCCGATCGAGATCGGGCATCAGCTCCGACTCCGGCGTGCCATCGAGTATGAGGTCATTGTTCAACCACTCGCCCAGCATGCCGTAGTGATGGCTATGGGGATGGTGGCGCGTCAGCAGAGGTCGATGGGGGTGTTGATAGATGGGAGGGTGGGTTTTACCCTTGAAATGTAGATTTGGGCACTTTCAGGAAGTGCATTATCTAAACACGCTTTCAAAAGGTGAATTTACCAACCACGCTTTCAAAAGGTGAATTTACCAACCACGCTTTCAGAGGGTGCATTTAACAAACACGTTTTTAGTATTTGTTTTTTGGGGTCATTTTGTATTGTAGAAAGTGTGGGTTTAAGAGGCACAATTTTTAAAGGCGTGTTTACTTGCAAACCCAATAAGGATTTACTTAATTTTTTTCGCTTATTCCGTCTTAACCCACTATGAAAGTGTAAAAGGAAACCACGTTTTCAAGAAAGCGTGATGAGCAAACACTTTTTCACGTAGTTTGGGAATAAAGTACAAAAAGTCAAGTTTTATTTAATAAAGTTGGAAAATGTTAACGTGTGCCCAATAAGCACACACATTAAGTGTATTGAAATGTGTATAGTAATATTTGAAAGTGTATTGAAAAATGGAAAAGGTGTATTTGAATGTGTGTTGTATTTTGTTTGTTTGTGTACATATTGAGCACGCGTTAGCAAGACCCAATAAAGTTATAAACAAAACGCAAATCAGTTAATCAACCGAGTTTCGCTTTTTGATCTCGTATTTCTTGTAAGATGAGGAAGATGGTTCAGATTTTGCGGCCACTTATGATACTTGGGTCTGCTTTGGCTCAAAAAAAAATTCAAATTTGTTTATTTTTGTTATTATTCAAAAAAAAATTGTCATTATTCAAAAAAATTGCATTTGATAGTTTTTATTGGTTTTTTTTGTAGTTTATTGGTTTGTCTCCACAAAATGTGTTTAAAAAGTATAAAATTATTAACCAAACTCAAATTTTTTTTTTCATAAAGAGACAAAAATCCAATAAACCACTGAAATTTGGATTAGTTTGTGTTTAGTGAACTTTTTTAAAATTTTGATTTACTTTTTTATGTTCCTCTCATCTAGACAAACCTGTAAATCATAAAAAAAAAAAAATTTAACTAAAACAAGCCTTAGAGAGGAGAAAGAATTGCGGGAAAGAAAAAAAAATTGCTCAAGAGAGTAGAAAGAGAATGTGCAGTATTTCAAAACAAAGTGTATAAGGATAGGATAAAAAAGGTGTAAGAATATCCGATTGTTCGGCCTCAGGCACCTGAGTATAAATGTCGGCTTCACTTCTACTATTTTTGATGATTGCAATATTCAACATCTAGTTGATAAAATACAACTTAAATAACTCGAAGAAAGCTTTTAAGTTTTCACTACTATTTAATGATCGATCTACTTACCAACTTTGACGGCTCAAAATGTGATTCCCGATCTCAATTCAGTAGGAAAAGCCCTTCATATTCTAGTGTGCGGGAATAGATGGGACTTTTTTGGTTCTATCCCCGTAAGGGTGAGGCCCCTAACAAATTCTATTTATAGGCAGTTTAGGCAAAAGAAAAATTGTTTTACCATGACAGAAAATAAAAGCCAAGTACAGAAAAACAAATACAAAAATTAACTTTAAATTATAGTTACCATCAGTTTCAAAGTAAGAAAAACAAATACAGAAATTAATTTAGTTTCATTCTCTCTAATGGGGATAGTCAGTCACAGTCGCATTATTGGTTGTTAACAAGGACGTAGATTGAGGCAAAAGCGTTGGACAGGTGTGTGGAGCGAAGAAGAAGAATGTGTAAACAATTCAGTCCAAGTCTGGAGAACACAATTCAGCAAATGATGGTACCTTCGTTTCACTGCCGTAAGAAGAAAGTCATATGTGGTTAGAACTCTGCCAATTTCCTCCGTCCAAGAGGTGAAATCTATGAAGCACCAACACCTCTCCGAGACCCCGTATCACAGTGTCCACGACTGTAGTGCTTTTTTGGATGGGGACACGGCGGTGTGTGTATATAAATATGTGTAAATAAACATATGATCAGAATGCAATGTTCCCCAATTCTACGATCACGGACCTAAGCCGAAACCCCAAGAGTACCTAAACAACTTAATTGAAAATTGCCAAATTCGCAATTTATCGACGAGTTCTAATAGCCTTCAAACTTGGGGCTGTAAAAAATCGCCTCTGGATCAATACTCACCACCCTAATCATGACTAATGATAGATTTCGGCCAAATTCATTCGTTTAGGCCTTCAATTTAGTAATTTTGATATTTTAGGTAATAATTAGATTACGAATTACTCTTAGCGTGTAATTCCGTTTACATTGTTTCCCATTGGGACTTATCTTATTTTTCTTTCTAGTTTTCAATTTTTGGAGTTTCCCCAATTTTCGGGATACTTTAATTTTTAGGTAAGTTTTGCTAGGGTTTGCTAGTTTTCCCTATAAAAGGGCATGTAACCTCTATTATTGAGCAGCTTTTAATCAAATATAATTCTGAGTTATATCTCTTTCTTCTTGTGGATTCAAGCACCTCGTGGATTCGAGACCTATTCTCGTTTGAACTAGTACGCAACTAGTTTCTCGTGGATTCCGCTGCGTCAATATATAATTAAATAAATAAATATACACGTGGCACGTCGTGTCCGTGTCCTCATTTTTTTTTAAATTGCAGTGTCTCCATGTCCATGTCCGTTTTTGTGTCCGTGCATCTTAGGGTGAAATACATGTTGTCAATACGTGCAAGGGGGAGGTTGAACTGGGTTAATATGGCAGTTATCGCCACCACGGTGAGACAGTTAGATTGATCATGGAATGAGATAGTGGGAGCAGTTAGATTTTGCCAAACACCATTCCGAAGACAGACGGCAAAAGTTTGAGGCCTTGAATCAATCATGGCCGTTGCTTTACTAATAATCTCAGCCCTAAGTTTTTTGTTTAAAACCAATCTCAACCATTAATTTAAGGCAAATTATATCTAAGGGTCCAAAATATAAGAAATTCAAATATATATATATATATATATATATATATATAGGCAAATCTTTTAGTCAGGGATCCTTGACTTTACTTAAAGTCAGAACCTTATCTTTCTCGATTGAATTTTGATGATTCAAACCGTCCATTGTGTTTAGAATGTGTTTTTAATGGTACCCACAAGGAATCATAAAAAAAATGACTGTGAAGGGCTTGATCCAAGCAGTTTTTGACAAAACTGTACATACGTAAATTTTATCAAAAACTGCTTGAATTAAGTCTTTTCCGGTCATTTTTTCTGATGATTCCTCGTGGGGACTCTTAAAAACACATTCTGGGGACTCTTAAAAATACATTCTAAACACATTGGACGGTTGAGATCATCAAAATTCAATCAGAAAATGTGAGGTCCTGACTTTAAGCAAAATCAAGGATCCCTTACTAGAAACCCTCCCTATATATATATATATATATATATTGGAGGCCGAGGCACATATTCTGTGTGTGCAAGTGAAAATCTATGGAGAGGAAGAGGGGAAGTGGGTAGTTTATTTTGGTGAGTGGTTGAGTTCAAGTGATTTTACTACTTTATCGTAACGGTTAATTAATGTACAGTTAAAAACAATTGTGAAATATAGTTTTTTATAAGGACAATATTGGAAATTACTTTTACGACATGGCTTCAAAAAAGTGTTCACACCAATTGGTGTTCTCCCTTTCTTTCAGCAAGGATTGTGTTGTGCACGGCCAGTATGGGGCCCACCCTGGGTCCCGTTATTTGATCCAAATCGTTCCTTTTGTTCGTCTTGTCGAGTATGTTGTCCATGCAAAAATTCAAGTTGATTAAACTTCGGTGACCATTTAGCTTTTAGTTTTGTGGAAAAAAATTAGCTACAACAATTACTTTAGTTTTTCGTTTTCAAGAAAAATGGTCTCCAATCAAGTAGTTATAAATTTTCGATTAATCTGAATTTTTGCATAAACGACCTAGTCGATGAGACGAACAAAACAATAGATATGTAGATATTCCAGATGCCATGTGGAAACCACTTGTCACGCCCTCATATTTAATAAACTAAATATACAAAATATCTACGTGGAACAAGTTAAAAGTCTTACAATTTCTCTCTGAATAGTCAAAGTCAACAAATACATTCTCACCAATACAAACAAACGGGTTCTAACTCAATGTTTTGAAAGCCAGACTGGAGGACGAACCAGAAAGAGAATTGGGCGGACGGGTCACCGGTTGAACCGCGGTCGAACTACTATCAAACCGTGATGTCATAATTACATTATTAATTTATATTTAATATGTAAAAAAGATATATGAAAAAAAATGTTGGAAAGAAGAGATGGCATAAGAAAAATGAGAGAGATGGAAACATGTATGTTGAATTTTAGTCCCACATCGCCTAAATAAGAGCTTTGAGACAACCTTCGACATATATAAAAGGTAAAAAGTCATGCAACAATAAAAAATCATGCCTTGCGTGGCCCACGTTTACAGTCATGTGTTTCTTGGACAGCTGTCCAAGGGATAAGGTTTCTGCTTGAAATGCAGCACTGCAACAAAAGTAAAAAGTGGAGTTCAAAATTTTTGGCACCGGTCCGGTCCGACTGACCCGTGGATGGGTCTAACGGTTGGCCGGTTAAGCCGCTATTTCACACCGGTTTTTTGAAAGGAGACCAGTTTTGGGAAATAAACGATTCTTGGGATCACCCGGACCAGAATAAGGTCCGGTTGACAGTTCATCCGGTTGAATCGGCCGGTCCGATCCGGGTTTCAAAACATTGTTCTAACTACTAGCGACCATATCTCGAATACATAAATACCAAGTTTAAAAGTTATTACATTGGTCCAAGTAGTCAAAGGATTAATATATGGAAGTTACAAAATCATCTTTCAAAACTATTAGACAAAGATGGGAAAATAACTTTGTGCATGTACAAACTCCATGTATGCATCACTTTACAAGCAACTCATCTCATACTCCATGTTGAGTACCTAAAAATTGATAGGTTGAGTTCACTAGCCCAATAGGAAAATTATTCTACTAACGCTAGGTGTATAAACATGATACATGCATAACGAATGAGTATGAGGATGGACATGACCAATGTACAAGGTTAAAATGAATGGAAGGCTATAATTCGACCACGAAGTAACCAAAATGTATCCAAGTGTCCAAGATGTCTCCAATGGTTCCAAAACAATTTTAAGTATTCAACCAAAATCCAAGTAGTTATTAAAATCCTCATTTTCACATACCGAAAGCCAATTTTCGTCAAATACGCCAAGTTAACCCAAGTACATCAAAACCGACATTTCATGAGAAAATATTCATCAATTTTATTAGGGAAGTATCCCTCTGCCAGATTTCATAGGCTCCATGCACTCCTACCGGATTTCGTGGGCTCCGTGCATCCATGGATAGGGACACCAAACGGGTGATCCCTAGAATTCATTTTATCCAATAACATCAATTCAAAACCATTTGTCTTTCAAAAGTTTCTAAATGTCCCATTTATTCCAAAAGTTCACCGTTTTCGCCAAGAAGCGTCAACCGACACATGTCTAATTCATAAAACTAAGAAATTTGTTAAATCACGTGTCCAAGGGTCAAATTTAATAAATGTAAAGTGAATTCGGTATTCATAATGATGGTATAGGTGAAATACATGAAGGAATGGACGATCGGGATCAAACGGGCGTTAAAGGGTGGCTGAAAACCACCCCAAAAACAGGGGACAGTTGCTGGAAAACAGGGGCAGCAACTACACTGTCCGGAGAATGACAGATTTCCATCATAAAAGGTGTGAAATTTCAACCCAAATGCAAGTGTGATGTTTTTGGCTAAAAATTGGATATGTAGAGCAACAAATGGACATCATGGGAGGGTAATTCAACCAACAATTGCATCAAACAAGTACTCAAATCATAGATCACAAAAATAAGCACAAACAAACCCACTATGAAAGAATTTCATGAATTTGATGGAATTTAAGAACTAGAACAAGATATATGCTATACATCACAAAGATATAACTAGAGGGAGTAGAATTTGTCTTCTTAACTCATGGGTTAAGCTCCAAATGTGGAAAGAAATGAAAACCCTAGGTTTAGAAGCTCCCAACCCGAAATGCTCCCTTCCCACGCGAAACCAACGAACCCCAGACTCCATATCACGCATAGAAGAAGTTTCTTGGGTTGAATCTTGAAGAGATTGAGTGAGGGGAGTGAATTTTTAGGGAGAGGGTGGAGAAAATTTGAGAGGGAGAAGAGAGAGAGAGGGGTCGGGTGGTAGAGGAGAGAGGGGAGTGATTTTCCTGTCCAAATGAAAGACTAACATGTTTTATATATTCACACCCCTTTACACTTGCACTCTTAAACTTCCAAATGTGTTTTAAAAAAATCCTAACGCAATCTAATACTCTCTCATTGACCCCTTAAGTCAAAATTCAATTCCTTATATTAACCCAATATTATTCCAGAAAAATTATGTAAAATTACGGGTCCTTACACACTGTGCTAGCAAGTCATGTTCCAGCACTATACTTATTTTCAAAAACCAAACTTAAGTAAAGTTTACTTTACTTTAATTTATTTATGAAAATAAGAAAATATTCCCCATTTGGAAACAATGACATTTTCAAAATTTTGAAATTCTAATTACATCGAAATCTCATCCCCACTTTTAGTACAAAACTAAAAAAAGGTTGATTTTTCTCCGAATAAAATAGGCGAAAGATAACTTTGCCTTACTCAAAAATAACTTCCAATTATACTATTGTGATTAGAAAAATCCAATGAACAATTACCGAGACTTTTTATCGGCCAAATTGAAACTTCTCAAAAAAGTATTTTTTTTTACACGGGTCCTTACACCACTTCACCTTCCTGCGCGTCTCCATCCCTAAGTTAACTCCCAATAATCAGTTTAATTTGAACCCACTCAGATTTGTGAAGAAAACCACGCTCGAGATTCTGAAGAAGTTCAGAGGCCCAGAGGTGAATTTTTTATACAAAAAAAAAAGGTTGCTTTGATTTAAAATGAAAAGACAAAAACTTTGGTTGACGATTACTAACACTTTTTGCGAACAAACAAAGTGTAATGGAGCTTTCATTTCCATAAGTCATTATACCCGCAATGAAAAATCAAAAGGGGACAAGATAGGATCAGTAAAGTTTCATGGTTATGTGGATTTCATTTTCATAAGTCACATACTTCGTTTTACTCAAGAAATTAGATTCTCTCCAACTCCAGAGTCCAGTTCATCTGTTCATAGAAATTTTTGGGTCTCTTTTTATATTTTAGAACTTGTCCAGAATATGTCGTGTTGATCCAAATGAACGGTCCCCATTATAAAGATAGGCCTGAGAAAGACCCGAAACTTGCATTAACCAGACCCTCTTGTCCATAAAAATGGACCGGAGTGGTTCCAGTTCCGTTTGGCCATTCCTCGACTGTTGTTCATAGGATCAATTCCATTGTTAACTAACGAACGACAAGATACAAAAAAGAACAATAGATCATATGAGTTGATGACACATGAGAGAGGTTTCTATATTGAACAACACAAAATGCTAATTTTGTGTGTTAGTGGATTTGCCAATTTCCTAGTTTGTTACTGTTTTGTAAGGAATCAGCTCAAATGAATTCAAGCTGTTTTGATCATCCCCTAAAGCATAAAGGAAAAAGGGCAACCAGACAAACACATACAAGAATGAGAATTAGGCATGATGACAAAGTTCCTTCCTTTCAGTATTCATTCCACATTCCAGGCATTTCCCAGACAGCGTTTCAAGATATCATGAAAGTGCAATCATTTCATGAATTTGTGTACCTATGGAGTATGGATATGGAATAATGTTGAAATCTTTGCTGTCACAATTCGCAGATGTATGTCTGTGTGCACGTATGCTTATCTAAGCTTTTGTCGAGTTTGTGCTCAAGTATGGCATGTTTTGGGCCCTTTGAATCTAATGCCGGGGAATGGGAGGGAAGTTGGGAATTAAATACAGCTTAGCAAATGTGTTTACAATAGCGGGAGTCCTCATGCATTGTGTAGTTTGTTTTTCCCCAGGCAAATGTTTTACATATGTTCACGTGTAACATTTTTTAACCTTCACTTCCTCTAAGACATGTATTACTTCCATATCTGTACTGTCTTTGTCGAATTTGAAATTGAAAGACATTCTATCATCTTAATATAACCATATGGTAACGCTATAATCGAAATTGGAGAATTTAGAATTTCAAGACATGAAGCCTGGAATCAGTAGCTTCCAATTGGATGCTCTACATCTCCCGACACTGGACTGGAGGATTGGAAGTTTTGCTGAAATCGATGTGTTTATTCAAAGCTTCTTCGGTTGTTATACTCATGTCTGACCCTGCAATTTTATCTTTCACTGTCACTTCACGCAACCAGCATATCCATTTTCCTCTACAGCTCTCTTGTATCCGGGATATTTAAGCCTAAGTGCATTCCTCCATGAAGCTGCATTAATCAAATCCGACCAACTCGATTTCAACTGGCGCACTACTAACTTCGGTAGCCTGAAATCGTGACTCTTAAATTGAAGTTTCCATTTCTTGAAGCAGGTTAGTAAATAAACTCAACTAGTCTCTATATACCTTGTTTCAATACTTTAAATTGTCAAACTGGCATTGTTGAGCATGTGTTAACTTTGCGATCTCAGTTATGATATTTTGTCTGCAAATTCTGCTCCACCATTCCATGGGCAGTTTGTTTCCCTTTTTTAGCAGAAAAAAACTAGCGCATTTTTCAGTGTCACTTTTGCTATTAAGAAAAAATCTTGTTACCCGTTGTTTCATAGATTTACGTGGAAAACATGAGGCTAAGAGCGAGTCCAATAGTGCAAAAATGGCTTGAGCCACTGCCAAAGTCACACAATTGGCAAGCCCCTTTGTGCTACTTTTTTTTGCGTCAGTCAATTCCTCCAATAAATGGCAGCGAGAAAGGCTATGCCTCTGTGCCACATCATCAAACCCAACAACCAATTCCAAATGCCATCGCACCAACAATGCCATTTTTTTTGGCAAAATGTCAAAATAAAAAGTGGCAATGACTCAAGCCATTCTGGCCTAACCAGTGGACTTGCTTTTAAAGTTAACTACTGTCAGTTTATGGAGAAGAAGACTTGAGAGTGCTGATTTTTTATTGTTGCAATGCATAGGTTTTACCCATATTCAATGTCGTCACAGGATAGGGTACAACTCGGTGACGAAAGCTTCCTCTGTGTGTATGGTGACCTATTCTTTTTCAGCTAAGATAGCTTAGCACTAGAAACATTACTATCTAATCAGTCATTCAGATCCACTTGAATTGCCTCCAGCCTATTCTGCTTCCCTTCTTTCCACTAACAGTCAATTACTGGTGTAGTAATCCTCGGTTACATAAGCAGTTTAGTGCATATTGTGTGCCTTTATAACATGATGATTACTAAAATGGTGTTTGATTCTATTTTATTTTTTGCAGAGCGTGATAAAACTAGGCGAAGGGCTTTTGGATAAGCCAGAAGACGTGTGTGGAAAAAAATGGAATCCTCTACACAGCTACAAGAGATGGGTGGATTGAGAGATTCCACAGAAACGGATCTTGGGAGGATTGGAGGAGGATTCAAAGCGAAGCTTTACTTCGAATCAAAATAACAAAAGAAGGCAGTGTCATCGTCTGTGATGCTGAGAAGGTAACAAGGAGTATTAACATTAGCAGAGTATAGAGGGGAGATCAAATGGTGCCTTTTTAACTGTGACACAGTAAATATCGGTATTCTAAAGTACTAGTTAATGTGGCTTAATTCGTAAATGATTGTGAATTTTAAGCCAGTAGTTCCATCCATGTGGAGGAGTAGCTCATAGAAGTAAGAACAGTTTGTCATGTGCAGGGTTTGCTTAAGTTTGGTGAAGATGGTGTAACTGTTCTTGCATCACAAAGGTATCGGTGTATGTCATGTTAATATCAATCATATCTTGCCAGTTTATGGTGAACAGATAGAGGCCTGAGGATATTTGATTATCTGGGGAGTTCTGCTGTCATTTCAATGCTGGTAGGGTCCTTAAATGATCATTGATCACCATCTGCATCTTTAGACTATGAAGGATTTGATGCCGTTTGAGGTCCGTGGTAGGGCCGCAAAATCCTTTTATCATTTGATGAGAAAATAAGAAGAAAAACCACCTTTTAAGCTATGAAAGACCTAAGTTACATTAACAGACATACTAAAATTTCACCATGGCTAGGCGGGTCAACCTTAAATTAGGATGAACCAGTAAAAGTATTACGGATAGATACCAC
This sequence comes from Vaccinium macrocarpon, assembly GCA_022606695.1. Lineage (NCBI taxonomy): Eukaryota > Viridiplantae > Streptophyta > Magnoliopsida > Ericales > Ericaceae > Vaccinium > Vaccinium macrocarpon. The sequence continues at coordinate 6,827,457 of CM040173.1, read as the reverse complement.
TGAGCTTGAAAGAATACCTTGCTTGTTTGCTGGATCAGTCCATATGGCACTTTGTCCTCTCTTTAGTTGGGCCCTTGCTAGTGAACCGTGGAATTAGTGCTCGGACATCAGTTGCATGTGCTAGACATAAGCTGCCCCGAAAACCCTGAGTTATCGAAACGAAAGAAAAGAAAAGAAGAATACCTTGCTAGTCTGCATTTTACAAGCACTGCACACTTGGGCATAATCCATGTTATCGAACCTAGAATGTGCAAGTCTAGTCACATTACTTTTTTTCCTCGAACAGAATAACAGGCCATTTCATGTCATATTGGTATGGAAATGTAAATGCTTTCAACTTGGAAAGTAGACTTGTGGCACTTGGTTAACTAAGAGAATCATTTTCTATTGGAGCCAATTTCTTCTGTTGAATTTTTTTTACGGTTTGGTAGCATATGAAACTGGTTCATTACTGTTGCAATCAAGCACTTGTCGGTTTGGGGATATTTCATGGTTTTGTCACTTGCAAGGCTGCCTGTATCAAATATCAATCCACTTTAACTGTATTAGGAACTGCAGGGTCAGTGTTTTCATGTTTAAGCAACAAAGAGATTTCAAATTACTTAATTGTGCTCGGGATTAGTCCTTGGACAGAAATTGGCTATGGTTCTTACGTTCTTATTTAGGTTTGCGGATGACGTGGTTGAAGCATCAGATGGTAGCTTACACTTCAGTGTTGCAAGCACCAAGTTTGGACTTCACGACTGCTTCTTTGATGTGCTTGAGGCAAAGCTTCTTAAGTATGATCCCGCATTGAATGAGACATCGATAGTGCTCAATGGCCTTTGTTTTGCAAATGGTGTTGCGCTTTCTGCAGACCAAGATTATCTGGCTGTCGCACAGAAACTTGGAAGTAAGTGATATTTGTTGTAGAAAAATGACGCTTCCTTCCTTCTTGAATCGTTCGTATGCTATCTTACTACTCCCCCCATCCTTGTTCAATTTCACTCTTCTCGATCCGATTAGAAGCGATATTAAATATGGAGACAGAGGGAGTACTTTCTAATAACCTGGCATTTCTGTTTGTTGGTCAGATTTAGGTGCCTAAAGTATTGGCTAAGTGGTGAAAGAAGAGGGAAAATAGAGATTTTCGTTGACAATCTTCTTGGTGGACCTGATAACATCAAACTTGCACCTGATGGATCATTTTGGATTGCTCTGCTCCAGGTACTTAAGTACGAAAAATACAACTGCATTAGATGACCGAAAACTGCTTTCGACAAATTCCATAACAACCTTTGACAATCTAAAAATTTCTCTCGACGAATTAATATACCAATCCATTTGTAGCTAACGGGGTGGTTGTTTGTCACAGTTAACCTCTGGCGGGTTGGAATATGTTCACACTTCCAGGGCATTGAAGCATTTGGTCGCGACATTTCCCAAATTGTTAGAGCAAGTGAAAGGCGTGCATACGAGAGCAACGGTAGTAAATGTAGCTCCCGACGGCAGGATAATCAGGAGTTTCGATGATCCTGATGGAGACGTGATGTCTTTCGTGACATCGGCCCTAGAGTTTGAGAACCATCTCTACTTGGGAAGTCTCAATTCCAACTTTGTTGGGAAATTGCCACTGAATGGTGCAAAATAATCTTAGCTTTGAATGATCAGAGAAGGAACACAGAATTGTGTATTTTCCTTTTTCTAATTCCTACGTTAATCTCGTGACAAATATGTGGTGATACAGAGTACCACCACGCGGGGGTTTGATGGGCTTACCCCAGGGCCCCAGTTGCGCCTTTTCGTTTGGCGCTACCGTCTTTGTCTATCAAGTTGATCGCCCACCAATTGTTTTTTTTTTTTTTTGGGTCATCCGTCATTCTATTACATGGAAGAGGGAGGAGAAACTTCATCCTGAAATGTAGTGTCAGCATCCAAGAGCTCTATCGCATGAGCTAGCCACCACTTGCTCCACCAATTATTTACGACACTAGCATCTATATATATTTCATGCACTCTGGGATTTTGGTTGGTGGCTTAGTTAAATCATTTTACCATTTTGAGACCATGGTGCATGCATGTCTGCATTTCAATATCAAGGTTTTAATTATTGGAATATTTGTTTATTTATATCAAATGACACGGAGGTGATAAGATTTTCATGTTCCTCTCCCAAGTCCCACAAGCTGCATTTTATAGTAGAGTTTAGTTGTCAACACATTAATGACACTAAAAGTCAGGGTAATTTGGGGAAAATAAGAATGCAAAAGCTCCTTTGTGCTTCTCAAAGGCTAATTCTATTGACAACCCACTTTTTGCTTAATAAAACCCATTGCAAGAGTGGATTCTATATGGCAATGGGATGTATTTAGCAAAAAGTGGGTTGTCAATAGAATTACCCCTTCTCAAATTGAGATGCAACTACGACATCAAGACTCAAGAGTTGAATTTCATTTGCTAATAGGGGTGTGTGGATCAAATTGGTTTGGTTTCATGGTAAACCAAGAACCAAACAAATAACTACAAATTATAAATTTGGTGAACCAAACCAAACCAAACCAAAAACGGCATAGGACCAAACCATTACAATACAGTTCGCTTTTGGTTTTGAAGTACGGTTTGCTTGAGATTGAGAAATCATTTTTGTAAACTTGCAGAGATATAATAAACCAAAACTCATATAAAAACCAATAGTATTAAAATAAAAAAAGTAATTGGATTTCATGTGTAGAAATTTAGGGATATTTAGGAAAATTGGTCATGGAATGGAATCATTCGAATGGAAAGTTGCATTAGGAAATAGGAAATTAGTTGGCAATGAAAATGTTCTTTTGGTGTATGAAATGGAAATGAGTTGTGATATATAGAAGTTAGGAAATAGGAAATTAGAAAATAGGAAATAGGAAAATGTTCTTTTTGGTGTATGAGTGGAATCACTAGAATGTAAAGTTACATTAGGAAATAGTAAATTAGTTGGCTATGAAAATGTTCTTTTGGTGTATGAAATAGCAATGGAATTGCACTAGTATGAGTTGCTAATAGAATCACCCACTATTAAGTTATGGGAAAAATTATACGTATTTCTCTAAATTTTCAATAGCTGCTATTATGAATTTTTTTATAAGTGCAACTGTGAAAGGAAGCATTTAAATATTTTTGAAATTATTTTTCATGATTTCTAGTACTCTTTTTTTGTTTTTTTTAAAGAAAAAACACAAGTTATATATGTGTGATGGTTATGTTAAATTAACCATTTCACATAAGTCCATCATTCAAGTGACCAAGACCAATCATAAATGAAATAATGGAAAAAGAAAAGACCACTCTTTAAGGACAAATTTATTTGCAATTTCCTTTCATTCCTAAGGTTGAGGGTAAAGAAGAAATCATCGTAGTTACCTGAGATGTGACACAACCGCATCATCAATGAATATTTAGAAGATATGTGATGCATCATTTCAAATAGCACCATTTCGTTTGGCGTTATTGAATATTTTTGCGGAAACCCGGTTGGGCCTTTTTGTTTGGCATTACTATATATCTTTGTCTATCAAGTCAATCATCAACCGATTGTTTTTTTTTTTTTTTTGTCATCCGTCATTCTATTACATGGGAGAGGGAGGAGAAACTCCATCCCAAAATGCAGTGTGGATATCTAAGAGCTCTCTATTGAATGAGCTAGCCAACACTTACTCTATCGCATCTATATATATTTCATGCACTCTAGGATTTTGGTTGGTGGCTTTGTTAAATCATTTTACCATTTTGAGACCATGGTGCATGAATGTTTGCATTTCAATATCAAGGTTTTAATTATTGGAATATTGGAATATTCTTCTACATGTATCAAATGACACGGTGGTTATAGGATTTTCATGTTCCTCTCCCGAGTCCCACCCTTCACATTGTAAGACATAAGAAGAAAATGCTTTTCCCACAAGTTGCATTTTATTGTAAATTTCGTTGCCAACACATTAGTGATACTAAAAGCCAGGGTAATTTTGGAAAAATAAGAATGTGAAAGTTCTCGCACTCAATCCTCATTTTCACGAATATAATTAGTTTGTAGATTTTTGAAGAATGTTTTCACACTTGTAATCCCACTTTTAGTCGCGTACAAGCATTATGTGACTCAACAATTTTTTTACGAAATCAGAAGGCCTCATCAACTCCTTGCATTCCAACAATATGTCAATAATTCATTCATGGTCTTGGAAATAGAGCCATAGTAAAAGATGTGAAAACCTCTAATGACTAACTTGCTTTGTTTGTTCAAATTGAAACCTAGATCAAGATTTCACACCTACCCCTACAAAATCCAATTCCTTCACAAGTCATCACCCTCTTTTAACCCAGGCAGCAACGAAATTGTGAATTATATTATTGGGAACATTTTGTTCTCATTTCTCATCAAATACCTGAAAGCAAACAACTCAAGAAAATAAATAGTGGTCCACCTTTCCAGGAAAAAACAGTAGTATTTTACAATTAGACATCTACTCCTTTATTCATACACGATTCCAAATTAATTTGCTGCAGATAACAATTCATGGGTTAAACAATCTATAGATAGCATGTTTACACATGCAATCAAATACTACATCATTTAACAGGCCTTAGCGTCATAAATGGCAATTTGTCAAGTTCCTGGCTCAGAATCAGCCTTGAAAAATTCAACAATGCTAGCTAGTAGGGTGTCCAGCAGGTCAACCAAACCGCCTCTAAACCCACCTGAGGTACGGGAGAGATAGTATACCCTAATATATGCATTTTGGAAGATTGGGATCGGTTCGGTTTGGCGGTTTATGGGCAAATTTCAAATATAAAAATTGCACAAACTACAACCAAACCGGACAATGCAGACAGACAGGTGCATATGGAGAAAATGACAAACCGCAGTGACCAATTCGGTTTCAAATCCGAACCTCAATCACCCAAAACCGTTGGCTGGACAACCCTCTAGTGAACAAAAGAGGGACAAATGATGCACATACACTTTTATTGAACCCTTAATGGACTGGATAACAAACCAATGGACACATCTAATACACTAGCGCTTCAACAAGCAGGTTCATAAGAGATCCAAAGCCAAAAGCCTTTTTTTTTTTCCCTCCCTAACTTTAATACCACATAATCAAACATAGGTAGTGAAAACTCACTCCTTGCTGAATAGAAGCATTAGCAGATATATTACTCAAAAGAATCTACAAACGACAACTAAATGATCGGAATTGAGAAAATTATGTCCCTATTGATCCAAATACAATTCATGGGGAGACAAAAAAATTGATCGAATTGAGCACCTGTGTGTCCCCCTTCCAAACAAGGAGAAAACTGAAATAACTAGATGAGTTGATATCATAACTAGATATTTGTTTTCTTGAACAGCTAGCCTAACACTTTGTATCTATATGAATGGAATTCCTTCTAGATAATACCAAAAAAAGCATGTGTTTTGAGATAACACGTACATAGCTTTCCCAATACCAGTGAAATAAAGACTAGCAAAAAGAAACAAAACAGGACCTTTCTAATTACTTTATAAGGGAACACCAGAAGTATTACCTCCTAAGAACTACATGACTTCATTGGGTGTGCTGGACATAGACACCATTGGAAGGTCACAGCAAATTTTTCAGCAACTTGCAGTTTTGGGTATACATCCATGCTCTGCAGTCCTTTAAAAATGCCCCATCTCTCAGTTTGAAGGCATAAACAAGCAGGCAGTCGTCCAGAATACATACCCATTTCCCTCCTGCTCTCTGAACATTACCCTGAAACCAGCAGCTCCTGGTTCTCTCCCATCCGTGTGGAGTTTCATCAGTCCTGCATCTGGAGAGGACAACCAAGTCATTTTAATGGCTCTAGTATCGTTAGTGATGCGTAAAGGACATGATTCAGTAATTCCTCTGGCATATTTAAGGTAAATGCTCTATGAAATCTTATCAAAGTACTACTGATTTTCCGAAACATAATTCTCATTACAATATCTTTCGAGCCAATAAGGTAATCAATAGTAAATCACTAAACCAAGTTTAGAGGATTTTCTGAAAATAGCATCTCTTTTAACAACTCGTATCTACTTCAACAGGTGGATTAATGCATGGGTGTTGGCAACCTTCATAATATTGATGACAACTTGCTCGAGTTCTCGAGGACAGAGTATTCAAAGGAATGCTACTGTTTCAACGGATGGATCAGGCCAGTTCACAACAATTCAAGCGGCAATCAATGCTGCTCCTGACATGAGTGTGACAAAGTACTACATTTGGATCAGAGCAGGTCGTTATATGGAGAACGTATTCGTAGGAAAAAAGAAGCACAACATCGTGCTTGTTGGAGATGGGATGGAGAGGACTGTGATATCAGGCAATAGGAGCAACTCCACAGGTTTCCATACCTATGAAACTGCAACAGTAGGTTAGTTGAAAGTTCATAGTTCAGCGACTCTAGCCAATAGCTGGTTTTCTTATGGGCAACAATCCGAAGTCCACACTTAACAAAAATTAAGCTAAAAGAATTTAAGTTAGATTTGGTAGAAAAACTTTTTATGCATGGTACGTGTACTATATCAAAAGAGCAGTATCCGGACATAGGTGCAGTACAGCGTACATCAGAATATACATGTAGCACAGAAGCATGGTTGTTAGAATCGTACGATTCACGATTCGTATCGTATGATTCGATACGATTCTGTGGGTAATCGATAAGAATAGGCTGCCTTAATTGAAAATAGCTGTGAATTGTAAGTGAATCGGTGATCTGAATCGGTCAATCAAATCAGTGAATCCTTCGATTCACTTAAAATTTCTGAAATTCATTTTTTAGTCTTGTTTTGCCTTTTTGTTGTTGGAAAAGGGTTCAAACTATTACAGTATTTTAAGGTCTTTAGTATTGTTAAATGCCATCTTTTGTCTATGTTTCTCCTTACGTAGTATTATAGGTAATAAGAAAGGAAGATTTATTACGAGAATGAATTGAAAATGAGAAAGATAAATGGAATACAATCACCCTATAGACCTTCTAAAGGTTTGTTTTGTTCTTTTAACTCTTTTTTACAAAAAAGAAAACAAGTGGGATTCACCAATCCTCATCTCTTGGTAGTTGCAATAGAAGTAGTTTCCCTAATACTTCACATCTTTATCAAATCATAATTTAGAAGAAGGTTTTTATTGATTTATGCCTAAAACTTTTATTTATAGTATATGTTTTTGTTAGCCTAATCAATATACATAGGTCTCCACGTGTTATAGAAATCATGACTGAATCGAAGTGATTCACTATTCGGAAAAGGACTATTTCGATTTTCGATTCGATTCACGATTTGAGAACCTTGCAGTAATTAAATTACAAAAATAAGAAGAAGAAAAACATATCGATAGTTTTCTTAATTTGTAATCTAGAACTCAAAATTAAAATGCACTATCAGAATGTCCTTCAATGGATTCAAATGTCCCGTCAGTACACTAACACTACTCATGTTTCTTCATTTGCAGGGATAAAAGGCCAAGGATTCACTGCGCAGCACATTACTTTTGAAAATTCGGCTGGTCCATATGGGAATCAAGCTGTTGCGGTAAGAATTGAAGCAGACGTTTCTGCTTTCTACAAGTGTCGGTTTCTGGGATACCAAGACACCCTATACACCTCTAGAAACAGACAATTTTTCAGAGAATGTGAAATCTTCGGCACCGTGGATTTCATTTTCGGTGACGCGGCAGTAATTTTTCAAAACTGTATGATTTACGTGCGCACACCTCTTGACTCTCAAAAAAACACTATAACAGCACAAAAAAGAGAGTTTCGAGGGAACAAAACTGGTATCGTTATTCAGAATTGTACGATTGCCGCTGCACCTGGCCTAGCTCCACAACTTTCAAAATTTCAAACATTTTTAGGCAGACCGTGGGGACTTTTCTCAAGAACAGTTGTAATGCACTCCTTTCTTGATTATTTGATTGACCCAATGGGCTGGCTAGCTTGGGATGATCGGAGTCCAGATAAACTAGCCAAAGTATTTTACGCAGAGTATGAAAACCAAGGCCCGGGAGCTAATACAAAAGGTAGAGTTCCATGGGCTCGAGAAATCAACAACTCAAGTGAAGCAGCTATGTTTCCAGTCAAGAACTTCATTAATGGGGACCAATGGATTCCATGGACAATTCCTTTTGACCTAATATAAATTTCTGTGTGTCTACTATACATCGACATGGATCTTTCTTCGAAAAACAACAGAATATGTAGTCAAACATGTACAATGCTTCAATATCTGTGAATGCCCTCGATCGATAACTATAACCATGTTTGACGATGATATTACTCCCTGATTGTTCCATTGTGAAGTGTGTTAGATGCATAATAATGGAAAATGCATGGATAAGCTTATCAAATCACGAGAAGGGGCCAAGGACAATCTGATAGAAAATTTCATACAAAATTTCATACTGCTATTAACGTAAATGAAATAAAACAGTAGAATGTCTGTTTAACATTGATAAGTGTCATTGCCTTTAACATTGATAGTTTCATTGTCGTTAAGTATTCCTCTAAACCTATAGTAACATGAATTGTATGAAAAATAGCACACCCTTTTTTCAGGTCAAATGGAGATGCATTCAAATGATCGCTGACAAAGAAATAGAGCAAACGATAATTTAGAATTCAAGTCATTCGTATGCAATGGTGATATAACTTTTCTCAAGAAACTATACCTCTTCATGCCCTCTTCACACTCCTCTGTGAAAAAGTTTAGATCACCTCTTTGCCAGAAAGTAAAACAGGTCCAGCTAACGTTTCGATTAGTAGAAAGGTGTTAAACTGTTCAGGAACAGATAAACAAGTGCTACTTCTAATTCACTTGCACCTTCTGTTGCCGATGGAGACAACTTGTGGCAAGTAAAGATGCTGCATCAGTGAAGAAACAGATGTATCAATGTTAATCCTAATGCAGTTCCGTCTTTCTTAAAATAAGGTCATCATTCATCCAAGAGCACAGTGGCCTTTACCCAAAAACAAACAAACATATGGAGGGGATGGACTCGATGAAAGCAAGTAAGCAACACTTAGAATCCTGAAATTAGTACCACCCAAATATGCAAATGATATACATGCATGTAGATGTGGGTAACATAGGAGACGCGCAACTTGATGGATGTCAACTGAAAGATAAGAAATTACATTTTGTAGAAATGGATTTGGAGTTTTTACTTTTGCCAAGTGGAAGTGAACGAGAATGAGAGAGATCTGTCTCATATTACTAGTCGTTTTAAGAGAGCAACTTCAGAGATGTATAGGCGAGCACTTCAACATCTGCAGTTCTGCCACAAGTTTTGATCTTAGTTTTTTTCTTTTGTTGACTAGTGAAAAAAAAACTGCCCAGCTGAATAAGGAACTACACTATCTACTTCTCGTCACAGGCAACCTGGACTAAGACAATAAGCAACAAATCAAAACAAAAGAGATAGCATTCACACGATTGAAATAAGGCCGGATTCCACTGACCTCAGCTTTTAAGGACTGCACAATCTTAAGCTATTTGAGTAGTAGTTCACCCTCAGGAATGGTCGCGATAGTTCTCAGCTCATCTTTCAAATAATTCAACCCTAGCATACACGATTGCTCTTGTGAAATAAAGCCAGATGGCACTGATCTATTTTTCAAAAAGTTCAAGCACTGTGCCTTTAACTTTCCACTAAAACTCATCGCCAAATCCCTCCCCTTTTTTCTTATTCATATTATAACCAAAAGGATGATCTTCTTCAGTTCAATTCTCAACTCCACCTATTAAACTTAAACTTTGCACACTTAATTTTTTTTTTTTTTGAAACAAAAGAGATAGCATTCACATGATTGAAACAAGGCCGGATTCCACTGATCTTAGCTTTTAAGGACTGCACAATCTTAAGCTCTTTGAGTAGTAGTTCACCCTCAGGAATGGCCATGATAGTTCTCAGCTCATCTTTCAAATTATCCCACCCCAGTATAAACGATTGCTCTTGTTCACATGTTTGAAGCCAGATAGCACTAATCTATTTTTCAAAAAGTTCAAGCACTGTGCCTTTAACTTTCCACTGAAACTCATCGCCAAATCCCTCCCCTTATTTCCTATTCATATTATAAACAAAAGGATGATCTTCTTCAGTTCAATTCTCAACTCCGCCTGTTACACTTAAACTTTGCACACTTATTATTATTATTTTTTTGGGTACTTTATTTATTTATTTATTTTTATCTAGAGGCTTTTTGTTTGGGTACTTGTCTTAGTTATTTGTGTCCACATGTATGAAAGTGTAATAGGAACAAATAGAACAAATAGAAACTCAGGCTATTACACTTAAACTATATGGTACCTTCAAAGAAAAAAATAAAAACATTGATATCAAGAAGAACCATTGTGTATTTTGACATACCAGAGCCATATCCATATTCAGTACTTGTATGAGAACACTTTTGGAATACCTGTGCTTCATAGCTTAGGAACTTTTACTTCCGCCAAGTGGTAATGACCAATGTTGATAGAGGTTTGTCAAGTATACGAGTAAATTCCTAGTTGCTGTTGCATATATATGCATGATAGAAATGGCTATCAATCCCATCAATTCATGCGATAGGAGTGATCTATACTTACAGTCAAGAAATATGAGTTTGACAAAATTGTAAAACATTATCCTGGATTTACAATTTGTCAGATTACATGTGAAAGAATAAGAGGGAAGAGCAGTAGCAAGTAGGGCATAAAAATTATCAATTCATTCAGTTATTACTTCCATACGACAAAAAAAAAGGAGGAAATCGACTGACAAACAAGCAATTAACCAAGCGAGTCTATAATATCCACAGCAACTATAGCTAGTTGTTTCACAGCATTATTGTCAGCTGTGAAGGGTGAGTTACTGAATGACTCCTCACAATCATCAGCAATGCTGACAGTCGCACTTGCCTCAATATTAGCTTCGGAATTATTTGTGCCCACATTCGCAATGGCTTCAGGGATTCCATCAAGAGCTTCCTCGTACACTGAAACACAAATATTGAGACTTTGTCTCACGAGACGATCCTTTGTCTTTTTGAGTAAATCATTTGCTTGGTTGAGAATGGTATTCACTTTACCCAGTGCAGCTTTTAAAATGATACGAACAAGCCCTTTGACATCTGCGGTTTTGCTGTCAGGGTTTGACCTTAATGTTGAGACACAAATACGGGGAAACTCAGTTTTCTTGCAGGTGTCCGCAATTAAATCACCATGTGAAAAATAGCTTTGAGTAAAGAGGACTAAAAGAAAGAGAAGCAGCATTCCTCTCATTGTGAGATGCATCTTGATCCCTTTACAAGGAAGTGTGGCAAAATGATTCAAGGAAGAAATCAAAATGACACAACAAGGATAGCACAGAAAGGAACATACACAACCTAACAGCTTCCGTTATTTAAAGCAGTTCATGGTCCTTTACAGTAAAAGATATTTAATGATTGGTAATAATCTGATTACCAAAGAATCAGTTCATACTGATTCACCTACCGTAAGTACGAAATCTGATTACCAAATAATCAGTTCATACTGATTCACCTACCACAAGTACGTAGACCAAAATAGAACGATATCTGGTCCTGATGTAATAGTCTACGAAATCAACAAGCTAACAATGAACCATTTTTCCCCTACATTTGAGTATTATCGTCCTTATTAGGTATCAAATGTGTATGAAAGAAAATCTTGGTTTGAGGGGTCAAACAAGCATATTAATAACAAATTTCAAATTACATTGACTCATTATCATCCTAGACCCCACATTAAATATCGGAAAATGCAAATCTATGCATTTGCAGAAAGTTAACCAATACGTTAGCCTTTAATCCAAATTACCATAAACTCAGATAACATTGAGTCACCTACCAGGAAAAAGAAAGATTGACAAAACTTGAACAATACCTAGTCTCCATGTATTAAGTCTAGAAGCAAACAAGACAACAATGCACGTTTTTTAGAACATTTCTAGACTGTATCAAATGTATGAAAGAGAAAATCTGGGCTTCAAGGGTCAAATAAGCAAATTAACTTTGAATTTTATTTGACTCTTTATTTTCCTAGAATCACCCAAAAATTAGGAAAGAAAAAATTATAAATATTTGAAGAAAGTTAAAACATCTCTGTTATCTTCTAACATTTTGATGTTCATCTTTTCTTTTAGTGCAAATTACCAAAATCACACCTGAAGTTTTTAGAAATTTAGATTGCCTCCTCCAGGTTGAGAAATCACAAATTACCCCAATAGCATGAGAGGTTACCCCCTTAGTGATGTAGCCGATAGGGAAATCGACAGAATCAGTCTCACACAATCAAATCCTAATTGCAATGGACAACCCTGTCCTTTTGTAGCGAGTACAAGGCTATAGAGATGCGAAATAGCTTTTCACAAGCTAAAAAATGACACTTTGGTCCATTGCAATTAGGATTTGATGATGTGAGACAGATTCTGTCAAATTTCCTAACAGCTACATCATGACAGGTCATGTAATTCTGGTGTTTTTCTTATATGGTAAAGTCAAGTCAATCATCAATCAATTACATGTGATATGATTTGAGGACACTTCAATTACATCAAGAAATCAGAGCTAAGACAATTGTAGAAGGCTATCACCAATTAAACACTCTTCAAAACTAAATGCGGAAAATTAAGAGGTAAGAGCAGTGGAGGATAAAAAAATGATTGATTCCTTCATTTATTCATTGAATATTGCAAATGAAGGAGGAAACTGGTTAAAAAACAGGATATCAACCAAGCGAGTCTATAATGTCCACATCAACAGCAGCTAGTTGCTTCCCAGCATTGTTGTCAGCTGTGAAGGGTCCATTACTGAATGACTCCTCACAAGTATCAGCATCATCACAAACTGCATCTGCTTTTATTATAGCTGTCGGAATATCTGTGCCCACATTCTGAATAAGCTTCAGGAATATCGGTAAGAGCTTCTTCATGCATCAAAGCGCAAGTATCAAGACTTTGTTTTAGAATGTCTTTTTGAGTAAATCATTTACTTGGTTGAGAATAGTATCCGCTTTCCCAGTGTACTTTTAAAAGGATACGAACGAGCCCTTTGACATTTGCATTTTTTGCTATAAGGTTTGACCTTAAGGTTGAGATACAAATAATGGGATACACAGTTTTCTTACAGGTGTTGGCTACTAAATCACCATTTGAACAGTAAATTAGAGTGAAGAGGACTGAAAGAAAGAGAATTGGCATTCCTCATGGTGATATACATCCTCATTCCTTTACACAGGAGAGTACAAAAACGATTTAAGCAAGAAACTGAAAACAAGTACCAAGGATAACCTAGGACTGCTTCCCTTACATAAAAGAGTACATGGACTTCTACATGACAAGCAAACCCAATTTATGCTGGAATCCGATTACCATTGTCTCAGATTACATCGGTTCACCAACCATAAATAGATTGTTAGACCATTTGATTGATTCTATCAGATTTCTCTAATGGTCAATCTTTAGGCTTGATTTATCACCTTTAATTTTCCTCAATGAAATAGCGGATACTTAAAGACTTGATATGAGTTATTTGAATTTCCATTCCTTCTTGGTCATTCTCCTTGAGAGATGAATATACAGAAAGCTTCTCTTACATAGATTATAAAAATAATAATAATAATAATAATAATAATAATAATAATAATAATTAGAATTCTATCAACTCTCCACAGGGCACATTCTCAATAGCTGTCGATACAAATTCTATATATTCTAACTGCATATTCTAGATTTTAGTAGAATGAGATAACATGTTTGCCTTAGCTGTGAAACTAGGATTAAGTTGCCAAACAAAGTCCATAATTTAAACATTCAATAAAACTAGAAGAATTAAAGTTAATTTGCAAATATCGCCTTATAGAAAATTTATTTTTTTAATCGGCCCCCTCGAGTGCAAATCCTGGCTCTGCCCTTGATCAAATGTATATGAAAGAGAAAATCTTTGTTTCAAGAGTCAAATAAGCTTGTAAAACACCAAACTTTGAATTATATTTCAATCATTATTCTCCTGGAGTCACCAAAAAATACAGGAATTTAAATCTATACGTTTGCAAAAAGTTAATCCACTCACAAAGGCCTGACGCGCCGTCGCCTCGCAACAAAGATTGGTCATCACCCCTGTCACGACCACCTACTCAACACCCATCTCCCTCAGCCGCGCGCCGTACGTGGTCTTCTGCACCACCGCGTCGTTAGGTAGCCGATCGAGATCCAACTCAGGTGTGCCGTCGAGTACGAGGTCATTGTTCCACCATTCGCCCAGCATGCCGCAGTGATGGCTATGTGATACGTGGCATAGCATAATTTACTGTAATTTAATTAATTTGCTAGGGATAAGTTTGTCAGTTCACTTTCTTCATTTCAGTAGATATCCTTTCTGCTTTAGGCGGGAAAACCAATTAGTTGGTAGGAGGGAAAATTCACGCTATAAGTAGAGGAGAGAAGGATATAGCAAGGGGTGGAGTATTTTGTATCTTTTTTTCTCTTTCTCCTATCTGTAATTGGTGATTCTTCATGTTGCTTAAATATCAGAAAACTGAGCTTCCAATTTGGGGAGTTCAATTCTCTTGCATTTCTGTGAATTTGGGTCTGTAAGCTATCAGTGGTATCAGAGCGGTCGTTCCTCGGCTTGTTGTGATCTAGTGATATGGCTGAAGGCACCAGATCTCAGGATTTTAAGCGGCTCGAAGAAACGGTTAATCAGATGAAGACTAATTCAGAAATTCAAGCGGCAGCAATCGAAAGACAGACGGAAACCTTCGAACGGCTAACTGCAGTGGTGAATGAAGTACGGAATTTGGTAGCAGCGTTAGCAATGAAGTACGACCAACTTGCTATTCAGGTATCCCACCTCCCTTCTTCTTCAATTCAATGTACGCCTCACTCCGCTATGACGAATGGGGGATCTGGTAATTCTGGGGAAATGGGACATTTCCTCGTTTTAATCGCATCGATTTTCCCAAATTTACGGGAGAAGACCCAGAGGGTTGGTTATACCGATGCGAGAAGTACTTTGAAATTCACCACAATGATGACACCCAGAAAATTCGATTGGCTGCGATCCACTTGGAAGATCGAGCAATCAGTTGGTATAGGTGGTTCGAGAAATCGACCTTAGTGAGAAATTGGAGGGAGTTCACAACCACCATAACTAATCGATTCAATAAAAACGTCTATGAGGATGCCACTGGCCAATTGACTAAGCTGAAGCAAACCACAACCGTAAGAGACTATCAGGAGAAATTCGAGGAGTTAGCAAACAGAACAACTGGCTTAGGGGAAGAGTTTTTCGTTAGTTGTTACATCAGTGGGCTTCAAGAGGAGATTAAGGCTGGTGTACTGATGTTTAGGCCAACCACTATGTCTCAAGTCCTAGGGTTAGCTTGTTTGCAAGAGGAGTCCATTGAAGCCCTCAAAAAGGCCAAGGGAATTGCTACTTCTTCCTACAAACCTACTTACGCACCACCATCAACTACCTTCAGTGCTCCAAATTCCTCCAAACCAATCGTTGCTCTTCCATCTACTCAAACCCACACCACCAGGCCTTCTTCCCACGCACCAGTTAAGTTACACGAATCCTTACCACCTATAAGATCCATGACAACCAAAGATTTTGATGAAAAGAGATAGAAAGGGGCTTTGTTTTGGGTGTGATGAAAAGTACTTCAGGGGGCACATTTGTAAGAAGAAGCAACTGTTTTCTATTGAAGCTGAGGAGGAAGAGGAATCCAATGATACTCCTCCCATGGAAGATATGCCAGACATGGAACCAACGATGGAGGATTTACACATTTCAGTGCATGCCATCTCAGGGGTTACCTCTTACAGGACCATGAGAATTAAGGAAAAAATTAAGAAATGCCCAATAACTATACTCATCGATTTCGGAAGTACCCACAACTTCCTGGATCCCATCATGGCCAAGAGGACTGGGCAACAAATCCAGTTCACTAATCCACTAGCAATGGTAGCTGCAGATGGGACTAAACTATATAGCAAGGCAGCTGTGACTGATTTGACTTGGAATATGCAAGGAACTGAGTTCATGACTGATGTGAGGCTTTTACCTTTGGGTGGTTGCGACATGGTTCTAGGAATTCAATGGCTCACTACCCTGGGTCCAATGCTATGCGATTTTAAGGATATAAGGATGGAGTTTCAGGCTCAAGGGAAGAAACATGTTTTGAGAGGAGGGCAAAGCATGGAAGTACAGTAGGTCAGTACAACCCACATGCTAACACTACTGAAGAAGAAGCCCATCGGAATGCTGGCCCAACTCCATAGTCTTCATGGGGACAACAACTGCAACTCTCTAGAACCAGCTTCAATACAGCTATCACCTAATATCTTTACCATTTTACAACACTTCAATGATATATTCCAAGAACCCAAAGAGTTACCTCCACAAAGACCACAGGACCACAAAATACCTCTAAAACCAAACTCCACCCCACCAAATTCCAGACCTTACAGATACCCATATGTACAGAAAACTGAGATTGAAAAGATAGTCAAAGAGCTCTTGCGTGCTGGTTTCATCAGGCCAAGTACCAGTCCATACTCTTCTCCTGTCCTCCTAGTTAAAAAGAAGGACAATAGCTGGCGGATGTGTGTGGATTACAGGGCCCAAAACAAGGAGACCATCAAAGATAAGTTCCCTATCCTTGTTATAGATGAACTGTTAGATGAGTTGCATGGTGCTAAATTCTTTTCTAAACTAGACCTGAGATCTGGATATCATCAGATAAGGATGCATAGCTTTGACATTGAAAAAACAGCTTTCAAAACACATGAAGGTCACTATGAGTTTCGTGTTCTGCCCTTCGGACTCACCAATGCACCCTCCACTTTTCAGAGTCTAATGAATGAAGTATTTAGACCTTATTTGAGGCAGTTTGTGTTGGTTTTCTTCGATGATATATTAGTATATAGTAAGACCTGGGCTGACCACTTGAACCACTTGCAAACCACTTTAAAAAACTAAAGGAAAACAAGCTATTTGTTAAACTATCCAAGTGTGCCTTTGGAAGAATAGAGATAGAATATCTGGGGCATGTGATTAATGGTGTTGGCATATCTGCTGAGGAAAATTAGATAAAGAGCATGAGAGCTTGGCCCCCACTAAAGACAATTAAAGAACTAAGCGGAGTCCTGGGCCTCACAGGGTACTACCGGCGATTTGTCAAGGATTATGGAAAAATATGTAAACCATTAACAAACCTACTCAAGAAGGACAATTTCATATGGACACCAGCAGCTGAAAGTGCTTTCTTACAATTGAAAACAGCCATGACTACTACTCCGGTCTTAGCCTTGCTTGACTACACAAAAACCTTCACACTGGAGTGTGATGCCTCTGGACAAGGAGTAGGAGCTGTTCTAATGCAAGAAGGGAGGCCAATAGCTTTCTTTAGCAAGGCACTCTCACCAAAAAACTTGGGGTTATCCACCTACGAGAAAGAACTGCTGGCAGTAGTAATGGCAGGAAACAAATGGAGATGCTATCTTTTGGGTCAACATTTCAAGGTCAAGACTGATCACCTTAGCCTCAAGTACCTGATGGGTCAACGATTGACTACCCTACTCCAACAAAAGTGGCTAACCAAGTTGATGGGATTTGATTTTGAAATAAGCTACAAACACGGGGACGACAATAAAGTAGTTGATGCATTATCTAGAGTGACTTTTAAGGAGTTAGGAGAAGGCGAAGCCCTAGCCGTATCTGTGGTCTTATGTGGCTGGGTGAAAGAACTCAAGAGCAGTGTGGCACAAGATCCCAAATTGCAGCAACTTCTTTCAGACCTTCAAATGGACCGCCATAGCCATCCTCACTACACCTGGCAGCAAGGGATGTTATATTACAAAACTAAATTGGTGGTGGGAAACTCTCCAAATTTCAAGAACAAATTGATTTCAGAGCATCATAACAGTGCTACAGGGGGCCACTCTGGTGCAGAAAGAACTTACAAGAGGTTAAAGGAAGCTTTTTTCTGGAAAGGGATGAGTAAGACAGTTCAAACCTTTGTAGAGGCATGTGACGTATGTAAGAGAAACAAACCTAAAAACATCAAAACTCCTGGCCTTCTACACCCTTTACCCATACCCACAAGAATTTGGACAGACATTTCCATGGATTTCATTGAAGGGCTTCCACTGTCCAATGGCAAGTCAGTCATTTCGTAGTAGTGGACAGATTAACCAAGGCTGCTCACTTCATTCCATTGTCCCATCCTTACACAGCAACAGAGGTTGCTCAAGCATTCTTAGACAACATTTTCAAGCTGCATGGCATGCCAACAACAATCGTATCTAACAGAGATCCTATCTTTACAAGTGCTTTTTGGAAGGCCCTCTTCACTTTACAAGGAACCGAGTTATGCTTGAGCTTAGCCTACCATCCTCAGACAGATGGTCAAACAGAGGTCATCAATAGATGTTTGGAGAAGTACCTCAGATGTTTGGCAGGATATAGACCCAAACAATGGGCCAAATGGCTTCCCCTTGCTGAGTGGTGGTATAACACTACTTACCATGCTTCCACAGGAATCACTCCTTATGAAGCCCTTTATGGGCAACCACCTCAAAGTTGGAAAGATTACATTCCATGATCAACTTCTGTGGCAGCAGCTAACACTACATTACAAGATAGACAAACCATGATGAACATCCTCAAAGCACACCACCAAACTTTTGAAAACAGAATGAAACAGATGGCAGACAAAAAGAGGAGTGAAAGAGCTTTTGACGTGGGAGATTGGGTCTACCTGAAACTACAACCTCATAAACAAAGCTCTGTTGTATCCAGGTCTTGCCTCAAACTAGCTCCTAAATACTATGGGCCATATCAAGTCATACAGAAATTGGGACCAGTCGCTTACAGATTGGCCTTACCCACTGATTCCAAAATACACCTTGTATTCCATGTCTCTCAACTCAAGAAAAGGGTAGGCCTCACCTCACCAACTTCTACCATCCTGCCCATACCAACACCCACAGGCCAATTACATGTTGCACCCCTTGCCATTCTTGATAGAAAATTGGTGAAGAAGCACAAAAAACCAACAACCATGGTCTTGGTACAGTGGTCCAATACAGTTCCTGAAGATGCCACTTGGGAACCCCTCTACAAGCTGCAACAACAATTTCCCTCATTTCAACCTTGAGGACAAGGTTGATCTTGAGGGGACGGGAATGATACGTGGCAGAGCATAATTTACTATAATTTACTCCCTCCGTCCCACAAAGTTTGACACTTTCAGGAGTGCGTGCCATTTTTAAATTGCCTATATCTTTCAATTCATAGCGTTTTATGTGATTTTCAAAACATTGTTCAAAAGAACTAATTAAAATCTATCAAACGAGATCTATATTGCTTATATAAAACATTACAGATTAAAAGAAATAATCAATTTTTTCATAGGGCAAGAATAGTGAAAGTGTCAAACTTTGTGGAACGGAGGGAGTAATTAATTTGCTAGGGATAAGTTTGTCAGTTCACTTTCTTCATTTCAGTAGATATCCTTGTCTGCTTTAGGTGGGAAAACCAATTAGTTGGTAGGAGGGAAAATTCACGCTATAAATAGAGGAGAGAAGGATATAGCAAGGGGTGGAGTATTTTGTATCTTTTTTCCTCTTTCTCCTATCTGTAATTGGTGATTCTTCCTGTTGCTTAAATATCAGAAAACTGAGCTTCCAATTTGGGGAGTTCAATTCTCTTGCATTTCTGTGAATTTGGGTCTGTAATCTATCACTATGCGGATGGAGGCGCGTCAGCAGATGTCGATGGTGGTGTTGATGGATGGGAAGGGTGGGTTTTACCATTGAAGAGATGGTTCAGATTTTGCAGCCATTGATGAATTGGGTCTGGGTCTGCTTTGGCTAAAAAAAGTTTCAAATTTGTTTTCTTTTTTCTTGTAAAATAAAATTTGTCAGTATTTAAGAAAATTTGCATTTGTTAGGTTTTTATCGATTTTTTTTTAGTGTTTCCTGGTTTTTTTCGACAAAGTGAATTTAAAAAAGATAAAATTGTTAACCAAAACTCAAATTTTTGTGAATAAAGACAAATAACCCAATAAACTACAGAAATTTGGATTAGTTTGTCTTTAGTGAATTTTTTTTAAAATTTTGATCATAGCTTTATATTTTTTAAGTTCCTCTCACAAACCAATAAATCATAAAAAATCAACGTAAAACTAGTAAAAGCAAAAAAAAAAATTATATAAATACAACAAAATAAACTTTTTTTAACTAGAACAATCCTTAGAGGCCGAGGCATGCACTATGACAAAAAAGGTATCCGCAAAAGTATCCGACTGATCCTTTGCAATATAAAAGAAGTGGTAAATGAATTAGATTTGTGAAGAAAAGAACAGAGAATGCTCGAGATTCTGGGGAAGTTTAGAGGCCTGAAGTGAATTTTCGTGTAAAAGATTTGCTGGTTGAATGGTGGTTGTATTGATTTAAAATGAAAAGACAGAAACTTTAGTTCACGAGTACTCAAACATTTTTTGCAAACTAACAAAGTGTAATGGAGCTTTCATTTTCATGTCATTGTACCCCGCAATGAAAAATCAAAGATGACAATATAGGATCAGTAAAAGTTCACCGTTCATGTATATGTGGATTTCATTTTCATAAGTCACATACTTCGTTTTACTCAAGAAATTAGATTCTCTCCGACTCAGTTCATCTGTTCATGGAAATTTTTGGGTCTCTTTTTATATTTTGGAACTCGTCCGGAACATTTCGTGTTGATCAAAATGAACTGTCCCAATTCTAAAGAAAGGCCTGAGAAAGACCCGAAACTCGCATTAACCAGACCCTATAGTCCATAAAAATAGACTGGAAAGGTTCCCGTTCCGTTGGCCCATACGAACATACCTCGACTATTGCCCGTAGGATCAATTCCATTGTTAACTAACGAACAACACCATTCAAAAGAGAACAATAGATCCCAGGAGTTGATGACGCTTGAGAGAGGTTTTGATAGTGAACACCACAAAATGCTAGTTTTGTGTAACAATGTGTAACTTCAGATGATTTGACAATTTCCTAGGTTTTGCTAATTTGCTCAAATGAATTCAAGTTGTTTTGGTCATCCCCTAAAGCAGAAAGGAAATAAGGCAACCAAACAACCACATACAAGATTGAGAATTAGGCAGGTTGATGAAGTTCGTTCCTTTCAGTAACCATTCCACATTTCAGGCATTTCCCAGACCTGATAGTTCATTCACGGCGATTTTTGCTGTCAACATATCATGACAGTGCAATCATTACATGAATTTGCGTACCTATGTACATCGGTTAATGTTGAAATCTTTACTGCCACAATTTGCAGGTGTATCTACTTGTACCTGTATGCATATCTAGCTTTTGTAGAGTTTGTGATCAAGTATGGCATGTTTTGGGCCCTTTGAATCTCATGTCGGGGGAAAGGGAGGGAAGTTGGGAATTCGTAAATACAGTTTAGCTAATGTATTGACAATAGCGGGAGGGCTCGTGCATTGTGTAGTTTTTTTTGTTTTTTTTTTGTTTTTGTCTTTTTTCCCAGGAAAATGTGTTACATGTGTAACATTTTTTTAACCTTCACATCCTCTTTGACATGTATTACTTTCATATCTATACTGTCTTTGTCAAATTTGAAATTGAAAGACGGGTACACTAATTGAAATTGGAGAATTTAGAATTTCAGCGTCTCTTTTGCTACTAAGAGAAAATATTGTTACCCATTGTTTCCTAAATTTACGTGGAAAACATGAGGCTAAGAGCGAGTCCGGTAGTGCAAAAATGACTTGTGCCGCTGCCAAAGTGACAGAATTGGCAAAAAATGGTGCCCCTTTGTGCTACCTTTTTTTGCCTCAGTCATTTCCTCCAGTAAATGGCCGCAAGAAAGGCTATGCCATCTGTGCCACATTTCCAAATGGCATTGCACCAACAATGCCATTTTTTGGCAAAAGGTTTATCATTCATTGCCAAAAAATGGCAATGGCTCAAGTCATTCTGGCCTAACTCGTGGACTTGCTCCTAACTCGTGGACTTGCTCTTAAAGTTAACTACTGTCAATTTATGGAGAAGGAGACTTGAGAGTGCTGGTTTTGTGTTTTGTTGCAATGCATAGGTTTTACCCATATCCAATGTCGTCACAGGATAGGGTACAACTCGGTGATGCAAGCTTCCTCTTTAGGTATGGTGACCCATTCTTTTTCAATCTTCAGCTAATATTATTTATGGTTTCAATCAACAAGCATTGAAAAAATTTTACTATCTTGTTCTTTTGTTGTTTTGATATCTTTTTATTTTTCCCAATTATTTTGACTTGCATAGATTTATGTAATACAAGGAATCCCCTTCATCCTTGTTTTTATCTTGGAATTGTATTATTCCAGATATAGTCTCAAAAGGAGCAATACTAAGACCTCTCACCCAGTACAATTCAAACTTCAGCTATATTGTCTGGAAGCCACACTTAGGACAAACTATCAATCTGTGCTTATTCCACTACACAGTTTCAGAGCCTTTAATGTACAACCTTATCTTTCTAGCCTAAGTTTCCGTCCCCACAACAACAATGGATTCCATAGCAGCAGCCTCTGGACAGACTTCCAGACCTTACTTAACAGCTTTTTCAATCTTTATTGTAAGTTGTTCTCTGGCAATTATACTTCAGGTCTTCTTCTTTTCACCGATAACTCCAGATCCACTTGAATTGCCTCCGGCCGATTCTGCTTCCCTTCTTCCCACTAACAGCCAATTAAAGGTGAAGTAATCCTTGGTTACATAAGAAGTTTAGTGCATACTCTGTGCCTATATAACATCATGATTAATAAAATGGTGTTTGATTCTATTTTATTTTTTGCAGAGAGTGATAAAACTAGGAGAAGGGCTTTTGGATAAGCCAGAAGACGTGTGTGTGGACAAAAATGGGATCCTCTACACAGCTACAAGAGATGGGTGGATTAAGAGATTCCATAGAAACGGATCGTGGGAGGATTGGAGGAGGATTCAAAGCGATGCTTTACTTGGACTCAAAATAACAAAAGAAGGCAGTGTCATCGTCTGTGATGCTGAGAAGGTAACAAGGAGTATTAACATTAGCAGAGTATAGAGGGGAGATGAAATGGTGCCTTTTTAACTGTGACACAGTAAATATCGGTATTCTAAAGTACTAGTTAATGTGGCTTAATTAGTAAATGAATGAGAATTTTAAGCCTGTGGCTCCGTCCATGCTGAGTAGTAATTTATAGAAGTAACAACAGTTTGTGATGTGCAGGGTTTGCTTAAGTTTGGTGAAGATGGAGTAACTGTTCTTGCATCACAAAGGTATCGGTGTATGTCATGTTAATATCAATCATATATTGCCGGTTTATGGTGGACAGGTAGAGGCCTGAGGATATATATATATATATATATATATATATATATATATATATATATATATATATGATTATCTAGGGAGTTCTGCTGTTATTTCAATGCTGGTAGGGCCCACCATCTGCATCTTTAGACCATGAAAGACTTAAGTTACATTAACTGATATACTAAAATTTCATCATGGCTAGGCAGGTCAACCTTAAACTAGGATGAACTACTGAAAGTATTACTGATACGTACCACTGAGCTTGAAAGAACCCCTTGCTTGTTTGCGGGAGCAGTCAATACGGCACTTTGTCCTGGCTTTGGTTGAGCCCCTGCTAGTGGACCGTGGAATTAGTGCTCAGACATCAGTAATCAAAAAGGGAGAAAAGAAAAGAAGAATACCTTGCTAGTCTGCATTTTATAAGCACTGCACGCTTGTGTATAATCCATGTTAGAAGAAAAAAAGGAGTACATGTTATCGAACGTGATCATAAACCTGGAATGTACAAATGTTGTCGCATTTCTTTTTTTTCCTCGTACTTCTAACAGGATATGATGTCTTGTTGGTAGGGAAATATAAATGCTTTCAACTCGGAAAGTAGACTTGTGGCACTTGGTTAACTAAGAGAAACATTTTCTGTTAGGACCAATTTTTGATGATGATTAACGGTTTGTTAGTATATGAAACTGGTTCATGATTGTTGCAATCAAGCACTTGTTGGTTTGGGGATATTTCATGGTTTTGTCACTTGCAAGGCTGCCAGTATCAAATATCAATACACTTTAACTGTATTAGGAACAGGAGGGTCAGTGTTTTCAAGTTAAAATGTCCAGTTTAAGCAACAAACAGATTTCAAATTACTTTATCGTGCTCGGGATTAATCCTTGGACAGAAATTGGCTATGGTTCTTACATTCTTAATTAGGTTTGCGGATGACGTGGTTGAAGCATCGGATGGTAGCTTATACTTCAGTATCGCAAGCACCAAGTTTGGACTTCACGACTGGTTCTTTGATGTGCTTGAGGCAAAGCCTCACGGGCAGCTTCTTAAGCATGATCCCGCATTGAACGAGACATCGGTAGTGCTCAGTGGCCTTGGTTTTGCAAATGGTGTCGCGCTGTCTGCAGACCAAGATTATCTGGTTGTCTGCGAAACTTGGAAGTAAGTGATATTTGTTGCAAAAACCTTCAACGGAAGGGGAAAAACTAGATCATTTAAGGGCTATATAGTTGCTTGTAGAAAAATCTGTGTTACTCGGACTCGGGTGCGGGTACGAATCTAGGTGTCGGACACGTGAAGTCAAAAAATAGAGGATACGCATATACGAATCCTAATTTGGACACGGGTGCGGGGATACGGCATATAATATTTTTTATATTTAATATGTCAAATAATAAATATTTTTTACATTAAAAGAATGGAACATTTTTTACAGCTCTTTGATGTGCCTTTTGGCATAACCACTGATTTGTTTTGAAAGCAAAGTGGTATGAAGAATTAATATTGCCTTTTCTTTATCTAGTCAAATGCTGGTCAACTTGTTCAAGTGGAATTGTTGATATTAAAAGTAAACCTCTGTCCTTCTCCTAATCAAATAAACGCATAGACTCATGGGATGAGCTTTTGGCCCCACAATTTACTTCTGGTAAAAGCAAGTTACATCCAGCTGTACAGCACAGCTGTACCACAATTACTTTTCGGTAAAATACAAGGCTGCTTTCTGCCCTTTGAATTCCCAGGAGACAACTTATTGTACCAAGGTGGGACCCTTTTCCTTTTCTCCCACTTTTTCTATTCTTTTTCTTTTATCTTTCTTCTTCTTCTTCCTCCTCCTCCTTCTTCTTCCTCGTCTCTTCTTCTTCTCCGATGAACCACCTGCAAAAACAGCCGTATCCGGATTTTTGTGGCCGGATCCCGTACGAATCCCGCACCCATACCAGTGTCGTGTCGTGTCGACACAGGTACTCCACCAAAAATGGCGAGTCCGAGTAACACAGAGAAAAATAACGCTTCCTTCCATCTTGAATTATTCTTATGCTAGCTTATTACTCCCTCCATCCTATTTCACTATTCTGGATATTGCAAGAGATTATCTAAATTTTTATAATTTGTTATGTTTTTATGATCTTTTTGAAGACCTTTTTTTTCTTTTGGACGATGAAGGAACCACCCCATAGGAGGGCCGCTAATTGTACTCACATTAAGAATGTAAACCTCGTGACGAGCCGGAGCAACCACCGCCCCAACCCACCAGGTAATTTGCAATACCTACCCTGGAGCCTGGAGAAATCGAACCCTACCCACTTGGGAGTAAGACCTAACACCTTCCACTAGGACAAGCCCACGGGTGGTATTTTTTTGAAGACTTCATGTATACTTGTTTTCAATGTTTGTTTGGAAATGGAAGATATAAAGTTTTTCATGGAAGAACATTTTTCATGGATCCGATTAGAAGCAAGATTAAATATTGAGACGGAGGAAGTACTTTCTGATAACTTGGCATTTCTGTTTGTTGCTCAGATTTAGGTGCCTAAAGTATTGGCTAAGTGGTGAAGGCAAAGGGAAAACAGAGATTTTTGTTGATAACCTTCCTGGTGGACCTGATAACATCAAACTTGCTCCTGATGGATCATTTTGGATTGCTCTGCTTCAGGTACTTAATCACCAAAATACAACCGCGTTAGATGACCGAAAACTGCTTTCAAATATTTCGTAACAACCTTTGACAATCTAAAAAATAAAAATTTCTCTCGACGAATTAATATACCAATCTATTTGTAGCTAACGGGGTGGTTGTTTGTCACAGTTAACCTCCGGCGGGTTGGAATATGTTCACACTTCCAGGGCGTTGAAGCATTTGGTCGCGACATTTCCCAAATTGTTAGAGCGAGTGAAAGGCATGCATACGAAAGCAACGGCAGTAAATGTAGCTCCCGACGGCAGGATAATCAGGAGGTTCGATGATCCGGATGGAGCCGTGATGTCTTTCGTTACTTCGGCCCTGGAGTTTGAGAACCATCTCTACTTGGGAAGTCTCAATTCCAACTTTGTTGGGAAACTGCCATTGAATGGTGCAAAATAATCTTAGCTTTGAATGATCAGAGGAAGGAACAGTACGAGGGATGAACGAAGGGAATTGTTTATTTTCTTTCTTCTAATTCCTATGTTCCTATGTTAATCTCGTGACAAATATGCGGTGATATGAGGCCGGATCTGTTGAAAGTGTAACATATTTTCCTTGCTTGCAATGGCCCGAAAACACATGCGAGGTATCTTCCTTTCTTTCATTACCAATCATGCAGTGTCACGCAGGCTGGTGTGGTGGAGTGATGTGTCTCTAGCATTATTGAGAGAGAGAGAGAGAGAGAGGCAACTCCACATTGTGGAGGGGGGAGGGGGGTTCAACCAACCCCACAGGAAAAAAATACTGCTATTATATTGAAATTTTCAAAAAAATCATAAATGAACCCCCTAAATTTGGTTGTGACACCACTGAATACTTATTTGTGTGATTTGTTTGAATCCTAGTCATTCATTTTGTTATTTTGACAAGGAGATGTCGATCTATCTTGCTAAGTTGAGTTTTAAATTTGATTTTTGTTGTAATAGATTTTTAGTTGCCATTATTGTGATGTTTTCCTTTGATTTATGATTGGTAAAAGTATTTGACGTTCATGAATGACCCCACGCTTCCGAACTTCTAGAGTCGCCACTGGAGAGAGAGAGAGAGAGAGAGAGAGAGAGAGAGAGAGAGAGAGAGAGAGAGAGAGATATTCTCGATCAACTTTGGAAACATCAGATAAATTAGCTTTGTTCTTGATTAAATGTATGAAACAGAAAATCTTTGTTTCAATTGTAAAATAAGCATATTAGATTAATCTCTTTTTTATTAAATCTTTTGCAATACTTAAGTATTGCAGGATGACTTTTTGTGAGAAGAAAGTTGGATGCGACACTATCCCTTTATTATTTGTAATTATAAGTTTTATTGCAATTTATACATTTTGAAAAATATTAAAGGGTATCTTTTTTCGAAAAGAAATTGGAAGTATTTAATTTTGGGCAGTAATGCTACGGGGAGGGGAAGATCCCAATTGACATTGAATACTGTATTGAGCAAAGCTATGAGTCTAATGAGATTGAGTGAACAAGTAGCCCTTGATAGAGATCGATGGAAAGGAAGGGGTCATGTGACCCAAATTGATTGAAACATAATGCTCGGTTTGCTTTTGCTTGGTTATTTTAAATCTTTTTTCTATTATGTAACCGACCCAAATTGGTTAGTTTAGATTGTTAACATTATTCTAAGCTTAATCACTTAATTCTGCAAAGTGCTCCGTGTTCTTGCTCTAAACCTTGCACTACGCTCGCATTCTCAACTCTTGCTTAGTATTTTCAGATGTGTTTGAATGACGCTTTCATGCTTGAGCTCTCACTCACGTACACGATTTATGTAACTTAGATTTTAAGCATTCCCTTGTCTCCAAATTTAGGCCATGTTTGATAAGTCCCTTCACCCATGGATTCGAATCATAAGCCCATGGACTATGAATCCTGTTATAACATCAAAACCTTCTTTAGGGTGGATTGACAAACCCAAGGGAACTAGGTCTTTGTAAAACCATCGTCATCCCAAGCCCACCCATGCATGCAATATTACCGACCTGTCCATGGTTCTGGGAAAAACATTCAGTTCTGCAATTATTAAGTTCTGGGAAAAATTAGATCTCTGTAAATTTTCAACAGCTGCTATAATGAATTTTTTTTATAAGTGCAAGGAATCATTTATTTTTACAGAAGCTACATATGATGTGGTGATTTTTATTTTTTTTTTATTTGACAATTTTTCATGATTTCTGTTACTCGTCTTTAAAAAAAAAAAGCATTCTCGAGGTTGAGGTAAAAAAGAAAATCATCATAGTAGTAATCTTCTATGTGACACAACCGTATCATCAAGCCTGCAGAGTTGAATTTCATTTGCCAATCAAGGAGATGTGCAAAAATAAAAATAAAAAAATCAAGGATGTGAGCACATATTGTGTGTACACAAATTCGATAAAAGAGATGTGTTGAAAAGTGTTTGATAAATGTGAACCCGAATACGCTCGACTCGTCCATGAAATCTCCTACTTAACGGGTTCAAGATTCAAACGCAGTTGTTTTCTACCAATTCTCCTAATTGTTGATCCTTCCATAATGTCGGTTCTCTCTAATTCATTTATTCTTATAATTATTGTAGCTTCCGAGTCACATTCTCAAGTAAAACGTATGCTCCCATTTTCAATCCTTGCTTTGTGTTTGTCCTCTCAATTCACATAATGAATTTAAGCAACTTGTAGGATTTTTTAAAGATGTTTTCACACACGTGATCCAACTTTCCCCCACATATGCGCATTATATGACTCAGTAACTTCTTTACGAAATCAAAAGGCCTCACCCATTCCTTGCATCCCTACAAGATCTCAATAATTCAAGCTATTAGAAATAGAGCCTATAATAGACGTGAAAACCTCAGATGACAAATTTGTTGCTTTGTTCAAATTCGAACCCTAGATCAAGATGTAATTTACAGTACTTTGGTTAAACTTTCACACCTATCCGTAGTAAATTTGATTCCTTTACAAGTCATCATCCTCTTTTGACATAGACAACATCAACATTTTGAATTAGATTATTGGAAACTTTAGAGTAACTTTAGAACGAATGTGATGCATTATTTGGAATATTTACCCACTTGCTTGCTAGGAGGTTGAAACAATCTATAAAAGGCATGTGTACACATGAAACCAAATGCATCATTCAACATTCATGTAAGGACGTAAATGCCAATTTGTCAAGTTCCTGGATCAGAATCTCGAGAAAATTTTGAATACAAACGTTACACCGCGTCATTGTGATAACGTGGTGTAACAAACCAATTAGATGGCCGGTTGGCAACCGAACGGAACTCAACAGTTGCATCAGATCAGCCTTTCTTCCCCACCATTCCCCGTTGAAATCTGACTTGCCTATGAACGCTGACGCGTTGAGCACGCGAATGGCGATAGGGAGCCACCATGGACCTCTTCATGAGCTTAAGCGCTGAAAGCGACTAGGCAAAAAAAAAATCAGCGCAAGCATTGACGCTCATTTTGTTGCCAACCCGCTAATCCAATTGGTATGTTGCGCCAAGTCAGCATGATGACGTGGTACAATGGTTCCATCCGAATTTTTCTCCAGAATCTCCCCCATGTGAAGAGTCCAATAATGCTAGCTAGTGAACAAAAGATGGACAAATGATGCACATACATTTCTAGAGAAATTTCACAAGAAGGATTATTGAACCCTTAAAAGGACTGTAGAACAAACCAATGGACACATCTATATAAACTATCTTTAGAGATCCAAAGCCAAAAGTTTTATTTTTCTCACTAAATTCAATACAACATAATCTCACTCCTTGTTAACAGAAATAATACTCAAAAGAATGACACACGACGCCTACACGATTGGGATTGAGAAAATTATGTCCCTAGATGTTATAGACATACATTTTCATGGTGGGATAACGAAATAGATCAAACCGAGCACCTGAGTGTGCCCCTTCCAAACAAGGGGAAAACAGAGTCAAAATTTCATAGAATTCAAATAACTAGATGAGTTGAATCATGACTAGATGTTTGTTTTCTTGAGCAGCTTGCCTAACATTTTGTATCCATATATGAATGGAATTCCTTATAAGATTAAAAAGAAAGCGTGTTTTTGAGATAACGCGTACATAGCTTTCCCAATACCACTGAAATAAAGACTAACAAAAAGAAACAAAACAGGTCCTTTCTAACTACTTTAAAAGGCAACACCAAAAGCATTACCATCTGAGAACTCCGTGACTTAATTGGGTGTGCTGGACATAGACACCGTTGGAAGGTCTTGAGCAATGCCAAGGTTACCAAATTTTTCAGCAACTTGCAGTTTTGGGAATACATCCATGCTCTCCAGTCCTTTAAGAATCCCCCATATCTCAGCTTCAAGGCATGAACAACTAGGCAGTCGTCCAAGATACATACCCATATCACTACTCCACTCCATGAAAATTCTCCCAAAACCAGCAGCTCTTGGATCTCTCCCATCCGTGTGGAATTTAATCAGTCCTGCATCTGGAGAGAACCACTAAATCCTTTTAATGGCTCTAGTACAGTTAGCGATGTGTAAAGGACGTGCTTCAGTAATTCTGCCATATTTGAGGTAAATGTTCTATGACCTCTTATGAAAATACTACCGATTTATCCAGAACATAATTCTCATTAAAATAATTTCGATGCAAAATATAAAGCAAACAATAAGATTATCTAATACAAAATACCACAAGATCAAACAAAACCTAAATAGCTTATTTCTAGTCAGGCAAAAAATGAAAGTACTCCTAGAATCTTTGGAATAACCCAGGCCTAAGATTTTATTCTCCTCATGTAATAATATAATTTTGGCCAATAAGGTTACCAATAGTAGATCACTAAACCAAGTTTAGAGGATTTTCAAAAATAGCATCTCTTATAACAATCTAAATTCAACAGGTGGATTAAAGCGGGGATGTTGGCAGCACTCATCATATTGATGACAATTTGCTTGGGTTATCGAGGACAGAGTATTAGAACAAATGGTACCATTTCAACAGATGGATCAGAGCAGGTTATTATATGGGGATGTATTGGTAAGACAAGAGAAGCAAACATTGTGTTTATTGGAGGTGGGATGAGCACAACCGTACTATCAAGCAACAGGAGTAATGCCGCAGCTTTCAATACCTACGAAACGGCTACAGTAGGTTAGTTGAAAGTTGATTATTAATCCATCCAATAGCTGGTTTTATTTTCGACAATAATCTGAAGACCTAGTTTTACTAAAATTGAGCTTAAATAAATTTTCTAGTAAAAAGATTTAGCCTATATTGAGCAAAAAAGTTACATCTAATAGGTCACACAATTAGATTTTGTAGGAAAACAGCTTATGTACAGTACATATGTTATATCAAGTGGGTAATTATGCAAACCTAGGTGCAAGACATGGGACATTACGATATACATGTTGGAACTAGGGGCATTACAAACCTTCTAAGGGCTCAAGGCAAAATCCATAGATAATCGCCCAGCTATTGAGCTACCCTCCTGATCAAACGAGTAAAATAAGAAGACAAAAATACAGAGATATCTTTCTCAATTTATATTCCAGAATTCAAATTTAAAATGCAATATTGATATGTCCTGTAATAGATTCACATGTCTTGTTGTTACACTAATACTATTTATATTTCTTCATTTATGGGGATAGAGGGTCAAGAATTTGTCGTGCAGAACCTTACTTTCAAAAACACGGTTGGTCCGTATGGGAATCAAGCTATAGCAATAAGAGTTGAAGCGAACCTTTCAACTTTCTACAAATGCCGCTTCAAAGGATACCAACACACACCATACACCTTAAAATAAAAAAATAAAAAAGGACAATTCTTTAGAAAATGTTAAATTTACGGCACAGTAGCTTTCACTTTCAGCAACTCGGCAATCGGACTTCACCAATGAAGCACAATAACTACCCAAAAAAGAGAGACCCAAGGGGGAAGTACTAGTATCATAAGTGCAAAATTTTTAGGCAGACCAATGGGGATTTTCTCAAGAATGGTCATAATGAATACCTACGAAGCACGGGTACTTCTAAAACCCCAAAGTACCCGTACATGAGCAACTCTCAAACTTCACAACATTTTTAGGCGGACCATTGGGGATTTTCTCGAGAATGGTCATAACGAATACCTATGAAGCACGGGTACTTCTAAAACTCCTAAGTACCCGTGCCATGTACCGGTGCTCCATGGGTACTTCAAAATACATACCAGGTGTCGGCTACTTCTTTGGGTACTTTTGGGCCTATTCATAAAGTTTTCAAAACTTTAGGGATTATATAAGGGGAAAAATTCAAAGTGATGGTCTTAATATGCAAGAATTTAATGTGATAAATTCATAAACTCGAGACCACGACTCAGATCTAGAGCTTGGTTTTGGAAAAACAAGATCAGGGTTGACTAATCTTTTTTTGCCAATCCTCTCTCTCTCTCTCTCTCTCTCTCTCTCTCTCTCTCTCTCTCTCTCTCTCTCTCTCTCATTATTTTTGCTAC
Source organism: Vaccinium macrocarpon (assembly GCA_022606695.1). Lineage (NCBI taxonomy): Eukaryota > Viridiplantae > Streptophyta > Magnoliopsida > Ericales > Ericaceae > Vaccinium > Vaccinium macrocarpon. The sequence goes on along the minus strand of CM040173.1, from coordinate 6,794,933 downwards.
CCCTTCTCTCTCGTTATTATGTCAAAATCTATTCATTTTTTTATTTTTTAGATAGGCCTTGAAATATCTTTTGCTCTTCACCTTGAAACCTATGATAGTTGCATGCACAAAAATTAGGCAATTGCACTTTATTTCGTAGGAAAATGAGTCCATAAAGCAGCATGGGTTCAAATTCAATGTTATTAGCTTTTATTATCTGGCTTCTATCCACAAAATATGTTATACTTGTCATAACCAATGAAGCATGCCAAAATTGTAAAAATATATACATAAAAAAATCGCTATACCTGTACCCTACTTTTTTGGGTTGTTGCCGTATCTCGCACTAGTACCCGTACCAGTACCCGTGCTTCCTAAATGAATACCTTCCTTGATGACTTGATCCTATGAGCTGGCTAGAATTGGAAGGTCAGAGCCGAGATAGAGTATTCTATTTGGAGTATAAAAATATAGGGCCATGGTCCAATACCAAACGTAGAGTACCATGGGCCCATGGCCTCTAATTTTGAAGTTATGAATAAAATAAGCGAACCCTGTCCCTACGCATCCTTTTAAAAGGGCTCATCTGTGATTTTTACATGGTACACTATCTTGACTTTGAACTTCCCATTCAAACCAGCCTATAGGATCAATTAAAAAAAATCAAGAGAGGTGTTCATTATGACCTTCCTCAAGAAAATCCCCTATAGTCTGCATAAATATGTTGTGAAGTTTAAGAGTTGTACACCAAGGTCGGGTGCAGTTGTTATTGTACAACTTATTGTACAACTTTGGATTATGACACCTGTACTTCCACCTTGGGTCTCTCTTTTTTAGGCCGTTATTGTGTTATTTTTTGGACTTGCGAGGTTTGAGTACGTAAACCATACAATTTTGAAATACGACTGCCGAGTTGCCAAAAATGAAATCTACGGTGCCGTAAATTTCACATTCTCTAAAGAATTGTCTTCTTTTTAAGGTGTATCCGGGTATCTTTTGAAGTGGCATTTGTAGAAAGCTGAAAGGTCCGCTTCAACTCTTACTGCTACAGCTTGATTCCCATATGGACTAGCTATATTTTCGAAAGTAATATTCTGCGCAACAAATCCTTGACCTTCTATCCTTGTAAATGGAGAAACATAAATAGTATGTAATGACGAGACACGTGAATCTATTAAAGGACATATCAATTGTGCATTTTAAATTTGAATTCTGGAATATAAATTGAGAAAGTTTGTGTTTTTAATCTTCTTATTTTACTCGTTTGATAAGGAGGGCAGTCCAACAAGAAGGCGCGATTTATCTTCGGATTTTGTCTTGAGCCCTCAAAAGGTTTGTACAGCCCCTAGTTCCAACATGTATATCATAATGTATCATGTCTTGCACCTAGGTTTGCATATTACCCACCAGATATAGCATATATACTGTACATAATTTGTTTTCCTACAAAATCTATCTGCGTAACCTATTGGGTGTAATTTTTTTCTCAAGATACACAAACTCTTTTATACTGCAAAATTTATATAAGTTGTAAGTATAGTAAAGTGGGTCTTCAGATTGTTATCGTAAACAAAACCAGCTATTGGTTAGACTAATATTCAACTTTCAATTGAGCTACTATTGCCGTCTCATAGGTATTGAAACCTGTGGCATTGCTCCCATTGCCCAATATTATGGTCTTGTCCATCCCATCTCCAACAAGCATATTGTTTTGCTTCTATTGTCTTACCAATACGTTCTCCATATAATATTGAAAATGCCTCTACGAACTCGATTTACAGTTTCTGGATAAGTATGTCAAACCAAAGGAATAGGGCTTGCAAATGACAAAATCACAGGTTTGTTTTTTTGAACAAAGAGTATTTCTTCTTCTTTTTTCTTCACATTGAAAAAACAGATAAAATCTTCACAATACATATCCCCATACGATTCGTAAATTGAGAAAAACAATACACGAAAAGTATTCTGATTTCAAAACATTGTTCGGAACTTGTGAGAAGGAAGAAAAAGAATGTACATATATTTAATTGAGTGTTGGTATATGGAATCAGCTCTATCATGCTGTCACTTGGCTAAACCACACCTTATGGTGCTTTGCCCTTGAGACTCACCCGACTATCTTTGATCTTAGAGGGAGGGAGGGTTGCCACAAAACTGAGCAAGAAGAGCTTGTTTTCAAGGTTCAGTGACACTATTTTTCTTCTTTTTTTTTTTTTTTTTTTTGATTGACCAAAGATAAAGAACTTCCTTGAAGGGGTGTGTTTGGAACTTGTGTAACATAGATATAGACAGCTATTCATTAAGCAGTTTACTTGGTTGGAAATATTAGTTGTGGTACCCAATACATCTCTCCACTTGTGAAAAAACGGCAATTCATATATGGAAAATGACTTCATTAAAGTGAACTAACTTGTTTGTCAATTAGCCCTCAGATTAGCTTGAAATATCTAAAAGGAGGTATACGATGCATAGGCTTGGTTGGTGATGTAAAGTGAGCATGAACATCATCATAGTTTCATACTAAAAAAAAAAAAAAGGCCTCAAATTCCAACACATTCCCGGGCCAAGCCTCAATGCTTGGACATGACCTTAGCCAGAAAACAAAGCCACTGCAATCCATAAAAATAAAGTGTAGTTTATGACATTCCCAGTACCTGGGAGGTGCTCTGGCCATAAAGTCACATCTCTTTTTGATGCGATAGGATCTCATGAAAATCATGTCACACCACTATAGTTTTTGGTCATCTAGAATTGCACCATGTTTACTATTATTGCTGTTCCCACCATGTTTACCACTATTGCTGCTCCCTTCCAATTTTCCAAATATAACATACTTCCCCCAAGATTGAAACCAACCGTTCATTCTTGACTATGGCATGTTCTATAGCAGGTATTTTCGTTGTTTTCTTACTTCTTTCAGGTTTTCTTATTTTTCTTACTTCCTTCAGGTATTTTCTTTGTTTTCTTACTTCTTTCATCGTGTACTTATCAAGAATTTGAAACATAATATCTAAACAACAGAAAAGGAACTTACCATCAAATGATGTCTTCCATGTATTTTAATGACAGCAATCGAAAGATCAAGCGCGGCTTATATGCTTGCAGCTTGATAGTGTTGTAAAGTCTTTGAAATATGATGCATGGACCTATGCCAGAGGCAAAGGCATGAGCATCTTGTGTCGTGGCAATGGTTAGAAAATCAAATGCAAGAATGAGATATTCAATACCAAAGATCCAAGCTACAAGCCGTTCATGGCAAAAGGTAAAAACAAAAGTATGAGCCTTCACATTGAATCTTAGTTTTAAATGCATATGAGCCTACAAATTGAATCTTAGTTCTAAATGCATGTCAGGAAACACTAATTTTAGAAAACTGAACTTATAGTTTTAAAGGCATTGTATGTTTCTCCTTTCTTCTAACAATACTAGTATGTCAAGAAAATTATACATATAGGTAAAAAAAATTCCCTACCTTGTGTTGTGAACTTGTGATAGAAGGGGGTCATGGCCCCAACTTCTTTGTAACTCCATTATCTATGGTTTATATTTCTTAGTTCTTCAAATATTGTGTTTTGGCACCATACTCCTAACTTTGATCTCTGAACTGGGAGACTTTTTTACTATCAGACGTGTTTTTAAAGACCAGTCAATCTTTCTGGAAGCCATAACCAAGTAAATTTTGTTACATGTATGTTCTATTCGACACTGATCTTACAAATTCATCTCCCCCATCAAATAGGATCACCAAAAGTCTAATAAATTGTTGTAAAATCCCTTCAACGACAGAAAACTGGCAGTGGATATGCTCCAGACTAGCCCTGAAATACAGTGAAAGTGAGTCGTAGTTATCCACATAGCGAACCCAATCAACACAAATAGCCTGAAGGTTAGTGCTACATTAGCAAGCAACTAAAATAGAAGTTTGATATTAGCTATCTATAGAGGTGTTTTGATATACATAATGCGGTTTGTTCTGCAGATCAAAGTACTTAGATCAAGAAGTGTACGTTTTTTAATAGAATACACTGAAGACCTTCTATTTGGAAGACGCATTACATTGAACAGAAAGCGTGCACTATAGTTCTAGTGAACAAATTGCAACGGAGGATACCGTATAGCACTTGAATTTGAAGGGGGCAACAGAAAACATTGTAAACAGGATCGAAGTATGCAGCAAAATAAAGTACTTCGCATAGGGTTCATTACCAGTTGTGGGATCGGGGTTGTGAGAAATTTCCTTGAACTGGTCGTGTAGGTATGGTGTTTGCTGATGATGCAATTTTTGGGCCAGGTAATGAATTCCGAAATGGTCGTGTATTGTATGGTGTTTGCTGATCATGTAATTTTCTGGGCATGAATGAATACCGGGAAGTTTGTGTTTGTAATTGTGCATTGGAATGGGATGCCGTTTTGCTTCTAAACATTTTGCAGATCATAAAAAAGGGGGTGTTGTTTTGTTTTGGAGAAGTCAACTGTCGAATTGATCAATGATAATCCCGCTCTAAGTCACATAATGCGCCTACACGAGAGCAAAAGCGTGAAAATATAATTTAAAAATATTTTAATGTACTAAAAATTCACTATGGTGAGGATTGAGAGCCGAAGCGGAAGGCCCTAGTGAAGCATTACATGACTAAGGTTTCAGTACAGTATAAAAACAAAAGAATATGTTGACACAACCGCATTCTCAAGACTCGAGCTGAATTTCATTTGCGAAACATAAACATTTACGCGTATCCAATATACATAAACCCTACAAAATATTGTGAGGAAAATATGCTCAACTCTTCAGTGGAATCTCCTAATTATCTACTTCAGGATTCAAACACAGCTGTTTGCTATCATTGCTTTATGCTCTCGCTCTCAATCGTTATCTTCACGAATTTAAGTAGTTTGTAAGATTTTTGAAACATGTTTTCACACTCTTGATCCCACTTCCACTCGCACGAGCGCATTACGTTAGCCGGTCAGTTCTTTACGAAATCAAAAGCCTCGCCCACTCCTTGCATCCCCACAAGATCTCAGTAAGTCATGCTATTAGGAAAATAGAGCCTATAACAATGTGAAAACGGCTGATGACAAATTTTTCTTTGGTCAAACTTTCACACACCTGTCCTTTCAAAATCTGATTCCTTTCACAAGTCATCACCCTCTTTTGAGCCAGACAAATCAAAAATCTCAATCAGATTATTGGGCACATTTTGTTCTCATTTCTCTTCAGGTACTTCAAAGCAAACAATTAGACATTCAAGAAAATAAACAGTGTTTCACCTTTTCCAGAAAAACAAGTGTTTCACATTTAGACATCAACTCCTTTAGTCTCGCACATTTCCAAATTAAGTTCCTGCACATACTCTCTTATCCATCTAACGTTTCTATTCAATTCAACCTAGGATAATTTGACTTAGGGTAAATTTAAAAGGTATTTGATGCACATTTCGAACTCTCACCCATTTGCTTGCCAGACGGATGAAACAATCTAATATATGGCATTTGTACACATGCAATCAAATACATCATTCAACATATAGGGACGTAAATTGCAATTTGTCAAGTTCCTGGCTCAGAATCTCACCTCCAAAGATGCAAAAAATGCTAGCTAGTGAACAAAAGAGGGACAAATGATGCACATAAACATTTAGTGAAATTTCAAAAGAAGGATTATTGAACCTTTAGCGGACAGTATAACCAACCAATGGACAAATCTATATACACTATCCCTTGAACATGCAGGTTGTTAAGAGATACAACATAAGGTAGTGAGAACCCACTCCTTGCTATGTAGGGGCATTAACAGAGAAGAATCAACACACGACACCTATGCAATAGGGATTGAAAATTTTGTCCCTATTGTTACAAAAATACAATTCACGGGGAGATAACAAAATAGATCAAACCGAGCACCAGTTTCTTACCCTTCCAAATGAGGGGAAAATAGAGTCAAAAAAAGTACGGAAGTTAGCAAGCTGATTTAATATTTCTTTAGTCGCTTTATCGTAACTAGATGAGTTGATATTGTAACTAGATGTTTGTGTTCTTGAGCAACTAGCCCAACACTTCGTATCTATATGAAGGGATTTCCTTTAGATAAAAAATAAATAAATAAATAACATGTGTTTTATGAGAAAATGCTTATATAGTCTTCTCAATACCACTGGAATAAAGACAAACAAATTGAAACAAACAGATCCTTTCTAATACCTTTAAAGGGCAACACCAAAAGCACTGCCTACTAAGAACTCCATGACTTCTTTGGGTCTGCTGCGTTGGAAGGTCTTGAGCAACACCAAGGTTCGCAAATTTTTCAGCAATTTGCAGTTTTGGGAAGACATCCATGCTCTGCAGTCCTTTAAGAATCCCGCATATCTGAGCTTCAAGGCAGTCCACAATACATAACCATTTCCCTCCCCCCCCTGCCTGAAAATTCCCCAAAACCAGCTGCTCCTGGGTCTCTCCCATTCTTGTGGAATTTCATGAGTCCTGCAGCTGGAGAGGACCCCTAAATCATTTTTATGGCTCTAGTACAGTTAGCCATGTGTAAAGACCATGCTTCGGGAATTTCTCTGGCTTATTTAAGTTAAATGCTCTGTGACACCTTATCGAACTTCTGATATTTTTCCAAACGGTAATTCTCATTCCAATAACTTCTGATGCAAATATATAAGTTAACAATAAGATTATCTGACAGAAAATACCGTATGACTAAATAAAACCAAAATTGCTTATTTCTAGTCTGGCAGGAAATGAATGTAATTCTAGAATCTTAGGAATAGCCCATGCCTAAGGCTTCTCCCCACTGTGATAACAGCACTTGGGCAAATAATAATTTTACCTATTGTAAATCGCTAAACCAAGTTTACATGATTTTCTAACCATAACATCTCTGATAACAACTCGCGTCTAAATTTGACAGGTCTATTAACAAGAGGATGTTGGTGGCAGCTCTGATTGGATCAATGATAATTTCTTCCGGTTCTCAAGGACAATGTATTAATGTAATGGTTGCAAAAGATGGATCTGGCCAGTATTCAACGATTCAAGCAGCAATCAATGCTGCTCTTAACATGAGTGCAACAAAGTACTAAATAGGGATCAGACCACATGGAGCACGTACCGGTAAGACCAGAGAAGCAAAACACAGCGCTTATTGGAGATGGGATGGACGCGACTATGATATCAGGTAAAAGGAGCAATGCCACAGGTTCCAAACCTTTTGAGACGGCCACAGCAGGTTAGTTGAAAGTCGATAGTCTAGCCAATAGCTGGCATTCTTTTTGGACAATAATCTGAAGACCCAACTTGAAAAAAAATAAGCTAAAATAATTTCGCAGTATAACAGAGTTGGTCTCTAGTGCCAAAAAAAATACAACCTAAAAGGTCACGCAATTGTATTTTGTAGAATAACTGCTTATGTATGGTACATGTACAATATCAAAATAGTATCCGAACGGTGCAATATAGGGTACATTACAATGTACATGTGGCATGGAAGTAATCAAGCGGAGTAGAATAAGAAGATGAGACACATATAGATATTTTTCTCAAATTATAATCTAGTACTCAAATATAAAATGCACTATCAGTACTTCCTTCAATAGATTCACATGTCTCATCATTACGCTAATACTACTTATGTTTCTTCATTCACAGGGATAGAAGGTCAAGGATTTGTTGCACAGAACATTACTTTTTGAAAACATGGCTGGTCCATACAGGAATCAAGCTGTTGCAGTACGAATTGAAGCTGACCTTTCTGCTTTCTATAGGTGTCGCTTTATGGGATATCAAGACGCCCTATACACCTATAAACACAAATAATTTTTCAGAGAATGCGAAACCGGCACTGTGGATTTCATTTTCGGGGAAGCAGCAGTAATTTTGCAAAATTGTATAATTTACATACTTGGTACTCAAACCTCGTGACTAAAAAAAAAAAAGGACTACGGCACAAAAAAGAGAGTCTCCATCAAACAAAACTGATCACAATTCAGAATTGTACAGTAACCGCTGCACCTGGCCTAGCTCAACCACTTATAAAATTTCAAACATTTTTAGGCACACCCTGGGTACTTTTCTCGAGAAAAGTTGTAATGCACACCTTTCTTGATGATTTAATTGACCAAATGAGTGGGCTAGCTTGGGAAGGTCGGAGTCCAGATAAAATAGACAAAGTATTTTACGCAGAATATGAAAACAAAGGTCAGGGAGCTAATACAAAAGGCAGAGTTCCATGGGCCCGAGAAATTAACAGCTCAACCGAAGCAGCTGAGAAGAATTTGATTAACAGGAACCAATGGATTCTTCGGACAATTCCTTTTGACCTAATGCAAAGTGCCATGTGTATACAATACCTCCAAGTGGAACTTTCTATGTAAAAACAACAGAATATGTAGTCAAACATTATAATGCTTCATTATGCGCGAATGCTTCAATAACTTTACACCCATGTTTGTCTTTGATAATACTCTCTGATTATTCCATTGTGAACAATGTTACATGCATAATTAATGGGAAATGCGTGGATAAGGTTATCAAATCACTAAGGCTTTTCAAAGAAGAAACTGAATGGTATTACTGATAGTAATTGTTACAATGCTAACCAATACTTAAATAGGAAACCCTAACAATCTATACCTAAAATAGAAGATTACAAAAAGATATTATTGCACTTAAGCTATGCAAATTCAGAAGATATAGATTCAAATGCAGATGCAAATTCGGATGATGTTCAAGAAGAAACAGAGAGTGTCGTACAGATTTCTGGTGCACATTTTAGATGCAAAATGTAGCGACCGGGTCCATAAGGGCCAATGGAGGCCAGCCCACTCCGTTTAACATGACAACCACCATGAATTGTATGAAAAACAGCACACCCTTTTTTCAGATCACATGGAGATGCATTCAACTGATTGTTGACAAAGAAATAGAGCAAACCATCATTTAGAATTCAAGTCATTCATATGAAATTGTGAAATAAATTTTCAAGAAACTCTACCTCTTCTTGACCCTCTTCACACTCCTCCGCAAGTAAGTTTAGATCACCTCTTTGCCAACAAGTTGTTTACAGCTAATGTTTCTATTAGTAGATAGGTGTTGAACTGTCCAGGAACAGATAAACAAGTGCTTGTTCCAATTCTCTTGCGCCTTCTGCTGCCAAAAGAGACAACTTGTGGTAAGTGAAGATGCTGCATCAGTGAAGAAACAGATGTATCAACGTTGATCCTAATGCAGTTCTGTCTTTCATAAAATAAGGTCATCAAAGAGTATAGCGGAATTTACCCAAATACAAATAAACATACGGAGGGGATGGATTTGATGGAAGCAAGTAAGCAACACTTAGAATCCTGAAATTAGTACCACCCAAATATGCAAATGATCTACATGCATGTAGATGTTGGTAACAAAGGAGATGTGCAACCTGATGGATATAAATTGAATGATAACAAATTACACTTTGGAGAAATGGATTTGGAGATTTTATTGTTGCCAAATGTAAGTGGTAATGAACGAGGGTGAGAGAGGTTTTTTTAGCTTTCATTTCCCTCCTTTGGCTTCATTTAAAACTTGAGGAAATTTATTTCCGAAATTGCACATGCGTCACTGGTGCAACGAACGCAAGTATCAGAGTAAAATTAAAAGCACTTTATTGAATAAACAAGAAAACTAACCTTGTTATCAACTTACAGATCAATCCATATTAGTTGTTAGAGGATGAGATCAAATAAAATCTCCACCCTGCATCATCCCAATGTCCATGTAAGTTTCATGCTAGATGAAAATTAACACAGACAAATTTAGAAAGAACAAAGCGATCACATACATTGAACACAAAGAACAGATAAGTACATTCGACCTCACAAGATGAAGCCTTCCTCCGTCTGTTTTTATGAACATGAACAGGAGGCCAAGGAGAATGAAAAAATCAATTTCATGAAAGTCATTTCCATCACCAGCCCAGTTTCTGACATGCATGCCAGAAAATGTGAATACATTTACCCTGCCCAGCACACAGGGAGCTGTCAAGCACAAAACACGCCAGGAATCTGAATGTATGATCTAGCTACCCTCCAATGTATCTTGAGTTTGTAACCAATTGATATCCTGCTGAAGCAGAAATTTGTAAGTTTTGACCAATAGAAACTTCTTAAATACAAAATGGAAAGGAAATAAGTCATCCTGGATAGTAAATCAGGCAGGACAAAACAATATACACAATTAAGTTTTCAAGCACAACTGCCAGTTCAAATGATAGCTTCTAAGCTTCAAATGTGTGTGTGTGTGTGTGTGTGTGAGAGAGAGAGAGAGAGAGAGAGAGAGGGGGAAGAAGAAGAAGAATGGAAAGGAAATAAGTCATCCTGGATAGTAAATCAGGCAGGACAAAACAATATACACAATTAAGTTTTCAAGCACAACTGCCAGTTCAAATGATAGCTTCTAAGCTTCAAATGTGTGTGTGTGTGTGAGAGAGAGAGAGAGAGAAAGAGAGAGGGGAAGAAGAAGAAGAAGAAGAACTGAGAATGAATAAAAGAATAGCATTGTTACGATCTATATGAGAAAATCTATTTTACACCCACTTGGTTTTGGAATAAATGGCAAACCCATGCCTCCGGCAAGCTGTGTTCTAATCCAGCTTACCTCAACTATAAGGAGATTCTGAAAATTCTAGTTTTCGAAAGACTTGTCAAGCTTTTCTTCCAATAGAACATTCAAAGTAATGTTGTATCTGGAAATCACTTTCCTTTCCACATCATATCCCAAAAAAAATAATGAGACCGTGGAACTATCAGTTTGACTTGTACAGGAATAGAAGTGTTAGAACTTGTCCCTCATCGGTTAATCATAACCTCCAAAGCTAGTATATGAGCCTACATGATATATATATGGACTTGTCCTAAATTAAGACTGCATCACTCCTGATATAAAGCTTTCAAAAGACCACTTCAATCAACCATCAAAGTCTTCAAAAGACATTTACTGGCACAGCTGACAGGAAACATGAATGTTAAGCCATTTTAGCTTCAGCCTTGATAGCTGAAGTTCTAGGAAAGTCTAAGTTGATTACAATCATCAATTTTCTTGAACTCCTAGGGCTTAAACGAATAGCACCAGTAGCAATACTATCTGTGCCTTGACCTATTAGTGAACTATGTCAATTTTTCTTCGCAGACAGATCTAAGACGAAAAAGATTAACCTCTTGTACTCGATTCCAATTCTATATCCTTTATTCACGAGGTAAACATTGAATTGCATGAACTTGAACTGAAGTCTAGGTTGGGAACTCTGAAAACTCATACCTCTAGTGACTCTACTTTTTAGTTCTTTCCTTCATCTTTCACAGTGGGATTTTCTTTTCTGAACGTATACTTCAAGTAGGTGACATTAACATTAAGACCTACCAAGTCATTTAGCAAATTACCTAGTGTCAAGTGATTCTAGCTGGAAACCAGCATCACTCTACCCGTCTACTGTTGGAATTGACTATATATCTTCAGAAGTCAAAGTAGCAAGACATTGGTTGTAGAAATTCAGTGAAGGACTAAATCACTGCTTAAAACGATATCCAGCACCATTACCACAGTTTTCTAGGCGGAGATGTCCAAATCTTGTTTGCCTGGTATTATACTAGTGCAACATGGTTCCATACTGCTACACCCTAAAAAGCACCGACACCGATATGGAAACACACCAAATTTGAAGAGGAAAAAATAATAACAGAGAACACAGACACAGCACAGGACACATCCAAACAATATAAGTAATATATTTAGCATATGACTATAGTATCGAGGAACAGTACTACAGTTTTCCATTTTTACCTTTTGCTGTTAAGATATTATAATTGAAACCAGAGGTTTATTAGCAGTTCTTTTGTTTGCATCTGTATTCTACTTTTAAATATCATAATTCAACCCCTGGATAAAGAGCATCAAGTTTTTTTATATGCATTTTCTTTATTTTATTTTCAAATATCATACTTCAACCCCAGGTAAAGTTTGAAGTTACATATTGACCCTTGCCATGTCTCCATCCCTACCTAACTCAAGAAGTGTGGCTCTAAGTGTGTCCCCATACCCCAAGGACAAGGGGTCCCTGCTGTGCACTAGATGCATGGCACCGTGCCATGCACCCCATCTGGCCGTCCATTGTGAAAATGCATGGCTCGGATCAAATCCAAGCAATGGCTCTCACATGGAGTTGGATTTGATCCAAGCCGTGCATTTTCGCAACGGATGGCCGGAAGGGTGCATGGTATGGTGCCATGCACCTAGTGCACAGAAGCGCCCCCAAATCCATTCCCCAATGTTCCCCCATTTGTCCCTGTTTGAACACGACAAAAATTAACTGGACACACCACATGCCGACGAAGACACAGATGAGGCAACTGACGACTAGCTCGGCCTATTGGTGCTTCATAGGCTACCCTTTTCAGCTCAATCCCTTCTAAATCGTTGTCGATCATAACCACAAAACAATTGTGTCCCAGCTATTGCTACAGAAAAGCCTATTTCTCAGTCCCACTTCATGCTACACTTTTCAGCTCAATCCCTTCTAAATCGTTGTCGATCATAACCACAAAACAATTGTGTCCCAGCTATTGCTGCAGAAAAGCCTATTTCTCAGTCTCACTTCATGCTCAGTGACATTTTCCATTAAAATCTCATGCCATCAATATTCCAGCTCATGCTATCGGCCCTCCATTCCATTAGCCTCATCAGCTCATCCCTCATTATAATATCAGCTCATCCCTCATTATAATTCCAACTCATAATATTGGTCCTTCATTTGCACTGGCATCATTGGTTCATCCTACATAAAGTTGATCCTTCTGTACTGCGTAAGGAAGCAACTGTCCATCATTCCACATGGCTGGACAGACCATCCTCCTTAATGGCCAACGTTGTGAACAAATGGCGCTAGATCAGAACTTCTTTTAAAGTTTTAGGTTCAATTATTCTGTAACTTCTACCAATCATCAAGTTAACCAGAAGGAGGCAACCTTTTTCCCATAAGCGGGAGCTGGCAATAACTAAATGTCAAAAAGATGATAATGAAGTATGCCTCCACATATTACCTTCCGCAGTTAATCTCTAAATAGAGTTAAAACTTTCAAGTGCTTACTTAGCCAATTTCTTATGGGCCAGGAGCCAGGGTTTAACACAAGTGTTGGTTTGTAGAACTTGGTCAAAACCTAGGCCTTTCTTAAGGAAGCATTTAAGGCATCCGTGTAAATCGGGATACCAGAGACACCACATTCACATGTATAAACCTTTTCAAAATAACCTTGCCAAAAAAAAGAGTTTTCGAGAGAGATATATTTACCACTAAGAGACACAGACATCCATCAGAACAAAACTATAAAGAGGGAAAGGAGCTAATGTCAGCATAAGCACGTGAATTCAGGCAATTACTACATAGGCTTTATGGATGTTAATTAGCAAGAATTTGAAGGTTATATAGCTTCTTGACATGCATATTGTCCTAATGCCACCGTTGAGAGGTCTAATATAGCATTTGTGGACTATACAAATAACATATGAGTACCATTGGAGCACGCAGCTAATTTCAAAACATTTGATAGAATAGAAAACCGCTGCAGTGATTTAAGTGAAATTTAGATCTCATTAATATCACAATATTAATGATGCCTTATTATTTGAACACCCATCTCATTTGTTAAGCTGTGCATATATTCTCCAAAGTGAGTAACAGGTAAGGGTCAAAGTCACGCACCATATTGCATACACTGTCTGAAAGTTGAAGTGCTTCATCCCACCTGTTCACCATAATCAACCCCTTAATCAGGTAAAAGAAGACGCTTAAATCAGGTACTCCACCCCTCCTTATCATGTCCCCAAATAAGTCGAAGGCCTTATCAACATTGCATGAAAGAGAAAGGCTTTCAATCAAAGAAGAATAAATATTCCTGTCAGCAGACAGAAATAATGAAGCCGGCGAAATTTCTCTATGCAGCTCAAGTGCAACCTCCAGTCTTCCCGCCTTGCAAAAGCTTTCAATAAGAATTCTGTACACAGGAGTGACTGGCACAGAATCATTCTCAATTATCTCATTTAGAAGACCAAGATTGACAATGAAGTCCCTGTTGAATCCTTGAATGACCTTACGGTAGCTCGCCATATTCCTAGGCCAATATGTTTGTTTCATCTCCTCTAGAAGTTGGTGAGCCTCATCCAAAAGGCCAGCAGCACAGCAATGGTTTATTAAGACCCTATAAGTGACATAATTTGGAGCACACCCTTTGATGCCCATCTGTCTCAATAGATCAAGGCTCTTCTTAACTTGACCTGTTTTCCCAAATCCATCAATCATGGCAGTATAAGTTACGACATTCGGATGAATTCCCTTTTCTTCCATCATGAGCATAAGTTTGTAGGCTTCGTCAGTCTTTCCAGATTTACAAAGACCATCAATCATCTCTGTGTATATGATAACATTAGGAGAGCAAGAGTTTTCCAGCATTTTAGACAAGACTTTCAAAGCAAGATCCAGCCGTTTGTCCTTAAACAATCTGTCAATCAAAGAGCTGTAAGTATAGACATTTGGATTATAGCCACGTTCTGACATTTTGGAAAATACTACTTGTGCTTGATCTAGCTTGCCCTCCTTGCAAAACCCATCAATAAGAGCATCATATACAATGTGATTTGGCTCACGACCTTCTACTGACATCGCAGCTAATAAGTTGTGAGCATCTTCCACCTTGTGTGCTTTGCACAAACCATCTACCAAAGCTCCATATGTAACAACATTTGGCTCCTGAGCGTTGCTCTCAATCCTAAAGTACATATCTACATCGGATATTTTCCCACTTCCCCTCATTTTGGCATATATTTGGCAAGCTTTTTCAATGTGTCCAGCTTTACAGTGGCCATCTATCAAAGCAGTGTACGTAATAACATTTGGAGCGCAACCTTCTGACAACATCATTTCAAAGAGCTTATTTGCATCGGATACCTTCCTAGCTTTAAGGTATGCATGTATCAGAGCAGTATAAGTCACCACAGTTGGGGTACAACCATCCCTTACCATTTCATCAAACCAACTGCGAGCCTGTTGAATAATGCCAGCTTTACAAAAACTATCAATTAAAATTGTGTACGTATACACATCTGGGACAATACCATTTTTCTTCATTTCATCAAACAATCGGAAAGCCTGTTCTACTTTTGAGGCATTACACAGGAAACCAATCACTTTTGAGTATGTATTGCAGTCGGGTATAAATCCTTTACTCATCATTTCATGAATAACATTATACGCTTTCTCAAATTTACCAGCCCCACAAAGGCACCTTGTAAAATTGCTGACATTCACTTTATTAAGTACTACCCCTGCATCCAGCATTTCAGCATAAGCATTTTCAGCCAATTCTAAAACCCCCTCGCCTGGTAATTCCTCATTGCCACATATACCACCTATCAATATATTGTAAACTACATAACCCGGTTGATAACCACAGTTAACCACTTTCTTGAGCAACTTATAAGCGTAAGAGTAGTCTCCCGCTTTGCAATAAGCATGGACTAGCGAATTAAATATCTTAGGACTTGGATAACAACCTTCTGTAAGCATCATACTAAGTAATCTCTTACACCTTCCCAGCTTTTTTTTATTTAAACAACTACAAATCAAAATCCTGTATGTTACAACATTAGGAATGCAAGAACTAGAGCGCATCCTAGTGAGAAAATCCATAGCTTCTTCAAAAAGCGAAGCTTCACACAATCCAGATATCATTTGTGTATAAATTACTGTGTCGGGAACAAACTCTTCCTTCTCGACCAAATCTAGTGCTTCTCTCCACTTACCTGCTCTGCAAAGAGAATGTACAAAGCAACCCAACGTGTGAGAGTCCATTCGAAAACCCAAATCTGACATATCCCTATGAACCAAATGTGCTGTATCCAACCTGCCCGCTTTTAAAAACACATGAATTATAGCATTGAAAGTAGCTCGGGAGGGCTTATACCCAAATTGCTTAAGCCTCTCCAGCTCTTCCAAGGCTAAATTCCACAACCCATTTTGGCAACACTTCCTAATCAACAAATTAAGCAACTTCCGGAACACCTCCTTGTCGTCGTCCCTAATTTCACGAAGAAAACATTCCGGCACTCTATTATCGTCCTTATTACAGCCTAAAACATCTAACAAGGCATCATAAACAGGTACCGTGTGGCTATAACCAATCTGTCGACCGGCCCACAAGAAAAACTTGACACCCAGTTCAGCATTGTTCTGTACAAGCTTCAAAACATCAACTACCAAAGACTCATTCAATCTCTTCCTAAACTGCCTAAGTAGCTTCTGGGTTTCACTACCAAACCCATCATTATTGTTCTTAATCACATTCCACACCAATAATGCATCATCTGAGTACTTACCAGATTCTGAAGAGCCACATTCTGCGCTATTGTCCATCAATGAATCACGCAGAAGAGCAACTTCATCAGCCAAATCGGGCTCCACCTGGGTATTCGAACCGGGTAAATTAAAATCAGGGCCGATTAAACCCTCGAGGTTGTTGGGCGAAGAAGCGGTGAGGAGTCTATGGAAGATATAGAAGGAATTTTGACGGGAATTTTTTGGGGAGAAGGATTGAATGAGGCTGAGAGATTGTGAAATTGATCGGGAGATGAGTCTCCCCTTGCTCATTCTCTTCTTCTCTGTTGAGAAATTTTCAAATTTCGCGACTTGGGTTTTGGGTTTTTATTTATGGGGAAGTCCTACCATCCAAACAAGCCTCAGCTCGGATCAACAAAAAAACCAAGCCGAATTCAACAGTTCCACTCCTCCTCGTAATACTGTATCGAGAACGCTAGACATGTAGAAAATCATGATGGTAAGATATTGTTTGATATGTTTTCCGAGTATGTGTTTAGTGAGAAAAATAAATTTTGATTTAATGCTGACTGATATTTTGTTTGTCTAATAAACTCATTTGCAAACTATATTAAACTAGGAGTGGAGCCAAAAATATTAATTAGTAGGGTGTAAAATTTACCTAAAGCCCACATACGAGATATGTAATTTCTATGTAATGATATGAATATTTATTTTAAAGTATGATAAATACTCAGTATTATGTGTTCATTTTATAAAAGATGAATTTAGTTTACAAGAGCCTGTATATTGAAATTTTACATGATAGACGCATCTAGTATGTCCTGAGATATCCTTTTCATTGTGCACCTAAGTAGTAATTTTTCAATCATCTATTGATCTCTATTAATTGTGGCATAGTTTTTTCATAATGTAAAATGTACATTTTTTTTTTTTTGGATGAAATGCTTGGGGCAAATTTGTAACTCAATGTAACAATTTGTGGCAATATCACAATTTAATAGGGCCAAATTTAGGAAATAAATTTCAGACCTATAACTGTATTACTATTTCTCCTTGGGCCAACTTTATTACTTTATGTAAAATATTTAGGCAATATTATAATTTTAATAGGAATTTCAAGCCTAACAATGCTACTAGTTTCGAAAAATTGAGTGGGGTCAGGTGACTACACCTCCCTTTGTCCTTGTATGGAACGATGTCTTGATCAAAAATAACTTTTGGTTTTACCGTGACTCATGCTCTTAACAAGATATAAAAAGAAATGATTTTGCCCGAAAAGGGCACATTTAATATGGGACTTCACCGTCTTTTTTTTTTTTTTTGGAGAGTATAACAGTCCTTGTTATCGTATAAAAGTCCTTGTTATCATATATGGCCATCTTTTGTTAAGGAATGCATTTCGGATACCCTTAAAAAGTCTATTTTTGAATTATCTTTGTGATTTTGTTTGTTAAAACATCTTTAAGTACGTTGAAAATTAATGGGAAAAAAATTAGGACTTTCATTTTCTCTTGCAAAAAAAGTACTTCCTTTTTTATATCTCAAAGCATTGCTTTTGTTTAGAGCACATATGCAAGTCCTTACCCAGACTCTTAATTACTCTTTTCGTTTCAAATTGTTGGTCATTCTTTTTATTTTGAGATGTTCCAAATTGTTTGTCTCATTTTTTAAAATATCTATCAAAACAGGATCACTTTTCAGTTTTACCCTTAAAAAGTATTTTTTTCCCATCTCAATTGGCTTGTCAATTTTCTTTTATTTTATAAAGGTTCTTATAATTTTGAAAACTTTGTATAATAAAACTAATTGATATCTATCAAACAATATACACATTGCATATATTTTTGAGTTTTCATATAAAAAAATAGCCCCACAAAATTTGTCACAGTAATATTAACTGGACTTAAAGGCAAAACAAAAAAGACAATACAAAGTTTTCTCACCCCTTAAAAACTCACTTCCCCAAAAGGGGCAAGCAAATTAGAATGGAGGGAATACCAAATTAAGGGAGACTCAAACTCAATATTCCCTCCGTCCCTAAACTTTTGACCTTTTTGGGATTGTGTGTCATTTTAAATTGCTTATATCTTTTTATTTATAACGTTTTATGTGATTTTGAAAACTTTTTTTAATAGAACTAATTAAAATCTATCAAACAAGATCCATATTGCATATTTTTTAACATTTACATTGAAAGATATAGGTATTTGAAAATGACACACTGTCCAAAAAGTATCAAAAGTTTAGGGACGGAGGGAGTACTAAAATTTCAAGCTACCTTGCTGGCACAAGAAATTCATCATCTGCCATCGTTCGACGAGGGTAGTGGAGCAAGATCGAAAGGCTATGAAGGTCGCCATTGTAATTTGTGATGGTGTGGTGGTCAGAGAGAGAGAGAGAAGGTCGCCATTGTAATTTGTGGTGGTGTGGTGGTCGCGGAGAGAGAGAGAGACTTGTATTGTCACAGTTCTGGTGGTTGGAAGCAGTAGAGGATGGCCCACCTGGCCCACCGTAGTATTCGTGCAGCGCTATGCCGGCCCATATCGGTGTCGTGTCATGTCGTATCTGCCTATCCCATTGGACACCTCTAGCTATTAGGGTTTGACATTTGAGAAAATAGTTGGAGATACTCGTACCAATCTGAGTAAAAAATAGAGTTAAGGGTTGGAAATTGTCTTAGGACGAATTGAATTAGACAGGACTGAACTCTAGTCAGTTAGAATTAGAATATAAAATTGTTCTTTTGTCTGCCATGGAATAGGGAGTTGGATTAAGATTATTTTAGCTTCAACAGCCTTCCGCGCCTAGACCCCTTCACCTATGTACATGAAGTACATGAACCCTGGCTAAGAATGGTAAACGTGTGAAACGGTTGTGGGAAGGATAACAGATTGGCAAAGGTGCACACAAGTTGACATAACATGTGAAAGATATTGCAAGTAGCACATTCTTTCACTGTTCCAAAATATATGTGACTTTGCTAATGCTAATGTAATTATAAGGAACATTATCATGGATATCCTGGATATTACTAGGTCTTCCTTTTGTTATGTAAATGTACTTAAGGCCACACGTCAAGATGTGAGACCTGCTCACAATCTTGCACGGAGTCGCCTTTGTAATTTTATAGCTGGTTAGTATAATTGAGTATGTTTATGGTTCAAAAAATATATGTGAAGGAAATCAAACATTCGTTATCTTGTTGCAGTTGTCATAGATTTCAGCCCTTGTGTCGCACTACAGAATGTCGAAAACTACCAAGTGTTGGGATCACCATTAGTGGGTGAAAAGATACCCCCATCTACCCTCTTGGTCAACCAAATTCTTGGGGTAAAATTTCATATAACCCACTAATGCCATCCCAGTTTCTAGCAACTTGAACAGCCAGTTTGGCATGTCTCTAAACACATCCTGGATGTTGTCACTTTTTCCATTCAACAAATTGCTAACTAACATCAGTCATTTCCAACCTGAAAAATACAGTATTGTAGCGAAGCAAACAGGAATAGTCAAGCCCAGAGTGCCCAGACAGAATTGCATGTACCAGAACTTGCACCACTCCAGTTACTGCATCAATTTGCCATGGGTGAAAGTCTTCCGCAAAGCTTTACAGGTAAAAAAAAGGAAGGAGGAGAAAAAAGGACGAAAAGAAACTGAAACGCTCACAATTTAAAGAAACATGGTTTATGTCTCGAAAAAACGAAGCTCTATCATAAATTCTTTCTGCTTTGGTGAATACCAAGCAACAGCCTTTGCCGACCCAAGAACTTGCAACGCATATTCAATGGCAAACACGGGATCTTCCGCACTTACGTGCCATTCGTTGTTCTTCAGATCGAGTGACACTCCCGAATCAACTCGGAAGCTGAAAGGTCCAACAATCTGCATTGAGAATGCATAAGCAATTATGACTGCCCCCAGAAATGGTAGTACTTGGTAAATGTCAAACTGAAAACAACATTTGAATAATTTCCACGATCTTGCCATTTGCCAAGGAAGATTTATATACAACTGTAGAAGTTGGCTCTCACTGGGCAGGTACATTATGTACGATAGAGTAAAAACAGAAAAGTGATCTGGAGGGGGGAAAAGGGGGGAAAAAGAACCAGAAAGCAAACAAATAAATTCTGAAGTTAACGATTCTCATATAAAACAAACTAATAAGCCAAAATTAGAACATGAATTTCATCACGAATACAGAAAAGCAAACAAAGGGTTAGTTTGTTACCGAAGCATTAGGGACAATTCTACAATACGCTTTCTTCATTCGGTCGAAAATTGATTTCACGTTCTAGATGCTAATGACCACCCCCTTTAAGCCTTAGCAACTATTTGTCAAAGCCAACCATGTTTCGAGAAACCCTCTTATCCTTGATACCATGGTCAATTCAGCACCTCTGAAGCTAAAAGTTATGCCTCAATTTGTTATTGATACAACCATTACATTTTATGATAAAAAGAAAAAAGAAAAAAACCATAACATTTGGAAGCAGTTTTGGCAGTCGTTTAACTTAGAGCATCCTTATCAAGCTCGGCAAGTTTTGGACCAAATTTAACCTCAAAAATACCATTGGATTAAAATGGCAAACATCAGTCCAGCTGAATTCCCATTTCCACAGGCACAATTACAAGTAGTAATGCATAACCCATTACACCGAAAATAATAAAATACTAACAAGCAGTGGGACAGATCCACAAGTAAAGTAGTATTAAAATATCAACAAGCCAATGAATAGTGCCACGCTTGTTGCAGCGAGGAACTGTAGTGAAGTTGAAGAAATTACAAAATGGCGATGAAGTAAACATGCCTGATTTGCGGTGCTTTTCGAGGGTTTTCCTTGCTAGTTTGTTTAAAGTGGGTTTTACCTACCCTGATAAGGATGCTCTTATGACTAAAAAAACTGACTAGAACAAGATAGGGAACAGATCCCGTCACCTTTTCCCTATCACTGCTAACATTCTGGTTGGCTAGTTTATTATAGACAACGTCAAATGAACACAGGAGACTATGACAGAAAAAGTAAGTACCTGCTGCTGAAGTGAAAGGGTGGCTTTGGGACAAATTGCCCGAATTGCTTCAGTACTCGGCTGACGAGAATGATATATATCTTGAGCAAGTTTAGTGGCTTCTGAAAAGAACCTTGTGCCAGAAGGAAAATCCATCCGGGCATAAACTCGAGTAAGATCTAGGAAAAACCTCTGGAAATTTCCATGCTGCACAGAAAGTGACATGGATCCAAATATGTCAGAAAAAATGGTAGAATTTACTCCTGGAGCATGAAGACTAAGGCCCTCAAAAGCGAGTGATTTATCTTCTACTTGAGATTTGACCAAGTTATTTCCAATAACTGCTGTTACAACAGTACCTGTAAGGATAAACATTGAAGCAACATATAAGGGTCCAAAACATCAGGAAACAAGGAAAAATATCAGGATTTGAGGTATATTATAGACTTGAATGCTCCTCAAAGATAAAATAATTATGAGCCAAACTACTGTAACTCGGGATCCCCTGATTATCTAAGCCGCTACAGAAGAAAGGTCAACTGTTCTCACACTATTCCTCCTAAGAGTGACTTGACCCAGTATAGGCAGCACATTATAGCGACCATGATTTGATAAGGCAGTTAAGGTTCTCCATAAAACTCGGAGCTTATGAAGCAAGTCATATGTGTAGTGAAGATAAGTAGTCTTCTCAGAACAGGGATCCAACAAGTCCAACTATCAAACCAATGAATGTTTGGTTTGTACCAATCATGCATGCCTATTGGTTTCTAACAATCACGGGTAGTTAGAAAAACAAATCCTCCAAAACCTCCTTCCGGATCTAGGTAGAAATGCCATTTTCTTTCAGTCGTCTGAGGTCAAGGTCAATTGCACAATATATAGTTACAGCACCAATCAACTAGACATGTAAGAACATCTCATTGAGCAAATGGCAGTGACTTAGGAAGTGAACAATATGTGTCTTACCAAGTATCCCCGACACTGTGATATGAGGATTTGACAAGAGTATGTCAAATGGTTGCACAAGTTTCAGCTTTGGAGCTTTGCTTCTCCAAATGTCAACATTCTTCTTTAAGGAAAATGCACTTTTGAAGGATAATCCAGGCAAAAGAGTTGTGGGTGCTCCACTGGTGGTTTGACCTCCATGCTGCTCAGGTTGCCCCGCATTATGATTGACGCAAAAATGATAACTTCCACCAGATTCAGAAGCAACTGAAGCCAAATCAATAGCCATTGAGAATGGTACATCCCAGTATGTACCAATGTTGTCAACAAAAAGTTCTGGCCATGCTGCCTCCACCGTTAGGTTGTGATTCAAAAACTGCAGAGGCATAAGTATCCAATACTTGTCAAGTAAAGTAGTTGTATGCAGTTCAATACAAAGCATCGACAAACCAAGTATAGACTGAGAAACAAAAGAATTTAACATTCAGGCTACGTTTGTTTGGAAGTGAACATTTCCTCAATAACATTTTTGTCATTCTTTTTTACTTGTTGGCCACACTAACAGATGTAAAATCTTTTTCAAGTGAATATTTTCACTCAAAAGCCCAAAATTGAGCGCATCCCCTATTTCCATAAGTCAATTTTTGAAACCATTCGATGGAACCACTATTGTCCTCCCACCTGTTTTTTTTTTGTTTTTTTTTACGTCTTCTTCTGATCTCCTCGGCCTGCTATTAGTTGGCTGATATTAATCCAAAACATCATAGTTGAGTGTTTCACTACTTGCAACCAGCATAAAGGCACATGCCCTTTCTTGTTTATGAATGAGCTCACACTTTTTCAGTGCTTGCAAAAACAACCAAGGCCAGAAGAAAACTCTGTTTTAAAACTAATTTCCAAATGTTTACCAAACACCAAAAACTAACACAAGTTAAATTTTTGTGTAAAATCTTTTTCCAGAACATATTTTTTGATGTAAAATATCTGAAGTCAAACAAACAAGCTTCAGAATAGGAAATAGTCAACCCACTGGCCGGATAACGTAGCAGATTAGTAGAATGACCACTATATTAGGCTAAGAAAAACAGTAAGAAATCCAAGAAAAAAATAGACTTAAGATTGAAAAAGAAAAAGAAAAACACTTTCTTTTTCTCTTTACCCAATTTCCACATAAAACCCTAACTCAATTCCACGTCAACAGTGAATACATAAGCAAATCAAATTCAAGCCTCATCACCAGCTGAACATACGAAGCACCATACATATTACAATTGAGGTGTTCAGGGATCCTTGCCTTGTGATGAATAACTGCCTTGTGTCGAGGTTTGTTCTCATCACCATACCCTTCTATGCTTAAAAGCAAGTTATCTTCTGCAGTTATCAAGACCTCTGAACATAAATTTAGAGCATAAAAGGATTTGTTGCGAAGTTGACTTCCAATGCTTTTCAGCCACGAAGATTCTGAGGGCTGCATCGATCCATTTTCTTTGAAAGAGGACATGAACTTCTGCAAATTGAACTGACCAAGCAAAGTAGTGAACCTGTTGCACAAGCAGGCTTCTAAAAACATATCAGCCAATATCACTGGTAATGGGATTGGCACGATTGCAAGACCCAGGTGGCTAGAAGCACAACTAACACAAGCAACAATATGACCACAGATCCTACGTAAATGGTAACATCTCCTTTTAATTGGTTTATCAGCAATAGCCTTCAAAAGATCCTCAAGCTTCCAGGATCTAGCATTCTAAAAAACAGTGCAAGAATTTATGTGTGTCATGCTTACTTGTTGCAACTAGCGTTTCCTAGTCTGACGGAAAAAAAAAAAAAACTCCCAAATATACACAGGAATACAAATGGTGAGTATATTGGAGACTGAGAGTGTTTGGGCAAATTTTGCAGTTTTTTCTCAGTGCATTTTTTCAATAATTCAATTCGCGTGGAACCTTTTTGTATTCACCGTTCGTGCTTTTTTGTATTCATCGTTCAACTAGACGAATGGAATCTAAAAGGTAAAAAATTATGACAAAAAATCATCAAATAAAGAAGAATTTCGACAAAGACATATTTCACCGTCTCTTACTGTCTTTCTGTTCATTCTTTCATCACTTTTTCCAACTTCCATCCACATAATTATACTTTTTCACTTTCTCTCGTCCAAAGAAACGACTCATTTCAAAAAAAAATTGACGAAAGACTATACAAATGTACTCTATATAGTACAATTTTCACTTCAAGTAGTAGAATATGGAGTAGAATCGTATACCAGTGTTCACCGAGGGGGAGAGAGAGAACGCGGTGGAGACAGAAGCCGTTGCCGGCGGCCGAGTAGGAGGGGACAAACGGCATGGTCATGAACCGTTGGAAGAAGGCAATCTGCTTAGGTCTTGACAGATTTGCCCCTCTCGACACGCCCAAAGGCAGACCAAACCCTGGCACCGGCCGTGCAACGCCGTCGACGGTTACCGGCGTCGATACATCCACGTCCCAGAAACTGCCGTCCATTGCCCATCTCAATTTCTTCATCTCCTTCCCACTGGAACCCTCGGACAGAATTCCAGTCCTGCAGCAGTCTCACCCTCTCCCTCTCTCTCAAGCGAACGAGTATTCTTCGACCTCTCCAATTACATTGCACTGGAATTGAAAATTTGTGTAGCTCGGTACAAATTAGGCTCTGTTTGGTACTTGGAAAAGAAATGAATTCCCTCTTCCTTTGTTTGGGTTGGGAGGAGAAAATAACTAAACTAATAAATTATTTTAACTAAAAATTTCTCTCTTTAACTTTTCTAACTTTTTTCCTCTCTTATACTTTCTTTTCTTTTCCTTTCTTTTCTTAGGCCGCTCTGTTTGGAACTTATAAAAAATGAGAGAAGAAAGGAAAATAAAGAATAAGAAAAAGTGTGAGAAATATAAGGAGAAAATTTCACTATTCCTAACACTCTATTTACTCATGTTCTCTTCTTTTTCCTCTCAAACCAAACAAAGGAGAAGAAATTTTTTAAACTTTACCTTATTTTCTTTTATGTAAGTTTCAACCAAAGCCTTGGTATCAGAGAGAGCGTTAAATACTCCTGAAATGGTACTACCCCTCTTTTATTTAGAAAGTACATTTAGAATTTATAAAATGCAAAGTTTTGACGGTGCATTTAGAATTTACAAAGCAAATAGGAGCCAACATTAAGGCACTTTGGACCGTACACTGACACCGAGCAAAATTTGGGCAGTACACTTAGGCACTTTGGATCGTACACCAACACCGAGAGAAATTTGAAATTTAGAATTTAAAATTTAGACCATACATTTAGAATTAAGATTGCATATTTAGAATTTAGACTGCACATTAAGCCACTTTGGAATTTACAATGTAAAATTTAAAATGTCCATTTAGAATTTAGACCGTCCATATCATGTCGTGTTTGTATCCCTTGTCACAGCTGATTTTGTACTCTTGCTTCTGGAAATATTATTACTTTGGCAATCTATATCCTGGCCTTATCCCATGTCCATAGAGTCGTGTCCGTATCCCGTCCATATCGCTTCTTCTACACAATTTTGGACATTGACATTCTCTTAGGATTAATAGGAAGCTATATTATTCATGTTCAAAAAGTGGGCTATTCTGGAAAACACTTTTTTTGTATAACCCAATGTCTCAACGTCTCATCAAATAGTCAACAACAGCAGCAACACATAGTTCATCCTACTCACAATTCACATCCAAACCATGTTCATCTCAATCCCTATCCATTACAATCAGAACAAAATTTTTGAGCATATTCCAAGTCCAAACTTCATTCAAAAAAAAAAAAAATCTTACAAGCAAGAACAAATTACGGCATCCACATATGCAACATGCCAACATCTAATCTAACTCTACGTAAAACAAAAAGAAAGAGAAGAGTACAAACAAAAAGAAAGAGAAGAATCCCAAGTGTCTAGAAGAAGCGACATCATAGAAGAAGCGGCTGCTCCTTAGTCCAAGTATTGAAGCATTTGAACCGTGATCAAGTGAGAACTCAACTCCCTTTCTTTGTGCTTCTACGAACCAAAGGTCTGATCAGAACTCTTCAATCTCTTTCAAGGAAGACTAGCTCGGAAGGAGTGTTTAGGCTTCAGCTTGCATTGGGGCATGCTGCTGCACAAGGGAAAACAAAAGACAAATCTCAGTCATGTACACATCACGTAGCAGAATTCTCAAAAGAAAGGAAAGCTCATTTAGTAGGTCATTTTTAACCTTTTTGGGAGAAAAAAAACCAGCCTTGGTGGCAGCCAAATGAAAATCTCTAACGAGCTCGTTGAGCATGAAATCCCATAAACAGCTGCAGAAAACAACAATAACAGAAAATAACAGCAAAGAAAAACTCCAAAATAAAACCACCACCACCAGCAAGAGCGGTTTTGTTGGGCAAATGATACCGTGCCAAAAATAATCTGAAACTAGACTTCCATATGCAACATACAAAAATCATTCAAATATGAAGAAGAGGCACCAAAACCATCCCATTTGAAAAATAGAACCCGAAGAACTCCAACTTACAGGGGCACTTACCCCGTATGAAAATAGATGCAACAAAATATGTAACCCATCCAAAAAATGGTTGCCAAAATATAAAAACAGCCACGCACTAAAAAAAACTGGATGTTCAAATATCCATTTCTTCATCTCTATTTTCAGTATCATCTCTATCTTCGTTGTTATCTCCACTTCCACCCTCAATTGCATCTTCTTCCCGGCTCCATCTTCACTCTCCGCTCCATGATCACCCCCACCCCCATTTTGTTTCAAGGCTGGTGCCTCATCAAATCAGGCTGCAATGTTCTCTAGAGAAGCGAATCAGTGCCTGCACGATGTTTTTTAATCAGGAAAGGTGTCTTACCGAGGGTGGCATGTGCTATGGACTCTCTCCCTCTACATCCCCTTCCCAACAGACTTCATATGGTGGTTGATTGTATCTTACGGTACTACACTCTAATAATTCCATTGCTAAAAGTTGCTAAAACTGATAAAAATCGCCAAAATGATGGATCCAAACCAACTACAGAACCATATAACCCATTTCATGCATAGTTTAATCACATGCATTTGAATCAAAAGTTCAGGATTCTGGTATATGTGAAATATATTCTGGTAAATGTGAAATATATTTGATAATAAATCCCTAATTAGACTCTGTAATTCTCTTTTATTGTGTTTAATGAAGTTCTTCATTTTTCAAAAAAAGAAAGATAGTAAGCCCCAGAACCACCACCATTATTGAAGAAGAAAAGGACTGCTAACACATCACACCACAAACAAAATCCAATCAAAATCAATTACAAACAGTTGAAACTACAAAATTACAAAAAATATGCCAACGAAATGATAGCAGGCTAGCAGCCTTATTAATGGAGTGATGTACTTGCGAAAAACTGTGAATGGAACGGTAGATTTGAGTTCCCAAAGCTAAGCGCAAAGAATCGCCGGATTTATCCAAATTGAATTGAAAGAGTACAAAACTACTAAAACAGTAAAAAGGAGATAACTGAACCCAGGTTTGCACAGAGTGGAAAAAACATGATCAGAGAAACAAATTTGCATTATCATCAAGCATATACTAGTAAACATCCATTTTTAGGGCTGCGACCAGTTAATAAAGATGTGCATAATACCAGGTTATCCATCGTCAGCAAGGGACACTCCTTTGTACGGCTACAAGTTGACTCCCACCGAATCCGTAAGATGTCACAAAAAAAAAGAATCTGAAAGGGCACCATGTCACAACCATGTGCAGGGAAGAATTATATCTAAAATGTGCAAGGCTATACAGCAACTCTAAGCAGCCATCTTCTAATGCTAATCTGCTATCCTCTTCCGATACGAAGGACTGTTACCTCTCAAGAGTTGCCAAGAAAAAGAATTGGTGCCAAGAACAAAATGGTCATAAACATCAAGATATCTATCTGATAGTAGCTCAATGATGACGCAAACAATGACTAAAAAAACCAAAGCTCCAACAAAGTCGCAACAATTCAGAACATCAATAAACATGCAAATAAGAAAGTACAACTTTTTGCTCTGCCAAGAAAGTACAACTTAACCAATATAGGATTACATATTCAAGCACTCACCATTATAGATATCACTTTTACATAGTCTCCAATCAAACCCCAAGTATGCAGAAACAATAGTTACAAACAAAGGAAAGTGAAAATAAATTCTTCAAAATCAGGTGTAAAGCAACATTTTGGATTTGCATCTGAAGCAACACTAAACAATCAGGCTGCCAATTATATAATGGCAAGCAAATAAATTACAACATATTAACCACTTTTGACTAAGCCCTGAGCTGAAGTTGTAGATTCAATAAAAATACAGCACTTTTGCCCGTAGTATTCAAAGTGTCATTCGGCTTTCTAAGGAAATATAGAGGAGGGAAAGTTTCACCCGTTAAACCAAAGCTGACATGCTACAAGAAAGACATTTTTTTTTATCGGCTACAAGAAAGACATTCATAAAAGAACTAAAAAGAGGAATCAATAACATGAGAGAGAGAGAGAGAGAGTGACCACCAATTCCCTCGATACCCAAAATCTTAGAAACCACACCTAATCAAAAAACCAGAATCCAACTTTAGTCCAAAAGGAATTGCAAGGAGTTGGAATTGTATGAACAGAGGTTTGTCTACCTGTCAAGGTATTTTGCCTATATCTCATTGGTATAAGGAGAGAGCAAGAGGTGATAGAAAATATATACTGCCCTCAATATCCCAGCTTCTTATAAGAAAAAAGTCAGAGTCAATCTCATATATCAACTCTCAGAAACATTCGACTTAAATCATTTAAACGATTATTCATCACAGTGTTGGCACTGCGAGTTGAGAGAATGCTACATGCAGATGGAAAAAAGAATTGTTCAAAATACCATGTGTCGCCTATCAACCCAGTGTTGTCCCAGCCTTAACTCCTTTTGGAACCTGCCTACTAAGTTAAAACAACATTGACATAGGATCTCTTGAATTTAACAGAGTTTACTACGAAAAAGGAGCAATTTATCTTGACAGATTCTTCAGTTGGTTTACCTTAGTGGGACAATTGATTTGAAATGGATTCAAACTTGTTACTTTCGGAAACTTTCACTAATCCATTATTAACTTCAAGGGTTCCATCATCAACTTTTTTTTTTTTTTGATCTTTTTTTTTTTTGATCATCAAGTTCCATCATTAACTGGCAAAGCACTAATCCATGAACATGTACTAAAGACGAAGCACCATTGGCATGCGGGAGACATTTTTGCAAACACCTTAAATATAGGGAAAAGGCAGTACAACTGATAAGGCCTTAACCAACAACAATTGGGATTATGTGATTAATTAATTCCAGAGTGAAGCCTTCACCAGTAGAAAGCAGAACAGGTAAAACCATAGCAAGGCAATGTTTACAAACCTTGGAAGTTGGAAGTAAGCATCAAGTTTCTGAAATTGTTTTGGGGCGGAGACTGTTCCGGCATAGCAGAGCCTGGATTGGAGATTGGCACTGGGGAAAAGTGGGATTGCAAGGGACAGAGGGTTTAGTTGGGGGGGGGTTTACAACCATGGTATATCCTGTTAGTGGTTGCGGTGGCATACAATGGTGCTGGCGGTGATGGGGCTTTGGTTGTCGCCAGAGGTCCGATCTGCGGTTAGCAGTGATGGGGAGCGAGGTTTGAACATCTGGAATGAATCTTGTCTTGGACAGGGGTTGTTATCACTGAAGTGTAAGTTAGATACCACTGAAGTGTAAGTTAGAGAGCAAGACAGACGTGGGATGAGGCTTCAGGAATTCGTGGGATGGTGGAGGAAAACCTAATCTTTTAAGCGTAGATCTATGCCCACATTAATCTTATCCGTCAAACTGTTTTAAAATTAAACTAGACCCTTGAATTTAAATCCAACGGTTGAAAATATACATAATTCAGAAATCGTCCTTCCTGTTGCATATATAGATATTTTCAAAGTGGCCCCAACATGCATACAATGTTCGTAACAGTATATACCAGATTGAGGTTGCTTCCTCATGGTGACAACTCACAAGTAATAGCAAATCAATAACATTTACTAGAAGGAAAAGGGCTAACCTTAAATAGCCACAAAACAGCATCAGTGTACCATATAATCATATATAAACACTAGTGAAAGGAACAAACCAATTCGCCATACCAAACAGTGTCGTTTCAACATACAAATCCAAGTTTTCCCATCCAGCAGTTTTGGGTAGAATAGCCAACTAATGATCCCACGACAGGAATTCTCGTTCACAAAAAACTACTCATAATGCCACATGCTTTTCTGACTTGGATTACCTCTGTCAAATTCCAAATCAATCTGAATGCCGAAAGATCTAAATGAGCAGCACTTCTTTTCAAATAGTAGAAAGCAGATCCCAGAATCAAATGCCTATTTGGTTATCCTTCAAATTGATATCCATACCATGGTCATCATCTCTTCTACCAGTAATATCATGTTAAATTGAAACACAACCACACAAAATCGTATGAAAAGCCAACCGGTGCAGTTTCCTGCTTCGACAGTTTTATCTGAATCATAAATAACCAAATCCCATAATGAAGGCAGATCTCAGGCCTTAGATCTCCTAAACTCAAACCAAATCTCATAATGATTAAAGAGCAAACTATCATGTGTGCGCTTCCCAATATATTCAAGCCCCAAACCGTTCAATCTCTTTGTACATTCATCTCCTCCTAAGCGTGAACAGAATTTAATGTTATGTGACACAAAAATTCGACCTTCATAAGGTTTCAATTTGTTCACTAAGGTCTCCAGTCCAGTCCAAACAAGCTTATCAGGCATATGCAGGAAAACGGCACTAGCGTATATTAAATCATACATTCCAGACCCAAACTTGCTGAAATCCATGTCTTCACCCTTCAAAATCAGAGGGCGCTTGTGCAGTAAACCTTGAGAAGGCAGTTCATACCGAAATGCAGCCATTAAAGAGAGTTCATCTCTCTCTAGACAATGGAAGTGCCCTGGATTTAGGTACGGATGAAATGCAAGCCCGACTCGAAGGGTGCCGCATCCAATCTCAAGAACACGAGCATCTGGAGCGAGGTGGACAGAATCTGCAAGGAATTCAAACACGTCTCGTCCTCCAGCCCAGGGCTCCCCATAGTTGCTGTGATGCTCCTCAACAAGTAGCTCACCAGGGCACGGAAATTCTGTGTGATTGCTTGATTGCTCTCCTTCGTAATGGGATATGCCCTTGAATCTGAAAATACAGCAGTTCTAATCACATTCACTAATGAAGTACTTGAACACCAAAATTAGACATAACACCTTAAATCAGAAAAGGGGATACACAAAGGTATAAAGGGGTATATAAGTGGTATATGTGGTAAACTCCCATATCTTACTAGTGATGAGACTTATGGTGGACGTTGTGGAGGCCCAGGGATGTCATAAGGCTCCAAAAGTCTTCGTTATAAGAATTCGTGGTGTTGACATGAACATTATGAGCTTTCGTGATGAGCTATTGGAACGAGAAAATTTGAGGTCTCGTGATGCATTTGTTATAATATTTTGTACTGTTAGACAACATAAAGAAAAAGAAATGTGCAAATGGACAAGGATACATTTTTATAGAGTAGATTTCCCCACCCGAACAACATAGAGTATAGAGTAATTCTCAAAGATTTAGAATGGCAATCACATCAAAATACCAAATTTCAACCTGATATGATAAGAAACATAGGTTCACATACTGTAGAATTACCGAGTAAGAGTCTGAATCTGAATGTCTGTCATATAATTCAATGAGTTTTTTTTCAAAACATCCCTTAAACTTTCACCCATTTATGTAATTAGTACTTGAACTTTCAAAATTCTTTATGTAGTCCTTGAACTACTTAACTTGAAGTGCATGTAGTCCTTCTATTTAACTTCCGTTAGTTTCATGGACGGAAAAACATATGTGTACGCGTCTCGGGTGATCACGGCTCCATACCCAGGGTAAAAACATCACTCCTTCTCCTGCCCTTTCCAATTGGCGCCAATACACTAACCCATTTCCCTCCAAATTCTGCAAAAAACAGAGCATCCGTAAAACAAACCTCCCTCTCTCTCTCTCTCTGTCTCTCTCTCCATACAAACCAGAGCACCTGGGTTTACAAAAAAAAAGAAAAAAGAGCCTTTAATAAAATAGACCTCTCTCTCTCTCTCTCCCCTCATTGTCGCTCATTGTCTTGTTCTATCATCAGAATCGCCAATCGGTATTGCCTCCACCCACCAGTGTTGTCCCTCTCTCCTCATTGCTCTCTGAGTTCATCTCTTTCTTTCTTCTTTCCTCTGTTTTCTCTCAATTAACCCATACCTTGTAAAGACAAAGACAGAATCACAACTGGGTTCTTTTCTCAGTCCCTTTTTTCCAATACCCACAAACTCAGATGCCAATTTAATCAATACCAAAAATATACTTTTGTTTACTTCGATCAATTTAATCAAATTCAAGCAGAACCCAGAAGCCTCAATCACTAGTTGAAGCAAAATCTTGGTTTAAAAAAAAACAAAGCAAAGCAAACAACCATCACAAAAGGCAATATCATTCAACCATTAAAAGGCAGCATTTCACTTCATCATTGTCACCATTAAAATATAGCTGCCCATAGCTGCACTTCAGCCCATAGCAGATTACACAGAGCTGCAACTAGTTTTACAAATCAGAGGTGAGATACCAACTTATAGTTAGGGAAAATATCTTCTTCTTGCCTCAATCAGTCGTCCGTTCCGGGATTGGGGCTGGAGAAACCCTCTGTTGTTCGTTTCTTCTCTTCTCTGTGTGTGTGTGTGTGTGTGTTTCATGGAAATCGCGTTGAATGGAAAGGGCCGGAGATGGAGTGACGTTTTACCATGGGTTTGGGGCCGTGATCACCCGTGGCGAGCACACGTACGTTTTTCCATCCATGAAACTAACGGAAGTTAAACAAAGGGACTACATGCACTTCAAGTTAAGTAGTTCAAGGACTACATAAAGAATTTTGAAAGTTCAAGTACTAAGTAGAGAAATGGGTGAAAGTTTAAGGGATGTTTTGAAAAAAAACTCTAATTCAATTGGTCTGTCGTCTGATTCAACTGGTTAATGAGTTCACTGGAATATATTAAACCCTTACATTTAAAAGAATAACTACAGACAGAGAGAAAAAATACTCTATATTTTTGGACTTCTGAATCCATCTCCAAAAGTAAACAAGACACTGTTGAACTAAAACTTTGTAAACCATAGAGAGTCTTGGCATAGTTTAGATACCCTACCTTACCAACACAGATATAGCATAGTTAGAATGGGATCAATAAACCTACTGGTTCTGACTTCATAACCTCAATAGGAACAGGACGGGCCTAAGGGTAGATATGGGCCATGGCCCTTCTCAGAGTGAGAAAGTCACTATTTGCCTAATACAACATTTGTATAACAACACGATTGCAACAGGTCTGGTTGCTCTATGTGAACTAAATTTTGGAAAAATTACCGTGATAATACATCTTTTTTGGCGTGCAAGATGTAGTATACATTATTCTATGACCTGCACACGCACACACGCATGTTTGTAGATTGGAGGGAGAAACTAGAAGAAAAATAAAACCAGGAGAAGAAAAGGAAAGCCACACCCCAGACAAAAAGGAAAAAAGACCTAATACAGAAACAATTCAAAATAAACAGACTCCAAGATTATGTAAGGAGTTGGCAAAGTGGTCTTGCCTTAGGACTTAGGGGTTTCCTCCCACCTAAGTCTCAGGTTCGATTCTCCTTACCAGCTAAACTCTTGGAGCCTCTGGCAGCCTAGACACCCAGAATCTGCGCAATTCTCTGTTTTCCTGGCTAGGCTTGATATTTCTCCAAGCCAAAATAGAATCCCTAATAAGCATTGCAGATCTTGGAAGCAAGAGAGCAAGGGTCCACAGCGTTTTGCTGGAAGATCCTCCCATTCCTTTCACACATGATATTATAGACAGCAACAGCCGAAGATAGCTAAGGATAAGATTCCTAAACCCTTATTGCAGCAAAATAAACCCTGATTTTTCCCCAGAATTTCCAACCATACAGACTTAGAATGAGGGCATTCAAAAAAAAAAGTTGGTGATGAGATTCAGAGTTGAGCTAACGTATCAAGGAATTATTTTGTTCTTTTTCTATGTACATGTTTTTTGGGGACCGAATAAAATCTAGAATGTGGAAATTATTGGTGTCATGTTCGGACCTATACAATGTGAAATCCTGGTTCCACTGTACTCGTTGAAGTTCAAAACAAAATACTTCTATCGACAAAACAAACATACATTAATTCTGTAATACATACATACATACACACACACATTTAGGGAGAGGGAGAGGGAGAGGGAGAGGGAGGTTACGAACTGAATGAGATCTTGTAGCTGTTGAGCCCGAGTACGGGGGTTAATCCCCTTTCGAAGAATATTATCCTGCATATGAAGCCCATTTGCCTCAATCTGATCCTTAACCCACTTCACATCCTCCTCAGTAGGGGAGATCCGCGCTCCAAACCTCCCATAGGCTGCTCCCCCAACTGTGGTCGTTGAAACAGAGGCCGACGGAACAGGGCAATTGCAAATGGAAGAAGAAGAAGAGAGAGAAGACAGCAGGAAGAAGAGGAAGATCGCCGCCGCAGACGCCGAAAGCACTAAAACCGGCACAGTCACCACCACTCCCCTCGACGCCCACGACGACGATAAGGCCATCCCAAGAGAACTTACGCCCTGTTCGGCGATGGCATTAGCACCCTGATTTGGCTCTCCCCCGGATTTGTAATACAGAGCCCACCCCAAGCCAGCGTTTGGACTTGATTCACTGTTGGGTTTCCATCTCCACCTTCACCCTCGTTGGCAAACGATGGCCTCTACCCTATGTTAGCAAATCCACCCTGATTTGCTAAAATTTCTCCCTATTTTACCCCTCCAAATCCACCTTGCTTTTCACTGGAGAGAGAGAGAGAGAGAGAGAGAGGGAAAGAGACGAACCAGATGAGGAGGCGATGGAGATGGAGAGGGCGTTTTTCAGTGGAGAGAGGGAGATCGTTCGGTTTGGAGAGATCGGGCGGTGGGGGTTGGATTGAAAATGGAGAAGAACAGTCGAAAAGTGAAATAGTAATCTGCAAGGGAAGGGGACAAATAATCCAGTGCATCAATGTCCCATGCAAATAGGTGCTCCCAAAAGCTATCCAACGGATATTTTTTACTATTATTTAAATAATACATATTAAAAAAATAAAGACTCATATTATGTATGTAAATTAAATATATTTTTTCGGAAAATTTTATATATTTCAGCTTTCGTAGTAGATCCTTACAATGATATTGCTACGGCTCTTTTTTTTTTTTTTTTCCAGAAATATTATTCATTTAAGACCTCCTAAATTTGTAATACTACTATTTATTTACTTCCCAAATTCATAATACAATTTTTTAAAATTTTTTTTTAAAAATTCATAAATATTATTTTAAATATGTATATTTTAAAGATATTTATGTAATTATTGTGTATTTATTCAAAATATTATGCATTTATTATGTATTTTTGTTAATTATAATCACTTTGTTCACTTCACATTTCCAAAAAGATTATTTCCCCATCTCTCATCTCTCCAATTATTAATCATATTTCTCTCTCTACTCACACCCCTTTGTCTAATCATGATTCTTATTTCTCTCTCTATCTCTCTCCAATTATTACACATCCAAAAACTCATCCAAACACTATCTCAAAAATATTCTTCTCAAAACTCTCAACCAAACACAACCAATGAAATTAAACCATGTTATCAATTAAATAAATCAATTGGGGGCAATTCAGTCATTTTCTCTCTTATCCACCCTCCAAATCTCCCTTCTCAAAATACCATCCAAACACCTCATATACAAATCCACCTTTCTTAGGAGGTGAGTCCACCTTTATTAGAAACCCACTCTAAAATCCCCCTCATTACAAATCCACTCAAAATCATCTTTGGTCGTGCAAATGGGGCCTTAATGAGAGCCTTGCAACCTACAGATGTAAAGTTAAGCCAAAGCATTGATGTGAGTTTTCATTTCGCTATGGGTGGGCTCGTTAGCAGAGCGATTAATTTTTAGAGGTGCACAAAAAAATTGATATAGCCGCTAAACTGATTCAATTCAGATTGAATCGTTCTTTTTTATTAGGTTATGCGGTTCATTGGTATGGTCATGATTCGGAAAAAAATGAAAACCAATAATTATGATTCAGTTATTGATTCACAATTTAAGAATCATGGTTAGAACCGAACCGAAACATATAGGCCTTGTTCGTTTCTCAGTTTAGTTTTAGTTTTGATGACATCATCATTTCCCTCATTTCTCTCTCTATCTCTCTCCACTCATTACACCTAACGACATCATCAAAAATAAACTAAACTACCTAACCAAACACAACCATAATATTGATATATTTATATTTGTACATAACTATGTATATTGATTTGGTAAGTTAATATCAATATTTTTTCCCTAGTCTCACTAAAAAGGTTTCTCATCATGGTACATAACAAGAGTATAGGAAATGTACTAAAGTGACAAAAACGAATGGAAGGTTAAGCCTTATATCTTTTCGATATTTATTGATTTATCACATATGTTTACAATATTCACAAAATAATCCCTTATTCATGAGTTTTCCGAGTTAGAAACCCATATGTTATGGCTTAACTCAAAATTATAATCAAAGATTAAAAATGATTAAGTTTGACTTATATTTTTTCTCAAGAAGTTTGATCGAGCCAAACTCAGGCTGTTTGGCTCGTTTAGTAACTCTAGTTAAAAACAGTCTTAATATGATATGGATTAGACCGAAACCCGGATAAATTTGGGCAGTTGGTTTTGTTTATAACTGGTGTTTAGAATTTTTATCCAGTTGCAGAATTTATAGACAACTTTTTTTGATGGGTGAATTGCTAGACAGTGGCGGTGGGGGGAAGATATTGTCGTTTGCTAGTTTTAGACACCCTAATTTGAACCCATGAAAATCTTTGACATTCTCAGTGGGAAGAGATATTTGGAGAGATATTTAGCGTTGGGGTTGGGGTTGGAGGGATTAAGTGGCCTAAATGGACCTTTAAACCCAACTCCTAACCCTTTAGTTGCCTATAAATACCCCCCTTCTTCTTTATTTCAAAGGGGGATCAATCCTTAAGCCTTCTAAGTTGTTACTTTGCCAAACTATACCTAGAAAACTCACCTCAAATCAGAGTCACTCTTCCTCATCTTTCCTAGCCTACAAACACACTTCTTTACCATCCAACCAACCCAAATACACTCACTTCCATAATCAAGCTCACCTTAATCATCGATCATCACAACTTTACAACTCCAATAGCTAAAATCCCAGTCCACTCAACCTCATAAACTAACTTAAAGCCTACACCCAAGTTCAAAATCAAGCTTTCAAGGTAGTTCATCTACCAAATAGTGATCAAAAGGGCCATCTGAGGGACACCACCCAGCCTTGGTTAGTCCTTAATACTAGTTGAAGGCTTGGGAAGGTCAGGAGTGTAACCAAAGGGTCAAACCCCTGCATCCATACTGAGTGTGGGCGTCTATACTCTCCTACTGTGGGTGCCTATACTCTCCTACTATGGGCGCCCAAATTCTCTCATTTCTTCTACATTTTTCTGCTTCTAAGTAGTTAATCATGGTTGTTAGAATCATTTACACCATGTTTAAGGTTAGGGTTTAAAGTGCATGGTGCAAATACCCATTTTAAAGTGTGTTTTGAAGTATTTTTGGAAGAAAAGACATATATAAAACGAGATTTGTGGGTCAAAAATGGATTGCATGAGGCTCTTTACTAATTTCAAGCATGATTTGAAGCTTTATAATAGATAGAAGATAGTTTTTAAGGTCACCCATACTCATTTTAGGCATCTTTAAGGGACCTACAATAGGCTCATTTCATGTACCTTTCTCTCAAGTCTAAACCCTTTTGCTAGCATTCATAAGTGTAAGAGATTGCACTTCATTCCTAAAATCAGTTTAATCTTTTCTCATTTCATTCACAAGCATGATAAACCCACGATTTCCAAGTTAGGCTTATCCTTCAAACATGGTTCTGGGGGGAAAATTAGTGTCATTGAAGTTCAAAACATCATTATCTATGCGTTTAAAGAAGAATCAAAGGTCAAAAGATAGTTTAGACATGAGCCCGAACCAATTTTTGGGCACCCCACTAGCTGCTTTGGGCACCCACACTAACTAGTGTAGGCACCTAGACTAACTATGGGCACGAACCCCCCCATTTGGGTGCCCAGATTGACTATGGCGCCCAGAAAGTGTCCAAGGTGTGATTCATTCTTTGTGTAGGGGTGTGGGAGGGTCATTTTTTGGTCCATAAGTACTATTCTGTCATGTTTATGTGTTGCTTACAGTATCACTCTTCATCATCACTCATCCATAACACATATCACATGTATCCACGGCTTTCATTTTGATTCTATAATCATGTGTACGTGC
Source organism: Vaccinium macrocarpon (assembly GCA_022606695.1). NCBI lineage: Eukaryota > Viridiplantae > Streptophyta > Magnoliopsida > Ericales > Ericaceae > Vaccinium > Vaccinium macrocarpon. Next base: position 6,756,130 of record CM040173.1, on the reverse strand, counting down.
TCTCACCCTTGATTCATGGATAAAGTCTATTTAGTCAATGTTTTCATAATCCCTTTAATATTCAAGAGAGGCCGGACATTGTGTCGGGCGAGAGGGGTGCCTTAAAAACCTTCCCCTCTCGTAACTTAGCTCCCGAACTCGAAAAATCATGGTTACAATGGGCCAGTAAAACCTTTTTCAAATCAAGGTCAAAAGAGTAATTTTTAAACTGGTTTCTCGAGTATGGTCCTTAAACCCTGGTGGCGACTCCAAAAATCAAAATAGTTTTCACAATCTCAAGATTTTGCGAGGTGTCCACACTAGTGCACGTTTTAAGAATCAGAAATAATGGAAAGAGGAATAATAATTGCAATGACATGGCATGGAAAATAGTCTCGGATGCACTTACCATTAACTTAAATTTCTTTCCCAAAATAAACCCAAACCCTTTTTCATCCACTGGTATCAGTGCATGATGCATAAGCCAGATTTTGATAATAAAAAAAAAGAAAAAGAAAAAGAGGAAGAGTTTGGCTCTCTCTCTCTCTCTCTCTCTCTCTCTCTCTCTCTCTCTCTCTCTCTCTCTCTCTCTCTCTCTCTCCTTACTTTAACTAAACCAAAAACCCTTGACGAGAATTCTCCATGTTCGATAAAATCTCCCTCTTTCTGTATGTAGTTTCGACTAGCTATTGGTGAGTGGAGGGTTTCCACTTTAGGATGGTAGATTCAACCGTTTGTTCCTGTTAGGTTGAAAAACCTAGGGTTTGTTGTTTTGATTTTGTTGGTGCATTGTACCAAGGCAAGGAGGTGAGGGTTTCCATCTTGGTGTAGCTCTCGGGCGACTAGGATGTAGTAGGGTTGGTAGGCTAGTTGAAGTAGTGAGAGTAAGAGTTCTAGTAGAAGTTTTTTTAGACATGGGCATTGTGGGTAAGTGCGGAATACATTTTTTGCTTGAAATCGGAAGTTGGTTCGGTGTGGCATTTTAAAGTATTTTTAGAAAAAGGAGGAAGTCCCTCCAACTGTACAAAGGTCAAAACTTCTTTAAAACACGGAGGGAATAGAGGGACTAGCGAGTAGTGATTTGGGGGGGTGATGTATTAATATTACCAACGCCCCCCTCCCCCAATGCGGTCTCGACCGTCCATTTAAAGAGAGGAGACACATGTATGGTGGTTAAAGGAAGTCCCTCTCGAGCCCATGAAGTGAATGAAGTGTCTCTTTATGTGTACAAAACTGATTCTCTTTGTCATCTGCTTTTTACAGTTGTCTAGTGTATATGAAAAACGTGGGGGTAAAGTAAAAAGAAAATAAAAGGCGGGAATTTTAAGTGTTTGAATGTTTGAATTATTGTGAAAGTGAATCTTGTTGGAGAAGATTCGTGATCTTTTGGTACATATATAGTGGGAGAAACACTTGTGGTGTTAGACAAACTAGAAAGAATATGCTATTGGAGTGTGGCAGCTATTGTGGTGATTTTGTATTCTGGTTTCTTGTCTCTGCCCTTCTTTTTTGCCTGTCTCTGTTTTTAATAATATTGGCATACAATGTTTACTGCTTAGAAGACTATCCCACGAATTATGGGCAATTCACGTAAATGTGTGTAGATTGTTTTTTTGACATAGCAAATAGGACTGTGGAAAGAGAGTCGATCGACAGCTTCGGTGAAGTTTGTTCCAGCGTGCGAGGAAGAGAGGGAGTTAATTTCAAAGCTAAGGTGTCTTGACTGATGGGTTAGTAGAGGTAATAGAGTGGGTAGAAGTGTTAGGATAAAAGAATTGGAGTGTTCTATTAGACATGGAAGGAGGAAGCAACCAGTTTCAGACACTGTTTGCATTCCGAAAAATGAGGACCGATGGGTAGTGGCTACAGGTGTAGTTACTGTGCTTGTGCACCCTACCGGTTGTACGTTCGCAGACGTTACGTACAAAATATCCCTAGATTGGTTAAAAAGACTAAAAGAGGGGAGTTATGAAGCTACAATTATTCAATGAAGCATTAATGGATGTTACTTTTAATAATCAAGGTTGTTCGAGGTTGCTAAATGGGATTATTTGCCCAATCTCCCTCTACCTTGAATGACCGTTAAGAACAAGAAAAACCGTCTGGGCCAGAAGTCTCGAACGACACAACTACTTCTCAGTTAGAATAAGTTTAAAGAATACGACCAAGAAGCATGCTACAACGTCATCGATGAAATCAAATACTCCACAATCCAAATTGAATTAATGAATAATCTAGTTGGCTGCCAAAGAGATTTCAGCGTTTTCATTAAGTTTTAGCCAGACTTATTAATTAAAGGCGGAGTACCATTTATTATATTAGTTAACGGGGACAACAGTTGGTTACATGCGATGTCCCCAAAAATGAGTGTATAACTTATTTCTACAACTCTGTTCAATAAAGGAAGTTTAGATAAATAAGGATTTGTGAAGTTACCAACAAATCCTGTTAAGTTTAAAAGCCTCCCTCATGTACAACTTGCCTTGCATATGGAGATGAAAATTTTAAGAGATGGAGACAGAATGTGAAGGGGAGAAGTAGAATGCAAACGGGAAACAAATGTAGGCGGAGAGTCTTGAACCCAAGATCTCTCACAATCAAAGCTCTAATACCATGTAGAGCTCTGATACCAAGTTACACGGTCTTGGGCAGAACTCAACCCAAAAGCTAGCTTATGAAGTGAGAGTACCCTCACACTTATATATTTCGTTTTACTTTGGTACCCAGGCGATGTGGGACTTCGCTTCTCACCCTCCCTCACGTACATCGTGCTTACTCGACAGCACCCACCGCGTATAGGCCAGAGACAATATACGGAACCACCTAAAGAGTTGTTTGAAGCCAGTGCTGGTGGAGACAATGCAACAGGCAGTGGCGATTCGATAAAGCCCCAATGTGCTTCCAAAAACAAAATCAGATGAAATCTAGCTAGATGTGTTACCAGGATAATATACGGAACCACCATTATTGCCATTCTCATAAGGATGCCAAGAGTTATGCACTTGAAAAATGTCTGAAAAAAATTCGTCACCACAAAGCATATCCTTTATCTGACCTAGTGCATAATGGTGATTATGAATTTTCTCCGGACATTTTCCTAGTGCATAACTTTTGGCATCCTTGTGAGAAAGGCAATAACAGTGGTTCCATATATTGTCATGGCAGCACATCTAGCTAGATGTCATCTGATTTTGTTTATGGAAGCACATCTATTAGCCCTTTATATGAATTGTCACTGCCAATTGCACTGCCCCTATTAGCACTGGCTTCAAACAACTCTTTAGGTGGTTTTGTATATTGTCTTCAGCCTGTATGCCACAGGTGCTACCGATTGAGCACGCTGCATGTGAGGGTGGGTGTGAAGCGAAGGTCGCCTGGGTACCAAAGTATGAAAGTAATACGAAATATATAAGCATGAGGGCACCCTCACTTAATGATAGCTTTTGTGGTTGAGTGCTATCCAAGCCCATTTAACATGGTATTTGGGAGCCAAAGATGGGTACGGTACATGTCCCTCGCTTGCATATGGCAGGTGCTGATGAGTGAGCTCGTGACGGAGAGTGTGAAGCGAAATTCCACATTGCTTGGATACCAAAGTTATATGAAGTGTAAAAGCGTGAGGGCACCCTCACTTCATGAGCTAGCTTTTGGAGTTGAGTTCTACCCAAGACCATGTAATAAGATTACCTCTTTCATGCTCACCTAAGCATATAAACAGATCCAAAATTGAACACCAATATTGACATTTCGATTTATAATATATGGGATACGACTGTAGGAAAGTAAAATAGCTAATCTTTTTAAATATCTATGTTATGCACCACAATTTCTATCAAGGATCCTGGATTTTTAAAAAATCCACAACTCATTGATTCTGATCAAATTTCGATGATGCGAACCGTCTAAAGTGTTTAGAAAGTGTTTTTTAAGGAGGAAGAGCTTAATCTGAGCAGTTATTCACAAAACTACTATATGTACAGTTTTGTGAAAAACTGCTCGGATCAAGCCATTCCTGGTATTTTTTTTGTTGATTTCTCGCGGGGCTCTAAAAAACATCTTTTAAACACATTGGACGGTTTGGATCATCGAAATTCGATCGGGATCAATGAGGTCCGGATTTTTTAAAAATCCGAGATCCCTAACTGGAAGTGGGCTGCAATGTTATGAATACCATTTTTTCAAGAGCACGTATATTTTTCCTTTTTTCCTTGCAGGTTACTTCCTGAGTTGTAACTTAGTTGTATTTAATTAAACACAACCCCGTTTCAGGTGATGATTGCTGGTGATCAAGCTCTTACAGCCAGTAATGTTGCTAGTCAAGTTCATATTATTTCAAAACCAGCCCTGATTCTGGTCCATCAAAGAATGGTGATGGATATGAGTGGGTTTCCCAAGATGAAAGTGAGAGTATCGGCTATAGGTAAGATTTACATGTTTTAACTTCACTAAGTTCAAGTTTCTCTCTCTGTGCTTAGCATTCCGTTCCTTTTGGAACTATTGGGTCGAGACTAACTCCTTGGGTTGCATGACCATCCGTAGATGACTCCCGCAGTGTCCTTTAGTCATTGCCTGTGATTCCTTGTTTTATTTGTGGTGTTGTTTCGACTGCTAGGCCCATTTTGTAGAACTTTTCAATTTTTCTTATTACTTTGTTAGATAGTCCGTTGACTTTGTTATCTTATTGATTACTAGTTCGGAAGATGTTGAAGGTTTATCAACGAACCATGATCTCTGTGTTGGGGGTGATTGCATTGCAATGTTGCAGCAGACTTCAGCTGTTTTTAAAGTCATCCCACATGTGAAGGCTCTAACTTCTTCCTGATGCCATACGCTGAAACTTTCGTTTCATGACTGCCTCTTCAACAAAATCCTGCTTTGTTCATCAGGTTTTTGCAAGAGTTGCTCCTGCAGCAAAAAGAACTCATCCTGACAACCCATAAAACAGTAGGGCGGGTAACATTGATGTGTGGTGACGGAACTAATGATGTTGGATATTTATTTGCCATCTTCTGCATTACTTTTGGCTACATTTGGGCTAGAAAAAAAGCTAGTGATCGGAGATTTTTTTGAAAGTATGGACATCCAGGCATTTTCATCCTTGGGGATACTTGTTAAGTTTCTCGGGTCAAAATCGGAGTGTTTACAAAAAGCTTTTGGAATGTCTTCTCTACTTCTGTGAAAAAGTTTCCTGAAGTAGCCCAAACAACTTGGCAAACGAAAAACCTGATAAAACTCCACCTCTTTCTCATTAAGTTTTTTTTTTATTTTTATCGGAACTCTTTCTCAATAACTAAACTAGTGAAAGGGCTTGCTTTAGAATCCAGACATTCCAAAAAACTTTTTGCCTTCTCTTTTTTGAGCTTGTAAAAAAGCCAAAAGCTCAATTTTTTAGACATCCCTAAATGACTGAATTCCTCCTCTTCATAATAAGTTCCTTGTAGGTTTCGTTTTTTTCCCATATTTATTTGATTGATAGATTCCTGTTTCTTTTAGGCCCATGTAGGAATTGCTCTGTTGAATGCAATCCCGCCTCCTACAAAGACCGAAAAGCCGTCTTCTGAATCATCGTCAAAAGATGAAAGTGCTAAGTCTGCCATGTCGAAGAAACCTAAGCTTACGACGGAGTTAAGCAAAGCCCCAGCTGTAAACGAAGAGGGCCCTTCAAAGAGCAGAGTGGTCGCTCGGTCAGAATCCTCCTCCCACTCAGCTGGTAGTAAACGTCATTTGACTGCTGCAGAGGCCAAACGACAAAAGTTCAAGAAGCTCATGGATGAGCTAAATGAGGACGGAGGTGATGGTCGATCCACTCCAATTGTCAAACTTGGTGATGCATCAATGGCCTCCCCATTCACAGCAAAGCATGCTTCAGTGGCCCCCACCGCCGGCATACTCCGTCAAGGCCGTAGTACCCTTGTCACTACCCTGCAAATGTTCAAAATACTCGGTCTAAACTGCGTCGCGACCGCCTATGTTTTAAGTGTTATGTATCTGGATGGTGTCTAGAATCTGAATTCCACCCAAATTTGGTTAATACAGTTTCCTACATGGTGAGCATGATGATCCAGGTGGCAACTTTTTCTGTAAATTATATGGGACACCCTTTTAACCAGAGTGTGACAGAAAGCAAGACGTTTTTGTACACCCTTCTGGCAGCTGTTGGGTTTTTTACGGTGATAACCTCAGATTTGTTGAGGGACATGAATGACTGGTTTAGGTTGGTCCATTTGCCGAGGGGATTGAGGGATAAGCTGTTGCTTTGGGCCTTCTTAATGTTCTTGGTCAGCTATACGTGGGAGTGGTTATTGAGGTGGGCTTTCCCCGGTAAAATCCCTGCATGGATGCGTCAACAGGCGGCAGTGGCCAACTTAGAGAAGAAACGCCTCTACGTGTACTTTTAGTGTAATAGTTTATAAGTTATTAGGTGTATCTAGCATTGCTCAACTAAGAAACCGTATCCAAGTAACTAAGAAACCGTATCCAAATGTTTGTAACTACATACACCTATTGGCATTAGGCTTTTGGAATAAGAACATATTTGCTTGCATGTACACACACCTCCTTTTATTCTTTTTGTTTTCTCCATATGATATACTCCACATCAATAGACTTTATTAGGAAAGCCAGTGAGTTAACAACCATAGAAAGTTCGAAGTCTCTCCATAGACTCGAAACCCAACTTCTCCCCTGAAAGCCGAGTGGTACAACCAAATGGATTAAGAGTTACATCTTACTCTTTTTTTTCTATCTTGAATAGTACTTTTTAATAGGTCCATTAGAAACCAATCAATTTGAAAACCAGTAGAAAAAACTTTAGAAGTCACCGAAGCCTGTCTATTCATTAGCCGGCAACCATGGATGCACATCTCCTTTGTCTCACTCTAGTTTTTCAGTTCCCTGTTTTCAAATTTCGAAAACAGATCAAATCCTGGACCTGAACAATGAATAGCTGTAAAGCATATTCTCCAGTACTTGAGAATGACTTGAGATTATGTGCTCATTTATGGTGGAGAGGATTTGGTGCCAATTGGATATACTGACTCTATTTTCATGTCAGATAAAGATTCACGCAAATCAACTTTTGGTCTCGTGTTTACACTTGGAGCTGGAGCCACAAGTTGGAGTATCAAACTGAAGCAGCCAAGGTGTATAGCCCACCAGATCAGATTCTAGCTCCTTTGTTACAGCTTTCTTTTTCTGCTTTTGCTCAAAAAATGCCAGTATTCATTCAGGCTCTCCTAGGAATGAGAAAGCTATGATATCAATCTCAGTTATTGAAAAATCGAACTTTTTCCTTCTATAATACATGAAAGGGTAACCCTGATACATATACACAAGAATTGGTTAGGATTTCAAATTAAAGTTTCCTGTTATGACATGAAGTGGGATCCATTTAAACTACCAATGAAGCCGAAAACTAGCAGCTTGCATAAGTGGATGAGCGAAGTACACACCCAAAGTCAGTGCAGTGATGGTTAAATACGGCAATCTGATGAACTCTTTGTAGTAATCTATGGGCAATTTCTGACGGCCATCTAGAATAGCTGCAAATGGAAGAACGCTCGTTCGGCTCTTCACGGTTTCAAAGGCGTGGCCATACCGTGTAGCTAGCCTCCTATCTCCATTCCAAACACCAAATAAGTGGTGGCCTATTAGGCCGATGGAGGCTGCCACTGCAACAGAGTTGCCAATCCAGATCATGTGAGCCAAGCACCAAATCACTTGCCCAACCATCTGCAGGTAAAATATACCAAAAAATCAATATGATGGATCAACGAGTATTTTGGGCAAGTAATTACATGTGTTACACGGACGCTACTAAATGTGTTAAAATACCCGGTTGGACATTGAGCACTTGGGCAAGCTATAAAATATGTGTCACCTAGGAAGCATATATAGTCAATGGAGTTCGCAGAGACAAATATAGTGGTTTGCGGTGACAGAATGAAAAACTTTTAAGTCCGCCAGTCATTCAAACTACTTTGTTCAAAACATGGAAAGGGAAACCTTAACCGTTGATGAGAATATGCAACATTTCTTTCCTTTATCTTGACGAGCCCATATAAGAAACTATGAAATATCACTGAAAGATGGATACGCGAAACAGCATTACAAAAAAAGAAACTGTAGGAGACCCAATTAATCATAGACCCACATTATTTTTCTAATTAAAACACCCAACAGTTTCCAAGAACAGTAACTTCTGCTGCATCCTCCACATTCTCTACCAAAAAGAAAGTGCACACAAAATATGGAACAAAACCAAACGAGCCGGATAATTTTTAAGTCATTTGCACAACTGAACTTTTTGAAACATTCTCGTAAGTAGTAACCCCTAAAACCAGTGGAAGACGAAGGCTATGATTCTACAAGTCAAAATTACAAAGACACACCTGGTGTCTGTACATCACATGTTTCCTCCAAATGATTAGTATATGAATAACAAGAATGGTATATCATGAGTATGTATGTACCGTATACGTGATGTCGTGATCTAGTATATACCTGTGGGTGCCGGGTTATTCTCATGATACCAGTCTCCCAAAGATGCATTTTAGGCTTGTCCACGGCTGCGACCTCTAGTAAATTAAAAGTTGATGGATAGAGGAAAAAGAAGGAAATAAAATTAGCGAGCCACAAGACTTCATGTAAACCCGGAACACTTTGGAGCTGCCATAACTGTACACCATCATATCTGTGGTTAATGAAGTATACCTGAATCACAAACAAGTGAAATGTCAATCAAGTTGGTCTGAAATTTGGATACAAAGTAAGATGGATAACCTTTGTAAGACCATCAAAAAAGAAAAGAAAGAGCAGAAGTCAAAATTTGTAAAATCTTCCAGTTCAAAATAGAAGGTCAAGAACTCACAACAGTACTGACAGCCAACGGAAGAGAAGTCCCAGCAAACAAAACTCGGAATGCACGTTCTCCAATAAGTTTCTCACCTTGATCTCTGAAACTAGCTAAGCCACTGTGGACGGCAGCAAAAATGAGAGTAAGCATAAACATAGCAACCTGCAATAGAATGTTTAGAAGCTTAACATTCAGTAATTGTATATCTGAATATTAACGACGAACAAGATAACACATGGCACCCACTGTTAAAATAAAGCAAAAGATAAAATGCTAAGGATAAGACACATGGAATTGCAATTGTTCCCTTTTCCTTCATTCTTCTGGAAAACATTCTTATTCAGGAAATAAAATACTGTAATTGGAGTGGGTAAAACTTGATTACCCCTAGTAAAGGGCATAGCACATGCCTTAGTTGATCATCCCGAGAAGGTGAATAGCTCGGCACCACATAAGGAATCCTTAAGTCCTGTGCCAAACTGGATTGGCCACGAATAAGGCCAGATTAATAAGGAAAAATTGATAAGACATGGTGCACTAGCTCAGCGTGAGATGTAAAGGGATGATCCTGACATGGCCAAGCTGGATAAGGCTACGAGTATAGTTTAGTCAGCATTCTGGAATACATAATTTAGCTCGGCATGATGAGCTAAGCTATGTACAGGTTATTCCGAGCTACGTGGAAGCACGACACTGCCATGAATAAAGGCGGTGAGACACTCCAAAATAATCTAAAGGCGGGTCCTTATGAGATAAAGAGTAATCCCATGAAATAGGGAATTAATATGAGAAGTCCTAACGTGATTAGGAATGTATCCCATATAGGAAAGAATCTTATATGGAAAGAAAGACTGCTGCAAGCCGAGATCTTGCAGAATTGGGAAGCTTATGCCTAATAGGAAAGTCCTATTAGGAAAAGGATTCCTAAAGAGAATAGGAAATAGGAGCACAAGATGCCTAAAGTAAGAGACATCTACACCTATAAATACAAGGCAATAACCATGACAAAAGGTACGTTGTGAAACCCATTTCATAGGCATTGTGGTTTGAATTCACCAGTACGAGATACTAACTTAAGCATCGGAGGGCCTTTGCCGACAAGAGGCAAAAGTGCTCTAACCTTTTTTCTGTCTTCCAGATTTAAGGTTAAATCAAGGAAGCACGTGATCCAGGGCTACGTGGATTTTACCCCCGTACAGTAATTACGTGATGACAAGTGACATCGAAATTTGTGGACCAAATTCCAATTCTTATCACTATCCACAACATTATGTGCAGGAGATCAAGTGTGACAACTACCATATAGCCTAAACTTGGACAGGGAAGGAAGCTATCCAAGAGGCTATTAAGAGCCTATATCCTCGGCTACTTTCTTTGTCAACAGAATAAAATTGTATACCATCTTTCCTAGAGCATGTTAACGTTGGAGCCTCAAGAATGGATGCACGGGCCAAAGGTTTCTCATTTTTAACAGATGAATCGAATAATCTCAAAGGATGTCAAATTCATTTTGTTTTGTGCAAATGAGAACTAGGATTGCGCACCTACTCTTCAATCTACATTATATTGTCAACCTATAGAAAATGGCCAGCCTTTATGTTCAACGGTACATGCTCAACAAGGATAATTATCCCCAATTCTCCAACTGGTTGTGAGCAAAGCTCTAACCTGCCATCAACTAGCCGCACACCTACTCTTAGGTAGTGTTTGGTTAGCTCGAATAGTTTTGGTAAGGAAAGCAACGGCAATTCCTAGACTCCTCAAACTACTCTTAGGTAGTGTTTGGTTAGCTTGAATGGTTTTGGTAAGGAAAGCAACGGCGAGTCCTAGACTCCTCAATGCAATGGCCATTCATGTAAATTAATTACTATCCCATTTTTCATGCACATTCTTCTGTTATTTTCAGCAACTATACTCCTCAATGCAATGGCCATTCATGTAAATTGATTACTATCCCATTTTTCATGCACATTCTTCCGTTATTTTCAGCAAGTCAATCAGCCAGAGCATTACAAGATAACTACCTTCCATTCCAGCTTGATTCCATTAAACAAAACACTACCTAAGTGTAACACTGAGTACTGCCAACACCTATTTCCGTTTTTTGAATCCAGAAATTAAATAATCACTTTCTAAACTACTCCATCCGTCCCATTTTGTTCTGTACTAGAAACTCAACTAAATGTATAATCAACTAAATGTATAATGAATTTCCACTCTTACCCTTTATTCTCTACCTTTAAAACTACTTTTAATCATTTATGAGGGTTGGCTCGTGAAAATCTACACACGTTTTTTCCTTCGAATTCTCAAAAAGAACTTACTACAATTCGGGACATCCCAAAATAGAATACCAAGCAAACAAAACGCAACGGAGGAACTAACTCAAATAGCAAAGTCGCTTCTGCAGTTGCCACCTAAATGGCATGCTATTGCTGCAAATTTGGCATGAAGCTCAAAACCATGCTCTCCAATAGTAACCTAAAAAGCTAGCTATGATCACCAATTGCCACATCTCTTGTCAAATTTCGCACAAGGTCAAAAATTTCGAAATAGTACGAAAAAAAGAAGAAACTCACCTCGTGGCTTCCCGAAAGGCTGTAAACTGCATCGACGAATGATTTTCCGAACCCAGTAGAGTTATCAATCCATACCACCTCTAACACAAACAGGACAATACCCAAAACCCCAGTAAAGTAAACCCAAGACGTAATCTTCTGTTTGGTCAAATCGAATTCAGCAGAATCCTCCCCCACAAAACCACCCTCCTCATCCGCCGCCGCCGCTGTTTCTCCGATTTCAGACGCGCCGGCGCGTATCTTTGGGTGAATTCTCAGGTATTGTGACGTAAATTTTTTCTTGTTCGGGTGTATTGATAGGGTAATTTTAGGGGCGACAGTTCTGCGTTTGGTGGGGAAGTGGGAGTGAGGAGAGAGAGGGCTTGAGAGGAGGAGAGAAGTGGCCATGTTTGGAGAGAGAGAGAGAGAGAGAGAGAGAGTTTCACATGAATGGGTGTTCCTGGATAGTTGGTTGCTTGATTAATAACTGTAATTAAGACAACAGTGATACATACCGGAAATTTGACTCAAGGTGAGATTCAACCAATACACTGTTTATTGTTTATTGGGTGAATCTCACCCTTAGATGTGTTTTTGAGGTCATTTTCGGGGTCAAATTTCCGGGTATGTAGACTTATTGTAATTAAGAACTCACAGTTTCATTTTCTGTTCGATCTTCGTGTGATAAAAAGTCGGGTCCAATAGAAACTTGGAGGGGGTGATTGATGTGCACCCCTCCCCCGTGTGGTTGTGTTTTGGTTACCGATAAAAATAAATAAATAAAAATTAAAATTACCAAATGTATACAAATCGTCTAAAATACAATTGGAAGGCCGAATGGTGAATGTTGTACTGGGTCCATGTCACCGCATGCACCCCCGGTTTGTGTACCGGAAAAAGCATCACATGTGTTTGGTGGTTATCACACTCAATTCCGGTTCAAGATATGTTAATCTGAAAATTTTGTGTGGAGAATTATTACTTTGTTTTTCACTATTATTACTTTGTTTTTCACTAAATTAATGTTGCTCTTGATATTTGGGTGGTTGAAAATGGGAGAAGAATTAACGTGAAACAAATTGCACGGGCCATTTCTCTAGCCAAATTTTGTCAGAAAAATGGTTTGGTCATTTTTTGTTCCAGCCAGGATGAATGGTTGCGGCAGGTTGCCCGTTGGAGAAGGCGGAAAATGGCAGGGGAGCCAAAATAGATATGGCAAAGGCTTTGCCTTCCCATTGGAAATCCTCTCTCATTCGGTTTCAAAAAACCCAGAACAATTTGCTCTCTCTCTCTCTCTCTCTCTCTCTCTCTCGCGTTCGATTTTAGAAGCACAAAGTAGCCGGATTTGGAGGGGCAAAATCAACCCAATCCCGCCCTAATATGCTACGATAGGGGTGAGGCAGGACTTGGCTAAACCACCCTGGGGTGGAAATGGATGTCGAACAGTAAAATAGTTCGGGGGAGGAAAAACCATCCAAAGACCTGATAAGGGATGGGACCAGGAGATGAAATTCGGAAGCTTGGCAAATCCAACTCCATCTCCTCCATCCAAACAGGCCGTAAAGGGGTATTCCCGTTTGGCATGTGCCTTCTCTGACCGAGATCTTTGAGAATGATTCTGTACTAAAGTTTGGATGAGAAACTTGAGGACACCTTGGAGCAGATGCACCGGGTACTCTAGCTATAAGAGTATCAGGCTCATTCATAGCTCAAATAAATCACATGTGAAATTCAAATAATCAATGGAAGTATGAATGTACTTAAAATTCATTAAAAGTATAAACTAAGTTTTAAATGATGCAAAGCTCAACTTGTTTATCGGGTTTGGTTGATCAGCTTTTCACTTGGAGGTGATGAAGTGGAACTATTTCTGAGGCCCGCTCAAAGATCCGTTTGTATTGGATGTTTAAACACAGGTGTGGTGGAAAAAAGGAGTTTAGAACCCAAACGGGTTGATTGGGAAAAAGGAGTTTAGAACCCAAACGGGTTGATTGGGTTCATGGGTCTAGGGCTGGCCCTGATATCTGGGTTGTCCAAACTCGACCAAAAATTTGGTTGTCCCCTTAATATTAAGTAATTAAAAAACCATATGAGTAATATATATATATATATATATATATATATATATATATATATATATATACGTTACATTGTGCTTTTAATTTGAATTACACCAACAAATTAAAATCAAAAGGTAATCCCGGTTATAGTCTTTTATGATAAATACAATTCGATTAAAAGAAAACAACTTCTCCTTGGTTTTTTAAAGCGATTTTTTTTAATATATCCGAGAAAGTAAACAGATCCCTACAACTAGAAAAAATATCTGTGTTTTAATATATCCTTGAAATTTTCCTAGTTGTAGTTTTGTAATTTAACTAAAATAAATTTTTATAAAAAATTATACAACTAGAAAAAATTTAATCAAACATAACCCAAAAAAACACTATTTTAGCAATTAAAATTATTTATTTTAAATCTTTTTTTTTTATCAAAGTTCGTTGAGTACGCAGAAATAAATTATTTTGGTCTAAAATTGTGAATATTTATTTATTTGTGAATTCAATTTCAAAAGTTAAAAGTAAAATTAAAATAAACTAAGAGAGAAAAAAACGCATATAAAAACATTTATGGTGTACAAAAGATTTGAACCTTGGATTGTAAAACCACTATAAGTAAAATTTAACACTAGTTGTTTATTGTTTAAGAGTTTTATTTTTTATTTTTTATTTTTATCTGCAATAGTTCAAATAGAAAAAAAAGAAAAGAAGAGAGATAATCTTATTTACGAATCCTCATAAATAGAGGGGGTCAATGCTGTAAATTCCGCGCCATCCATTCCGGCAGACCCAACGGGCCGTCTGTACACTCTCTCCTCCTTAAATGCACTTTGCTTGTAAAAAAATCAAAGACGGCTCGAGGCGTTGGATCTCGGGATGGGACGGAGATTTCTTCCAAGAAACCCCCTATTTACGAAGGATCCGTAAATAAGATTATCTCAAAAAAAGAATTAGTGGGAAAACTGGATTCCCCGGGGACTTGAACCCAGACAACTTGCTTTTAAAATCGCACACCGACCGGCGGTGCTTGAGTCCAGCTCAATTTTGAACTTGGAGTATTTAGTAATATATATTATATAGTATGTATACCATCGCAAATTTTTTTTTTTGGTTCTTACCCGTGCTGGGCGGGTTGTCCGGCCTGCGAAAACTCAAGGCCATAGACTTATCCTGCGCCGCCCTTGCCTCGGCCGAGCCCACCTCCAACATAACCCAATCCAGTATGGTTGGTTGGTTCACTTAACTCATTTAACACTCTAAAACTGTCCAAACTTGCCGTGTTACCAAATGTTACAATTCAACATGCCCACGGCTTGTGTGGACCTCCATCAATTTCGTGCCAACACCCGAGGTTAGGGGTATGAATGGATTGGGTTGAGTGGGTATTATGATGTGTGCTAACTTATTGAGTAGAGTGCGAGTTAAATCTTCTCAATCTGTCATGAACCCAACTCCACCCACTATATATTGGTGATATTTAAGAGTTGTCTGTTGCTCTTGTTTAAATGACACTCGTTAATCTAAATTTTTATTGTCTTATTGTAAATATTGTGTTTAAATTTTCCACCTTTTTTAATCCGCAATTCTAAACAGACGAAGAATTCAGCCGATCTGCCATTTGATCGTGTGCGGATTAATTTCCGGTAAAAATATACCCACCGAAACGAACCCATACACATCTATGAGGTCCACCTCAAGCCCTATGCACGGTGTTTGAAATTACTGGTACCTCTCATTCAATGAGCAGAGATTCTTGAATTTAATACCTTACTTTTTTTGCAAAAAAACTCTCTACTCGCGTTCCAAAATTGATCAATTCACAGTTTGTAGCCTGCAGGCTTGTAGCAGTGGCTAACGGTGATGTACACTTTCAGTCCTTTTCTTTCATATTTGTTCAGTTTCAGTCCTTTTCTTTCAACATCGTTCACCTTATAATTTCATTTTTTTATCTTTCATTTAAGTCCGTATCGATTTAACCTTTTAAGCTTCCCTTTTTCTTTTTTCTTTTTATAAAAAAAAAACCCCACAGAAAGTCTAGTTTTGGGCCTGATTTTAATTTAAAAACTAGCTGTCAAGCCACTAAAAATCTTAAATACTTCCCTAGCCTCATAATCTTAGAAGTAGTAGTGTTTTTTTTTTTTTTTTTAACTTTACTTTTTCATTTTTTTTTACATCCATATTGTTCGATGTTCTTTTTAAATGACCAAAATTCAAAAGAAATTATTTTAACCTCAAAAGAATATCTAATAAAAAGTAGCCAACAAGTTATTCCAAATCTGTTAAAAGTAACGCAATAAACTTATTTGTCATTTTATATTTAGACAGATAGAAACCTTCCATATTGTTTTTCTTTCTAGAAATTAAAAAACAGAAAAAAAATAAAATTCAACCATATGAATCAAGATCTTCTCATGTCATTTCTCAAGTGAGGCAAAATAAAATTTACTATAGTTTTCTTCCGTCGACCCAATCAAGAATGATCGGACAATATTACATTGATGTCCTTGAGGGACGACAGTAACGGTCATCATTTGGCCCACGAGCCCCCGAAGCCTGCTTGGCCCTTTGGGCTTTAGCCTGGACAGAGCCCATGGACGGGTCAGCCCAGCCAACCCAAATAGTGAATGGACCAGGCTTGGGCTTAATGATTCAAACTCGGCCTACCCATAAGCCCGGCCCGCGAGCTGGCTACATGCCCGCTATCTTGCCCATAAAGTAAATAATAAATTTCCATATTTCCATTTGTAAAATATTCTTCTTTGGAAATATTTTTTTTTACTAACAGTAATATGACGAGGTTTTATGAGAAAATGAGTGTTTGTTTTCATATTGATCATTGCACAATTAATACTTGCATGTTCATTTGAATTTTGATTTAAAAAGAAATTAAACAAACTCCCGCCTGCCCGCCCGCTTCTTGGCCGCTAGCTTGCCTGATTGGCCTAAGCCCGTGGGTTGGGCTTAGTCTTCAACTTTTAACATATAGCCCAGCCCGCTAAAAAAAAAATAAAAGAAGCCTGCTAAGCCAGACCCCGCAGGCGGGCTTGGGTAGTAACTTCACGAGCTGCACTGTTTCAGCCCAGCCCAATGATGACACTTAGACGACATGCCTCGTCAATCCATCCGTGGAGTTAGATCTAACTACCTTACATGGGGAGTTCGAATAAATAGGCTTGTTTCCGGCCCATTTACAAGCCCCTTTGAATAGCAACAGTAGTTGCTACTCGAAGGTCATTCACCAGTAGCAGTACAAGTAAGCAACCTCAGTAAGGTAATTAGCTCTAACGTAGCATAGTGGAGTTAGAGCTCTGAGTGAGAGAACGAAGTGAACGAACGACGCCACACACGCACAAGCGCGTAGGGAGTCGGAAATCTCTTCACTTTCGGAGAGGCAAGCACCAGTGTAATCATAAAGAGATGTTTGAGAGTGGGAAGTTTCTTCGAATTATGACTTGTTTGCTTCTCATATTTCTCGATCATAGTAATAATTCAAAAGCTTATTGTGATTGAATTAGGATTCAACTAATTCGAAGTAACTTTCTAAGATTAAGATTATAATTAAATTTCTATTTCCATAATCAATGGTTCAGAATCATAGATGAACTCATACCAATAATAGTTCACAAACACAATCTGAACCCTTGATTACAGAGATGGATAACTTAGATTATGGGTTGGCAGGACCTGCTTTCCCGTAAAGCATCTCCAACCCACTCATTTTCCTTCAAAATGAAGAAACAAATTGACATATCAAGGGTAGATTTTGTAATTTATGTCCACTTTTGTTCAAAAAATTATACTTTTTGGAGGGACTCATCATTCTTTTTGAAGGATTGGTTCTTTAAATCTTTCAAATTTGAAGAATCAAAAGTAGATTTGAAGAATATACGGAGTATATGACAAAAAGTAAATTTTTTTGAAAAACTTAGGTATAAATTACAAAATATTTCCTTGATATGTCAATTCGATTCTTCATTTTGAAAGAAAATGAATGGGTTGGAGATTCTCTTAAGGACAATAGAGCCCCCATTAATTGATGACTTACACATCCAGCGCAACACAAAAAAAAATGTTTGGTGAAGTTTCAAACCTTATCCGTCTCATTCCCCATCCCTTATAGAGCTGATTTCTTATCTTAAGGATCTTATTTCGCATTATACAAGGTCACAATATTCACGGCCTTACACTAACTTTTAGCATTTTAGTTTTTTTTAGTTTTTTAGTTGATATATGTAAAGAGAATGACATGTCTCGAAAAGCATAAACAGTGAAGTATAAAAAAAAGCCCTAAAATCTCAAAATTCCACTTATTGAAATGCGCCTAAGGATATTTTTACTCGAGGGCGTAATGTGACTCTGAGAGTCGGAGGCACAACAAGGCGCAATAATTTTGTAATGGAGCTCAATAATTATTATGGATTGGGTCCAACTTATCCACTATATTCGACTCACCGAGTTTGTTTTACACGCCAAAAATGATATTCATTTAAATTGGCAATCAAATGAATCAATCACATTTAGAGTGGCCATAATTAAAGAGCAAACTTAAAGAATATTGTACTCCCTCCCCTTCGTTTGAGTGCCTATTTTCGACCAATTTTGTTTTTTAGAAGACTGACAAATTTGACGAGCTGAATAAAATGAGCAATTCAATTCACAATAATCTGGCCTATAAAAATGGTGACCCGACTTATTTGCTGTTGGTTTGGATTAGGTAAACAATCTCATCTGAAAACATTAAAGACATCTTGGGGGTATATGATTTTAAGGGAAGTGCGCTATCAACTGCAGACAAGCGTAGCCAAGTTGAGTTTTATATTTTACTAAACAAGCCTAAAACTCAAGCTCAAAGTCGCTCTTTTGTAAACGAGCAGAGTCTGGTTCATCTATTGAATGAGTCTCTATAAAGCCTATACAAAAGAGCAAAACCTTTTCGAGCCTAGCTAAACCGATTGCTTTAAGAGATTGACTTACTTTGTTTCACGTGACATGTCAATATTGCATAATACATCAATTGTAAAAGCCAACTTAAACTAGTTCCACTGGCCTTAGTTTGTAAATCACCTTGAGCTCGACTCATCTATTATAAGAGTCTAAAACTTAAACTCGTGATTGACTCGAATTCTAAAAGAGCCGAGGCATATCGAGCCCTAGAAAGCCAAATCTCGAGGTTCTCAAATAGCTCAAATCAGACTCTTAAAAGGGCACAACACCCACCCTAGGCCCTACCGTGGCCCCAACACATACTAATAGGCTATCTGCAAACATTAGAGCCTTCCGAAAATTCCCAAACTTGATTCCTTTGTGAAACCCCATCCAATTGGCATCCATCCGGGCGAAGAATACTCGCTTTGTCAGAGCGAGTACACAGAATTCCCACTCGCCAGCGAGTACAGTTATTAATACCCAGCGCAGAAGAGACTCTGAATGTAAGTAACCGCCTAGTTTTGGAAGCACATGCGAGCAGACTAGAGAGAGAGAGAGAGAGAGAGGGAGGAGAGAGAGAGCGTCACGCCTTCGGCGCCAGTAGTCTGCAAAACGACGACCCGTTTTTATTGAGCAGTATCCGAAAATCGCATCTCTTCTTCCCCACCACCTGCCCCCTAAAGCAGTTATAGAGAGAGAGAGAGAGAGAGAGAGACAAGAAACAAAACCAGAGTCATTGTCATTGCTTCTGCAGCTACATGTAGTTCTAGAGAGAGAGAGAGAGAGAGAGAGAGGAGAGAGAGATCACGCTGTTTCAACATATCTTCAGCATGATCATGAGCCAGCAGCTTTGACTAAAAAAGTGGAAGAGAATCTCTTCTCTTTCGAAAGTTTCAAAAGCTTACTTGAGAGAGAGAGAGAGAGCTTCAACTTCAACCTCATTGTGGCTAGCTAGAGAGAGAGAGAGAGAGAGAGAGGGAGAGATGTTTTACGGTTGAAACGGAACGAAAAACGTTTCGTCGACGGGGGATTACAGACGTACGAGAGTTTTGGAGCAATTTGTTCAGGTTATTTTTTCTTCTTTTTTTTCTTCGGCTATTTTATTCAGTTTTTTTTTTTTTCCCAATTTTGATGGCTTTCTTCTCCCCTTTGTTTCTGAATCTCATGAGCTTTTTTCCATCGTTTTATTTGTTTGATTTTGCTTAATGTGTGTATGTGACTCTTCATTTTGGAGCTTTTGTTCTACTGGCCGCAAAATCTGATTCCTACGTGTTTCTGCGGGTTTGTGTGTGTTTGTTTACGTTTATTCTACGCATAGACCTAATTTTTTCATCTTCACACACACAGAGCATCTCAAATGCGTTCTCAAAAGTGCTAAAATACGATTATTTGGTGAATAAAAGGTTCAAAAAGTGGAGAGCTTTTATGTTGGACTCCCCGAAAAAAGGCATATACTTTCAGCTGGGCCAAAACTTGCCCAAATTTTTCTCCTTTTTTTTCCCCACCAAATCAGAATTTGGTTAGGAACTCAAGTTTGAGTGGAGATAATTTGTTGTGAAATTGTGTCAAATTACAATTTTCGGAAAGAAAATGGGTTATTCTCTAGGGTTTATTAGTAGTATTTTGTTTCGGTAGTGGAAGAGGAAAGTAGAATCTCGGAAGTGAATATTAAATTGATGCCCTAACCTATACTTTGTCGATTTCTATCTAGCTTCTCCTGTTGTTACCCTCTCTCTACATAGAACGTCGAATGTAGACCATAGTATTTTTTTTTATTTCACTTCGATATAAGGGTGTCTAGGTCAGTTTGTAAATTGATTTTCAGTTGGTCCGGTTAAAAGTAGACCACTCACACCAAAATTAAGATATTCAGAAAAAATAATTCTTTGCGGCTTGACCCAAAAAATTAGTCCTTAGTCAATTGTGTAGAAAACAAACTCCCCAACCAATCGGTCAAACCCTGGTTGTACACCATAGTCTATATAGCTCTGATTCGATAGAATAATACTGTATTGCGTGTCCAGAAAGCAGATATTATTAGTGGGGGCCTAGCTTATAATAAGGCATCTGGGTTTTGTTTCTTTCTGGTTTTGCGGTGCTCTGTCTATCTTTCTCGAGCCCAATGCTTCTCTGTGTAAAGCTACCCCAGCTTTTCTGGGTTCTTTGTTCTCCACTCCCCCTCTACCACTCACAACATTCCAAACCTCAGCTAGTTTTTTTTTTTTTTTCTTTCTTTCTTTTCCTTTCTTTTCTTTAAACATCTATAGCTCATTGGTTCCTTTAAGTTGTGCATGATACTATGAGTTTGCACTTCAACATTAATAATAAGAAGCACTGTTTGGCTGACGTTTTAAGAATCCAGTTGGTGGAAAACTTTTAATAAACATTTTTGGATGTTGGTTCTTGAAACTTTTGTTGAAAAGAAAATTATTTTGAGAAAAATCTTTAAAAAATATTTCTCAAAAACCACTTCCTGAAAGATGAGTATTAGAAGACG
Source organism: Vaccinium macrocarpon (assembly GCA_022606695.1). Classification (NCBI taxonomy): domain Eukaryota; kingdom Viridiplantae; phylum Streptophyta; class Magnoliopsida; order Ericales; family Ericaceae; genus Vaccinium; species Vaccinium macrocarpon. Next base: position 6,735,256 of record CM040173.1, on the reverse strand, counting down.
CGAAAATGTTGGGTTATCTTTATTTTTAAATAGTAATTCATGAAAATTTATTTTGCAAAATTAATTCTGAAAATAAATGACTCCACATGAGTTTTCAAGGATTTATTATTAGTGGGTGATGCTTCATCCAATCAGAACTTAAGAGTAGAACTTAAGGCCTTCTCTAGTAACTTGTTTCTCTGTGGCTAACACTTTACAGATGGATCACCGCTTTCTTTAACTACACCATTAATAGCCATCTTAATTGTCCTAGTTCAACTGCCTTCACACAACTGATCATGATCAGGTCTTTCCCTCTCTTTTGGTCCTCTTTCTCTTTCTCCTTCAGCAACCATCTTTTCCTCTCTTATAAAGAAATTTAGATCCAATTTTCTTAAATATAAATTTTGGTGTTGATGGATTCTAATTTGGAGGTCATAAGTTGCTCTTAGTACCTGGGTTAATAAATAGTAATAACTTGCCATGTAAAAAAGCTCCCGACTATGAGAGAGGAATAATTTTTCCTCTTCTTATTTCTGTTATTAGTTACTGTTTATTTTTCTCCTATATTCAATAATTGTTGGGTGAGAGGAGATAGAGGAGAAGGGTAGTGGTTAGTCTCCTGTGGATGCAGAAACACCCCACAAACAACTTGCCCTTACTCGCCATTACTTGATTCTTAAATTCTTTAACTGTAGTGTCTCTGCATTAGCCTTTGTAAAGTTACCCTATAGAAATTACTTCTTTTTTTTTTGGTTGGCATAGACTTTACTTTTCTGGGCTTAGTCACATATTTCAATGAAAGTAACTAATTTTCTTGGTTTTGAACAGGAACTGCTTTCATTGGGACTATTGTGTGTTATTGAGCTCAACTGAAAAGCAATGCTGAAATACGAGTTTAGTAAATCTGGAGGTAATGCAGGATCATAGATATGGCTCTTAGTTTGATTTGCAACTTCTAAGATGTTGCTGATTCATATTTGCCAAAATTTTCATGTTTGCAGATATCTTTTATTTGTCGGCGTGTTTATCGTCTTTCACCAATTGGTCCTTGTGTTTAAGTTTTTAACTTATATGCTTTTTACATTCACACTAATATGAACAAGGGCAGTCCAAAGAAATAGGTAATTCCTTCTTAAAAAGATAGCTGTTTCTTAGCAGGCTTAAGTAACGGATCCGAAGAAGATGCAAGAAAATGTCCCATTGAAGGAAGAACCACTTTTGTTGATCGTATGAGCAAGATTGTTACAACAATAACATAACCCATTTAGTCCCTAATAATTGGGGGTATGGGTGGGGGATGGATAGGAGACAGACCTAACCTTTGGCAATAAATGCACAAAGTGGTTGCTCCCAGAATACCACTGAAACAGATGGATTTGAGACAGACCTAACCTTTGGCAATAAATATACAAAGTGGTTGATGAGCAAAATTGTTGTTTAAAAATAATCACTTGAGTCATTCTTTTCCAGTTTATTCATCTAAAACATGTCATTGTAAAGTGGATTCTTCTGAATAATGATGTGCAGTATGGACTCAAATGGAATCATCTAAGTGGGACCTGCAATCTTTCAATCGATATCATCTGCTGAAAATTACCATGAGATTTCTGTAATACTGATCTACTGATCCTTAATGTTTCTGAACATTCTACATCGTTGTTTTCCTTTTGGTTGATGCTTCTTGAGTTGGTTGAATGAAAATGTAATCTTCATCCTTCTTTTCATTGAGAAAGGAAATTTGAAAGTAAATCAAGTGTATAGTTTCTAGTTCTATTTGTATTATGCTGACCTGACCTGGAATTCTCTCTCTGTGAATGTTTGATGTGAATGTGAACCACTTCCAAACTAGCACCATGGTCTTTGCTTACCAACATCTCAATCTTGTCTTGCTCTATATCATGATAAATTAGTGTCTGAGCAGCCCATTTTTGTAGTTGAATAGATGCACTGAGAATACAGGTTTTCTATTCATTCTGGACTGTCTACGGAGAAACATCTTTTCTCCCTCATTTTTTTTTTAAAAAAGAACCTGCAATACTCTACTTGACAACCATATGTACCTAAAATACATTCTAAGGTTCGTAGAATTTGTAATTGTTGGGTGAGAAGCAGGATTTGAACTTTCCAAATTTGACGAATTTCCTATTTTCCTTGCAGCATCTTTTCCTCAGTGAAGGTGAAATTGTCTTGGACAACGAAGTGTATTACCATACACAGCAAAGCCTCTTCAATTGATCTTCACAATCAGAGTTTGGTACAGGGAAAAATGTCAACTCCAATATGGAAGGCCATTCATATCCACTTCATCATTCTCTGGTGCTTCCTGCATTCGTCCTTCTCAAATGCAATTTATGCTGGTGACATAAATTCATTAGTTGCTCTAAGAGACACTCTTGTCCAAAGAAGAGAGGTCATTCCAAGTTGGTTTGATTCAAAGGTTTCCCCATGCAACTGGACTGGCATATACTGTGACGGCTCCACAGTCCTCCAAATAGACTTATCTTGTACATTTTTGCCCCTGGATCTTCCGTTTCCTAACCATCTCGGAGAATTTAGATATCTGAAGCATCTTAATCTCAGCAATTGTGCCCTGACAGGGCGTATTCCGGAAGATTTTTGGAGTCTGGAGGATTTAGAGACCCTTGACCTTAGTAACAACAGACTGACTGGAGTTCTGCCGCCAACCCTCTCTAACCTGAAAAGTCTAAGACAATTTGTGCTTGATGATAATAGCTTCTCTGGCAGTTTACCATCAGCCATTGGTAAACTCAGAAACCTCACTGAACTCTCACTCCATGCAAACTCATTTTCTGGGGATCTTCCACCTGAGCTTGGAAATCTCCAAAAATTGATTTCCATCGACCTCAGCGCAAATTCCTTTTCTGGGTACCTACCTTCAAGTATAGGCAATCTTTCGGAGCTATTATACTTGGGTGTGAGTCAAAACGGATTCACAGGACCTCTATTTCCTGGAATCGGAAATTTGGCGATGCTCAGGAGTCTGGATCTTTCGTGGAACTCTTTGACTGGTACCATACCAATGGAAATAGGGAAATTGAGTAGCTTAAATTCTTTGAATGTGGAAAACAACGACTTAAATGGAGAGATACCTACGACAATTGGCAATCTGGGAAATCTCGAGGTACTTAATCTCCAGGGTTGCAGATTCACAGGAAATGTCCCAGAAGAACTCTCCAAGCTGTATCAGTTGACTTACTTGAATATAGCACAGAACAATTTCGAGGGAGAAATTCCATCAACCTTCGGAAAACTGTCGAATCTGGTTTACTTTCTTGCTGCCAATGCAGGACTGAGCGGAGTGATTCCGGGGCAACTAGGAACCTGCAAAAGGCTCAAGATTCTGAATCTGTCCTTCAATTCATTATATGGTCCTTTACCTGATGGGCTTTCGGGCCTTGAATCGATAGACTCGCTCATACTTGATTCCAATTGCCTATCAGGGCCAGTACCAGAATGGATTTCCAACTGGAAGCAAGTGGAATCAATAATGTTGGCGAAGAATCTGTTTAGGGGATCTCTACCACCGCTCAATCTTCCGTCCTTGACCTTACTTGATATAAACGGAAACATGCTTTCCGGTGAGCTGTCTCCAGAAATATGCAACGCCAAGTCACTAGGCATTTTGCTGCTTTCAGACAACAACTTTACTGGTACTATAGAAAATACTTTCAGGAAATGTTACAACCTCACGGATTTGGTGTTGTCTGGAAACAATCTGTCTGGTGAAATACCTTCTTATTTGGGTGAGCTTCAGTTGGTTACTTTGGAGCTGTCAAAGAATAGACTTTCCGGGAGGATTCCAGCTCAACTGTGGGAGTCCAAAACACTTCTGGAGATTTCACTCAGTAACAATTTGCTTGGAGGTCAGATTCCATTGGGTGTTGCTAAAGTCTCCTCACTTCAGAGGCTGCAACTGGACAATAATCTCTTTGAAGGTAAAATTCCAAGTTCCATCGGTGAACTAAAAAATCTGACCAATCTGTCCCTACATGGCAACAAGTTGATTGGGGCAATTCCATTGCAGCTATTCGAGTGTACAAGATTGGTGTCCTTGGACCTTGGTTCAAACAAACTGACTGGTCCAATTCCAAAACCCATTTCACGGTTGAAACTGCTCGACAACCTCGTTCTATCCAACAACAAATTCTCTGGTCCAATTCCCGATGAAATCTGCTCTGGGTTTCAAAAGATTGCTCTACCGGATTCTGAATTCACCCAGCATTACGGTATGCTTGATCTGTCGAATAACGAGTTGGAGGGGCCTATTCCGGCATCAATTAAGCAGTGCATTGTGGTAACAGAATTACTACTTCAAGGAAACAAGCTCAGTGGAAGTATCCCTATTGAGATTTCAGGTCTGGCTAACTTAACACTGCTTGATCTGTCTTTCAATTCTTTGACGGGGCCACCTGTTCCCCAACTGTTCTCAATGCGAAACCTTCAAGGACTTATACTCTCACACAACCAGTTATCTGGCTCAGTTCCTTTCAATATTGGTTCAATGGTGCCTAGCTTAGCCAAACTTGACCTCTCAAATAACCAGCTAACGGGTTCACTGCCCTCTTCCATTTTTGGTATCAATACTCTGAGCTACCTAGATGTCAGCTTGAACTCATTTTCAGGACCAATCTCTCTCAACTTTGGTTCCACCAGTTCTCTTCTAGTCCTGAATGCAAGCAACAACCTCTTTTCCGGCACCCTAACTGACTCTATCTCCAATCTGACCACCCTTTCGATACTCGACATTCACAACAACACGATGAGCGGAAATGTGCCTTCTTCTCTCTCTAATCTTGCTGCCTTGACATACCTAGACTTTTCCAAAAACAACTTCCAAGGCTCTGTCCCTTGTAACATCTGCAGCACAGAAGGCCTTTCTTTCATCAACTTCTCCGGCAACAAACTCACCGGAAACATACCACAAACTTGCTCCAACCCTAAACCTTGCATTCTAGACCAACCCATTATGCCTTCCATCAGTAGATACCCACCGTCACAGGTTCTAACCCACGCTTCCGTTTGGGGCATTACTCTTAGTGCCACAATCATTTTCCTAGCCCTTCTCCTTTGTCTTCTTAGATGGAAAATGATGAGACAAGAATCTGGGACTCTCGAACTGGGAAAGGGTAAAAAGCTTGTAACAACAATTGAGCCAGAATTCATTGATGAGCTTCTCAGTAAAAGGTCCAAAGAGCCATTGAGCATCAACATTGCCACTTTTGAGCACTCTCTACTTAGAATAAACCCTGATGAAATTCTCTCAGCCACTGAAAATTTCAGCAAGACTTACATCATCGGTGACGGTGGATACGGCACCGTTTACAAAGCATCCCTGCCAGAAGGCCGGATTATCGCCGTGAAAAGGCTCAACGGCAGCCACTTGCAAGCCGACCGTGAGTTCTTGGCCGAGCTGGAGACCATCGGAAAAGTGAAGCATGAAAACTTGGTCCCACTTCTTGGGTACTGTGTTTTTTCCGACGAGAGGTTTTTGATATATGAATACATGGAAAATGGAAGCCTAGATGTTTGGTTGAGGAACCGGGCTGATGCAGTTGAGTCACTCGACTGGCCGACACGGTTCAAGATCTGTCTCGGGTCAGCCCGTGGGCTGGCCTTTTTGCATCATGGGTTTGTACCCCACATTATACATAGAGATATCAAGTCAAGCAACATATTGTTGGACAGTGAGTTTGAGCCTAGAGTTTCGGATTTTGGTTTGGCGCGTATTATTAGCGCCTGTGAGAGCCATGTGAGCACAGTGTTGGCAGGGAGTTTCGGGTACATACCACCGGAGTATGGCCAGACGATGGTGGCAACAACGAAGGGAGATGTGTACAGTTTTGGGGTAGTAATGATGGAGGTGGTGACGGGGAGGGCGCCGACGGGACAAGCAGACGTGGAGGGGGGCAATCTTGTGGGCTGGGTGAGGTGGATGGCAGCGCATGGGAGGGAAGACGAGGTGTTGGACGTGTGTTTGGACACGTGGAGGGATCAGATGCTGGGGGTTCTTGGGATTGCTAGGGCTTGCACATGCGACGAGCCGTGGAGGCGGCCGACAATGGTTGAGGTGGTGAGGATGTTGATGGACGTGAAGAAGAAAGCAGGTGAATAACATGGGAATCAAAATGTTCAGGACTCTGTAGTCCTGATTAGGGTTGGAAAAATGATGGATCTGTTCAAAGTTCTAGTTCTATGTATGTAATGCAGGTTGAGAAGAACTTGTGGTGAATAAGCAATTAGACCAGAAGCAAGAAAATTGTATCCAATGTTGAACTAGCAATAATCTCTATGAATACAAATTGCTCGTCTTAGTTAAAGATCTGAGTTGTACGTGGATTGTGGATAAATTGGAACCATTACAAATGCTTGTTGCTTCAACCTTTTTTTTTTCCCCAAATATTTTCACACCATTTTAATTATCTATTTGAAGACCATGAAATCTTTTATTTTGATTTTTCGCACGAATTAATGAAATCAATTTTCACACAATATTCACACCAAAATAATTCCTCTACACTACACAGCTTCTCTAACAGAGAGAGGAGGTTAGCCCCTCGTAGCTATCTAAAAACGTATACTAAGATCCTATAGTGTGGCAAGAAAAAGAAAGGAGAGAAAAAACGTCAAGCAATTCAAATAAAGGCAGAAAGGAGAGAAAAAACGTCAAGCAATTCAAATAAAGGCCTGCCCAATTGGTGGAGAAATTCTCTGTTTATGCAATTTGACAGTTCTGTGTTTGTCCAATACAAATACGATTCGATTTCCCCTACATCATGGGATAAAGACGGGCGAAAAAATAAAGCGATAAACAGATTACATAAACCTATCATGAAAGTTTCAAAGCAGAAAGTTCTGCACACTACTTTCTATTCCATCAACTGCGACAAAACCTAAGATAATAATGTATCAAAAGGAGCACCCTGCCCCCTTCCTACGTCCCTCCCTCACCTTCAGGCAATATATTTTACACAATATACAGCTAATGAGATTATTGCTCCTAGTTAGATAAGAAATCTCGAAACTTACACACTAGTGTTCATGCTTAACGCGCGCCTTCAGTATTCCGGGAAGAGGAGGTGAGTTGAGAGGCCTATCCGGAATGTTTGATTGGAGAGGGTGAGAGTTTTGAGGTTGGTACATGTTGGACATACTGGAGCCTTCACCTCCATCGGCAGATAAATTTGGTGCATCCACATCGCCCCTGTCGGTCTTTTCGCAAAATTTCATTGCCTTGAGAACATAGTTGTCATCATGCAGCTCAAAAGGGGTGCTGCAATTTGTAAATCACATACATCATCAGCCACAAGATGTGTGAAAAATTAGCATGGCTTTGGTTGCAGTTCGGAAAACCAATTGTGGATGCAGTTTTTATTTTGACCAACCCATGGAATCCACTGTAAAGTTACTGTCTCAAAAGCTTAAGTTGCTTAGAAATGGGCTCGACAAATGTATATCAAGCTATCCAACAACCTCCCTCAGGTGCAACTTCGTCTTGCACTTGAAGATGTAAATATAAAGACATAGGATGAAATAGAATGCGAAGGGGTGAAGCACAATGCAACCAGGGACAAATGCAAATGGAGAGACTTGAACCGAAGATTCCTGGAAGCCAAGAGCTCTGATACCATATTAAGTCATTGTCCCAAAAGCTTAAGCTTTTGTTACTGGATACCAGTGCAGTTAGTATGTCACACACATAACTTGTCCAAGGGCACACACTAATAGATACATAAACTACAAGGGGACATGATGGCTGTGTTTGGTTAGATAGTTTAGTTTAGTTTTGATGATGTCAGCATGTGTAATGACTGGAGAGAGAGAGAGAGAGAGAGAGAGAGAGAGAGAGAGAGAGAGAGAGAAATGAGGGAAATGATGATGTCATCAAAACTAAAACTAAACTGAAAAACGAACAGGGCGATATATTTCCATGAATGTCTTGCACAATCTTATTTCACCTCCAATGTGTGGTTACTAATCAAATGCCATGTTTATGTGTAGGATCCACCATATCTAAAAAACACCAATATCCACAATGCCATATAACAAAACACAGCAGATATTTGATGAAACATTCCCGTGATTTATAGCAGGCCCTTTGCTCAATGCAAGTGTGTATATCAAGACTCTCAGATGCTCCTATGATTCTCTTACCTGTTGAAGTCAAAATGCACCAGCTGCATATCTTCTGATATTTCCACCTCAACAGTTGCATGGGGTCGAGTCTACAGTTTCCAAAAGCCACAAAGAATGAGAAATCCACTAATTGTAATGGACATTTGCACCAGAACAACTAAATAAGCTATCATAAGATCTGAAAATTGTATGAATGAAATCTTCAAAAACTGTGGTAGCATCTAACATGTTCAGAATTCAGATACTGAGAGGATATTCTTGTTTTCATAGCCCACAAGGGAAAAAGAGCTTAGGATTAGAAAGGGGCCTAGCCAACGCACCAAAAAAAGCTAATGTGGAAATACACAAATGAACATGGAAGTCAATAAAATTAAGGAAATTTAGACAAACTTGGGAATCTTATACTGTAGAGCTCTCCACTATAGGAAGAAGGGAAACTAAATTAGTGAAAAAATTACCAGTTAACTTTCAACGTAGCGATGAACTTGAGATTTTGAGAAACGTTACATAAATATACATCACTCGACCTCCCTATCAGCGTCCATGTAACATACTATACTAGAGTGGAAATACATTACACAGAACTTAAATTTCACTCCTACATCTATATGGACTTAAAGATCAATGGTGGATGACACAACGTTTGGACCCCTAGCCCTTAACATAGCTCCTTTCCTAGTCTGCCTTGTTTTAAGAAGTCGTTTCTAGTCCGCTTTGTGGGTCCGCATTTCTGCATACCAATCAAGTTATAGATTAAAAGCGGAAGCAAAAAATAACAAATTCTAAGCCACTGAACCATCACTATAACTTTTGGGTTCCCTAAGTCACCTTTAAGAGGGCATCCCCTGTTGTCTCCAGCCGGCCATGAACCAAACCCCAAGTACAAGTAGTGTCATGAATGGTAAAGTTTGTCTCTGTAGCATCAAACCCAAATAAAAAGCTTACCTGCACCAGTATGAAAGGCAAAGCTACACCACCACTTGGAGAATTTCCGGAGCTGTACAGTTGCTCATTGCGATGTATAAGGTTTTGAAGGCCTACGAACTTAATGGAGTCCAGAAGTCAGTGAAAAGTAACTGATAAAAACACCAGACTAAAATATCCCCTTCTAAATTGCAGAAACAAGTTCCAAATTGAGTTTAAGAGAAAAGGAGAAGATATTTCTTACTTGCTCCTCCAGTTCTTGCAAATAAGCTGCCTTTTTTCCAACTCTATTTCCTAGTCCAAGACGCTCCGTCTGGGTAGTTACATTCATGGAGTTAAAACAGTCATAAGATTCATCCAATTTGATACATATTGCATTTCCTGAACAAAAGCATATAGAAGGAAACCCTGTTCCCCCAAAATACCACCACATGTGCACAAAAAGATGGAAATATAGCAACAGGTAATATGCATGTAAGATAAAATCAAAACCTTAAGCTCTTCAATATCGCTCAAGCTAGTTTGAGGTAGACCCCTCCATTGTATTTCTTTTTTGTCCTTGGATATAATGTCCATTGCCATGAGGACATTCAAGGCATCATATACCCTTCGCCGTATGTTTTTCTCATCATACTGTTGCTGTCATGTAATAAGATACTAAACAGATATTAGAAGCTCCAACTATCAAGTTTTACTCAACCAAGTCAATCACTGAGATGAAATATGGAGATCAACGGCATTTTTATCAGCCTTCCTGAAAAGTGACAAACCTTGTCTGGAGATGTCAGACTATTACTAGGATCTGCAAATTCAGCTACAAGTTCGTCTGCAACCTGAAACAAACATAATATTCCAAAACTTAGAAATGTGGTAGTGTGGAGGATTGTTAAGGCTACAACATGCCAACTGGTAACCGGTGCAGAACAAGAAATAAAGCATCTACATACGAAGTAGAAGCATATCTTGTTGATGCAGATATTCCAAAACGTATATACAGAGGGACCAAATTCAAACACAAATTCTGCAAATAAGGCACAAACAGTTCCATATTACACTGTCCGACTATGTAATATTGGCTGCTCTAGGACTTGAAAGGTTTTCTCCACTTTTTCTATTACACTACATCCAAATAAGCCACCTCAGACAAAAAAGAGCAAGCAGCCACACAACATTACACATTGAAGAACATACTAAATCAACTTTTGTTGACACATGAGAATTAAGAACCTACTACGTAAATCTTGTCGGTCAATATACAAAATCAACAGTAGTCAGAATTTGGCAATAACTTGGCGCCATCTACACAATCTATGATCCCTTTTAAACATATCATTCTGCAGTATCAGCTAAAGGTTAAACATGGCCATTATGCCACACGGTACATACTCCAACAACAACAATAACATAACCCATCTAGTCCCCCATCATTGGGGGTATGAGCGGAGGATGATTGGAGACAAGCCTAACCTTCGGCAATATGTACAAAGTAGCTAATCTCAGAATAACACTAAACATTGGCCCCCCTAAACCTCCAAGAACTGAGTTAACAGGGAAATTTTGCTGCAAAATCATGCCCTAAATCAAACCCAAAAGGCATCAGGGAGGGCAGGCCTAGAGACCCAAATCAATTTTTGTGCTCACTATCATGCTTCCTTCACTAATGGTCCAGAGCATCTCACAGTACATACTCCACCTTAAGAAATTCATCTCTTCTGAATTCACGTACTCCACGTTACATTGGTTTGTTACAAGATACAGGTGAAAATAATAAAGTATCATTCAATTTCAGGTTAAGAAATGCAAGACAAAACAAAAGACTCCTGGTGGGAATATTTGGCAAGTAGCCATTTATGCTACACAGCGAGAAACTCAAACGATAAACTTGACTAAAACAGCTATGACAGAAACAACAAATATAAATGAATCTATGAACTGAAAGAAAGCATGTGATCTCCTTTCTTCATTTTTTAGCAAGTAAAGAAAGCACTGACCTCATTGTAAGTTGTTCTTCCCTTGCTTTCAACTTTCTCACAAACTGGCATAACAAGACATGAGAGAATTTCATCAGCACCAAGCTATCATACATTTCAAATATCCAAAAAAAGAACAACAATAACAGTGCCCATGAAATTCCCTGAGAAATAAAAAAAATTGTTGTCAGACTTAACTACAAGTCTACAACTAGCCAGGTTCCTGATAAAAAACACAAAAAACAAAAAACACAAAACAAAAGATAGAAATTATATATTTGTATGTCTTTATATTTGGATTCCTGTCACGAGGATCAAACATGTTTTTTTTTTTTTTTTTGAAGTTGTCAGCTACCTAACACAACCCTCCTCCTTTACCCGAGCTTTGGACCGGCTATGTAAAATATAAAGCTCCAAGCATGACAAATGGAATCATATCCATTTAAAATAAGTAGAACAAGAAAATAAAAAAAAATTCATTATCTAGGTTTGATAACTTTGATTATTCATGAGCATTGGGAGATTGCAAATGATGTAACCCATAGAATCAAAGTAGGTCAGCTTTAGTGGAGGGGTACTTCTGGTTTATTATGGGGTCAAAAGATGCATAACATACTAAAGCAAAATTTTATTGAACGGCTTAAGGCCAACATTACCACACAGAACACGGTTGAACTAAGAGGAAGGAACACATAAATAAAATAGAAATAGCTAAAATGGGGCTAGAAGAACAGGACAAGAAAACATTTGCGCTTGGTAGGGGTGCCGCCAATTGAAGACGAGTTCAAAGAAAACAAGCTAAGATGGTTTGGTTGCATACAAGGAAGACCAACATGGGCAACAGTTGCGGAAAATGACAGATTACTCTTATTGAAATGGCATGGGTAGGCCTAAGTAAACATAACCAAACCAAACCAAACCAAGCCTTATGTCCCAATCAATTGGGGTCGGCTACATGAATCCTTTTTCTCCATTGAGCTCTGTCAAATGCTACTTCATCGCTTAAACCCAGTATACTTAGATCTTGGTAGGCCTAAGTAAACATGAGATATAATAATAAAAAATACACGAGTTTAGCAAATTTGCTAGATTATATCGCCCTCGACAAACATAAAATTCATGTAGCCAACCACGATTGATTCGGACACAATGCTTAGTTTGATTTGGCTTAGTTTAGACTTAAATACAGCTAGCCAGTGAGATCGCTTCGTTGTCCGTGCCAAAATGGAGAGTTAAAATGCCACCTTTCTTGACATAGTTGCTCGATTGAATTTTGTGTCATTTCGTGACACTAAATCCTCCCCTTTCCAACAACCTTTCACCGACTAACTTTCCCAACTTCCATTCACCAACTAGCCTTCCTCGATCTCCATTCAACAATCACCATTCTCTATCTCCTTCTGTGTAAATAAGGGAAACTATATTGATTACACACAATACGTACTCATCTTGTCTATACACTTCAACTGTCCTCATGTCCTTTATATTACTAAATGAGCAAATTGAGAAAGAAAAAAAAAAAAAAAACATTCCCGAGAAGATTTTGACAAATCTTCATCCGAATGAAGATGCGATGGCGATGGCATTGAAGAATCACCTACTGAATATGCAACAAGACGACCAACGAACAGAGCATGTCGGTTATACGTGGAGCAAGATTTGGCCCAAACTCTAGCCAAATTTGGGTTTGGGCTCAAGAAATGAACTCCATTGACTACTCAAGAAAATTGATTTTATTATATGATCCAAACATGCCTAAATAAGCCGTTCCATATCCACAACACACCAATCAGTTGAACTTTTTCCAGCGCCAGTCCATAAAGTCAAATCTGCCAAACAGACAAGGGAACTCAAGTTTTCGCCCCCCAGGTAGAAGCCTTTAAATGTCGACTTCATCTTTGTTCTTCTTCAGAAGGTAAAGGAGAAACTGAAAAACAAGGTTCTAAAAGACGCTAGGCGGTCCTAGCTCGGTTGGGTACAGATTAGCAACTAGGGGATTAATTGGCTACTCGGATTTTCTATTTTTATTAATAAAAAAATATATATTCTTCCCCCTCTTTCCTAAGTTTTGAGTAAGTAGAATAATATAAGTAGCACAAGTTTTGAGATCGATTTAGGCTTTAGGTTTTTCTGTTCTGTTTTTTTTGAACAGGAAGATTAGCATATACGACCTGTAGGTTATGTCTTATTGTAAATATTTGCTTTGTTAATAAAAACAGTTATCCCCTGTACCTTCTAACATTACATATTTTTATCCAACTTTTTTTTTTTTAATATCAAGAAATTACCTCCAACTAGGCTCCGACCTGACTCCCCGACTCATCCTGACTTGCCGACTAGCTGCCAACTAATTCCCGATTAATCGGCCTGGTGACTAATTGAGCGCCTAGACCGCTAATCGAGTTGGCTAGGTGCCAACTAGTCGGCTGATTCTTAGAACACTGCTGGAAAAAGCAATCTTTCATAATTCGCTGACTGCCGCCAACTCTATCTTGTGAATGTATCATCAAACTCTAGTAGAAGTAACATAATTGGTTTGTTGGTCGTTTGGTTGCATCTCGATTACATGCAAATCTGATTCTATTTTTGCAACATTGCCATTTCATCTTCTTTCGATGAAGATTTATCAAAATCTCCATACAAAAGTTTTTTCTCAACTTGCTCATTCTAGTAGGAGTAGCATAGAGAAGAAGCGAACAGTGTTCATGCATGCAGAAATTGTTGAAACGTAGAGTCGTAGACCATTCAAAGTTGTCAAATAGCATGATTTACGGCGATCCATCCAAATTTGATACGAACCTTTAGTTCATGAATTGCTGCTGAATGGATATTGGGAATGGAATGCTACTTATTGGAGGATGAGGTAGGTAATTTAGTTGGTGAAAGGTAATTGAAAAGAGAGGGAAAGGTAGTTACACCAAAGTAGTACCAAACTAGTGGAGCAACTCTTCCATTTTCTACAACAAAATAGCACAAAGCCACTGACTAAAGGAGTTTCTATAATAAAGCAATTCCACGAACACAACTATGTCTACAAAAATAAAAGGACCCAACCCATTAATACCATAGAGAATTTGTGATTATGCTTCTCAAGATCTTTCTACTAACGAAAGCCTTCCTAGAATTACAACTCGCAAGAAGGGAAGCTAAACTTATTCTTGCGAAGTGGACGACAACAAATGGCCAAAAGATGAGCATACACACCTTTCATGCTAAACTGTCGGAGCCCTCTGCCACTTTTATCCCCTCCAACTGCTCGTTGACCTCTCTTTTTCTTCCTGCTAATGTTCAGAAACCTCACTCAGTTACAACATTAACAAAGTTAATAGGCAATATCGTGTATGGGAAAAATGAGGAACAAAAAACAAAAGGGATCATTTATAGACATGTGATCTCTCAAGATAAACAAATTAACAGCTGGCAAAAATACTACAAAAACCTGAACATTTAGACCCTTTACAGTAAAAAGGAGGTAGTAAAAAAGGCTATTTTGCTCATTTCTAGGATAAAAAACAGGAACCACCAAGGAAGATCAGATTCAATCACAAAGAAACTGGCACAAGAACAGATTTCAAATGTTGCACACCACTATGACAAGAAAGTTTAGAACATTCACTTCACCAACACAAGAATTGAGGTTCATAGGTTATCAAACTTAATCCCATTGATCTACATCCAATCAAACAAGCCAATAATTCAGATTACCAATTCCAAAAACCCACTGTTCTACCACATACAGCCAAGTTTCAAAAGATTATCTCCAAAAAAATAGATGAATTCTGTATCTACTGAGCCAAAAAAAAGAAAAAAAAGAAAAGAAAAGGAAGACAAATTCAACTGTGTATTTCTCACAAGTTACTTATCATACAACATTATAGCCCATTTAAGCAATTCACCTCTCCATTCAGAACCCCTCAATAACATCTAAAACCCATAATGAATTCTAACTTTCAAGTTTCAACCACCCAGGTTGCTGAATGGACTCAATGGATACAACCTGGGACGAATCTCATGTTCGAAGTCTCGTTGGGTGGACAATGGTCTATTCCATTCCTTGTTGCCACTAGATTTGTGCCAGTTTAGGGCCACCAATCACTTGGTATATAAGGATAGAATCCCCATAAAGATTCTAACTTCCAATCACTGCCTTCAATTTATTTAGTATGGCTCCCGTGTTTTTATTTGTCTCATTGGGTGGACAATGGCAATTTCATTCCTTGTTCCCACTTGGTTTCAACCCCGGGTTTTAGGGCCACAAATTACTGGGTATATATGGACAAATCTGCGATAGCTTGGGCTTAGGGATTGAATTGCTTAGTATATTATAGATGGGGGTAACACATTGCACCCCAGAGCACCCTGAAGAATAAAAACATACATAAAAATCTCAACATTTGAAGATGGTTAATAAATTGATGTGGGAAACAGTTCAGCAAACCTTTGCCCTCCTAGGAATCAAAACATTTGAGTTGCTATCAACTCTTTGGGAACTTTGCCCCTGCTTTAATTTGGCTCCCCACAAGTGAACTGTCGGATTTGTCCTAGAATTAGGCGAGGTGCACACAAGTTGGTCTGGACACCTAATTTATCAAAATAAAAAATTTTTTGAAAAAACATAGGAGGTAGAAAACTGCTCACCCCGCAGCAGCCGCTTGAGATCCAGCCTCATCCCCTTGAATATCAAGGTGATTTAACCTAAAAGCAGTCTTCTCGCTGTCCGGAGTAGCAGCAGCCATCGCCGCCGCCTCTCCAGTAACCATCGCGGTGCTCGACGGAGACCCCACGCTGCCGCTGGTGGACATTGATTGCCCTGAAATCGAGGCGCCCCATGACCTAGTCGTGCTAGCTCCTCCGCCGCCTCTAGAAACGGCCGGTGGGTTGTTCTTGTCAACGTCGTGCTGAGTATTGTTACCTCCACTCACCATTTGGAGTAATTGAGGCCGAGAATCATCAACGATCTTTGTTGGATTGCAGGAGGTTTGCTATATAGCCTTTGTTTTTTTTGTGTTTTTCCCTCTCTTTCCGCTTTTTATGTTCCAACGGCGTGTTTGGGACGTGGAAGGTAAAAAAATGGAAGAAATGATGGGAAATGGAAAATGATTTTCCACACTACTTTCTTATAAATATACTACATTTCAAAATTTAATTTTTAAGTATTTACAGTGTAATTTTACTCATCACATTTATAAGAAATATAGAGTACGAAAATAATTGTTTTTTCTTCATTTTCCAAAAGTCAATAATGTTAGTTGTTATCAATAATGTTTGAACCTTAATCAAATGCATGATAATATATATTGCACCCAAACCCCTCACCTCATTTGGTGCTAATCAATAAATGCAAAAGTCTAATGGCTATCGTTAGTTGTAGTTTGAAGCACACACTAGGATAGGGAACACAAAGTAGTTGATAGACTTGCACATCGAGGCAGATTAAGAGGACAAGATAGTGTCGCATATTGCTTCGCTTGATGAGATCATACCACTCCTTGAGGCAGACATGAGAGGAGTGTCTTTTGAGCGTTTTTAGTTTTTTTTTCCTTCCCATTGTACAAGAGAGAGAGAGAGAGAGAGAGAGAGAGAGAGAGCGTATATTGCCGTACCATTCCCATAGTTAATCTTTAATTTGTAGCAAAAAAAATTCTTTTATTTTTGTCGAGCACTTGCTCAATACCGGTCGACAATATATTGTTAGATTGATACTCCCTCAGACCGGATTTGTTGGTCCGTTTTGGGGTTTCAAACTTTTTTTTCCATTATTTTTTGAGTAGGTTAATTTCATATTTTATCCTCAATCCCTCCATCTAATACTCCCTCCATTCTAATTTGATAGACCACTACAAAATTAAGTGTAATTTTCAAACTAAAAAATAATGTAGTTAATAAAATTATTTTTTTATCAATATGGATCTTGTTTGCTAGATCTCATTGAGAACTTTAATACGGTGCAAATATATATATATATATATATATATACATACAATCTGGTTCCAATCCGGACGACCTGATATAAGTTAGGTCCGGACTTTTCATCTCAGCCGTTGGATCTCATCCAACGGCTCTGATAAAAGAGAAAACTTCGCGGGTTAAAACATACTGGATTCGGGTTAAATACTCTCGCGGGTCTCGCGGGTCATAACAAAATGGGTGAAACTTCCCACAGACGCTTGCAAATCTGGAACGAAGAGAGAGAGAGAGAGAGAGAGAGAGAGAGACATCGCGATTGAACAAGAAGAAGATACAGCTCGATCGAAGGACACCATCAAGGTAAAAGAAGAAGAACAACAACAAATCGAAGTTACCAGGTTCGAATCTCTCTCTCTCTCTCTCTCTCTCTCTCTCTCTCTCGTGTTTCGGGTTCGAACAAATCTAGGCTTTCAAACTAGGGTTTCGAAACCCTTTTCTGGTTTGAAATCAAACAAAGCTTCATGTTTTGTGTGTGTGTGTGTGTGTATTAACTATAGACAGTTAATTACTTCAGTTTTGTGGGATTAGTTTATTGAAAGTTGCGATTGGTGTTTTGAAAGCTTGGATTTTTGTTTGACAAATTAATGGTGGACACTAGATGAGGTGTAGATTGCCTTGTTTACATGAGCCTAATTCAGAATTAGATTAGATAATTTGGCACAGATTTAATAATTTGGGACAATCCAGAAGTGATTTCTCCTAAAATAGCCTTACTGTCCAGTATTTTGTACTTAGTGAGTAAAATTTGATCAAGCTTGAAAAAGGTACCTTTTAGAGAACCGGAACACGATAGTCATGGAGAAAGTATAGTATAAAGTGCTAAGACATTTTAAATTCCGACAAGGTGTAGTATGAAACCCTAATTCCTTTTCCTACATGAAGGTAGAATAGACAAAAAAATATTTAGAGAATCAAAGTTACATAACTGATGTGAGTAATACGTAATGTTAAGGAGAGTATAGAGGAGGTAGTAAACTATATCATAATATCAGAAGTGCTTAGCTTCGTCTTTTGGCAAGTGATGCTATGATCCCTTAACAGTATTCATGCTAAGGCTCATGAATCTTTATTTCTCAAACGACTCTGTATGTTTGTGTGCATATTAACTAGAATTTTTTTTGTGTCGCTAAATTTATCTTTTATTGTCTGATGTTTTAGGGTTCACTTGCTAAATTTGATTGCAACATGGATGAATTAGCTTCGGATGATGAAGGATTGGCTTCAGGTGATTTCTTCCCACAAACTAATGATTCTATGGAAATTGAACAACCAAGGTACGAATTGAATCCGGAAACCGAGCAACCACTATTCTAATGTAAAAATCTAGTCTTGGTTTTAACATAGTTTTATTGTTGTGTTTTTATTTTTTAGAAAGGAGAGTTTGGAAGATATACAATTTGTATCACCGTCACCATTTGAACCGTGTCAATCATCTGCTAATTCTTCCCAAATACTTTACACTCCTCAAGTTAAAAACTGCTTGGTACCGAAAGTTGGACAACATTTTGACAATTTAGACGATGTTCAAAAGTTTTACAATGAGTATGCTAGAGAATCTGGGTTTGGTACAAGAAAAAACTCTAGCAAAAGGAATAGGGATCAGGAAATCATTAGGAAGGAGTTCGTTTGTTGCAAAGAAGGGGTTAGAAAATGTACTGTAAAAAATTCTCAACCTATACGGAAACGGGGGGAAACTAGAGAAGGTTGTGGGGCAAAACTGGTTGTTGTCAAAGACTTGAAAGGGTCGGGGTTTGTTGTCAAGCAATTTATCGAGGGTCATACCCACCCGCTTACGACCCCAAGGAGGGTGCATTTGCTACACTCTCATCGTGATGTGTCACTTGCAAAGAGAGCTTTAACCCAACAACTAGCCGCTGCTAATGTGCCAACCCACCAACAAATGAGTATTTTAGAAATGGAAGCCGGTGGTCTTGAAAACGTTGGATGTTTACAAAGAGATCTATATAATGTTCAAAGGGATAATCGGAAAATGTATGCCGGATTTGATGCCATGAACTTGTATGAACATTTTGAAAGCAAGAAAAAAAAGAATCCAAGTTTCATGTTTTCATTTAAGAAAGATAGTAATGGGCATATGGTTAATTGTTTTTGGGCTGATGAGGCATGTCTAAAGTCGTACGAGTATTTTGGAGACGTGGTGATTTTCGATACAACTTACAAAACGAACCGATATGCTTTGATCTTTGCACCTATACTAGGGGTAAATCACCACGGGCAAACAACATTATTTGGGTGTGCGTTCTTAACTGAAGAAAAGATTGAATATTTTGAGTGGCTTTTTAGGGAATGGTTGAAAGTTATGCCAGGAGGCCATCCTAAAATGATCATTAGTGATCAGGATCCGGCAATGGGAAAAGCAATTGCCAATGTTTTTCCAAATACACATCACAGATATTGCATTTGGCACATTGTGAGTAAGTTTTCTGAAAACTAGGTGCGCTATCCTATAGGGATCATTATGACGAGTTCAAAAATTGTATATGGAATTCCGATACTCCTGAAGAGTTTGAAGCAAAATGGGCTAATGTTGTAGAAAAAGCTCAGTTGTCCAATAATGAGTGGTTAAATACCATGTACTTGAAGCGTGCTAGATGGGTTCCCTCATATATGAAAGACATGTTTTCTGCTGGCATGACCAGTAGTCAAAGAGCCGAAAGTGAACATTGTTTTTTTAAGAGGTATTGTTCAAGCAATAATTCTATGTTGGAATTTGTGACGCGGTTTAATAGAGCACTTGCACATATACGGCATAATGAACTAGATTTGGATCACAAAGATATGAATGAGAAGCCACTTTTGAAAACCGCATATGTGATGGAGTCGACAATGAGTGAAATATATACGTGGAATGTTTTTTACAAGTTCCAAGATGAACTCTTTCAAAGTTCCGCGTATTCATTGACGATTAAACATGAGGATGAACAATGTTGTGTGTACCATGTGCAAAGGGTAAATGTTGTTGGTTCGAAGGGTCGTGATGTATCGGTGGAGAAGTCGTCGAACTTTGTTACTTGTACTTGTAAGAAGTTTGAAGTTGAAGGAATTCCATGTCGGCACATATTGAAGTATTTCACTAGACATGATGTTATGGAACTACCTGAAGAATACATCTTGCGGAGGTGGACTAAATTAGCAAAAGCTAGCAGACTTAGAGATGGGCAAGTTGTGGGGGGGAAAGGAAATTGTGACCGGAATTTGTTAGTCACGCGAAATAGGCTCCACCAACGTGCATCTCATGTAATTGATGATGCACTAGTAACTGAAGATGGTGTTCAAATTATGGATGAAGTTTTTGAATATGCTAAAGAGCGGCTCGCAGAGAAGAAGCGTGTAAGGGAAGAGGGTGAAGGGAGTGCTACCCAAGTGCCCAATCCAGTTGCAAGGGAAATTCATTTGAAAGAACCACAGAAATGTAGGACAAAGGGTAGTGGTAAAAGATTTAAGGGAGGAAAAGAGAAGTCTATGAAGAAAGGTAGGCGTTGTACTGGATGTGGGTTAATGAATCAAAATCATGATAAAAGGAATTGTCCGAAACTTCTGAACAAGTATGTGTACACATCTAAATATGCTCATTTAATTGGATATTCAGAATTTTTTTAATTGAATGTTAATTGTTGTATTTTTTTTCTTAGGTCTTCACAAGGTAGTATGTTGAACGATGACGACGATGAGGAGAACGATGACGATGACTACGAGGATGATGGTAAGTGTTTGTACTTTAAACAATTTTTCTGGACTGATGATGTGGTTTTTTGTTTAATATGAGTGTTGAGTTTATTGAATTGGAGTCTATTATTATGAAACAGTTTGATCGATCTGGGGCATATGCTTGGTGAAGGCTGCATTGGTTGCAACTGCTATTTCAATTGCTTGCTGTTTGAACACAGTTTTTCTATGTTGGCTATGCAAAAGCTATTGATGTTCGTTTGCTGCCCAGATTAGTCACTGTTTCGACGGACTGCTGCCCAGTTTAGTCACTGTTTGGACAGGCTGCTGCCCAGTTTAGTCACTGTTTGCTGTTGGCACAATGTGTTTTATTTTGTTGTTGTATTTCCAGATTGTATTGCATTTCCAGATTGTGTTATATTTCCAGATTGTGTTATATTTCCAGATTGCTGTTGGCACAATGTGTTATATTTCCAGATTTTATTAAGTTACTTTGATAGCTACAGTTTATATTTGTTAGAGTCCTATTTGTGATCATTGTGTCCCATGATTAAGAGGCACTTGACAGTTAGATGGACTTCTTAACTAGCACAATTACGAGAAAAAACAGAATCATGATTGCCCAATTCTAACTGTATCTTGATAAACATAGCTTCTCTAAGAACAGTGAGGAATCCTGGTAGTTGGAATTCTATTGTTTGGTTCAAGCATAGTGTTCCTAGATGAGCTGTGATCCAGTGGATGGTCTATTTAGGCAGGCTAGCAACTGAAGATAGAATTAATATCTTATTTGGCTTTCTCTGCTACAATTTATCATATTTGGAGGGAGAGGAATGCTATAATTTTTCAGTGGAGGCATGGGTGTAAGGAAATGGTTTTGAGAAGTCATTGAAGATATGCGTGCTTGTTTGTTTTCATGGAAGCATGTGAAGAATACTTCTGTAAGGGCAAAGATAGAGGTTGACTGGAATGTAAAGCCCTATGCATAGTTTCTTGTTAGTTTCTGTTTTGTGCAGATTTGTTTGTTGGCTTGTGTGGCCTTTTCTTAGATAGCCTTTTAAGAGAATAACCTATTTTATTCTCTGCTGCCATCCCTCTATTGGAACACTTGGAAATAAGGGGGTGAGTTTGCAGTCATATTGCAATTCGCAAAGCATTACTTGCCATGTCACTTGGAATGCAGATTGTTCAAATAGATGGAACAGGAGAGGGAATGGGATGGTGATACACCATACATCTAAAACTGAGCCTTTTCTTACAATATTATTGCTTCATAAAACAGGAATCTTCCATTTGCCAAACTGTTGTGTTGTCATTTCAAACACTCGGCATTGTATAAGAAAATGAATATTCCTTCTATGAAACATAACATTAGCAAGTAGCAAATTAAGGCCAAAGGGTACCACACTCTTTAATATCTTAATACAAAGCCCATTTGTTATTATCTACAAATTCTACTTAATACAAATTTACAAATTAATATCTTACCAAGTACCAAATCATGGACGGAATAAGAGTGTCATTTCATTCATAGCATTACAAAAAGTTTTCAAATTGTAGTAGGGCTCAACTATGGTAGATATTTCATATTCCTTGTGTTAGGAACATTTACAAACTGTTTAGCCAACCACAAAAAAATAAACACAACTAAAACCCAAAAATAATAATTTTGGTAACCCAACACTTTTGCTTCAGCTTGTTTGTATTTTTTCCTCAGTTTCTCATTCTTTTTGGTTAGGGATTCAACCTCTCTTTTCAGCACTTGAATTTCTGCTTGTAGTAATTCTTTCTCCATGTCCCTTTCAGGATCAAGCCAAAGGAAGAACCCACAGGCAGTGGGTTGCTACATCAACAAGATAACAAAAAAAGTGAATAACATTATATGGCAGAATTTTTTACGGTTTTAAATTTACAGAAAAAGTAATTATGCAAGAAGTTACCTTATAGTTGATGCACCCAAAAAATCTTCTTCCCCGATTTGGTTCTTGGTTTGAAGATCTTAGGGGGGCTGGTACCCCACATCCACAACAAGGGCCTTGAAATCTACTATTTGTGGAAGTTGATGACATTTGCTTGGAGGATGCCTGGTGATTGAGAGAGAGAGAGAGAGAGAGAGGATCTCAGATTTCATTCAAGGGTGGAGCATGTCAGGTGTCTACCAAAAGTTTTGCAGCTATACTTGTCAGGTGTCTACCAAAATTAAATAAAACCTATCACTCCCTAACCAAATATTGATTAAGTGGGAAGAAGTCAACTTTCCTACTACGATGACTTAGAATGGTATCACTCCTTAACCAAATATTAACAATGACATTGATGACGTTGTTTAGTCTTTAGACTTTTGTTGGATCTGCAAGTGGTAAATGTGAATGGCAGAGAAGGTAAATGTGAATGGCCATTTGTTGAGGAGATAAACTATATTAACAATACAATGATA
Organism: Vaccinium macrocarpon; assembly: GCA_022606695.1. Taxonomy (NCBI): domain Eukaryota; kingdom Viridiplantae; phylum Streptophyta; class Magnoliopsida; order Ericales; family Ericaceae; genus Vaccinium; species Vaccinium macrocarpon. Next base: position 6,712,135 of record CM040173.1, on the reverse strand, counting down.
TGGTGATCATAAATCTCATCATCAACTATAAACTATATCACACAAATCCAACAAGTAGTTTATATCAAATGTTGCAACATTCTGAATATAATTCTGATATGGTGATCATAAATCTCATCATCCATCCCTCTATTGGAGATGACCCTTTTCTCCATTTTGTACACAAATCTGCCATCCCTCTATTGGAACACTTGGAAATAAGGGGGTGAGAATGCTACATACTACACAACACAACTAAACGCCACTCAACATTTCAAGAGATGCAGCAAACACAATCTGCAAGTGTGCAAAACAGAACCTACTCAATACAAAAATACTTGGCAAAGCAGATTACATTTGAACATTGGTTCACCAAAGTACAAGTTCATGTCTAGTTTCTTCATTCCCCAAGTACACAGAAAACTAAGTAAGAAACTACAAAATCAACAAGTTACTCAAACAAAATTTCTTCATATCCGCATGTCCTCCCCTTCCAATAGGATTGACTGCTACATATTGAGTTTGGTTTTTTATCGGATGTGTAATTCAGCATCCCCTTTGTAGGTTTGTCGAACTCCACCAACTTCATCGACAATACATTGGCAGAACCTCAAAAAAAGAAATTAATTCAAAACACTACAGTGAGGAACACATTTTTATCCAGCACATCGGTAAGTCTGTGTTTCGCCTTGATTTTGGTAATGTGTAAGCATATTCTGCAAAATCAAAACACATTTCTTAATACTTCCATCAACATATATAATGAATTTATTTTTTTCAAATCAGTGAACCGCCCAAGTTGTTTTGACTTTCATGCAAAGTCACCAAGTGTGCTAAGAATGAGGTAGCATTTTATAGGCTTTTGCACCGTCTGATCTTAAGGTCATACGACGTCGCCGACATGACTCCAAAAATCGAATCCTAGTCAATTATGTGAAAAACAAACACACAAACTAACCAGACTGTCCATGAGGCTAAACCCTTGCACCAGCCCACAGTCCCTGAAGGCCCCCCAGCCAAATTTACAGCACCAGGATAAAGGTTTAAAGATGTTACTACTAGTCCACCAAGGAAAACATAGAGACCACAGCCTCTAAGCACACAAACCCTTCCAAATTGACCACCTAAAGTCTTACCATAAAATATGATATTTCCCTAAGTGAACCCCGTTCTTTGACTTTATCCACTCCAAGAGAAATATTCAATCACATTAACAGGTACCACTCATAATAAATAAAACAAATGTTCAATCACATTAACAGGTATAATTTCTAGGTGAAAAAACTGATCCCATTATCAAAATATAGACTGAGGTCAACAATTACACTAGAGAAAACAAACACAGAAACGAGTTATTTCACTATTTGCACACAAAAACACGAATAGTGTCGTGACCAAGAAACCCATACATTCGAACCAGAAACAACAGATTTCAACACAAAACATGGGCCGTTGTTCGATTTCGAACCAGAAAATTTGAAACCCTAGATCTGTTCGAACCCGAAAAACGAGAGAGATAAGATAGTCGAACCTGGTAAACTCGATTTCTTCTTCTTCTTCTTCTTCTTCTTCTTCTTCTTCTTCTTCTATCTTGATGGTGTCCTTCGATCGAGCCGTATCTTCTTCTTGTTCAATCGCAATGTCTCTCTCTCTTTCTCTCTCTCTCTCTCTCTCTCTTCGTTCCTGCTCTCTCTCTCTCTTCGTTCCAGATTTGCAAGCGTCTGTGGGAAGTTTCACCCATTTTGTTATGACCCGCGAGACCCGCGAGAGTATTTAACCCGAATCCAGTATGTTTTAACCCGCGAAGTTTTCTCTTTTATCAGAGCCGTTGGATGAGATCCAATGGCTGAGATGAAAAGTCCGGACCTAACTTATATCAGGTCGTCCGGATTGGAACCGGATTGTATATATAAAAAATAGTTTTTGAGTTGTTATTTTAAGTTTTAGAAAAGGGGCAAAAAAGTAAAATTTTCATACTTTATTCTTTGACTTTGAAAATGGATAAACATTTTAGGATTTAAAAAAGTAAGTTTGTGGACAAACAAATCCAGATGGATAGAGTATTTCTTTCAAACATACATGAGGTTAGAAGTCAAACTTCCTTTTTCAATGAACAAGGTCAAAATTTTCAATAAAAATTCTATGAAGAAAGTTTTATTGATGCCATTTAGCTCTAAGGACGACAGTCATTAAGGAGAATTGCCCCTCAAACTTGTCATCCTAACACCTAATAGAAGCTACAAAAATGACCTACCCTGTTACAATCATGTTTTATATGAGAGGGGGAGGGGGGATATGAAAATTGAATAGCAAGCAGAATACAATCAACAACAATAGAATCACAATCGGCATACATTCGATTGAGAGCTTAAACTACTTGGTTTGCATTCTCTTCTACAATGGCTCAAGTCAAGTTCTAACTCAAGGCTGTCTTGAGAGCATATGGAAAACCCGGAGCTTCAAACCTTCTTTGTTTTGGATCTTGAGATCGGTTTTCTCAATTAGTACTCAATCATTACTCACATTGCTCAAATCATTGTCTTTATTTTTAATTATTATTTTAATTTCAATCTTTATCTTGCTCCAATCATTACTCTTAAATCAATTATTATCTCATTTCTCCTTTCAATCATTACTCAAAAACTAAACCAAACAAGGTATCAATGATGGACCTTCATGATATGATATAGCAGGGGTGTAAATTTGGTCCAGCCTGGCACATAAATTACCGGCCTTGGGTATGCACAGAGTGTCAAAGTAGCTATTAGGCATGGAGTCCTAAACCTCTGGTCCTCACTTTTTTTAAGAAAATGTATTTATCAGTTTTATACTCCTTCTGTCCCATAATGGATATACAAAATCACTATTTACACATCTCAAAATTGTTCTTTAACCTTTAAGCTATTAGATATCCAATATGGATCTTGTTCGATAAATTTTGTTTAGTTTTATTAAATAAAGTTTTTAAAATCGTAAAAAGTATTATAAAATACAAAGTATGGATGATTTTTTGAGAGGTGTGAATAATGTATTTGGGCATTCATTTTGGTGTAGGGGGGGTAGAAAACTGCGATAAGCACCAAAAATAAAGAATAAAAAAAAGGAAGAAGATAAACTGCAATTAGGCTTGAACCAGATTTTTTCCCGGTTAAATTCTTCTGGTTTCGGGCCTGTAGGGATTGGGTGGGGCCTGGTACCAGGCTAACTTTGTACCTACCTAGGCTAAATGTCGACAGGCTCGGTGGGCTTGGGCCTCTAGGCCGAATTTACACCATTACAATACAGTTATCGTAGGATGCAGGGGTATTGCTGTGCAAGGGATGCCCAACAACTGCTGTGCAAGTGAAAAAGGATGTCGTTTTAATGCCAAAATGTGGAAAAATCTGGACTTCTAATCCAACGGCTGAGAAATTAATGTCACTTAAATGAGTTTGCGGGTCATGATTTCCGGGTAAGTTCAGTTCGCAGGTCATGACTGACCCGGGTCAACAACTCTTCCCCCTCTTTCCTTTTTTTCCTTTCGCCTTTACGCTTGAACAAGAGAGAGAGAGAGAGAGAGAGAGAGAGAGAGAAGAGCAGAAGAATAACGAAGGAGAAGAACAGATCGATCGAAGAAGAAATCGAAGACGAAGACGAAGATATCCGGAACCGAGAAAGGTCTCTCTCTCTCTCTATATATATATATATGTATTCTTGTTAAACTAGGGTTACGTTTTTTATCTCTTTGATTTTGTTCATACATTTTGCCCAATCTTTGTTTTTTCTTCATTTTTGACGTGATTCTGTTTGGGTATATGCTTGATGTTCTTGATTTTCATCCTTTGACAAATTAGGGTTACGGTTCACACGTTGGATTTATGTTTGACTGAAATTCGTTGTTCTATTGGGAGGGGTCTAAATCAGATAAATTGGCTTTAGCAACACTCCAGTACAGTTAAGCTGGAACAACAGTTGGTCTAGTTCCACTAAATATTTTTTACAAAATTTTCAACATGAATTCTATTCCAATTGCATCATCCATGGGGAATTCCATAGCTTCAACTCGGGTCGGTCATTGACACCATTTGAAGGTCTTGAGCTGCGCCCATCTTGGAAAGTTTTTCTGCCATCTACTTAGCCTCCCAGGACTATTATCATGAGATGATTTTGAGTTGTCATTGAAACTGTTCACACACCAATCAACCCGTGGGCTATTCTGATTACCCTGGAAAACCTGCATATTACAAAAGTTGGTGGGGAAATGACAGATCAGAGGCAAATGGGGCAAAAAATGCCATTTTCATGACATACTTTTTGGAAATCATTACTTGATGGGAGGAGGAAAATTATTTCCACATTCATGGTATAGCAATTTTAAGTGGACAAAAAAAAACCCTTGCTTTTAAATTTCTTTAAGCGATTAACCGCTCCGGGGTCTGCGTGTACGTGATCAGTGCTTCTGAGGAGTTCGTGTTGGTTTCGGGTGAGAATACGGGGGAATCAATTGGGTTGTTTTGTTTTGAGGTAAAAGATGCTGAGGCTCTTCAGTCCATGGCTTGAAATTTCATGAGTGTTGAAAATATGTTCAAATTTAATGTGTTTATAAGACAAACCGATCTCAAATGAGCTTTTATTGGTCCAAACATGAGACGAGATGATTTCAATTGCTTAAATTTCTTATGTATCATGAGATGAATGACCCGAGTTGTAACTCGTTCCAGCTAGTTTTGAAAGCTTAACAAGCTTCAAAAAGTAATTAAGCTTGGCTCGTATACATAATAAACCGTTTCTTGGATGAGCTTTTAATTAGCAAACAGAAGCTCGAACTGGACTAGGTTTGTTCATTTGTCGGCCCTAATCCTACGTCTAATCTGGCCAATTAAATACCAGTGTACAGTCTGATGTGATGGTATAAGTTTGGTTTGGTTTGGTTTCTGGAGGTATAGTTGTGATAATTTCTCGTTTGTTCAGTAGATTATGGATGGGAAAAGACTGGTTAAGTACTTAAGTCATTAGTCGTGTTTGAACTGTACTCTAACTAGTTATGGGTATTGCAGGTTTTCCAGCTTAAACTTGAAGGTGTGGCATTTAGGTTGATACCGGAGTTGTCCAAGTCAAGAATGCTCCAAAGGTCAGTTATTCGGAAATGTTAGCTTTCGCTTTTATTTTCTAGTTTGAAAGTTAGGAAACTTATTCTTGGGGGACATAAGTCAATTTTGTATTTCTACTTTAATTTTGGTAGTGTAAGTATTGATGATGATCATGTACTGATGTACATACCAGGCAATAAGCATCGACAGTTTAAGATTTTAGTATATCTCAGGCAAATGATTATGCTGCGGATGATATACAGCAGTCTCTAGGAGATTATTTTTAGAGATACAAGATAGATGCACTAACACTTGTACTAACAATTGCACAAACTCTATCATATGGGATAGGTGGGACACACATACGAGTGATAGGTCTCACACATCCCATGTGAGAGAGTTCGGGCAATTGTTGGCATAAGAGTTAATGCCTGTAGCAAACCTGTTCCTTCAATGTTCCTTTCCATGTTTGAGTTTTGTGCTTTCTTTATTTGTATTTTGTACCGTGCAATGCAGCATATAGACACAAGAATGCACCAGGGAGAGGTTGTGTCTCCTAGCTGAACTTGCTGCCCTTTATTTGCCTCTTCTTTCTCTTCTTATTTGTGAATCGTGATTATTTAATTGTCATTCAATTTCCTTTCATGTATTCCGAAATAAATAGGCAGACACTAGTTGTCTGGAAGATTGAATCAGAATGATCCAGGATTATGGAATGCCTGAGATGATAAAAATTCTGGCTTATTTGATTCCTCTCTATAGTCTCTATGATTACTCTCTTCAGCTAAAAGAAAGGATTAATGTTGCAATGGACCATAAAGATTTCAGAAATCATGCTTCTTATGAATTCATCGCCTGTATTTTTCCACAGCTGGTGTAATGATAATCTATTTTATTTGCTTTGGTTATGTTCTTTTATGCAGGAGAGGTGGAAGGCTGGTTTTGCAGGTGAGAGTTTCCCTGGGGATCCTTTTTTCAGGTTCTCCTTTATAAGTCATTTTGTTTCAAAATATAAGGATAACATTGTGAATAGTCCTATCTGTACTTCATGAATATGCACTATGACGGATGAATCTATCCAATTTGATGGTTTGAAATTCAGCAACGAGCCATCTGCTACATAATGAATTGAAAATTTCTGGAGAAACATAATTTATCATAGTTTACTGTGTCTCAGCTAGAGAAATGTTTATGGTCTTATGCTATTTTTATTTTTGAAGAACATTGTGAAAATTCATTGTCGGTTGACGCCATAGGGCTTATCGTTTTGTTATCATTTAAGGAAAAAGGGCTACGTAGTGTATGCTGAGGGGCTATATATAGTTCATCCAGTTGTTTCAATTGTACGAGTAATCAAATTGTATAATGTGATTGTGAATTAAATTTATTTTTCGATTTGAGACTATAATGAAGTGAAGAATGGCAAGGCTGGTTTGAAATTTTTATAGAAAATGATACTACACATTGACAAAGGTACAAGACACAACAAGTCTCAAAATTTGGGAACATGGACACAACAGTGGACATAGTAATTTTTTTTTTTTTTAAATGTGAGTCATGCAAACCTGTGATGTAACAATTAAATATTTACGTTGCGACTCCGATGGTGTGGCTGTACGCATGCACATTGCATTTTTTGTCCAATACTTTCAAAGTTATAACTTTTGTCCGGGAAAGGCATTTAATGCAACACTCCTAGAGTCCCACGTCAGACAATAGTGGGAAATTCATGTGATATATTAGAAACCGCCGTTCAGCTACTATCAACTTGAAGTTAACCTTTTGAGCCACATGGTTAGGCTAAGAGTTAGTAGGGAAGCGGGTCATTACATTTAAAATTTATAAAAATCACCATACCATGTCACCAAGTGTATCCCATCGCGTCCATCGCCAAAAATATTGAAATTTGATGGATGCGTGTTGCATGTCCCCTGTGCACATGTTTAATCTCTTGGGGTCGCTTGAAACGTGAAGATGAAGAATGTAAAAAGGTCCTTCTTTTACTTATTCATTTAAAGTAATTTGCAAAGTTTAGATTGCTTGAAAAGCGCAACTACTGTTATGAAACTAATACAGAACCTTAGAGCAAATGGCATTTAGGAAAGCATAGTGACCAAATGAAGCACCAAAACCAAATTAGTAAAGGGACAACAAGAATACTTAGGCATTTAGACAATTCTCTTTGAGTAGTTGTCCTAATGTGATGGTGAGGAATGGGTCCTGCAGGTGTGACTTCTGTTTTGAGAGAGCCACAGAAACTTGTTCCATAGTTGGTTGGCATCGCGGGCTGGGGTGCAAGCATGCAAGTGCTAGCTTTACAGCAAGAACCACTCCTTCCTCTTCTTGACTCCTTGGCAGTGGCAGCCGTTTATCCAATACATCCTTCAACAAAATACCATGACAAGATTGTGGTGATGAAACCAAAGATGATGAAGAAAGAGAAGCAATGAGATCTCCTGGATGCCTCCCCATTACAACTTCCAATGTCAAAACTCCAAAACTGTAGACGTCTAATTTCTCATTCACCTCCATTGTGTAAGCAAGCTCTACCCAGAGAAAGGATGGGTACAAAGAAAGGAAAAATTTGTGTAAGCAGCTTAGGATCAGAAAAAAAATTTCAAAAAAAAGAATTAAAGTAAATCGTGACAATAATGGTAGATCAGAAAAACTGTGCAAGTACCTGGAGCAGCATATCCCAAGGTTCCTGCGAAGGAAGTCCAATTCGATGAGTGGAGGTTTAGAAGTCTAGCAGTCCCGAAATCGGAGAGATGCGCTATGTCTTCCAAGTCTAGCAGAATATTCTTGCTTGATATGTCGCGATGAATGACCGGGGGTGAACAACCATGGTGCATATATGACAAAGCATCTGCCAAACCTATAACAATATTCACTCTCTTACCCCAATCCAAACTTAATGCTTTTTCCTCACAACTTAGTTTCTTGTCCAAGCTCCCCCCTTCCAAGAACTGGTAAACCAAAAAGGAGTGTCGTGGACGTGAACAGTAACCAAAAAGCCTTATAATATGTCGATGCCGTATCTCTGTTAATGCACGAATCTCACTCGTAAAACTTCGCAAAATATTAAAATCCCCATCTTGTGAAGGATGAAACTTCTTTACAGCGACAACCTGACCCCTTGGTAGCTTAGCTCGATAAACAATCCCATATCCACCTACTCCAATGCAATGCTTTTCATTGAAATCCTCTGTCGCTTCGATGATGTTCTCATGCACCAATTTCCCATCGAAGCTCCAAATCTCAAACAAATCTTTATTGGTTGCTCTATTTGGCTCAGTTTCCATGTCTCCCATTCTTGTACGATGAAGCAGGACAATCATAGCAACAATTAGCAATAAAATGCCTAATATAGGAACGACAACCAAAAGCACAACTTTGTTAGGATTTCTCCCTTTGTCTCCATTGCTCTGCTTCAGTGAGCACGGCATCAAACTAGTTTTATTGCTGCACAATCTATAGTTATTTCGGTATGCTTGAAATGGAGCATCTTCAAATGCTTTTGTGTTGGGTAGAGGACCCTCCAAGTGATTGTAAGATATGTCAACGGATGTTAAACTTGACATCGTGTTGAAAGTGGACGGGATAGAACCAGACAACATGTTATGGGAGAGGTTTAGTGTCTCTAAGCTTTGCAAGGTCCCGATCCCTGGAGGTATCTCACCTGTCAATAAGTTATATCCAAGATCGAGACTTTGAAGAAATCGCAATTTTCCTAATTCATAAGGAATAGTCTCATTGAGAAGATTTCTGCTCAAGTTCAAGTACAGAAGATTCACACACTCACCCAGCTTCTTTTGAATAGGTCCCCTAAGAGTGTTTCTCGACAAATCAAGATATTGAAGACTAGGCAGGCTTCCAATTTCTGGTGGAATACAGCCTGAAAGTTTGTTATTGCTAAGAGCAAGATTGAACAATAAAACCAACTTTTCCAAATTCTTTGGGACCTCTCCAACTAGATGATTAGAAGAGAAGTCAAGTAAATGTAACTGAGTTGCACTTCCAATGTCAGGTGGCATCTTTCCAGAAAGGTCGTTGTTGGAGATCTTTAGGCTAGTCAAATTAGGAAATTGTTCCCATTTCTGCCAAAGCCCACCATAGAATTTATTATAACTGAGATCTAGATATACCAGGTTCGGGAGTGCTTTAAAAACATCAGATATATGCCCCGTTAGTCGGTTTTGATCAAACCTAGCACGATACAACTCGCTACAATTTCTCAAGCTTGGGATATGACCCGTTAAGTTGTTGTTATGTACCACCAATCTTATGAGTGATCCATGAATGCACATATTTGGCGATAGACGACCTGTGAGCTTGTTGGAGCTTATTTCAAGCACCTGTAGATATCTAATGTTATCCAATTCTACAGGGATAGATCCAGAGAGAGAGTTGTCATTAAGGATCAATACTTTGAGCTTTTCGAGGTTCCCTATTGAAGAGGGGATTGACCCCATGAGATTATTTTCGTACAAAGCAAGTTCAACGAGAGATCTCAACATTCCTACTTCTTGAGGGATAGATCCAGAGAGAGATTTCTCATAAAGGTACAACTTCGTGAGGTTTTCTAGGTTCCCTATTGAAGCGGGGATGGACCCGGTGAGATTATTGGTTGACAATTCGAGCTCAACGAGAGATATGAGCATTCCTACTTCTTGAGGGATAGATCCACAGAGAGAGTTCTCATAAAGGTACAACCTTTTGAGGTTTCCTAGGTTCCCTATTGAAGCGGGGATGGACCCCGTGAGATTATTGCTTGACAATTCGAGGTCAAAAAGATATCTGAGCATTCCTACTTCTTGAGGGATAGATCCAGAGAGAGAGTTCCCATAAAGGTACAACATCGTGAGGTTTTCAAGGTTCCCTATTGAAGTGGGGATTGACCCCGTGAGATTATTCGCTGAAAGATCAAGTTCAATGAGAGATCTTAGCATTCCTACTTCCCGAGGGATAGATCCACATAGAGAGTTCTGATAAAGGCGCAACAATTTGAGCTTTCCCAAGTTCCCTATTGGAATGGGGATTGACCCTGTGAAATTATTCGTTGAAAAATCAAGCTCAATGAGAGATCTTAGCATTCCTACTTCTTGAGGGATAGATCCAGAGAGAAAGTTACCATGAAGGTACAAATTCGTGAGGTTTTCCAGGTTCCCTATTGAAGGGGGGATTGATCCCATAAGATTATTTTTGTACAAATGAAGTTCAACGAGAGATCTCAGCATTCCTACTTCTTGAGGGATAGATTCAGATATAGAGTTCTCATAAAGGTACAACTTTGTGAGGTTTTTCAGGTTCCCTATTGAAGCGGGGATTGCCCCAGTGAGATTATTTTTGTACAAAGCCAGGTCAACGAGAGATCTCAACATTCCTACTTCTTGAGGGATAGATCCAGAGAGAGAGTTCTCATAAAGGTACAACTTTGTGAGGTTTCTCAGGTTCCCTATTGAAGGGGGGATGGAACCCGTAAGATTATTCGTTGAAAAAGCAAGTTCAACGAGAGATCTCAGCATTCCTACTTCTCGAGGGACAAATCTAGAGAGAGAGTTCTCATGAAGGTACAATTTTGTGAGTTTTTCCAAGTTCCCTACTGAAGGAGGGATGGAGCCCGTAAGATTATTCATTGACAAATCAAGTTCAATGAGAGATCTTAGCATTCCTACTTCACCTGGGATAGATCCCAAAAGATGATTGATGGACATGTTAAGAGAGGTTAGTCTCGAGAGGCTGCCAATCTGTGAAGGAATGGTCCCAGATATTAAGTTGTTAGATAGATCAAGGCTAACCAGATGAGGGAGCAGAGAGAAGTTTAGACTAGAAAGCGTACCTCTCAAACCAATACTCTCAAGGTTTAAATTGGTTACCTTAGTGGCGTCGTTGCAACCAATTCCAACCCAACTGCAATGACTACTTCCGTTCCATGATGAAAGGAGATTTTGGCTTTGATTGTCAAGGCTAGCTTTCCACATCAAGAGAGCAACTTCTTCACTTCCTTCTACTACAACTGTTTTAGTTGCAGGAGAAGCATGAGCAACAGGAGAATCAGGTGAATAGACAAATGGAAGGATGATAACAAAGATAAACATGAATCTGGAAGGAACTACTAGGAAATTGGGAGCCCTCTTTGGTAAGGATGCCATGGCTGGTTTCTTACTGAAAGCTAGGGGTTGTAGTTGTTGCATAGAAGGATGAAATCTTTAAATTTTCATCTTCTGGAGGGGGTATTTATAGGAACATGATTTATCACATATGTAAATATCGAGCTTGATATAAATTGAATGCGTAGAATGAAATTTCTAAGAACTTGCCGTGACCGGAGGGTGGACTTAACTATGGTGGAGATTATGCAGTAAATTATCACCATCAATCTGGACTTGCATAGACTTGACTAAAGTGGCTATTGGTCTTCCCTTGGAGGCCCCTCTGGAAAGCAAGAAAAGCAGCCCAAAATTATTCTCAAAAAGCTGGAAGGGTACGTAATTTGTCAGTTGATATGTCGTGCTCACTTATGTTGTTTTCCGCTACTAAATTTTTTGTTAGTGAATAACCTAAGAGATACTATCGCAGAATTAGCAAAATACTTTTCGGGTAAGAAGTCACTTTCAGTAGCTATACAAAATCTTTCATTCCTGCGAGTTTGTGCATATTGTTATCAATTGGGCATGCGCTTCACACAATGCCTCGTGCTGATCATCATATCACATAACTTCTGAACTTTTATTATTTACTTTTCTTTTGCAGAGCCAAAAAAAAAAAAAACTCTCCTTTCTCTAAGAACAAGGCAAGCTCGATGAGAAAAGAAGAAGAAAAATGGTAAGTAAGGAATTTAAAGGAATAGGAAAAAGAATAATTGAAGTTTAATTGATTACCAGCAAAAAAAAGAAAGAAAAGAAGCTTAATTCATGGTTTAAACTAATAAACCGGTCGAAAAGGAGGCCAAACTTCCTAACAAAAAAGCAACCTAAAACCATAACACAACCATTGCAGTTTGAATGCGTTGCTTCTTTGTTTTAAGAAAAACTTGGGCGCTAGTCAGGTATACCCACGTGTTGCTTGACCGCGCATCTTGGCCGTCCAAAATTGTTTTGGACGACTAAGATTGCAATAGAGAAAGATGAGTGGGAAAGAGGAGAGAGAGGGGGGAAGAAATCTGGGGTGTCCAAAACACTTATGGACAACTTAGATGCACGGTCGGGCACCATGTGGCCATACCCGGCCGGCAACCAAGCTTTGCATGGAGAGTAAAGAAAATATCAAGGATTAGTTTCATTAATGCTTCTACCACATAATACAAATATTTATCCTTCTTGCCGAGAAAAAATATTTATCTTTGTCATTGCCCACCCAAGTCTATGATCTACAATTAAAAATCCAAATACAGCCTCAAAAAAAAAAAAAATGTATTAACAATGTTATGAGAAAATAAAGAAGCTGAAGCCTACTTCAGAAGAACATCAATTCCCAAACCCAATTTTCTGAAACTGAAAAAAACTAGTCATGCATTAAAGAAAATGAACACCCATACCACACAAATAACCAAATTAAGACGAGTGAACCAAAGAAAGACTCCATACCCATGTGTATGTATGTTGATGTGTGGAACGGAGGAACAATTTATAGCCTTGGTGTTCGGGTCAACTTTCCCCCTTCTTGGCTAGTCCGGGGACCCAATATCCCATTGCCCAACAATAACACAATTCTCCATCATCGCTTTTATTATTGAAAAGTGATTTCTTAGTCCAAATTCAAAATTTTTACGTATTTGGAGATGCGAAGACCAACAAGTACGTAACCACTAGAAAGAAGAAGTATGAAAGCACTATATACTAATGCTAGTCTTCAATTATGTTCGGAAAACTAAATGCCTCTTTCTAATTGAATCTGGTGAGGGACACGACCAACAATAGTAGTTCATTTGAAGGGAAATTGAACTTTTTTCATAGTTGAGAATCTGTATTTTTCAACTTAAATTCATTACAATGGAGAAAAAAGATTCATGTAGCCGACCCCAATTGATTGGGACATAAGACTTGGTTTGGTTTGAAGGGTTTTTTATAGGAACATGATTTATCACCTATGTAAATATCGAGCTTCATATAAATTGAATGCGTAGAATGAAATTGCAAAAGTGAAATTTCTATCTTCTAATCAGTGAACTTGTCGTGTACATCGGGGGAAAAAAAAAACTTGTCGTGTACGCGCATAGACTTGACTATGGTGGAGATTATGCAGTCAATTATCACCATCAATCAATTAATCTGGACGTACATAGACTTGACTAAAAAACCGGTTTTTTGGATGTCACTTTCGTCTTTATTCACAAAACTTTAGATTTGGCTAATAATTTTATACTTTTTAGATTCCTCTCGTCGAGACAAACCAAGAAACCACAAAAAATCGACCGAAAACCAACAAATGCAAAAAAAGTTTGAATAAGAACAAAACCAAAAAACTAGTTTTTTCAATTCACTCAAACCAACCCTAAAAGGTGGCTATTGGTCTTCCCTTGGAGCCCCCTCTGGGAAGCCAGAAGAAATTATTCTCAAAATGCTGGAAGGGTAATTTGCCAGTTGATATTTTGAGGAGGATGTTTTTCCCAAACTAGTCTACGTGCTACGCACTTCGTGCCGTGCTCATTTCTTAATGTCGTGCTCACTTATGTAGTTTTCTGCTACTAAAAAATTGTGTTAGTGAATAACCTAAGAGATACTATCGGAAAATTGGCAAAATACTTTTCGGGTAAGATGTTACTTTCAGTGGATATACAAAACAAAAAAGATACGCGCACGCACGTCTGTGTCCGTATCGTGCACAGACGGTGCATCTCGACCGTCTAAAAGTGTTTCCAACGGTCCGGATCTTAAAGACTCTTTTACCGGTAACTCTATTACTGGTAAAAGAGTTTTTAAGATCTGGACCGTTGATTTGTGGGCATGAACGGTCTAAATTTGTTTGTGCTCAACGCGTACACGACCAATCCCTACGCATAGCTGGACTGTATACAAAATCTTTCATTCCTGAGAGGCTGTGCGTATTGTTATCAATTGGGCAAGTGCTTCGCATGATGCCTCGTGCTGATCATCATATCACATGACTTCTGAACTTCTATTATTTACTTTTCTTTTGCTTAGAAAAAAACAAACTCCGTTTTCTCTAAGAACAAGGCAAGCTTGATGGGGAAAAAAAAATTGATTACCAGCTAAAAAAAGAACGAAAAGAAGCTAATTGATGGTTTAATCTAATAATCCGGGCCAAAAGGAGGTCAAACTCCTAACAAAAAGGCAACCTAAAGCCATAACACAACCATTGCAGTTTGAATGCGTTGCTTCTTTGTTTCTCGTGTTGAGAAAAACTTGGGTGGTGGTCGCGTGGTGTTTGACTGCGCATCTCGACAATTCAAAAGTATTTTGGATGGCACAGATTGCAAATAGAGAAAGAAAAGAGAGAGGGGGGAAGAAATTTGGGCCGTCCATAAGTTTTTTGGACAGCCTGGATGCACAATCTGGCACCATGTGGCCATACCTGGTCGACACCCAAGTTTTTCTCGTGTTTTGGACATGAGTTAGTGTAGGCCTTGCATGGCGAGAAAAGAAATATCATGGATTTAGTTTATTGTTTCTTCCACATAATAAAAATATTTATCCTTCTTGTCGAGAAAAAATATTTATCTTTGTCATTGCCCACCCAAGACTATGATCTACAATTAAAAATCCAAATACAGCCTCCAACTAAATAAAAAACAAAAACATGTATAAATAATGCTAGGAAGAGATAAAGAAGTTGAAGCCTTCTTCTTCAGAACATCTGAAATTATGCAAAGCACTACAAGTCCTAGAGGAGGTGAATAGGACAGCTACTTTTAAAAATAAACCACTTCGAATTCAACTAATTTAATCATTCACCATGGGAAATCATACAACTCAACAAATTCGATATACAGTAATTAAACTAATGAGACAAAACACACGATATACGTGGAAACTACTTAGGGTCTAAACACCCTAAGCATAAAACCATGGCCTAATCCTACTCATGCATTTCATAAATCAAAAGGTTTGCAAGAATTAACAAGACTAGGAATTACCCAACAAGCCCCTTGTGACACCTAGCTCCAATTCTTGATGTAGTACCCCGTACTCCTATTTGATTCCATGGACTCCACAAGCACACCCTTCTTGATCTCCGAGTCAACTCGGCACCGGTCCAACCGGCTCACGTAGAAACAAGGCAACACATCATGATGTATGAAAAAGATTTGATTTTTATGAAAGTTTTTGCAAACTAAAATCAATCTAGAGTGGATCCATGGAGAGGAAGACCCTAGATTGAAGAAAGATGAGAAGAGCAAGCTCAAATCATCAAGAGCACCAAGTTCACAAAAGAGAGAAGAGATGGAACTTTCTTTCTCTAAAAAAGGGCTGATTTTCTCTCAAGAAGGTTGTGTGAAAATGAAAGAAAAATGACTTTTACAGTGCCCATTTTCGTGCTCCCCAAGATAGCCACTCAAAACATGACATGTGGCCACTTAAAGAGTTTGCCAGACCCGTGTAGACGCGCGCAGACGCACCGTCAGGATTTAGACACTTTGCACAATCTCAACAGACAAAGCCACAACCCTGCAGACGCGTGTAGACGTGTGTAGACGCAATAAGCTCAAAGCTAAATCCTAATGCCTAACTCACTTGGAATGCAAGATCCGAATAAAACATTAATAAGCCAACATAATGCACATTAAATCATGTTATTTTGAATGGCCTAAATGCACAAATGGTATGCACGGATAAACCTCATTGGATTGAGCTTCGAAACACTTGTCTTGGCTTTGGCTTGATCATGAAGCTTAAGATTCTCGAATGGAGCATCTATACTCAACCCTAAGCACTCTAACTCCCAAACTCCAAATAACAAAATTATAGACTCCAAAAGGCTTGACGTAACCCGGAAAATGCCAACAAAACTAACAACATCAATTCCCAAACCCAATTTTCCGAAAAGGAAAAAAACTAGTCATGCATTAAAGAAAATGAGCACCCATACCACACAAATAACCAAAATAAGATGAGTGAACCAAAGAAAGCCTCTATATGCATGTTGATGGACAAGAAGTAGCAGCTCAATTTTATGATCAGTTGGATTGGTCGAATCCCTGGAGGCCCAAACAACTTTTAATTGAAAATTGCCAAATACGACAATTTAGCGACAAGCCTGGAATAGGCTCAGACTTGGTGGGCTGAAGTAGAATCACGTTGCCTGAAATAGGCCCAAACTTCTGAGATATTTTACTTTTTAGTAGTTTTTTAGGGTTTGCTAGGGTTTCCCTACAAATGAGCTTCTAATCTCTATTATTCGGAGCTTTTATTCGATAACAATTTTAGAGTTAATCTCTTTCTACTTGTAGATTCAAGAACTCTCGAGGATTCAAGACATATCTTCGTTTGAATTAGTATGCTAACTAGTTTCTCGTGAATTCCGCTGTGATGTGTATGTATGTTGATTTGTGGAACAGAGGAATAGTTTGGTCCCTTAAGAAAGTGGGGATTTTTTTTTTTTTTTATTTTTATTTATAGCTCAAGTGTCTGGGCTAATTTTTCCGAATCTTGTTTAGTCCAGGGATCCAATCCCATTTCCCAACAATAATAGTACAATTCTCCATCATCGCTTTTATTACTGAAATGTGATTTCTTAGTCCAAATTTCAAAAAATTTACATATTTGGAGATGCGAAGACCAACAAGTACGTAACCACTAGTAAGAAGAAGTATGAAAGCAGTGTATACTAACGCCAGTCTTAAATTATGTTCGGAAAACTAATTGAGGTTGAGTTTTTCCGTTTGATTTTAGCAACTTAAAATCAAACGGAAAACAGTTGCTAAAATCAAACTATTTGAGATCTATCAAATAAGATCTATATTGAATATAAAAAAACTTAATGAATTAAAAATTATAGACAATCCTTTGAGACATTCAAAAAAGGAAAGAAGACCAACAATATGGGATGAAGGGATTACAACAGATAAAGTTTTTCCTTGCTTTCCTCCACCATCTCTGATACCCATTTGATCACTGATGCATTACCACACATGTCACGAAAAACATAAAGTTGCTTCCAAACTATTGCCTATGCCCATGAACGCAAAAACAACATATGTTCCATACATTCCACCTCTGAGCAAAACCGGCTCAAAGATTTTGGGGGCCGAAAGAGAAATAATTAATCGAGGTCCGTACAAAAGATTTACCATTACAAAATGTAAACATATATGGCTATCTAAGAATAAGTAATCAATACAATATTTTAAAACCCATCATTTAATGTAGAAGACTTAGATAAACACTATAAGGGCCTAATACATATATATAACAAATTTGGAAGCCTTTAATTTTTGATACTTTTTGTGGGGCTAAAGCATAGGCTTCTTGGGCTTTGCCCTTAAGCCGGCTCCCCCTCCGCACCACAAATGGGACATGAGCTAGACGGGGCACATTTTCGTTTGAACAAATTGTCCTTCGAAGCTAGAATGTTCTTGCTAACTCTCCACCAAAAATTTCTTATCTAGTTCGGGACCTTCATTTTCCACATGACTTTCCAAGCGTCTTTCCTCGGTTTAAATTTCTTTTATTAATGTTCAATACTTTTTCGTGATCGGCAATGACCAGAATATTAGATGATTATGTCGCAATGGTGCACAACGGTGTAAACGAGTCAGCCAAGCTTTGTCCTGTTCGACCTTGGCTCTTATAAGTGAGCCGAGCCCAAATGAGCTGAGCCTCTATATCGAGCCGAGCTCTAAACTTTTGAACACAGCTTGTTTATTACTACATGAGCATAAAATTTGAGTTCGAGCTTGACACAATTACTAAATGAATTGAGCCTCGCCTCGAGCTACTCAGCTCAATTCGTTTTCAGCCCTACACAAGGGTCAAGGAGTGCTAATTGAGGGTTCCTTTGGTTATCCCGTCCTACTGTCTTATATTAGTCTCATGCCATATTTTAGGTCTGAATCTAAATGTAATTGTGTTCAGATTCAGACCCAAAATAAATAATCAAGAAAAAATAACCTAATAAGACCTGCAAACCAAACGGTACATATTCACAATCGAAAATCAACAATCGACAATCACTGAACACGCTTTGTTTAGCGTTTCATTCCAAAAAACTTAGACCTACTTTATAATAATCTCACTCGAATTGAGTACTTAAGAAGTCTCGGGATCGGTAAACAACAACTAAGTTAATTTCCTAAGACTTTTGAGTTACTTAACATTCTTATTGTCCGAGCTCGAGCTCAATTATTTGAGCTAACTCAATTCAAATTTGAGCAGAAACTGATTACGTTAAAGCTCAACTCGACTCGCTTCATGAGTCCTAGGCCTCTACAAGGACTGCCTTTCAGCGTCTAAAGAACACCCAATTAACTTTTTCAGAGCCACCCATTTCCATCTATATTGCATGTGCACTGAATATAAATTTTCTCCATTCATTGATATTGGGACTTTGGGTGACAGAGCCCAAAGGCAAACCGCGAAAGGATGTGAATAGTAATGACAAAATAGAGACACGCATTGGATGTGAAAAAACAGATTCAATGTCTTTGTTTTTTTTTTTTTTTGTGGTCATTTTCTTTTTACCAAGCAATCAGCTTCTCTCCATTTTATAAGTCCTTTTGTTTGGTGGGATTTGGGGTGGGATAGAGTGGGACCCAAAATCCCATGTTTGTTAAATACAAACACTGAATATAAATTTTCTGCATTCATTGATATTGGAGCAATATCTCAAGAATTTCATATCTCACTCATATCTTAAGGGATTTCATATCCCATCCATTTATCTCCGGTCAAACAAATGAGACCTATGGGTTGTGATATCTCTAAATCTAGCATGAGCCCTGACTTTTGAGAGGTTTAAAGCGATGATTAAAAGTAGAAGTCTCTTTTTGTTGGACTATTACAGGAGTACCAAAGTTGGAGTCCCTAGAATTCATAAATTTTCGAAGGTCTAAAGCGGTTGCATCCCAAGATTAATTAGCTCAAGGGCGCGGCTATGTCTGCTGATAATTTAGCTATCAAATGGTGATCTCAAGTGAGTAAATACTTTTCACAGCTGAATTTCCAAACTTGTACAAGAGCCCTGAGAAAAATGGCCCTTTTGGAACAATACCTTCATTTTGAAAGATTGGGTCCTGCCCCTATGGCGCTCAGATTTAGGGCACTCAGATTATGGAGGGGTAGACTTGCCGTTGCCCGTTGGGCTCGTGTCCCGGTCACTTCGCCGTCCCCCACTTAATCTAGTACTACTTCCGTCCTAATTTTATAGTCCCTCGTTCTATCTTAACTGGATAAAAAAATGATTATATTTTTCAATCGGTAATATATTTTATATACAATATGGATCTTGTTTGATAGATCTTGATTTAATCTAATAAACAAAGTGTTCAAAATCATCTAAAACATTGTAGATTATAAGATATAACACTTTGAAAAGTGGCACGAACTCCCATAAGGGACTATAAAATTGGAATGGAGGGAGTACTAATATCTACAACACATGCTTCCAATTTGTGGAAATTCTGCACCTGTCTGGTTCATAAGGAAGATGACTGATGAGAACAATTTGCAGAAATTGTCACCATCAATCTGGACGCGCGTAGACTTGACTATGGAGGCCTCTGTGAAGCAAGAAGATCAGCCCAAAATAATTCGCAAAATGCTGGAAGGGTAATTTGCCAGTTGATATTTTGAGGAGGCTCTTAACGTTTTGGAAATTCTTCAAATTTTCCTAACCAATTATGAATGTGGGGTCACGTGTCCCCATTCAATTCCATAGATTTTTTTTCTTGCGCAACTTCTCTCTTGTTTGATTTGGAAATTGGAACTGCATAGTGTAGTTTGTGTACATTTGAATTCCTTATCAATGATCCGAGTCGTTTATATTATAGGTATCATCAACTAATTTTCCCATGGAAGCTGAAACGTCTGTTGTATCTTCTCATCCACAAAATATTTGTATTCAGTAACATAAGCTTCTTTATAGTAAAGAGATAAATTCAAGTTGATTGGGCATATGTAATAGATTGGATAAGAATACTTTATTTTTGTGAAAATGATTTAGACCTTCTATTTTTCTGAATCAAAGCATTTCGATGATATAGTTGCGAGCATCCAATCAACATAATTTTTTTCATGAACTCTCTGTTTGGCGGGCCCCCATCATACGAACGGCTCAGATCAATGAACACTTAAATTGGTGGATATATTGAAGAACATTTGGAATCCTTTATAAACCCCTTTCCATAGTGGTGGATTTTAAAATCTAATATTGTATGGTGAATTTTTTCAAGGTTATGAATAAATACATGCCCCACTACAAGGAAATCCTAGGTCCGCCACAGCATGTATAAACAATGTTAGGAGGAAATAAAGAAGCTGAAGCCTACTTCAGAAGAAAATCAATTCCAAAACCCAATTTTCTGAAACGAAAAAAACCTAGTTATACATGAAAGAAAATGAACATCCATGGGGATTCTTTTCTAAAAGCTCAGGTATTCGGGCCAATTATCTCGCACCTTGACTAGTCTTGGGCCCAATCCCATCGGCAGAAAATAATACAGTACAATTCTCCAGAGTCGCTTTTATAATTGAAAAGTGATTTCCTAGTCCATATTTTAAAATTTTGAATTGGAGGGGCCAAGAGTTAAAAAAACAAGAAATATGAAACCATCGTATAGTAACGGCATTTTTCAACGATGTTCGGAAAACTTACCACCGTGTAGTAACGGCATTTTGCCAGTTGATATTTTGAGGAGGATATTTAAACTCTTAACGTTTTGGAAATTCTTCAAATTTTCCTAACCAATTATGAATGTTGTGGAGCAGTGGCAGTGGTTAGGGGCATCCGAATCTTTCCACAACTCTCAACATCAATCTTTCGTGCATATAAGGGTAGGCTCCTGTCATGGGGGTTGGCCATTGCTACTAAAAAATTGTGTTACTGAATAACCTAAGAGATGCTATCGTAGAATTGGAAACTACTCCTCAATTAAGACATCATTTTCAGTGGATATACAAAATCTTTCCAGTGACCGGAGACTTCCCATGTTGGATCCGTTTCTCTCTGGACCGGTGTGGGTGACCGCACCGATTTTTAGGCCCGTGGGGGCCAAATCCGGGGTTCCCGGTCTAGATCTCCACTATCGACGGTGAGCGGCGGCTTCCAACATCTCCGGCGGGCGCGGCAACGACGACCGGTGACTTCCGATGACGCATGCACGGTGGCGATTCCTTTCTACTGTACCTAAAGCCATAACACAACCATTGCAATTTGAATGCATTGCTTCTTTGTTTCTCCTGTTGGGAAAAACTCAGATGTCGGTTGCGTGGTGTCTATCCGCGCATCTCGACCGTTCAAAATTTTTTGGGCAGCCCAGATTGCTAATAGAGAAAGAGGAGAGAGAGAGGGAAGAAATATGGGCTGTCTAAAAAACTTATAGATGTCCTAGATGCACGGTAGGGCACCATGTAGCCATACCAACCGGTACCCAAGTTTTTCTCATGTTTCGGACATGAGTTAGTGTAAGCCTTGCATGGCGAGAAAAGAAAATATCAGGGAATTAGTTTTATTGCTTCTTCCACAGTTCCACATAATAAAAATATTTATCCTTCTTGTCGAGGAAAAATATTTATCTCTGTCATTGCCCACCCAAGTCTTCTACAATTAAAAATCCAAATACAGCCTCCAACTAAATTTAAAAAAAAAAAATACATGTATAAACAATGCTAGGAGGAAATAAAGAAGCTGAAGCATTGCTAGGAGGAAAAAAAAAACCATACATGTATAAACAATGCTAGGAGAAAAGAAAAAAAAAAAAACCAAACATGCATAAACAATCCAAATATTTATCTCTGTCATGCACTAAAGAAAATGAACATCCATAAACACACACATAACCATATTAAGACAAGTGAACCAAAGAAAGCCTCCATAGTCCTTATCCATGTGTATGTATGTTGATGTGTGGAACAGAGGAACAGTGTGGTCCCTTAAGAAAGTGGGGATTTTTTTTTAATAGCTGAGGTGTTTGGACCAACTTTCCCGCATCCTGGCTAGTCGGGGACCCAACCCCATTGCCCAACAATAATACAATTCTCCATCATCGCTTTTATGATTGAAAAGTGATTTCTTGGTCCAAATTTCAAAAATTTTGCACAGCTTTGTGCTGCGCAGCGTGCTGTGCGGCACGCGACACTGCCGCACTGGTGTCGGTTGATGATCGGAGACATCCATCGCATAGAGCTCGTCGAGTACTACAAGTTTCCCAAAAATTAACTCGATTGGAATCATTAAGCGTGTCATCGGAGCAAAAATAACTTGAAAATTATGGGTTCAATAGTTTTTATTAAGTGTTTCCAAGTCACATGTGTTCCATTTTTTTTACGAGTTTTATGTGTTCCGATCACGCACTTAACGATATCCGACTGAGCTAATTTTTGGTAAACTTGTAGTATTCGACGAGCTCTACGCAATGGACGTCTCCGATCATCAGACTGACACCGGCGCGGCTCGCTGTACCAACAACAATCTTCAATTATGTTCGGAAAACACAACCAACATTCCAACAATAGTTCATTCGACGGGAAATTGACTTTTTTTTTTTTTTTCATATTTGAGAATCTGTATTTTTCAACTTAAATTCATTATAAAAGTTCACAAAATTACAAAAGTTCAGAAAATTATATTTCCTATTTTCCATTTTTTCTATGTTCTTTATTCGCCAATTGTTTTTAGACAACATGAACACTGCACCTAAAATGCTTACCAACGATCATCCTTACAAAAGATTGAAAGAAGAGATAAAGGAGGAACAGGCGAACAGCTATCCGATTACATGGAAGTGATTTTTTTAAAGCTAAGTAGAACCCCCCTGGATTGATGGGGTTGTCCATTTGGACTATTTGGGATTCCAGACGACCATTGTTGATCACCGCTGAAGTTTCCAATGGGTCGTTCCTTTGATTCCCTCCCATATTGTTGGTCTTTTTGATCTTATTTGAACGTCTCAAAGAATTGTTTATATCTCATAATCTGTGATTTTTTTTGTCAATCCAATAACTTTGTTTCATAAAACTAATTGAGACATGAGCTAGATGGGGCAAATTTTCGCTTGAAAAAATTCTCCTTTGAAGCTACATAAAATTTTCTTGCCAACTCTCCACCAAAAATTCCTTCTAGTTCGGGACCTTCATTTTTCCACTTTCCAGACTTATTTCATCGGTTTAAATTTCTTTGATTACTGTTCAACACTTTTTTGTGAACGGCAATGACCAGAATATTGGTAGATGATTGTGTCTCAATGGTGCACAAGGGTAGGGGTGCAAATGAGTTGGCCAAGTTTTGTAGTGTTTGAGCTCTGTTCTTGTAATTGAGTCGAGCCCGAACGAGCTGAGCCTCTAAATTGAGCTGAGCTCTAAACTTTTGAACTCGGCTCATTAACTACACGAGCATAAAATTTGAGCTCGAGCTTGGCTCAATTACTAAATGAATCAAGCCTCGCCAAGCCTCGAACTGCTCAACTCAATTCGTTTGCAGTCGTACACAGGGGTCAAGGAGTGCAAATTCGGCTATTTAAAGAACCTCAATTGGGAAGCAAAAAGAGGGCTTACTTCTGCGATTGGCTAGTCCTACAAATTAGTTTGAGGGTTCCTTTGGTTATCCCAGGATCCGGGTGGGTCATCCATGTTGTCCAATTACAGCCATTCATATATACTCGGCAATAGACAGCTTAAATCACATCTTATCTAAACAAATCTAAACCGTCCGTTGCCGAACAAATCTGAGTTGTCCATCACCAAGTATGGACGGCCGTGCCCGGCTCAACATGGATGTTGTCCCTTTAGAGACAGCACCCGGGACAACACCCTCCCCATTCCGGTTATCCCGTCCTCCTGTCTTAGTCTTATGCCATATTTTAGGTCTGAATCCGAACGTAATTGTGCTCAGATTCAGACCCAAAACAATTAAATTTTTGGGAGGTCCACTATAAGTATTTACTAAACCCTCGGGTCCATTCTGCAATTTCATAAGGTCTCCAGTCCACACGCGTGTCCAAAAGACAAATATAACCCTCAATACAAAGCCCAAACAGAAAACGTCATTCTCTTCTTTCTCCCCGACCCTGAAAACCCTAACGATTTTCTCTGTCATCTGCCTCGATCGCGATCTGCTCTCTCTCTCTCTCTCTCTCTCTCTCTCTCTCTCTCTCTCTCTCCCTCCCCTCGACACCAACTGAAATCTTCCTACTAGGTTTGGCAGCGCACCGTCGATCAATATTGAATCGAAATCTTCTCTCTTTCTCTCTCCCAATTGAACATTTTATTATTTGCATTTGATTTCGATTCAGATATCTATTCCGAGTTAGATTGAAGGTCTTTTTACTGATCTCGTTTAAGCTTTCATGATATCAGTTGAACTTAAACGGATCAGTAAAATCCACTTTCATGATATCAGTTGAACTTCCTGCCACCAACAAGCTTCGGGACATGGCCATGTCTAGTTTTTTAATATCGAAAGGGATGAAATATAGTGGTGTATGATCTTTTTTGGATCGGCGCTAATGGTGTATACTCCTTTTGCATTTTTTTTTGCATTTATATTTTATACTCTGTATTGTTCAAAAACTTAAACAGATTAACTTATCTCTTTCAACTTTATAGCGTGTGTTTCTCAAAAAGTTTAATAGGTTAAACTTATCTTTTTCGAATTTTACATAGATAAATCTATATGTTAGTCATAATGGGCATGTATAGCGGAAACTTTTTATAAGAGATGAGTGTAATTATTAGTTGTAGTCGACGTATATATAGTGAAATTTTTGAATAGATAAATTTATCTATTTTTATTTTGGACAGAGACAAATAATTGTTTCTATTCAAATTTATGCTATGAAAATAATCTTAAATTTCAAGAGATAAATTTATCTTTTCATATTCATACTCTAAATCAGTCTTATTTATAAATAAATGAACTAATCTGTTCTTATTTATACGGTAAATTAGTTTTAAATTTCAACTGATGAACTTATCATTCTTCTTGGTAAAAACAAATGTATTAATTCATACGTTTGTGTTATTCAATTTGCAAACTTATCTTATTTATGTTTAAAGGATCAAATAAACAATTCACGGTTTCAATGATCAAATGATCGAATAATTTTTCAACATATGAACTTATCTGTTCATATTTGTTCTTAATTTTCAACATATGTTCATTTAATTTTCAACATATCAACTAATATGTTATCACAAGTTTGGAGGTAATATGGGTTGAATTGAGCCAATGTAACTTGTTTTACTTCTGTTTTTTCTTCTTTTCCTTCATCTGTTCGTATTCATGTCCTGGATTGGTCATAATTTTCAACATATGAACTTATCTGTTCATATCCATGGCATGAATTTGGATGATTTTCAACATATGAACTTATCTATTTATATTCATAGCCTAAATTAGTCCTAATTATCAACATATAAACTGATATGTTTGTATTAATGCATATCCATGGCCTGAATTTTTGGGGTTGGTTTCTTGCCAACCTCGGGTTCAGGTGACATTTAATCATAAAGCGGCTTGGATGCCAACTTCTTTGAATTTTTGTTTGAACTTTTTTTCCAAATTTTTTAACACAAATTTATCTGTTTAATGTGGAATGATGCATAAATAAAACATATTATAAACTTGTATTTGAACAGATGAACTTATCTATTCAAACTAATGAACATATAAACTTATCTTTTTTAGATTTTCATTATATATGACCACTGCAAGCAACATATAAACTTTTCTCTGTATAATTTATTCATGTCACTGGACATTTAAACTTATCTCTTCAAATTAGTTGACCATATCTTCCCTCCCACTACAACTAATAGATAAACTTATCTCTATAGAATTTACTTTTGTATCTGTACTAAATAATGAGCAGATAAACTTATCTCTTCAAAAGTTTCACTATATTTGTCCACTACAAGTAACATATTGAGGAAATAAGTTTATTTGTTTATTATATTGGACATAGGCAAAAATAAATGTCACAAAGATAAGTTGATCTATAAGTCGTAGTGGGCATGTATAGTGATTTTTTTGTGTGAAGAGAATAGTTCATATGTTAAAAATTATGAGCAAATTCAACCCATGGATATGCATAAATACAAACAGACAAGTTCATTTGTTGAAATTTAAGAAAAATACCAACTTGGACCCCTAGTAAAGATAGCCACGGTACCACAATTGGAATGTGATCACCAGAATCAAAACAATCAATCACTTCATAATGCATCATTTTTGCTAGCTAGAGACTTGTCCCTGCTGGGACAAAGCATGAAATTTCACTTCTCTCGTATCAGACCTTTTGTTTCATCAACTTGTGGCTAAGCTCATCCACTAAACTTGTCATCAGCAACAGTCGAGCACAAGAATGCACGTGTTAAAAGATTACGATGTACTTGGTGACATCTCCCCATACCATTAAAACACAAGTAGGAACAATAAAAAAAAGTAATCATGCTAATAAATGAGCAAAATGGAGAATTATAGGAAGACATGGACTTATCTCTTCTTATTTACACAAAAGATGAACTTATCTGTTCTTATTTACACAAAAAATGAACTTATATGTTCTTATTTATACTGTAAATTAGTCTTGAATTTCAACAGATGAACTTATCTCTTCTTATTTACACAAAAAATGAACTATCTATTCTTATTTACACAAAAAAATTGAACTTATCTGTTCTTATTTATACTGTAAATTAGTCTTAAATTTTAACAGATTAACTTATCTCTTCTTATTTACACAAAAAAATGAACTTATCTATTCTTATTTATACTGTAAATTAGTCTTAAATTTCAATAGATGACTTATCATTAGGCTTAAATTTCAACAGATGAACTTATCTCTTTTTATTTATACAACAGATAAATTTATTAGTTTGTATTTATTTTATAAATTAATCTTAAATTTCAACAAACTCACTAATTTTTCTCAGGACAAAGGGAGTATTATTTCAGTTGCATGTTTTATCCACAATCCTACTGGTTTAAAAATTATACATAAGCATCTGACCAAATCAATTGGTTTCTAAGTTGAAAAACTGTACGGTTCCCATGCATCCCAATCAACCAGAAGAATTAAAGTAAGAGAACTTATCTCTTCCTATTAACACAATAGATGAACCAATTAGTCTTAAATTTCAATAGATCAACTTATCTCTTATTATTTACACAACAGATGAACTTATCTGTCTTATGTATTGTCTAAATTAGTCTTACATTTTAATAGATGAACTTATATGTCCTTATTTATACAATAGATGAAATTATCTGTGCAATAGATGAACTTATCTGTGCCCCGAATTAGTCTTAATTTTCAAGAGATAAACTTATCTGGTCATATTAATGGCCTCAATTAGTCTAATTGTTTAACGAATGAACTGATATGCTAAAACCAATCTATAATTATGAATTGATATGCTCATATTTTTCAATAGATGAACTGATATGTTCATATCTAAGCCTACAAAGATGAACTCATATGTTCATATTTTACAACAGATGAACTGATATGTTTATATCTAAACCTATGAAAATGAATTGGTATGTATAGATTTTTCAACAGATGAACTGATATGTCGATGTTAGTGATATATCTTGTAGTTTTGGTCATTAACGATTAGTGTTTTTTGCTTTAATGTCCATTGACATCTCTTGGGATTACTAGGAAGTTCTCTGTTATGCATATATGTTGTTATGGAAAAAAATTGACAGCATCTCCCCTATTTTTTGCCTAGCCCGACATCTCATAGTCTCATTAGACAGTCAACAACAGTTCATAAAATTTGGACTCTCGCGAGTCATGTTGACTCATGCTAATCCTACTCATAGTACATATCCAAACCCCACATGGGAGCAATGCATATCTCAATTATTTATTACAATCAAAACAAAAGTTTTGAACGTGCTCCAAGTCTAAACTTAATTTAAAAAAAAAAAAAAAAACTCTTACAAGCAAGAACAAATTATGGCATCCCCATATGCCACATCTAATCTAGCTCTATGTACAAAAAAAAAAAAAAAATCCTAAGTGTCTAGAAGATGCAACGGCTGCTCTCCTCTAACACATTCATCATCACTATCATCATTTTTTTTTTGACCGGCATCACTGCTATCATCAATATCACCAGACAAAGCAATGTCATGTCTAGCCATGGTTATAGTTCCAGGCAAAGAGACTGTAGTAGCTGTAGTGAAAAATGTGAAGCCCTCGCATCCCACTGAAACTCTCTAACCTTGAGCTTGCATTGGGCCACCCTGCACAAGGGACAAACAAAAGAAAAATATCAAAAGGCAGTGAATGACAAATACTAGGCAATTGGGGTACACAATTGGTATGTAAAGGAAACAAAAGATAGGCATTCAGCTATACACAATTGGTATCTTCATTTCTCTAGTTCCTATCAGGCTGCAACTAGGGAATACATTTTTAGAGAGAGTTGAGTGGGTACGTACTTGTGTTAATAACTTTTTCTAGCCCCAAATAGTAATAAGTGGAATCTAATCAGGTTGATCGGATCTATTTGTAGACAATTTCTCAGACTTGATGATATCGGATAGTGACGAGTACGGATTAAATCAAGTCGATTCAATTTGCAGACAATTTTCTCACAGAACCAACGATGATATCGGACAGAAAAAATATTGCAGGTAAGAGCTACACTACTTATCTTTTAATGAGGAAAAGAATCATAGCATATATGGTTGGTGTAAAAACTAGATAAATGTCTTGAGTTGCCAAATCCAATATGCTGACTTCCTATAGGAGCAAACTTTGATTCTTCCTACGCTAAAGGGAATACATTATTTTCAAACATGAATCAACCATGTGTCTCCAAACAGTCCCAAGCACCCAACAACATGCTGAATGGAACAGATTACAGTTGCAGTGAAAGCATGAAACATCCAACTTTTGGTATTAGAAGTAATTTTTCAAAAAGTCCTAAAATTCTTGGGATTTCAATCTCCCATCGATGTGAGAGGTCAGAGGCTATCCATTGCTATATATATTGCGAGCTTCTTTTACTGCAAAACCATTAAAATTAGAGGTTCCAAGTGTCCAAACAAACAATATCTACAAAAGAGTAGATGGTACGGTTTTGGTTTCTTCTACTGTTATTCGAGTTTGTAATATGTGCTTTGTTAGAAATAGATTATCAATTGCACATGCAGCGTAAAATATAGTCCTATATCATAATAGGCATTTATGGTTACTAATGACCCCATAAGATCTCCAGCCCTTCCTCTTTTAATTGACAGATAATCAAATTTTGAGTAAAATCCATCTAAACTCACTCCAGTCCTTAATTCAAAATCCACCCAGTTTGAGTCTTACTCAATTTTTTTTACCAAATCAAGTGAGACTCCAAGTTTTACTCAAATGTTTGAAGGCATATTTCGCTCTTTCACAATTTATAATTATGCCATTAATTAAGCTTTTACCCAAATTAGTGCTTACATTTGAGTTTGTCCATTTCAAACGAAATGAAGCTTTAACATGACCTAGCAACTTTAGAACAATCTAAAAGTACACAAAAAACAGAGCAAGAAAAATATAGAAGGAACAATAACACTACTACTTTAACATGACCTAGCAATATTAGAATATCTTGAGTCATTAAAATCGAAAGGAGATGGATTAGGTTAGGGTTAGTTGAATAACCTTGCGTTTGAGATTGACACGGTGCCATTCGGACTTGCAATGGAGTTTACGCCCCGATTAAGCTTCAATTCCTTGTTGCATGCGTTCTGAACTTAACCCGGCATGTTATTCTCTTTTCTTCACTCAACGATTCGAAGTTTGAGAAACCAAACTGGTCAATTTAGAGAGAGAGAGAGAGAGAGAGAGAGAGAGAGAGAGAGAGAGAGAGAGAGAGAGAGAGAGAGAGAGAGAGAGAGAGAGAGAGAGAGAGAGGAAGTCAGCAAAAAGGAACCTTCTCGATCAACAGATCACGACTGAACTCTGATCAACATCACAATACCTTCTCGATGAACTTAAATGAACAATATCTCTCCCGTCGGACAGATTGCAAATGTAAATCCGATCAATAGCACATCATCTTCTATCACGAGTGAACTCCGATCAACAAAGACAAAACCTTCCGATCGCGACTCTTCTCCATCGCGATTGAACTCCGATGAAACTCCTCGATGGCTATCAATCTGCCCGCCTCTCCCTCTCTCTCTCTCTCTCTCTCTACCACCCTTTCGTCTCTCGAATGTGTCTGTGTTTCAGTGAGTAACAAAAGAACGTGTTTAAACACAAGGGCATTTTTGTCCCGTAAATAATGAAGAATGGACTTGAGGCCTTAGAAAATTCTTAGTAGTGGACATGAGGGCTTGTAAAAATGGATAGTGGATTGGGCCATGTACAAACACCAATAATGGACTTCTCACCAATTATTTAAACAATTAATCAAGAAAAAATAAGCTAGTAAAACATGCAAACCAAACGGGTCCATATTTAAATTCGACAATTACTAAACACGCTTTGTTTCGCATTTGATTCCAAAAATCTTAGACCTACTTTATAATAATCTCACTCGAATTGAGTACGTACGAAGTCTTGGGATTGGTAAATAACAACTAAGTTAATTTCCTAAGACTTTTGAGTTACTAAACACTTTTATTATCCGAGCTCGAGTTCAATTATTTGAGTTAACTCGATTCGGATTTGAGTAGAAACTGATTACGTCAAAACTCGACTCGACTCGCTTCATGAGTCGTAGGCCCCTATAAGGATCGCCTTTCAGCGTCTAAAGAACACCCAATTAACTTTTTCAGCGCCACCCATTTCCCTCTATATTGCATGTGAATACAACTTGTGAATAAAATTTTGTTGGGACTTTGGGTGACAGAGCCCAAAGGCAGACCGCGTAAGGATGTGAATACTAATGACAAAATAGAGACACCCATTGCATGTGAAAGCACAGAGACTCTTGTTTTTTTTGGTGGTCATTTTCCTTTTATCAAGCAACCAGCTTCTCTCCATTTTATGAGTTGTGATATCTCTAAATCTAGTGTGGGCCCCGACTTTTCGGGGTTTAAAGCGACAATTAAAGATAGGAGTCCTTTTTTGTTGGACTATTACCGGGGTACCAAATAATTACGAATGTCGAATTCCCTATTCCTTTTATCAAACAACCAGCTTCTCTCCATTTTATGGGTTGTGATATCTTTAAATCTAGTGCGGGCCATGGCTTTTTGGGGGTTTAAAGCGACCATTAAAGATAGGATTTCTTTTTTGTTGGACTATTACACGGTTGTGATTTAAGTTCTTTTTTGGTACCCTACCAAAGGCGGAGTCCCTAAAATCATAAATTTCTGGACGTTTAAAGCGACCACATCTCAAGATTTATCTAAAGGCCAGCTATGTTTGTATCTAGTAATTTAGCTATCAAATGGTGATCACAAATGAGTAAATTCTATTCAGAGGTGAACTTCCAAACTTGTACCAGAGCCCTGAGGAAAATGGGCCTTTTGGAACAAGACCTTCATTTTGAAAGATTGGGTCCTGCACCTAATGCACTCAGTTTTTTTTAAAAAAATGTTCATGCTTAGAAATTTACCCATAAAAGTACCTAAAATGGTCACGTCTCTTTTTACTACTATTACTTACAAATTGTATTGGTGTGACTAGCGAATTTTATTGGTTACCATAATTTTTGGAGATGCGTACCACAGGATTCTCCAATTTTAGAAGCATTTTTTTCAGTAAAGGTTTTAGGTCAATAGATCATTCAAGTGTTTGACATGAGAAAAGATGAATCCTAGACCAAATGGTTGGAAATTGGAACCTTAGATCCACCATGCAACCCTATAAATGGAGAAAAACTTGGGTGCATGTACGGTATCACGTGGTGTTTAATGTGGTGCCCTGTACTCGTAGCGTCCACAGCCCATCCAAAAGCATTTTGAACGACCCAGTGTATTTAAAATCCAGACTGTCCAAAAAGTGTTTTGAACGTTCGAGATGTGCACTGGGTACCGCCAACCGGTACCCAAGTTTTTCTCCTATAAATGACACCAAAAACAGCACTAAAACAGACAAATGATAAATTGGAATAGTTTGTTAGACAAAGGGGAAAAAAAATGCATAGAGCACAAATGCCAACAGAATGGCAGAAATGAAATCAAACAATAAGAAAACTTAATGTTGAACTAGAATGGATCCATCCTTTGTGGAACTGGGGTCTTAATAACCTGCAGTATTTGCACCACCTCAGCCATCGAAGGCCGGCTCGACGGTATCTGAGAAGTACAAACCAACGCCAACTTCAGAACCGGCAGGACCTCCACCTCCGGATACTCGTTCATCTCCGGATCGACGCATTCCAGCACATTTCCCTGTTCCAATGTTACCCTCACGTGATCGCTGAGAATTACCATATTGTCCTCCCCATACTCGACCGGCCTCCTACCGGTCAAGAGTTCGAGTATCAGCACACCGAACCCGTATATGTCACACTTCTCGTTCACCCTTAGGCTCTGGCATGCTAGCTCGGGAGCCACGTATCCCAATGCGCTTTGGAACCGGCTACTCATCACGTGCTTGTCGAGCTTCTTAATCAGCCTGGCCAGGCCAAAATCCGATATCTTGGGGTTGAAGTTCTCGTCAAGAAGAATGTTGCTCGGCTTTATGTTGTAGTGAATGATTGGTGGGCGACACGAATGGTGCAAGTATGCCAGTCCCTTTGCTGTCCCCAGCACGATTTTGAATCGGGTTGGCCAGGACAGAGGAGGGGTCGAGTACTTGGGCCTTTCGTGTAGTCTCGCTTGTAAGCTTCCGTTAGGGGCAAAATCGGAAACCAAAAATTGCAACTGAGGAGCCCAGTAGTACCCCTTAAGGGGTACCAAATTTGGGTGCCTTGCTTTCCCCAGGATTCGAACTTCACGATCAAAGTCTTCCGGGTACTGGATTATGTTTGATGTCACGAGCTTTTTGATTGCAACAACTGCTTTTCTTCCTTCACCCTCTCCCAATGTCGATCTATAAACCGTTCCGAAAATACCCCCACCGATTTCAGCTGCCTTCCCAAGTAAGGATTCAGGGCTCGAACTAGTCCAATCCAGGGGCGCCTTTTTATCGAACAACACGAGCTTTCCCGTTGCTAGGATGCTTCCTGATCGCGTTGAGCTCGAGCACATGCTTTCCAGCGCGTTGTCCATGAACATGAGCCTCCTTCGAGCAGAGACATTTACCAGGCTTATAACCACCACACCAACTATGATCACTACGGCTGCTGAAATCGCTACTATAGCTGAGACGCTGAGGAACTTATTATGGTGGCTGAAATTTTCGGGTTCGCCTTGTGGATTATGACCACCACCCATTTGGTTGTCATAGGCATGTGGGTCAAGAACTAGAGGCTTTGGGACATTCATTTTGCATGGTCCTTTCAACAAGGGTGAACAAATGCCCAAATTACCCTCCAAAGAACTTTGATCCAAGGTTTGGAATATGCTTCCAACAGGGAGCCTGCCTGTGAGTCTGTTGTATGATATGTTGACTACAAGTAGATTTTCCAGCTTTCCAAGCTCTTGTGGTATCTCTCCACTCAGCTGGTTGGACTCCAACTTGAGAATCTTGAGCTTGTTTAACTTGGAAATTGACTTGGGAATTGAACCAGTTAAGCTATTGTAGGACAAGCTCCTGCAACAAGAAAATCACAATTGGTACATGTTTCTTCTCTCCCATCAAGATTCAAATGGTAACATAAGAAAAATTAACAGTGCTGGAACCAGCATTTTGGTCTAGGAGAATTCGCATATACATAGCATGGATTCAAAGCTAAATCAGGGGTCTATACGATTTTAACTATGCTACAAATCCATATTAGTTTTCCTTTCACTTAAAATAATGCATTTTATTACTTTCTCTAAACCATATTCAACAAATATTGGACTCGTTAGACCGTGTTTGGTTGACTGGGATGAAAGTTGAAATGGGAGCCTCGTTCTCCTTGAATGCTTGTTCCAACGAAACGTTTACAAAAAATGGATAGAATATACAACAAAATGAAATGAACAATCACCAATTTAGATAAATAGCTAGGTATTGACAGGATAAGAAATGACTATTCCAATCCTCAATCGATCCAGCGAACCAAAAACTACCGCAAAGTTTGAAATGGATGCAACATGATATTGAAGGGTTGGACTCTGTATTTTTTCACAAGAAAAGAATAACAAATCCAAAAGAGATGAACAAACAGTCACTTAACATTTCTATTTGCTAAGTGAACCATATCTAGATATCCTTGTGCTGCTAAACAAACAGTGAGACTTACAGCAAGTAGAGAGATGAGCAGTTTCCAATATCCTGAGGAATTGGACCTGTCAATGAATTTCCATCCAACTGCAGGATCCCCAAGCTACCCGAATCGCATATATCTCCCGGTATCAATCCAAACAAGGCAGCGTTTCGCAGATCCAGCACAGTTAGATTCTGAAAGTACCCCAGCTCTGGTGGAATCCTAGAATGTAAACCATTCCATGACAGATTCAAGTATGTCAATTTCGAAAAAAGACCCAATTCAGCTGGAATATCCCCACTAAGCTTGTTCCTGGACAGATCCAACACTCGAAGCGATTCGAATATCTTGCTTGAACCAGAAGGGATGAATCCACTCAATTCATTCCCAGAAAAATCAACCTCATTCAGGCCTAAATCAAACAGTCCCTCCGGTATGCTACCGTTGAAGGCGTTCCCCTTTAACCGTATCACCGATAACTCGGTAGAGTACATCAGTGAAATGGGTATTGATCCAATCAACTTATTATCAGCCACACTAAGATAACTCAGTGACTTCAGCTCTCCAATGGACAATGGTAAGACTCCAGTGAACCTATTCCTTGACAAATCTAAATACTGTAAACTACTCACATTGCTAATCCAATTAGGCAAATCCCCACTAAACATATTGTTTGATAAATTCAAAAAAGTTAGTGAATTTAACAAACGAAGCGAATCAGGAATTGGCCCGGTGAAGAGATTATCACTCAAATCTAACTTGCTCAAATGCGGACAAAGCCCCGTATCGACTGGAAGATTTCCAGAGAAACGATTTCCTTGTAATTTGAGCTCCTTTAGATTATGTATCAAAGAGATTCCTTTCGGAATAAACCCAGATAATGCATTGTGTGAGAGGTCTAATACCCTTAGCCTAGTCAATGAAACATACCCATTTGCGAAATCCGGGAAATCGCCAGAAAACCTGTTGTTCGACAAATTTAGATAACTGAGAGAAGGGGAAAGAGTAATCGAACCAGGAATCGAACCTTGAAGTGAATTCCCAGCGAACGAAACGAAACGGAGGGAACCACAGGATTCAAAAAACCCATCTGGGATTTGTCCAGAAAACGAATTCCAAGAAACGTCAAGAAACTTGAGACTACAGGTGGCGTTTGGCAAGAAATTTGGGATTTTTCCGGTAAAGCCGCTACGGCTGAGGTTGAGTTTTTCGAGGGAGGGAGTGATGAGAGAGAGCGCAGAGGAGGATTCAGGAGAGAGAGTGGTGAGGGTGAAGTTGTTGTTGGAGAGAGAGAGGGTTTTGAGGGAGGTGAGCTTTTGGAGGCCTTTATTGGCGATTTTGCCTGACAGGGATAGGTTGTCGAGGGTGATATGGGTGACTTGGTTCGTGGACGGGTTGCACTGGATGAATTCCCATGAGCATGGGGAATCATCGTCTTCGTTCCATGATTGGAGGTTTGAGTAAGGGTCATGGAGCTGCGATTTGAAGACGATTAGGCCTAGCACGTCATCGTTTAGTTGGAGATTTGGGGAGGAGTTTGCTGTGATGATGCTTAGTGAAATGAGCAGTGAGAACAAGAACAGTTCAAGAAAATGCATTGTCATGAATGCTTTCTCTCTCTCTCTCTCTCTAGTTGCATGAAGAATCTGAAAGTTGGTTAGGTATGCATGAAACAGGAAAGAAACTGTTGCAGAGAAAAACCAGTTTCATGATTCATGAGTGGCGGCGGCGGCGGCGGTGTAGTACCTTCTCTGTGCGCCTGAATTTTTCAGAGTTGGTTAGCCATGGCTAAAGCAGGGAAAAGTGGGTCAGGAGAGAGAGAGAGAGAGAGATTGATTTTGGTGGGGGTGAGGAGGAGAGTGAAGATATCCTGGAAAACACGTCTACGGGTAAAGACAGGGGTGTATAGATTTTGAATGAAACGGGAGAATTTTGGATCAACCACTTCCACATGTTAGATTGAGCTGAATTCTCGTGAAGCCACTCCGACAAATATTTTAAGATGAAAGAACGGTTCGGATCACTTGTGTGAGACCCATAAGTAGATTCCCGAGCACAGTCGTTGTACCGTCTCTACTTTGGGTTGGTACCCCTTGAATTACCGTATGCAGAAATGACAGGGGTGCAGACCATTCATGCACAATGTACATGTCATGTGTGGGGGGCTCATTAAGGTGTCTGCATAAAAGATTCGAGCTGTTCAGAAGTTTGGATCCTGAATTCTAAATGAAAATTAAATTATTGGATCAAGGACTTACACATATTCACTTAAGCTAATAGTTTACGAGCATACTCGGAAAAAATATCTTAAAATTATTGAACGACTCCAATTATTTGGGTAGAACCCTTAGTGGGCCCCACTCATGAAATGTACATAATGGGGCTCGAACATATGGGGAGGTGAGGATAAGTGTTAGCATGTGATAGTCCGATATGGGGATTGTTTGGTTGATTCTGACTTTCTGAGATATATGATGAGACAATCAACACATAGAATCATTCCAAATTTTGAAGGCAATTTTTGTTCTGGTCAAGTCTTTCTCTCTGCGCTGTTTGTTTATCTTTTTTTGTTCAGCTTCTTTCATGGTATCTGTTGAGTATATTGTGTTGTCTACTTCAGCTCAAATTTACACTGAACTGGCACATGCTGGGGTGCAAACCAACTAGCTCGGAGGTTGGTTTGGGCTGTCTGGCAGTGGTTTGTTCTAGCTCGGCTCGTTAAGTTAATCAATAAACTCGAGTCAAAATTTCGTTTTGTATGTCAAATAAGTATATTTGCAAAACTATGCTTTTGTATTTATATGTGTTTTGTTTTGAGTTAAAATACTTTTTCCCCATCTCTCAATCCGATTTCCAAAAACATTCTCTCTCCACTTGCTACTCCTAAAAAACCTCTCTAAGACCTCTTCCCAAACGAAGTTACGTGCAAAGAGTTCAAACACTTTCAATACTTGGATTACTTGATAGTACAAGACTACCTTCGTTCCAAAATGATAGTCCAGTTTGTAAAATAATACTCCCCCTGTTATAAAATAAGTGTCCCGCAAGCAAACCTACGTCTTTAAAAAGATGCATTTTTTGGGTTAAATAATGCATTTTTTTCTGGAAAAATTCAAATGTTCTTTTAACAATTTCCCTAGATATCAATGAATTTTTTTAATTCATGAAAAAAGTACGAACATTTTCTTTGAGTCTTATGATAAGATCCACTGTTTATTCAATATTAGTTCCATTCCCCCATGACATTCACAAAGAATGTCGTGTAATTCGGTTCCATTTTCGTGTTTCATATTATACCCATGAATCATCAGTCTCTGTTTGTGGTTGTCGTTTTCGTTGTCGTTGAGGAGAAAGCTTGGGTGTCGGTCGGGATTGGCGACGTGATGCCCGATCACGCACTTCTACCATCCAAAAATGTTTTGGACGGTTCAGATATCTTCCCACTCTCTCTCTCTTCTTTCTCTCTCCTCTTTCTCTATTTGCAATCTGGACCGTCCAAAACACTTTTAAATAACTGAGATGTGCGATCAGGCAGCATGTGACCATACGCGACCGGCACCCAAGTTTTTCTCGTGGTTGAGGGTGTTTCACAAGAACCAAATTGTGAGTCACGGGATGCGTTTGAGTCCTTCCTGCCTTGTGACAAAAGGCCTTGACGGTGGGGTTGTGGTCCCAAAGCCCACACATTTGTCTAAATTGCTGTCTCGTCGTTCCTGGGAAACTTTCAACTGCAGCCCTCACATGCCTCCAACATTATGGCACTCTGTATTGGTATTGGATGGGGAGGTTTTGGAGGCAACTATTTTTACATTCTGAATTTGGGAGGGTAAATTATTGAAGTGTTTTTTTTTTTGTGCCATTCGATACACACCGGTGGGTAGTTAGCGGGAAAGTTAGTGAGTTTAAAAGGAGTTTAGAAGCTATCCATAGCCCTAAAACCCCAAACGCTTATGCCGAGGCTCAAACCCTGGTTTCCCTTGTAGGAGAACTAGGAAATAACCATTAGGTTACAAGCCATAGGTTAAATTATTGAAGTGTTTGGATGACAAAAATATGTAGTTTGGTGAAGAATTCCTTTTACAATTTACTACAGGCAGAAAGAGAAGTAAACTTGAATTGCCTTTCTAGCAGTTCGTGAAAAGATTTGTTGAGCTTTCGTAATACGTTTTGTGATTTGCTCGATAAATACGATCCATTTGGTTCGAGCCAGAGGTGAAGCTCGCAGCCATCTTGGCCCTTCAAATTTTATTCATGGATCACCAATATTAGATGATCTTATAGTGTATTTTTGCAAAGTTGAAGTACTCGACGAGATCTATATGAGGCACGATTTTGATAATCAATATGGGCCCGGTCTAAGCCTAAAGAAAGTAGAACTGGATGGGGAGATCTTCTGCTCCCCTTAATCTTTGTTGTTATTTGGATGACAACCATCTTTCAGAGAGTAAGGGCATCCACAATAGAATCTCAAAATAGCTTCTAGGTGAGCCTCCTAATACTATGTACTTGGCCACTTGTTCAATTATTGTCTTCAATGGGCTCTCCATGCAAACTCCCAAGGATGATTCGTAAGCATGAGTCCTACCACATTAGCTAAATTGAGATACCATTGTACTTAGCTCTAAGTGGAACCCAAAGTCTATAAATTTTTATTTTTTAAATATGAAATTTTCAAAAAATAAAGGAAGCCTTGCTAGCTCATTATTGAGTGCACATATCCTCTCTAAAATTAGCAAGCTCTAGAAGTGGATGCCCTGTGCTTCTTTGGTGGTTCACACCCGGCTACCATTGGGTTAGGATTATGTACAACAAAACTAGGTAAAATTGCTAGTCATCCTATTTGCCCTAGTTATTTTATGAGCTTGCAATCCAACCATACTAGATCCTCTTTATAATTATTATGGTAATAATATAGATATTTAAGTAGTTATAAATAAAGTGAGGAGAGAGAACTTGAATGTAGTAGGAGAAAGAGTATACTTCTCTAAAAAACAAAATAGGGGGTATTTGGAACCTAATTTTTAGGTTTTAATTTTTAATTTTTTGCCTTTTTGGAATATGGTCAGAATGTATTTTGAATATATGAGAAGTGTTCGAGAGAAATGTATAAAATGCATTTTGCAACAAGAGTAAAGTTTGGGAGAATAAGGATGAAACGAGTTTTGGATTGGTTGTTTACCATTTTGTTATGGAAAATTCAAAAATCAGCCCATTGGGCAGATATTAAGCCTTAAAAACTGTATTGAAATGTGTGAAAATGTATAAAAATGTGTGAAAGTGTATAGCATGTTTGAAAAGTACATTAGAACTTGCATTTTTTTATTTTTTATTTTTTTGTTGCTTTATTGTCAGTACAATAGAAAACCCTTTTTTTTTGGTTGAAAAATATTTTTTGCTGTTTCTTGATAGTATCTCGTAATCAATTAAAATTATGTAAAATAGATGTAATTGCCAAAAAATTAAAAGAGTTGGTCCAAAAAAATATTGAACATTAAGCATTACCCACGCGTACCCACCAATATCCCAATCCCTCTTCTAACCAAATCCTGCACTACAATCCATTTCCATTCAAAGAAAAATAAATTCCAATATGAGATCGTCAACCTAGGATCAACTATGCAACACGAAATAGTGAATGAGTTAGTTGCGGTTCTTGCATCCAAAAGATTAAGTAGTACTCCTTCATTGGACATAGGGCTGCTGCTGTACATGGGGGCACAGTAGGTGTTGTTCGCCATTTGAGCTGTCTGTTACTCCGATTAACGGCCCAGATTTCACCTTGAGATCTTCACATCCGAACCGTTCGTTGTCGTCTATGCAAGATGAAATCTGAGCCGTTCATCCAAGCAATTGATGGCTTGGATGGTGCACAACACTTGCTGTGTGCATCCCATGCAGAGTAGCAACCCCAAATCCTCATTTTAGTAGTTTTGGAATTCAACTAAATCGCGCCTATTTCAAAATTGGTTACAACAGTATGTTATGAGTGGTGCTAATGTCAAAACCGTTTTTGTTTGTGTCAAAACCGTTTTTGTTTGTGCCAAAATTGTAGTGCTTAAAAACCTTTTATGCACTACAGTTTTGGCACAAACAAAAATGGTTTTGGCATTATCATTTCCCTATGTTATTTGTATCTAAGAGTCGCGACAAATCTTAGGAAGGAAATTAAATAGTTGTTTTTTATCCAATCAAACTTGAGGTTCTATTTTCTTCTTCTTTTTTCTTTTTTTTTTTTAACAAAAAAAGGGTGGGAGAGAGCAACCAGGTAGCAACCCTCCTTAGGCATGACTACAAGGGTTCCAAACCCGGTGTAGAATGTCTAATTTGAACCATAGCTACTATCTGAAAGGAAAAGAAAGGTCGTTACGACAACAGTACAACACCACCTATATACTAGATGAATAAAAGACTCTCCACGCTAGTCCTGCAGTTGGTGTGACTCGAACCTTGTCGAATTGTATACGAGAGGAACAACACTTAAACCCATTCACCATTGCCTTCTCGGCTGTGACCGAATTTGGTAATGATAGGTCACACCTTTTGGTCCCATATTAGCATGGGGTGCACATAATTTTGTCATTTCTGTTGTACTATTAGCTCATAACCTCATACAGACATACAGTCATATGCTTGGGCCCTACCTACTCGTCTTTGTATGATCCTTGAAAAAACCTTACCCCGGTCCATGTGTAGCTATCCATTAAAATGGACAAATACAAGTTGTGGATGCATGTGAAAGACCCTACAATTTGTGTCCGAAACTTCTTTTTCCAATTTTATTCGCAATTTAAAATTCCATTAAAAAAACCAAGGATGAATACTATCACCAGCAAGGACGTAGCCCATGAAAAACTAAATTATTGGGGTGCTACTTAGGTATTGCCACGTAGTGTGTCAACCCCTCTTCTTTTTCCTTTTTTTTCAAAGTGTGGACTGATTGAATCAATGTTGCAAATCCAGATCAACTGGGCAACCCAACCGACCCTAGAATGTTTGGACTTAAGCTATAGCTGACCGAGTTGGGGAGGAAATATTGATCCATCACCACATCGAGGGCTCCGTCACTAGGCCCCCCACCAAAGTGCAAATTAAATTGGAGCCCCTTTTCCCAATCTGGTCTCAAAGTACGAGACCGGTGATAGAGGAGCAACTTGTGTTAGCTACTCGAATCACTTGAACTACCACCGAGACCCCTCTACAATCACATTTATACAGATCTCTGCACAACTAAGTGTGTGAATCTCATACGAATGTGTGATTGTGGAACGTGTTGAGGCACTGCCGCACCCAGAGACTACTTGATAATAGTTACTCCTCCAACAAGACAGAAAATGATTGGCATTTAGGATAAATTGGAGGGGTTAGGCTGTAATAAGCTAGTAAGCCCTCCAATTTATCCTAAATCCCAAGGTCAACCCCAACTCCTATCAGAAAACAATCTTCACCCCAAAACCAAAAACAAAAAAACGCTCTGCCTTCTTAATTTCCATTCCTAATATAGGCCTAGGCTTGATGATTTTGGGGGGAGACACTCCAGGCTAAGCACATAATAAGTCAATAATCATAAGAAATTTTAATCATCGTATAAAAACGCTTCCAATACCTCTCACTCCTTTCTCAATAGCACCAAGCAGCCAAGCACTGATGCAGCATCTGCAGCTTTGTTGTCTTTCTCCTATGTTGCTCTTGGATGTACATCCCTGAATTCCCACACTCGAGCTACATCTTTCAGACCCTTCTACATAAAATTTTCCACAAAATCAAGTAATGCAGCAAATGAC
Organism: Vaccinium macrocarpon; assembly: GCA_022606695.1. Taxonomy (NCBI): domain Eukaryota; kingdom Viridiplantae; phylum Streptophyta; class Magnoliopsida; order Ericales; family Ericaceae; genus Vaccinium; species Vaccinium macrocarpon. The sequence goes on along the minus strand of CM040173.1, from coordinate 6,669,943 downwards.
CCGATCAATACATACACAGTACATGCCCCTTGCCTCATGTAATTGTCTTAGCTCAATACATTCAGTTCCTCAAGTATCGGGGCAACAACATGAGTATATGACAACTGCCAAGTAATCTGGAAAACGTAAACCAGTTGGGCTATGAAGAATATCACAAGAGAGTAATTCCCGAGGAAGAATATCACAAGAGAGTAATTCCCGAGAAAAGTTCATAAAAGGGAGGAAAATATGGTTAATCTTCCATTCTGTATTCATCTAACAGAATCTTGTAAAAAAAATTAATTTACAACATTCTCGCGCTGCACAATCTTGTAAGTACACTTCAAATGGTACGATTTGAGGGAAAATGTTCCCTTAGAGAAAATTTTCATCGTTGGACCCATGTTTACCCAGGGAAAAGCAGAAGGCACATACAGTAGAGGAAAATAAGTTATTTTCCTCCCGCCATAGTTCAGTTTCTTTCTTGTCAAATGAGCACAGCCCAAGTCTCGATTAGCATCTCCATAGCCATTATGCAGACTCCCCTTTTGTTTCTTGGGTGAGGAAACAGCATGGGCATTTTTCGAAAAGGAAAAGCTGCCACTATAAGAAAGAAGCCCAAGGAGAATTACCTCCGAATGGAACTGTTGAAGACAGAGCTGCACCTGCAACTGTGAATTAGTCTCCACTCCAGTGAAACTGTCCAACAACTCATCTTCAAGATTTTCTAGGAAAAAAAATCCCGTATCTTTCTGAAGAATATCCAACAATGAACAGAATTTCCCACGGTAACTCTTCAGTCAATCTCAATGTACAATGCCTCCTTTATTCGTTGTGAGCGGGCACTCAATTAATATTCATGAAACATGCATTGGCAAATTCATTCAGATATAGGAGCAGGACTCACTTTGCAAACCTCAGTATTAAACCCACAATCCATTAAAAACAGCAACCAAGCTCGCTGCTGCTCAGAGAGCCGGTCATTGGGGCCTTTAACTTCAACAAGCTTGGCCTCACCTCTGTAATCACCATGGAAGCGCCATAACAACAAATCAGGCATTCCACTCGACCAGCTCCTGTAATCTTGCGCCAAGTGTCGGCAGAATGAGGCCAAACAGGGTCCACCAATGCATGTAACGGCCACCCGAAGGTCAGATAGTGAATGGCGGTCCCAGTTAACTCCCCGACATGATGTGCCTAAGTGCAACTCCCACGACGTGATGAGGATCTCTTCAGCAGATCCATCGTAGATTTTTGCTAGTAGTGGTTCTATGATTCTTTTTCTTGATACGTAAAAGCTGTCGGTCTCCAAATCTAAGGGGGCAGTCTGAAAAATGAATTGCTTCAGTTCGACAAAATAAGGAGTCGATCTATGTCAACAAGAAGAAATTTACAAGATATATGTACAAAAACTAATTCATATTCTCTCTGTTCCTTCAAAAAATGAACACTTCTGAATTCCCCTTTCCCTACTTGTTCCTTCGTCCTCTATAAAACAAATCAGCTAGCTCAATTTTAAGAAGGCCCTTTTCTAAATTTTGGAGGTAGACACACTTGAGAGGAAAACCCAATCCCAAACATGGCATCTTCACACCTCCATAATATACTTTCCTCCTTAAGCTTGCCTAATTTTCATAAGAGAAAGAAGTTAGGTCACCCATCCGGGAAATGAAAAATGAGGTATCATTTTTCCAGTTAAGAACAGGGTAGAATTTTTAAACAGAACGAAACTGTCCACCTTGAAAAATATATCTGCAAGGCATTCAAGAAAAAGTGATGTACATGCCACAGCTGTGAACTATCAGAAGCATGATCTAAGCATCGATTTCCTCATGAATGCAGCACAGCAAGGCAACCTATGGTAGTTTGCGTACTCAAAGTTACCTGAAATCTAGTGCGGAAGACATCTGGTACATCGGCAAAAACAGCGTCCCACAAAAGAAGCCCAAAAATGGTCAACCAAATGCCACTCTCTGTATGGACACCCTGCCAGCCGCCTCCTTCCCCACCATAATACTGGATCGCAAGCTCCTCAACTCCACATTGTTCTCCATCTTCGCCATAGAACCGGCTCTTAGTCCCTGTTCTACAGTTCAACGGTCTCCCTTGAACATGCACCTAACTTATCAGCCAATGTAGAACCATTAGAGCCACAATTAAGGGAACAAAGATCCATATCACCCAAATAAAACAAATCAACAAGAAAGGAATCAAAATTTGCAGGAGAGCATAGGAAAAAAACAAAAAACACTAATTTCAGGGCTTTCACTAAGTTTGAGCAAAGTTCAGAGATGGAGCCCTCCAACGAAGCACCCACAAACCTAAGTGATTGCCACATCTGTGGCATGGCACAACACGTACTGAACACATCAGGCACATGGATGTCTCAAGTTCGATGCAGGTGGAGACACGAAATGGGGCCCCCTTTATTGTTAAGAATACATATGTTTGGTAAAATTATAACTTCACAATAATAGGTAAAAGGGCAAATAGAAAAAATGCACCAGGATGAAACCCTTGCTTAAGTTAAAATATTTAAAAAGAAAAATGCAAAGAAATATAAAAACCATGCTCATGTAAATATACATTGTCCAGCGCCATTTCCTCCGTGTCTCCAATTTTTTTTAGAATTGCCATGTGCAGCATCCGTGTCCGAATCCATGCCTCTATACATTCATCCACAAATAAAAATTGAAGTTTTGTCTATAATGCTTCTCCACATTGTAGAGGATAATTTCAGGAACTAAATTTTAAAAGAAAACATTCTAATTAAAAAATACTTATGAGAAGTGAAAAAGAGGGGAAAAAAACCTTATTACATATTATTACAAACAAAGCATTTTTATTCTGGATTTTTATGAAGGATACTAAATTTTGGAGGCCCTGATTTTTACAAAAGAAAAAAAAAATTAGGACCCAAATCAATAGCTTCATAGGCTTTAGCCCAGGAACGGCTCTGCCCATAAAAAGATAATTTGCAATCACCTCAGGGATCTTCCTCTTGATAGATTCAGAAAAACTGGGAATTTTCCAGCGCCTTGGAGGTTTTCCCAAACGTAGGACCCGCCTCTGTAGTGCTGTTCTTGAACCAGCACGAACCCACGGATCTAGTAACCCATCTTCAGCAACCAAAAGACTCTCATTGAGACAACCCACGTGCTCCAAATCAATTGACAGCCTCAGGGTCCAATAGCCTCTTCTTCCGTCAGAGGTAAAATTTATTAGCAGCTGCTTCAATAAACTAATTGCATCCTTGTACCTAAGGAGGGTAAAGTTTGTTCAGATTCCAAATAATTTCATTAAGAATATACAAGTAGTAACTCATTGGATACAAAACAGATGCCCCTCATTAGTATTGAGCCAGTAAAGTAATATTCCCACTCAGATTTCCTTTATCCTATGGGACTTTTTTGTCCAATGATACTTTCAAATGCTTTCCCTCATCCTTCTTCCTTTTATGTTTATGATGATCAAAAAAACATGCAACCACTTGATGATTAGATAACCGATAACTTAGCCATACAAGCCTGGAACCCAAGTTAGTAGAACTTAACCTCTTTTTTCCCCTTTTCTGAGAGGGAAGGTGAAAGAAATAACGATTGGTAAATTTTCACGCTATTCATTCTGCGACCAACATTTTAATATTTTAACCAATAGGCATCAAACAGAAAATATCCGAGTTCTCACTAGCTGAGACAAAAATGAAGCTACTAGTACCTTGCTGAAAAAGTCAGATAAAAACAAATCAGAAGGAACCAATTTTATTGAAAAGAGGCCAAAGCAAAATAATAAGGAAAACAATGTCAAAACAACTGGTCTCATCATGTTTTAGAATTAGTTCATAAGAAGCAGTGATCCACTGCCTTACTTCTAACCTTCGCTCACGCTCAAGATATGAAGCACCTAGCAAAACCACCTTTGAGTAGACCCATGCAGCTGAAAAGCATGAAAAAAATGCCACCGGTGATTCAGAAGTTGGGGATTGAGTAGCTCTATGAGAAGAGTTGGATATACGGGAGTCAGATATCTCTATACATCTCAACACCAACTCGGTGTTGTTTTCATCAAGTGACTGATCAATAATTTGTGCCACTTCAATGGCCTGTACATTCAAATTCTTCAGTAAGTAAATGGAAACAATATGTTAATAACATCAGAGGTAAAAATGTCAAGACCTCTTCGTAGGCAAGGAAATCATTGCGGCCTGAGAAAATTTCTTTTGAAATTATGCACTTGTAATTTGGGTACTTGATAATCCCCAAATCCACAAGTAAAAATGCTGACAGGTCCTGCCCTCCATTCAAGAAGAAAAGCCTCTGCATGAAGTCATGGAAGATATTTAAGATGTTAAAATCATATTCTTTCGGGACTAAAGCATAGCTCCAGTCAAATCACCTCAGCACGCCAAAATAGCGACTCAGTTGATATAGATATCTGAACGCATGGTCCTGTTCTTTCCAAAACCAGATTCGGTAGGCCTGGGCTGCATAGTCAACAAATGAAAACAAAAACATTGAAGGCAGAACTTGACATGCCAATAAATTGTTCAATTCAGCAGCATAATCCTCTATTACCATAATCCAGCAGCATACGAGGAAAGAAGTGATGCAATAAAATCTTGCTTTCTTGTACCAGATTTGCTTTTCTGACGGCTCAACAGAAGTGGGTGGGAGGGCCAAGAAAGTAGGAGACTTATCAGATGTAGAATAAGAAATACAAACCACAAGTACTAATAGCACCACAACTTCATGATTAAGAGCTTAAGAACAAAAAGAAAATTATAGCTTAAAGTTTGCTGATATCAAATGTTTATTCAGGAAGACCAGTGGCAGACACAAGGACTTCTATTGTTTTTAGGAACATGCTTCCCTTCCATGAGGCATATATTTGGCTAGGATGAGAGTGCAAGTTACTGGTTACACAGCCCTCTGGGTAGGTTCTTGTTAGTAGGGCATACTGGCCTTGCTTTTTGGGCCTGGGAAAGTTATTGTGGCTTAATTCTCTCTTTCCTATGGGGTTCCCCTTTTCAATCCAATGAAATAATTCTATTTCTTAAGAAAAATAACAATAGCATACAGGAATTTTTAAGCTCTCCATGCAGGCTGCATCAAGCTCAGAAAGTGATGCCAGCAAAGCAACTTCTCTAAAGCAGCCACACGTAAAAAGACAAGCATGAACCAAGTATGCGTACTAATGCTCATATATTAACACATTACTAAGTTATAATTTGGATTTAATTTTTCTCAAAGATATTGTCGGACGCACAATATTAGAATAAAATAAATTAAAAACTGGAAAAGGGAGTTTCATAACTGTCACATGCAGAATGCAGATGAGGGTTTTGGATGTCAGTTAAAGAAATAAAGCACAGAACTTCATGCCCTGACATATCAAACAATTAAGATCTCAAAAGATATCTCACAAACAACCAGTGACGAGATTGTTTAGTGCACCAAATTGCATGCACAAGAAGTTTATAATATGGGAGAATATGAAATGTCTGACCCGTATCTGTCCACACAGTAGGTCTGGTATTGTGTAGTCATCAGAAGCCAGTGCAATAGTGCATCACTTTAGGAGCATAAACTATGGAATCAACCAAATTTAGGAGGAACCACCCGTAACGCTCCACTAACTACTGAGCATATTTAAGTACATCAAAACCAACTCAGAGACAATCACTTTGCTCGGATTGTAACTGGAGAATAATTTTTTGTTCTCAAAAAATTTGTTGTGATCGGATGCAAACTGAAAAAGCAGCATGTGGGTCCATTTCGGTATCATGTGGGTCCATTTCTGGTGAATTTTGTGCAGAGAGGCAGAGAGAGAGCAACGCTGTAGCAGTATTCGGTATCATGTGGGTCCATTTCTGTGTGAATTTTGCGCAGAGGGGCAGAGAGAGAGCCACGCTGTAGCAGTAGCATGATCTGATACCCTGTTTTGGATTGGGGGCCCCACTTGGGTTTTGCACAGAGAGAGAGAGAGAGAGAGAGTAGGAAAAGTGGGGGAGGGGGGGGCCACTTGGATTTGCAGTCAAAAGACCTTGAAATGTGGAGGAAAAGTCTCATAAAAAAACAGGCGGAAAAAGACAATTTTTTAACTTTGTTTGAAAAGTTTATTTTGGAAAAGTTTTGGAAAAGCAATCCGAACAAAGTGAATAATTCTTTTCAATGATATCAGGTCAATGGGAAAACTAAAAGGAATGGGGCTTCCCTATGCCAATGTTCAACCATCGATCAAACTGAACTCATATAGTATTTTATCAAACATTATGACACAAGCACGGACACATTAAGTAAATCAAACTTCATGTATTTTGGGGTAAAAAGAAGTTTAAATAGTGCAAACCTTTCTAAGCTTGCACAAAACTTCACGTAGCTCGGAAACAGTAAGCAAAGACAGAACCTCCTTCAAGTCATTGTCCTGTAAGTCACTGATTGACCCAACAGAACACATATAACCAGTTGCTGAAATATGACAAGATAAATGAGTTATCTGCTAAAAGTGAAGTTGCTATCAAACATCACCAAGATGAAAATTTGGCACAATGCCACAGTTAAGGAATTAGAGTTACTAGCTAAAAGTTATAGAGTAGAATTACCCGAGAGCTCCTTAGCTGCTTGATTGCAATCAGATATTTCAGGATACAAAATATTAGAAATGCGAAACCATGGCCCTGATGTAAGAAAGCAAAATATCTCAGTATTAGAAACTAACTACATTCTTAGATTGTCATTGGGCTAAATACGAGTGCAAGCGCATATGAATCACATTATTCTCAATAGTAATGAAAGACTAGAAACGAAGAAATTAACAAAAAGGAGGGCTGAAAAAGACCATCTGCTCATGCACAGTTCAGTCTCTGCTTGCTAGCAAGTTCTGTGTCCAAGTGTCAATGACACAGCACCAGTGATGATAAAGAATGAACAGAGGAAAAGAAGATGAGAGAGAGAGAGAGAGAGAGAGAGAGAGAGAGAGAGAGAGAGAGAGAGATTCAATAATTCGTAATCCAGTACAGGAAATTCTAAAAGTAATAGTCCACCACTAATGCACCCATACGTGGTCTATATGGATTACCCATTAAGAACACAAAAATACAAGGAAACATAAAGCCATGACTGTAGTCCTAATATATTACAACTCCTAAACAGACTACAACTGTTTTCTGTATTCCTAATCGGCTAATCCGACCCCTTATAGTTCCCAATAAGTCAGACCTCCCTAAACCCAAATCTAAGGAGATAAATCTACGTATCAGACAATATATACTAAGTACCTACGTGACACACAGCGGTCTCTAAAGCTGCAAGAACACAGGTCAGCAGCTTATATTCCTCCCCCTTCTCTCTTAGTTCATTTCCCCGTCCTACAAATAAAAATTAACCTTCAAACTTCCCTCACGTTAAAACTTTATTACTTAAATTGCCAATCAATGAGGGGTAAATATCCATAAAAATAACAGAATTTGAACATTAATATAATTATCATGTTGTGCATCGCACGGGGCATGCTTGTACATGTATTGGCATATGTATGTATACAATTAATACTTGTAGAAAAGTAGAGTATGCAGATGCCCCAGAAAGTTAAACTAGTCACATAAAAAAGTTAAACTAGCCGCATCTTACCACATTACGAGAAAATTAAAACTTGACAGTTATATAGAAATGTTTTTGAAATCTAATGGGATTTGGGAAAAATGAAATTCGACCTTCTATCAACGCAAGAGCATATATCAAATTTAAGTTTTTTCTTTCACAGATGAAAAGATGATAACAGTTAGAAACAATTCGAGGATCCAAGGGTCTAATTTGGGTATTTTGTCCATTTACAAAAAGTCTAATTTGGGTTGAGATTCTGTACACCACATACACTTATTGTCGTCATATCCAACGGCCATGTACCACGTGGGGAAACCATATGTATAATACTAGTTATCTAGACAAGCTGGCTTTGGGCTTTGATTTCGGACTTGTTCATGAAATTTAAGTAATAACAGTTCATCATGGCTTGCCTCATGACAATCGCAACTTGCTAAAGAGATTATAATAACTCTCTCAATAAAATTGCTAAAAAGCAAGAAAGAATAACTTAATAGGACATATTTAGGTAGACAACCTAACACATGAACAGGATCATGTATAGTAAGGTTAAACCTTTTCTTGTATAAAGCCGAACAAAGAGCCTCTGACTATCATCTGAAAGTGAAGCAAAAGTTTCTGCAAAAGAAAACATAGAAACATCATTATAACAACAAAACGAGTTAGAAAGAATATAGACAACACCAACGGAAATCAGTACCCAATATAATCTTTTCATCATAGCTGAAAAGACTAGGGTAGCTCCTTAAAACCTCTTGTATCAGCAAAGAAAAGTTCTGTTGATATTTTGCCATGTTCGGTGGATGAATTTTTGCAGATTCAGCTACACAGAAAGCATTTTCCCATAAAGATTTAACCTCCTGAAGATCCTTGAATTCCATTTCACCAGTAAATATGTCATCTTGACATGTAATCTGGATTGGGAGAGCATCGTGAGAATGTTCTGGAATGGAAGTTACACAGCCCTGCAAGGCAAACCCATAGTAGATATCATGAAGTTCTACTAACCAGAAAAAAAAAAAGGAATAAAATTTGACAAAAATTTATTAAATATCATGTTGTTTGTGCATTACTCATGCTTTGGATTTTGAATGAAAGAAGCAAGGTAATGAGCACTGATACTAAATCAATTTTCTAGGCCAGCTCCATGATGTCTTCTAGCTTTGATTTGGGGGCATGCTCATGACATAACGTCCCTTGAATTCCTTGATTTTGGAGGTATTGGGATACACTATTTCAGCGGTAAAACTTTTGTGAGGGCAACCACTTTGTGCATATATTGTCAATGCATATATTGTCAAAGGTTAGATTTGCTTCCAGTCTTCTCCCACCCCCCCAGCGATTGGGGAATACAGGTCTACTGTTGTTGTCGTATTGTTCTAATGATTAATGCTGTTAATGACATTCTGAGCTGGATTCAACCACGAAATAGATTTCCACAAGAACTTCTACATGGACCTTAGCAGAAGATAGAAAAACCAATTTTTGTGCACATAAATTGTAGAAATGTGCCCAGACAAAATGGTTGAGAAAAATCAAGTATGGCCCCAGTTGTTTCCATAAATCTCGACAAATTCCTATCTATTTTCCATCCAATTTGTTGCTTAAATGATAAAAATTATGCTATGGTTACACCACTTGTGCACCCCAAATGCACACCACCCTAATGTGGCAAATGAGGAGAAGCCCAATGTGGGGCTCACCCAAAAAGTGGGTTTCTCCTCATTTGCCACATTAGGGTGGTGTGCATTTGGGGTGCACCAATGGTGTACCCATATGATTTTCCAAATGATAAACACATCTTCAGATTTCAAACACAGCGCGCGCGCACACACACAGAGAAGAAAACCTTGTCCACCCTTTTAGCTTAAAATTTAATGTCTTCAACAAACAAGCAAAAATTAAATAAACTAGAACACAATAGCACCAAAGAGCTGGAGGAAAAAGAAAGCTAGCTGAAACAGACAAAACTCCAGTGTCCATAGTTACGAAGCCAACGGGGACAGTTTTTTAGCAAATTCTGAGTAGACAGATTGATAAATTACTTCAGACGTGAAGCCTACTTCCACAAAGACAAAGCTGAAGGACTACAACTTTCTCATTAATTTTGAAATCGTCGCTACAACAATGGCACCCATACAAAGGTGCATTTCAATGGGCCCCACCATTATGGGGATTGAATTCCATGAGAATGTTAGCCTATTTACAACAGAAGCCACATTTATGATGTTTACATCAAGCCACGAATTATCCAACCATAAATCCCTGGGTCCACACAAATTCAACCATGACACAAGACACCAGGGAAGGAGAGAGATAGGAGGAATAATAATCAAAAAATAAAAGGGTAGAATGAACAACTGCTATTCTTTTCCTATAGAAAAAAAGAAAGAAAATTTACCTCGAAACTCAAGCAGTACTTATCCATTAAAGGAGACATGTATTGAGCCAACTCTCGAGGGATAAAACCAAGCATTTTACAGCACCCAGATTCTGCATAAACAACCTAACAAAAAACACCATGCAGTGCTTTCAAGATGAACCATAAATCTAAAGCCAAGTGGCTGGAAAGGCCAAAGCGCTCATACCTTGATGGCATTGCAATCCTTAATATTATTAGGATCTCGTAAAAGAGAGACATTTGCCCCAGGATACACCTTTACTTCCTCACTAAACTTACGACCAACAACGAAAGTTTTGAGGAGTTGCCCAGACATGTCGTCCATGGTTACATTCATCTCATATTTGGGCATCTTGTTCTCATGGGGTAATGTAGGTGAATCAGCTCTGCAGTTTATATCATCATTTATCTGGTTTTCTGCTGAACTATCAGAGTTCAAAACAGACTCTGAAGTCATGAGTGGTTTGCAATGGGTAGTGATGTCCCTGTCAGCACCAACACAGCCATGCGATTGGTGAGTGGAATCACCTAAAATGTTATCAGGAGCCCTCTGAACCACATAAACTCCTACTTGATCTGACTCGCTTGATTGAATTTCAACTTTCGACTGTGAAGAGAAGTTTAACTGAAGAAGGGTGCGCTGCCTCAGTTTACGTTTGGTTCCTCTTGCTAAGCAAGTGTCTGAAACCATAGATTGATACCGACGACTATGTAAGATGGTAGTCAAAAAGCAAAGTCAAATAACGACAAACTTAGGTTGGGAATCATGAGAATTTTCATAACAGCAATACAAAACCAGAGGCCTTTTAAACCAAATGCACAACTTTCTTCACAACAAGCTAAACACTGGAACATAACAGAAGCCAACAGTACCTGACTCGCGCAAACATCATTGTTTCAGCAGAGCATAATTTGTCCAGAATACACATATAAGCTGGACCTCATGATTGTTATAAGTTGCATCTCATTCTTTTTTCTGTTTTAAAGTCTTTTGCATAGAACAAAACAACAATCTAAGCTTACAAGTGTCACAATCAAGTAGGGTTAGCTCCATGAATCCTTTCATTCCTATCACTCTTACTTACCGCCACAGCTACTAGTCGCCTGGTCCTCATTTTACATGATCAAACCTTCCTTGATTGAGCCTATTTCCAAATAGATATATATCTCCAATTATGTCTAGTTATAATTTGAGACCAATTTTATCCTTCAATAGTTTGTTACAACAACAATAGAACCCATCTAGTCTCCAATCATTGGGGGTATGGGTGGAGGATGATTAGAGTCAGCCCTAACCTCTGGCAATATGCACAAATTGGTTGCTCTCAGAATACCACTGAAACAGTGGCCCCCATAAACCTCCAAGAACTGAGGAGCTACATGGACGGTTTGCTGCAGAACTATGTCCCCAAATTGAAGCCAAAGGTGTCAGGGAGGCCAGGCCTAGATACCCAAATCAATTTTTGTGCTCCTTTCCTTCATTCGTGGTCCAGAGTATCTTACTAATGAGCACACATCCATCAATTAGTTTGTTGCTTGCATAAAATGTCATGTATAATAGTACGAGTTTCCTTGAGTCACCAATACTTCAACTTTCTTAATAGTATAATTGGCTGTAGTTTAGGTGTAATATGCTAGAACGTGTAACATGCTACACCTTATTCAAGTTACGCTTGTGCAATCTTGCTAAACAACACAAGGTCCTGTCTTCTTCTTCTCCTCTTCATCCTCTCTCCACAATATGAAACATTCGTTTCCTTAAGGTAAGATTAAAAAAGACAACACAGCTTTCAGTTCAGGTACTGCCAAATTAAGTTTAAATTTACTCCAAACCAGTTTTCCTTAACGGTTTAACCTAACGTCCTGTCCTTCTAGACCATAATTCACCGTAAGAAACTAACTTAACCTTCACAAACCCATAACAATAATGTAACTATTGAAGTACTGAGAAATCACTAAGAGCAAGTCTTTAGCCTCTACCACACTTTCCAATAATATGGTAGCTGGAAGTTACCACGAGAACTGATCACAAATAATTAGCATAAAAATATTCTTGACAGGTGCAATGAGCCAATAATTGTAATCTCGTACCATGCACAAAACAGTAATACAGAAAATGAATCCAAACGAATATCTGGAGCAGATACAAACCCAAATGAGAATTAATCATGTAATCTTCGCCACGAACAGTGTTACCACAAACAGGACAAGTAACCCAATCAGAAGCACAAGTCTCAGCTACACTTCCAACACCATCATCATCACCACCACCGCCCAATTGTCTCTCTGATGATCCTTCTGCCCCAACAGTCATGCCCCCACCATTTTCACCTTTACACAGATTGAAAGAGACCTACAAAATCAAAGACCAAGAGAATCAACTACAAGTCTACAAACAATAAAATTTTCGGATTCCGTCTCGTAACACATGTATATTTATGCGGTCCCAGAGTCCCTGGTCCACTAGACCGTAGTGCCCGAACCCTGATGCCACCCCCTTCCTATTTTAATAACTTCAATTGTTCCAATTTTTTCATAAAATGTGCAGATTATTCACCAAAAAAGGGTCTCAGTTCCTTTGAATCCCTTTCAGCAAAAATTTAAAAAATAAAAAGTACCTTTGAATCGTGAGTAGGTTGTGATGAGAAAGGGGAAGGAACCAATCAATAATTTTTGTACATTTCCCGCCATTTCTTACGAAATCCCTATATCCAAACGACTAAATTGGTCAGAAATTCGAATGCTCTTCTTATTCCTCACCAAATCACTCAATCGACGTAATTTCATCACATTTGTACCCCGACTGAAATATTGAAATTATCCAAATTGGATTTATTTTAGGCCCACGGACGTAGACTTCCCTGTTCGAATCCACTACGTCGACTTGAGACTAGCCATTATTGACTCTAATCGATTCACCATAAGCATAAATACAAATGGTAGAGAGAGAAAATGCCTGGGAGGGGGAGGAGAGAAGAGATTGACGGTTGGGGAGGAACCTCCGGCGCTTTCCGATCAAACGAATCAAGCTTTCTCTTCCTGTCAACATTGATGCCCTAATCTCTCTCTTGCAGCCCTAACCGGGACCTCACCAGCCGTCTTGGCGTCAAATGAATCAAGCTCTCTCTTCTCTCTATCTGTGAGCGATGAATTTCTCGTCCCGCCAATTGAGAAGGTATCTGGTGCTTCCGACACCAAACGTCTCGATTTTATCTCACGGTCTCTCCGCCGTCGATGCACGGTATTGAGGTCATGGGTGTTTTTTTATTTTTCTTTTTCTTTTCTTTCATATTCTCTCCGATTAGGGCTACAAACAACCGGAGCTTTAGAATGTTTCGGTACGTTTGTTAAGTTTTTAGATGAACTCGAACCGAGCTTTTAGAATGTTCAGGTATGTTTGTTAGGTTTGTAGATGAACTCGAGCCAAGCTTATCTAGGTTTGAGTCGAACTTAAACTTGTTCACAAGCGTTCATAAGTAAAATATATTACTGATATTTATGCTTTCATACAGGTCTAAAACTTGAAATAATTTTTTTATTTTGTGCATAAATAACTTCAAACATGTAGTACTTCTAACAATTCTTATATGTAGAAGTTTCAAAATTTTCATTACGTACACGTAAAAGTTTATACATATTCAAAATAATATATGTAATTCTTAAAAGATATACATATATGCTACAGTTCGTGAGCTTAATCGAGTCGAATACTCTCCGGATCAGGTTCAACACATTTATTAAACGTGCCTTAAATTGAGGGTTGGGTTCGATTATTTAATACCCGAATCGAACTCGAATTAGCCTTTACCGAGTCAAACCTTGAACAGTTCACAAACAACTTAGTTTATTTACATCTCTACTTTTAATAGGACGTTAGCAACATCCACATAAACCTCTTTGAATTTTGGACTAAATTACACCTTAGAAAAACACATCATTACTTTAGCTAGTTGCTTTTTGAAATGTCAATCGCATTAAACTTTATATTCTAACTCATTAGACTCTATATTCTAACTGTGCTCTACAAATATAATTTTTGTTATTCATCTATTATAGTATTGGAATGAGGTTAGTTCTGGTGCCATTCCATTTTGGCACCAAACAAGATTCCATAATGCCCACAATAAAGGAGAGAAATGGATAAAATAATGTTAGGCGAGTGAATGGTACCTCCTCCCTTTCAACGAGGAACTGTAACTCTGGCAAATCTTTTGATGTTTTCGGTTCCATGGAAGAGAGAGATCAGATGGAGAAATTTTTGGAATAGTTTATAACTTTCATTCTAGTAACCCTAATAGTTTTATGTAAAAAAACACTCATACGTTCGAATACACTTAGGAGGTGATTGAGAGCCTACTTTTCAATTTTGTCATTTTCAACTTTTTGTCTTTTTTGCTTTTTGGATTATGATTAAAATGTGTTTTGAATTTGGGAGGAGTATTTGAAAGAAATGTGCAGAATGCATTTGCAATTGAAGAATGTGAGTAAGGAATGTGAAAAGTAGCTCAATACCTGTTTTTTACTTATTTTCTCTAAAGTGAAAAACTAATAACTCATTCTCCAAAAATGTGTTTTGGGAGACAGCTCCCAAACATCCAAAACGTGATAAGTAATAATGGAAAATGCAAAAAATGAGTGGCCAAACACCCTCTTACCTTGGTGAAAATAGTGTTCCAAAAGTGATTGCTGTCCTCTCTCTTTATCCACTTTTTTTATTTTATCACCATTCGCTTGGAATTACAAAAGTATTCTTACTTTGTTATTAAGCTCTTCACCCAAAGGACAATCTTATAGTTTCACACACATAAGAACACAAAAAAGAGGTAAATTTCACCTACCTCCCCTGAGGTTTCTGACAATTATAGGGACCTCCCATAAGGTTTTTGAAATTTCACTGACCTCCCTTACTTTTGAAAATAGATGTCAATACCTCCCTTCCATTAACTTCCGTTAGAGAAGCTAACGGAAAATGCTGATGTCACCACCACCTCATTCTCCTTTTTTATTTTAAATCTAAAAATGTTTATAACTTTTGTTTTATATATTCACTTTTTATGAAATTTTTATATTTAAAATCTACTAGAAAAGATCTATAAAATGAGATCTATATTCAATGTGAAATTGTGAAAAAATAAAATCTTATTTTTTTGATGTGAATTTTAATCATAATGTCACATAATTTAAATTATTTTCAATGTGTAAGTCAAAATTTTATGCAAAAATTATACTCCCTCCGTTCCAAATCGTTTGCCCCTTTTAGGAGTGTGTGCATTTTAGACTAAAAAAATAATGTACAAGCATTAATTTTTTTCAACAAACTTTATACCAATTTAAAGATCTTATTGAGAAGAAAAAATTGGTGCACTTCTTTTTCAAAAAAAGTTCTCATAAACACGTTTTTTTGTGTGCAAAATGCATGCACTCCCAAAATGGGGGCAAACAATTTAGAACAGAGGAAGTACGAAACATCATAAAATCTTCTTGTTTAACAATTTTGTTTTTTCCAAATATATTCTTAATTAATTGAACATGGTAAATTTGCAAGTCTATTTTTCTATTTAATGGTGACTTTATCCCAATAAAATTTTAAATTTTCAATGCAAATTTTAATTATATTGTCATTTTTTTTACCATTCAATATTCATAAATAGAGTTAGTTGTTAGATGTTAGTAAACTAAAAGGGTTGACCTCCTCTCCACAGGAGTCGAACCCGGAACCTTACAAAAAAAAGTTGTAAGAATTTTGAGATTTAAAGTTTTGAGTTAAACATTGAAAATTTTAAATTATGTAGCATGATAATTCACATTGAAAATTAAAATTTTATTTTTTCATAATTTCACATTAAATATGGATCTCATTTTATAGATCTTTTCGAGTAGATTTTACATATATAAAATTCATAAAAAGTGAATATATAAAATAAAAGTTATAAACATTTTAAGATTTAATATAAAAAGAGGAGAGTGGGGTGGGGGTGACATCAGCGTTTTCCGTTAGCTTTTCTAACGGAAGTTAATGGAGGGGAGGTATGCGACATTTATTTTCAAAAGCAGGGGAGGTCAATGAAATTTCAGAAACATTAGGAGAAGTCTTTGTAATTGTCAAAAACCTCAGGGGAGGTAGGTGAAATTTACCAAAAATGAATGCATTATGTAAAAGAGAGTGGCAAAAACACACTTCCCTTTCCTCTGGTCTCTAGGTTCGTCACCCCTTTTCTATGGAATAATTAGCAAATATCGATTTTATCGAATGAAAAACTCAACCGAAATATCGGTGCTCCAGCTCTCTTCTTCACCACACATTGTGATGGGATTCATACACTTTCTCTTAAGTCCCACAATAATGTGTGATAAAGAAGGCGTCTGAAGCACCACGTGACGGTGTCTCATGAATATAGAATAATATTTTGTTTCCACGGGCAAAGCAATGCAAAAACACATTGGTCTCGCATGAGAGAATACATGCCGCTTTGGTACTACCGTATATTGTTCTCTTTTTTAGAAGGCCGCAAGTGTTGTACTCGACGGAACACAATTGATTAATTTGGTGTGTGATTACTTCCTTTCCTGCCTTTATGTCCTTTACATAGTTGTGATTTAAATTTTTGCTAATAGATAGAATGATCATATTTTTAAAAAATTAACTGTTAAATGAACTTAATTGCTCGAGCTCAACTCCGTGTTCGGTTTGTCAATGTTTAAGATGTGTTCTGGGTTCGTCAAATAAAACATTGAACACAAACGCATATTTCGAGCTTGTTAAGTATTCGAATCAATCTTGAATAATCTACCACTTGACTTGATGAGCTTGTAGTATTTAAAACTACAAGATACTCGTGCTTGGTTCATATTCAACCCATTAAAAATTCGTTCAAGATCGGTTCGACCATCAAACGAACTAATGTGGACCACATCTTTACTGGCCCTTACATTTCAAAACCAAACTTGGACAATTCACTACTTTCTCCTTGTCATACAATTGCATGATTATGACAACTTGACATAGAAATATAACTCTATTTAGGAATTCAACAAGCCATGTTTGATAACCGGACAAGGGGTGGGTGTTGTGCACTCTTCGGCCGTCCGATCATGTTTTGGACGGCATGGATGCGTAAGGTAATTTTAATTTAATTTAGATTTATTTTTACCAATAAAAATCAAAACACATCCAGGTCGTCCAAAATACAATCGGACGGTCGAGGGGTGCACAGCACCCACCCCGGATTCTTGATAACCTCAACCAAGACATAAACTGATGCATCCATTGTCATTCAATTTACCAAGCTGATAATAAACTGTGTTATCACTTCAGAGAAATAGAATTTCTTAACCTTGTAAAACACATTCCTACGACGTCCGGCCTAAAAAAACCGAAAAGGAAAATTAAAAGCCCTAACATTTTTACAATGCCATAAACAAGGAAAACAAAGCATACTTGAAGAAGGTTTAGTATCATCCACAACACCTTTAGTTAGGTCAGCACTGTCCCAAATAAAGACACTAGCCATGAGTCCATTTCATCAATCTTACTACTGCCTTCGACTCTTCTCCACCCTGCAGCAGCAGAGGTCAAGAAAATTTGGATAAATTCTTCCACCACTACATAAAAAAGGCAATGGGGAAATGTAAAGTGGAAGAGGAAAAAACTAATTATCCCACTAATTATTCTATATTTTCAGGTTAATTTAGAAAAATTATATTGGATCGGCCTTTGCAAGAGTGACAAAAAACTGACAAGTTTCCGTCCGTGGTTATAAAACTATATGCGATTATGAATATAGACACAATCTTGTCTTCTTCCTGGAACTAGTGTAATTTCTTTTTCATTTTTCCCAACAAACCCTTAGCCGATCAATCAAGAAAAGAAGAGAATTTGATACCTTTGACATAGAATTCTGATGGGTTCTAAGGCAACCTACTTTTCTCAATTAGCTCCTTCGCAAACTCAGCCCAAGCCTTATCCTGCGGCTTCGCAATCAAGTCCTCCAGTTGCATCACAATCCTCGATTGAACCGGTCCGATCTGTTCTTGATCAGCCTCACTTTCACACGCCAAATCCTCCTCCAGCAACAGTTTCTTCGCCGCCATTAAAGATTTCTCGTCACTCGTTCCCTCTGCCTTTGTTGTTTCCAATTCTTCGACATTTTTCTCGTTCAAATCCACAAGTTTCATCGACCCCTCGGGGCTTTGATGCGCAACTCTTTTGATGAAATGCCTGACAAACAAAGGGTTCGTGATCGCTTTTTCCACGAACATGAAAACCCCTTGTTTTCCACTCACGTTAGCGTTTTCGATGCACTCTTCCATGGCTGCCATGCGATGCTCGATGGAGTCTTGTCGCTGTTTTAGCTCCGAAAGCTTCGTCTCCATCGTGTTATAATCCTTCTTCAGCTTCTTTATCTCGGCCTCATCCGATCCGTTGGCTGCAAAATCTTGGCAAGTTGAGCTACTCGTTACTCGTTTTCGCCGCACATTGTCGTTGTTGTCGGGAAGCTTTGCTGCTCTTCCCTTTATGTTGTTCAACAAATGCTTGTTATCTGCTTGGAACCAGGGATTTTCATACTCGTATCGTGTAAAACCGATCTTCTTGAAACCCTTTTAACAGTTCAATGAGAAGTCCCATCAGAAATCAATAATTGGCAAACATAAGCAAAACCCAAATGAATCAAAACATGTGCGATATTAATTGCTTCTGTAATTCGGATCCAACTGTTGGAACTTTCAGAAATTCAAAATGAAAATTCGCGGTAAATGGTGTAAGGCTACTAAAGACCATGATCACCCTCACACTACCGAATGAAGCTACTGCGATAAATATGGTGTGTATAAAGGACCTCAAAGATTAAGGCAAGCCAAATTATAATGCAAGGTAGGTCTGATATCCTGTTTTAAGGAAAACAGATTCAAATAGGCCTTTACGTAGAGATTGAAGGAAAGTGGCGGAGTCAAGATTTGAATTTGGAGGTGCCATTGAAAAGTATTGAATACTCTTGCCGCTCCAAAAAAGAATGTCTTATCCGTCAAACCGAGAACCAATGAAGAAGATGCTTTTATTTAAACAAATTCAAACTTTAAAAAAAAAAATTAAAAGAGCTCGTTGGTGTCTAGCTAGCATGTTGTTCGTAAAAATGTTGAATGTTTTCAAACGAAATTCATTTGTAAGTTATCATTTTGTAGACTGGACAATCTATTTGGAGCGGATGAAGTATTTCCTTCCAAAAAACTCGTGTTCTAAGATCAATACCATACATTCTACCGAAAAAAAATACTCCACATGTTTTTACAATTAGGTTAGTCATCTATCAACAATAGTAAAATAAATGGCCATTAAAATTTTGGCGAGAAATTGGGACCCGGGGGTGGGCCGGCCCACCCTCAAAAGGCTCCCTTCTGTTGGAGGATTCATGACAGAATTTTTTCCAAGTCTTAGAGGTCTTTGTTTAATCCAGTGACATAGTAATGCATGAAATAGAAGTGAAGTACTGACATATTTATTGAGCTGGTAAATGAAGCTGGAGAAATTGTTGTGTCGAAAATGTTTGGGCAACAATTCCTTAGCAAACTTGATATGGTCCCAAATGACGATGCTTTTGCGGGTAGCACTCCATGAAATGAGTTCATTCGTGTTTGGATCATCCACCATTGCATAAGTTTTTGTCAAAAAAGGAGGCGGTGGTTGACGAATATGACAACCGCCGCGACCACCACAACTAGTACCACCACCACCGCTGCCTCCGCTACAACCACCACTACTAGTACCACCACCACCATTAATATTTCCTTCCTGTTTTCCAATCAGCTCTGCATTCACTGCCTTCTCCATCTCGGTACCGGCACCGCCACTGCCGCCGCTGCAACTGCCACCATTTCCTTCATTTTTTCCAATCAGCTCTACATTCATTGCCTTCTCCATCTCGGTGCTGCCGCCGCAACTACCACCATTTCCTTCCATTTTTCCAATCAGCTCTTCATTTGCTGCCTTCTCCATCTCGGTATGGCTAGAGCCACCACCACCATGAAAACCAACACAAGTGTTGGCATTATCAACCGCCCCATCCTTACACTTTTTTGATGTTTCTGGTTCCATGAGAGAGAGAGAGAGAGGGGAGAGAGAAATTTTTGTAAGAGTTAACAGGTTTCACTCTTGTGTGACAATGGGAGATAGACACACATTAAACAACACTCCTACTTGGTACGTACACTTTGTACCTTTTACATTGTTAGTTTAGGAAAATAATTTTGCACCCTCCTATGCATCCAAGATTTTTCGTCTTTATTAGGAGTAACATGAAATTGGAAAATTATCCTTACTTTTCAGTTGAACTCTTCACTCGTTACAGAAGGGCATTTTTATTTTTATTTTTATAACCGGATATCTGGGTCAGTTTGCATACACTTCGACTAATTTTAGGATCCTGACATAACCCTTAGTGGTCCCAAGATGAGTTTATGTGGATAAATGGAGTGCGAAAATTTTGTTCCAAGGCGAATCACCCCATGTATTTGTGTCATGTTTCGTTTAATTTGTTGTTTGGCTTTTCCTTTAAAAACAAATTCAAGTGGCCTCGGCGTAGATTTTCTTTTTGCGAGTAATAGTAGTAGAAGAGTACATTATCTAAAACTCTCTCATGTACATTTCTCCTATTATATTGATTTCATCAATGAAATTTTCTTCACAGTTAAAAAAAGAAAAAGAAAAAGTTAGAGATGAGAATGGAAGTGTCAAATTTTCGGGCCATTCCTTATACACTTGCTACAAAATGAAAAAGTTAATTTCCTAAATTTATCTTAGTAAATAGATGTAACAAATTCGATCCAAAAAAAAAAAAGGTGTAACAAAGTACCCAAATGAAAGTTTAACTATTTTTTTCCGACTAACATAAACTTATTCAACTTCAGTATATATTACTCTCTCAATCTGACTTTGTTGGTTCATTTTTGAAATCCGTGTCATTTTTTATTACTTATATCTTTCAATTTATAATGATTTTCATGATTTTGCGAATTTTGTATAAGAGAACTAATTGAGATCTATCAAACAATATCTATATTACATATTTTTTGAGATTCATATTCAATGTGGCGGAGGGATTAATATGCATTTTCGATTACACTTAATGTGACGAATAATTAATCCAAAAATTTCTAAAGAAAAAGATCACCAAACACCGATTCCGTGGGCGGAAGGAGGGTGGAGGGATTATCAAAACATGTATTGATTTTGTGGATCTCATACAATTCTACCAATCAAAAGTGAGGACAAAATCGAATTCGTAAAAGAAGAAAACCTATTTTTTTATTTCACGTATGATGATTGATTTTGGCACCCCATTTTTTAATAATCGCATTTCAATATTTGTCTTTTAGTGTTCAAAATACACCTAACATGAACACTAAAAGACAAAAAATAGATGTGATTAGCAAAATTGAAGTTTCAAAATCATTTCCCCAAATCTCTTGGTTTGCCAAATAAGAACATACAAAAATAAAATCTGAGAGAATAAAGGAGTAATTGATACAGGCCATGCATCTGCAGACAAAAAGGCAAAAACACACTTTTAAGTTTCCATTCCTCTGGGATCTGGGTCCCCTAATCATTTTCTTTCTATGGGCAGAGAAGTACAAATGCACATTGGTTTCACCTGAGGAATAAGAATATATGCCGTTTTAGTAACACTGTACAATGCACTCTTTATGCTCTTCTTTGGGAAATTTTTTTCAATGTGGAGCGGGTATAATGTGGTGTCCGTTTGCGCACAAATATGTAACAGACGGCCGGGATTGAAAATGTCGGATGAATTTAAAAAAATAAAAGGAAAATCGTGTTTTAATTCGGGTCATCCGTTATATTTTTTGAAAGCTAAATATGGGCAAGCGAGTACACTTCAACCATACCCACTTAGTACTGAAAAACTCCTCCTTCTTTGGAGACAGCATATATGGTACCCAATTGAAGATAATTGATTTGGCGTGTCTTTTTCTACCATTAATCTCTCTCAAGAAAGTAATTATTGACTGATCTTCGGGCAGTGTTTCATACTGGGCACTGTCATGTGATGAACACCACACATTTCCGTGTATCCCGTAAATGTATTGGGACATTACATGACAATACCCAAAGAGCACCAAATAATTTTTTCCTACTCGCCCCATAGAGCATCATTCTTGATCTAAGATATAATGATACTACTTTGGAGTAATGCACTCTCATTTTACATGGGAGCAACGGTGGACTTAAATGGGGCATGTTGGTCACTTGCCCTCACTCAAAATTAAACAAATTATTAATACTATCATATATTTGGCATATTTATGTAAGTTTCCTACTATAGCATAGTATATCTATTTAGCATACATAAATATGCAAGTTTATGAGGAAGATAAGTGTAATTTTACAATTTCAAATAATCAAGGAAAAAAAAAGTAGTGGCTTTAGTAAAAGGGAGAACTAAAATAATTTTCCTTTGTACATTAAGTTTCTAAAACCGCCGTATAGTTTTGAAGGACTGATAATGGGATGAAATTTATTCCCTTGTTTGATTCTTAGGTTCCGTTTGTTTCGACGTAAAATATTCTATACTATAAATTATTTTTCATGATTTTTTTTCTTTGCAAAAAGTATGATTTTTTGTTTTTATTTTCCTTTGTTTGGTTAGAAAATATTTTTCCTTGATTGAAAAAAGTTCCCTCAAACATAATTTGAAAAAACATAGCAAATGCAATACTCAGAATATAGTATATACAAATATATAGTAGACACACATACATACATATACACTCAGAGAGAAAAAAAAGAGAGAGAGAGATTCAGAGAATAAAGAACAATGCTAGAGGCAATTGTCCCAATCGAAACCTGACTGAATCAACACAATTGAACCCCTCTCTCGCTTAATTAGGGTTGCTATAGTGGAGAAAACACTCTCCCATAAGGGCTGTAGTGGGAGCTGTCGGCCGTCCATCAAAAGGGTCGAGGTAATAGGCCGATAAAAGGACTTACGCCCGGGTAATTGGGGATGAAATAATTTGTGTCCATGTTATTAAAAATGTTTTTACTTCCATAATTATTTACCTTTCTTTTGTCATGCCAAACAACGGAAATTGAGGAAAATATTTTACTTCAGAACAAACGGAGCCTTAAAGGACGAGAAGAAAAAAATTTAAAAACAAGTTTAAACTTTTCTTCAATTACTCCTTAAATTTTTTCTCTAATTTTTCTCTTTTAAAGTATGTTTAGAACACGTGGGAAGGAAGAAATGAAAGAAAAATTTGTTTTAAAATGTGAAGAAAATGTAAAAGAAAGTTTACTACAGTCAATACATTTTAAATATTTTTTCTCCTACCTAATAAGAGAAACAAAATTACTGTATTTAATTTCCGCCTCTTCACTTATTTTCCCCAAGCACCAAATGAAGCATAGTATTTTTCCCCCTCGTTTTCTCATTCCTTCACCAAGTTGCGAAACAGAGGACTATCTAGAAATGTTCTGTGTTCAGTTTTGAGCAGAAATTATAAGGAATGCAATCAACGGTTGAAATTCTAAATAAATTTATAGTCCAAATTCTAAATAAATTCTTTTCCGTCTCTTACGGAAAATAAAGTTTCAACAAAAACCTGCTTTTAAAAATAATTTTGAACAGTTGAGATCACACAGATTATTCACTGCACACCAATTCATTTTTTTTTTTTTTTTTATAAATAGATGTCCGAATTTACTTGCGCATGCGTCGAATTACCTTCGATCCCTAGAATCCCAACATGAGACCTTCGGAGAAATAGTCGAATGCATTTGGACCGGCTTAAACACGATTGGACGGCCAAGTGATGCACAGCAAGACACACAGTGACCCCTGGATCTCATTTGTTTTTTTATAATTGAATGGCCAGTCAATTTGGGCACACTAACAGCTCCTTTGGATCGAGGGGGAAGGAGAGAAAAGAAAGAAGAAGAAAGGGAAGTTGTTTCCCTCCTTTATTTGGATGACCAAAGGGGTGGGAGAGGAGGAGAGATGGTGAGAATCCGGAACCCCTTACCCCCTCTTTTCCCCCCTTTCCATTTCTCACCAAAAGTGACGAGATTTAGTGAGAAACGGAATGCCGGCGGCACGTGCGCGGGCCACCCCGTCGTCGGATTGTCGTCAAACTTTCATTGTTGTCTTCGTCTCGTCGAGGACAAGTCGGATCTGTGATCAAAATTCAGTTTTGAGGTTGCAAGAGAGTCGCCGAAGACGAGAAAGATGACCTGAATGAGAGGGAGAGAAAGTGATTTATCACACTTGTTTGGTTGAGACGAGAGAAAGTACTCTTCCCCTTTTTTTTTCTCACTAGTTTATTGGTTTAATTTTGACTTTATTAAAAAAAAATAGTTTCGATCATAATTTTATATTCTTCCATAACCGAGGAAAATTAGACGCAAAATTCAAATGCAAAAAAGAAATTGAATAAAGACAAAAAAAAAAAACCAAAAACCCAATTCTATAATAGCGTATTTTTTGGTAGGTGTCAATCGTTTTAGAACATTTTCATGTATGTGTCTATTCTCAGAAAGTTAATATTCAACATTTTGGCTCATTGTACAATTAAGACTGCTACATTTTCTGACTAGCGCCTATTTACTTGGCGCCATACGTCTAGCGTCTTCAGATAAGACGCTATTTACTTTCCTAGCGTCTTCAGATAAGGCGCTTCTTGCTAGCGCCTATTGATATGGCGTTATCTAGAAGGCACCCCTAAGCCCTTCCTTCTCTTTTCTTGCCTCACCGCCTGTAACTAATTTGAGGCAAATTTCG
The DNA here is from genome assembly GCA_022606695.1 of Vaccinium macrocarpon. Taxonomy (NCBI): domain Eukaryota; kingdom Viridiplantae; phylum Streptophyta; class Magnoliopsida; order Ericales; family Ericaceae; genus Vaccinium; species Vaccinium macrocarpon. The sequence continues at coordinate 6,645,173 of CM040173.1, read as the reverse complement.
GTTTCACTGGAAATGTTTCGGCTCCCAAAATCTCGAATATGCGATCTCTTCGAGGAGGAGCACTAGTTGTTGAGGGAAGATCAGTGATTCAGTTCTAGTACCAGTGGAAGTTGTTGACGAGCGATTAAACCCTAATTTTGTGCACACAAACGTCTGCAGTGACGTTCTCCAGATGTACCCTTCCCTAGTATGCATCTAACCCAGATGAATCTTCCATTACGTATGCAACATTGACTCTTTACACACACACACAGAGAGAGAGAGAGAGAGAGAGAGAGAGAGAGGGGCGATGGAAAGAGTGGGGAGAATGAAGCTGGGATCACAAGGTCTGGAGGTATCGGAACCGGGACTAGGGTGCGCCGGAATGACAAGTTCGGACAGCCAACTGAAGCCGGAAGAAGACCTAATCAAACTAATCCACCACGCCATTGACTCCGGCGTCACATTCCTCGACACCGCCGACATCTACGGCCGCCACGCCAACGAACTCCTCCTTGGCAAGGTAACAACATCTCCAGTCCGACTTTGTAATTTTAACTTGAGCAAAAAGCTTAACATTTGATATATTTGACGTCGAGCACTTCAACTGGCAAACGTAAATATAAACATTAGTTAGAGTAAAAGCTTGATTTGTGTAAAATTTTGATGACCTCATAGTATGAGTGAAAATTTGAATAAAACTTAATTCCATAAAAATTTGTGTTAAAGAGTGAAGTGGTATGGATTTTAAGGGATTTTTTACTTGAATTTGAGAAAAAAAAAAACTTCATTTGCTATGAAATGGACAAATCAAAATCTTCATTATTCAAGTAAAAGCTTGAATTTAAGGGATTTTAAGGGATTTTGAGTTAACGTATTAGAGTAAAAGCTTCATTAGATCCAACCACATTCTTCATTTTGAAGAAGCAACATAATGTTTTTTTATTTTTGTAGAATGTCACTCTTCCTTTTTGCTCCAACCCAATTCTTCATTTTTCCCCAACTGCACCGGCCTGTCATTTATACATACTCGAACTCTGAACCCCGGGGGCCTAATGAGCTGAGATGGGTCAAACTCTTTGCTTTCAGCACTGATCATGTCAACCCATGATTGATCCTGTTCTTCTTCAATCCATGATCGGACTCCCATTCCCGGCAGGCAAAGAAAGACAACACTATCAAAATCCCAATATTCCCAACACAATCCCTCCCAATATTCTCACCAAAATCCCCTCCCAAAACTCCTTGCATTTCTGTCCAAAAATCCCAGCCCCCATTTTCAGTTTCATTTCCAAAATGGGAGATCACACAAGATGACAAGACTATCAACATTCCACATTTTTGCAAAAGAATTAATGGCTGCTTGGGAGGAGGAAGATGATATGCTACTTTCGTTGTATCTCTCTAATAAAACCATTTTTTCCTAGTACATGGAAGAAGCTGTTTGGGAGGAGGAAGATGATACGCTATTTTCCCTGCATCTCTCTAATAAAACCATTTTTTCCTAGTACATAGAAGAAGATGACCAACCAAAACGTAAAGGTTTGATTCCTAGACACATTGTGATCAACCGTGGAAGGGAAGAAGGTCACGCTAAACTGTGCAGGGACTACTTTTCGGAGAATCCAACATATGGCGAAGATTTGTTTAGTCACAGGTTTCGAATGCGGAGACCTTTATTCCTAAAAATTGGTGATGGAGTGAAGGCTATGACAAGTTCTTCATTCAAATGAAGGATGGTATTGGTAGGCTTGGATTGTCTACTCTGCAAAAAGTAACGAGTGTCTTCCGAGTATTGGCTTATGGAACACCGGCAAAAACTATTAGAAGGCATAACAAAAAACCATTAGAAGACGTAACATGTTACACGGCATAACATAAACCATTAGAAGGCATAACTTTTTTCAAAATGGCATAACATGTTATGACTCTTTTTTTTTTTTGCAATGTCCTGTGTCCCCCAACAAATCATAAACCATTAGAAGGCATAACATGTTATGATTGGGATACACCATAAGGGGGTAACATTGTAGCATTTTCCCTTCATTAATGGCATGGTTGTAGATTTAGAGGGGGAGAAAATTGCCTTGCGAAATTTGAGTAAAAATTTGAATCTCCTTTGATTTGAGTAAAACTCAATTTAATGTAGCTTTGTCAAGGAATGGAGGGGATTTAAAGATTTTTACTCAGATATTGAATTTTAGAAAATAGGAGGTAAGCGTTGGAGATGTTGTAATTGCAAGACATTATCTAGCTATTACTCAAACCTATACTCAACTTTGAGTAAGATGCCCGTTTAGTGCGAGTGATATGAGAATTGATTAAAAAAATAAATAAAGAGAAAGAGGACCCTTGTTTATGTTCGGATGTGTGAATTAGGGAAGAAGTGGTGAGAAAAAAGGATATTATCTTGTTATGCTAGATTTATAGAATTTTATTTAATTTGAGTGAGCATCCCATTTTATTGAGGGATATGAGAATTGATGAGAAATAAGGGATTCATGTTTGGATTACAAATTAGGTGAGAAACGGCAGTTGAAGAAAACTCCTTTGGTATGCTAGATTTGTTAACAATTATTCAGATTTGTGTGTGAGAGCCGATTTGATGCGAGTGATGTCATGAGAATTGATGAGAAATAAATAGAAAGAGAACTCTCATTCATAATTGGATTACAGATTAGGCGAGAACTGGTTAGAAAACGAAACTGTTTTACTTTGCTAGGTCTCGAAAAAGTAGTAAGATTTCGTGAAGAATAAAATTTATCGATCATGTTTTGTTGAGAGTACAAAAATTGTCATCAGCATATGTATAAGGGGGGAAAAAAAAAACTCAATTCATATCTCATTACTTCTATTCAAATTCTTTGCTTAGTTAGTTAGTTATATAAATACGGGAGACTTGACAGTGAGGAAACACTACCATCCTTCTTTTTTCATGTAAACAATATGCCACATCATGTCACCTTCTTTATTTTCTCAGAGAACCATAAAAGTGTAGGGTAAAATGCTCATTCATCTAGCACTCCAATGGTCAATTTGAAGTTTAATTGCAAATTTAAATAACATCTCCATTAATCAAAGAGTTGTTCATTTGAAAGGCACAAATGGACCTTAAAAAGTTGGAGACTTCTTTTTAATTGATTTGTGTGGAATTCCGTTTGACAGAAGATTGGGTCATGGAGTTGTGGGAGTTTTAAGGCTTTCATTTAGTGTAAGATTTGAGAAACGGCTGGAGATGCCCAGACTATTGAAATCCTCCATACTCAGATTTTTCTTTCCTTGGTAGGTTTTACACTCGGATTTCCATAAAGTAGTTGTTGATGTTTCCTGAAATGTAGTAAACTAAACTGTCGAATTGTGATTGGTTTATGCACAGGCGCTAAAGGGAGGGATGAGAGAGAAAGTGGAACTGGCTACCAAATTCGGCCTCTGCTCTGTGGATGGAAAGCTTGAGGTGCATGGGGATCCGGCCTATGTACGAGGGCTGCTTATGCAGGCCGGCAGGCGGCTCAACATTGATTGCATTGATCTCTATTACCCGCATCGGATTGACACCCGTGTCCCCCATTGAAATCACGGTTTACCCCCTTTGTCTTGCTCTCTCTTTAGTGGGAATTATAGAGATTGTCCTTTCTGTGTTTCAACAATGTGCTATGTTTCCATATATATGTTTTGATCAAATGCATATTGTCTAGTGTCCACTTTGCCTTGCCAATGTCATGGACCTCATGGTTTTGCTGTCCTTTTCATGTTGACATCCATTGTCAATATAACTTAGAATCAGATTATTCATAGTTCATCAAGTGGACTAGGTCATCCTGTTGGTCTATGTCGCATGGTCTGCAAACAAACCAAGCTTGTCATGAATAGCTCGAACTCAGCTTGCTTGCAACTCATTTGGGCTTGTCCTTTGGGCTCATCCAATTGTGTATTGAAGCCAAGCTCCAAAATAATCCAAGTTTGATAATTCAAGATGTCTCCACAAAGGATTCCTTTTTGTTTTCTTTTGTTGGATTTCTAAGCGTGAAGCATCCCTAAGTGTTTCTAGCCACTTCCTCGTCAGATGGGAGAACTCAAGAAACTTGTGGAAGAGGGCAAAATAAAATATATTGGTTTGTCCGAGGTGTGTGCATCAGAGATCAGAAGGGCTCGTGCGGTTCATCCAATTTCAGCAGTACAGTTGGAATGGTCATTATGGACAAGAGACGTGGAGGAAGAAATAGTTCCTACTTGCAGGTGAGCAATCCATTCTGCAAAATAGAAGCATTGTAAGGTGTGTTAAGCAATTGAATGGTTTTATCTCATGGCCTTTGTGATGATTCAGAGAACTTGGCATTGGGATTGTCGCGTACTGTCCATTAGGAAGAGGGTTCTTTGCATCAGGTGCCAAGATTGTTGAAAGTTGGTCAACTGAGGATCCTCGAAAGGTTTGTGCATGCAAGACAGTTTTGACTTTCAGCCTGAAATACAGCTAAGGCAATGTTAATTCGCTTTAATTTCATTATGATTGTTTACAGTTTATCTCCTTCTACAACTTTTGAGGGATCGACCTAATGAACTGGAACACTTTACCCTGTTTCCAAACAGCAAGGGGGCTTGTGTCAAAGTTCCATAAGGGTAAACTCTTTTGTCTGGGAACCAAGCTTGTGAATCCATATGGTACCCTATTGGACGGGCTGGGATATCCGTTCTGTTAGGAAACAGTACAAAGGATGCCTATTAATGTTATGTTAGATCCAAACACAACTTGTATGCTAGCAGGGCATTCACAGAACATTGTCGTAAATTGACGCAAACACAAGGACTTGTAATTTTTGTGCATGCAAGACAATTTTGACTTTCAGCCTGAAATACAGCTAAGGCAATGTTAATTCGCTTTAATTTCATTATGATTGTTTACAGTTTATCTCCTTCTACAACTTTCGAGTGATCGACCTAATGAACTGGAACACTTTACCCTGTTTCCAAACAGTAAGGGGGCTTGTGTCAAAGTTCCATAAGGGTAAACTCTTTTGTCTGGGAACCAAGCTTGTGAATCCATATGGTACCCTATTGGACGGGCTGGCATATCCGTTCTGTTAGGAAACAGTACAAAGGACGCCTATTAATGTTATGTTAGATCCAAACACAACTTGTATGCTAGTAGGGCATTCGCAGAACATTGTCGTAAATTGACACAAACACAAGGACTTGTAATTTTTTTCGAATACATAGGACACAGACACATGGAATATACATGTAAATGGTGTATCTACATAAATGCATGCGAAATAAAATATGGTATTGCTAAAACTAGAGAGAAAAGTCAGGTAATTTTAACATTGTGCAAATAAGAGCAATGGTAACTAAATATGAACCCAAGAACTAATGAACTGGAAGCATCTATGCAAATTTGGACCCGACCCTTTTTTTTTTCACATTGCATTCTGGCCACTTGAGGTGTTATCGTTTCTCCTAGGTGTGTCCAGTGTCCGAATCAAAATGTGTCCAGAAGTATTTGAATGTCTCCTTACTTGAGACCAGTAGACTTTTGTTTGCATCTTAGGCTACGACTACGAGGACTTCTCCTTCTGCACAGCTGATTAGCTTTATCTACTAGACGTCTAGACTACTACCAATGATGAAACATTGAATCTTTCTGTGCAGTGTCTGCCGAGGTTCCAACCAGAGAATCTGGAGGATAACAAGACTGTGTTTGAGCGTGTTAATCAAATGGCAACCAAAAAGGGCTGTACCCCTGCTCAACTAGCCTTGGCATGGGTTCATCACCAAGGGAGTGACTCGTGCCCTATTCCCGGAACCTCAAAGATCGAAAACTTTGATCAGAACGTTGGAGCTTTGTCAGTGAAACTAACGCCCGAAGAAATGGCCGAACTTGAATCCATTGCAGATGCAGTTAAGAGTGGTAGAGATCCAGATGTGGCAGTGCTCCCTAGTTGGATGAATTCGGAGACGCCACCCTTATCATCATGGAAGGCTTAATGATCACATGGCTTAATGATCACATTCCTTTTAACTTCTCTTATTGAGTTGTTAAGGGGATCTTGTGTTTTTGTGATTGCGTAGAGCAGTGCTACTTACGCAAAATACTTATCCATAAACTGAAATTAGTGGGTGAGAAATTGAAATCAGTGGCTCAAATTCACCTATTGATTTCAGTTTCTGGGTAATAGTTCTGGGTACTTGGCATTTTCCAGATATCAATATTTAAAAGATTGTGACAGGAATCAAAAAAATAAAATAAAATTTGATCAAAAGCTGCATAAAATTTCCATCAAAGGCTAACAAAAATTCGAACCAAATGATTTATATCTTGTTTGAAGAATGACTAATCCTTAGTTTTCTAATGAAAAGTTAACCATTAATAATACAGTCTTAAAAATTAAAATAATTTATTTATTTCAAAGAATTAGTTCAAATTCAACAATTATCAAACAGTGGAAGTCTAGGAGGGCTAGGTTATTGAAGGTAAATGTGTCGATCTCAGGCTTTAGTGATTGATGCCATTCATTTTTTCAAACTTCGTTGGGATTATCAATGTCAAGTAAATTGAGTTGATTGAATATCGATTGATGCAATTATCAAGACAATAAGAAAAATATAGGCTGTCTCATCGAATGCGAATTCATTCCATTTATGTCTAGACATATACAGTACAATTTACAGTCATTTTTCATATCAATGCCCAATCGCTAAAATGCTCGACATAAATGGCCATTTATGTCTAGACGTATATTTACAGTCATTTTCATATAAATGCCCAATCGCTATAATGCTCGACATAAATAGCCATTTATGTCTAGACAGATATTTGCAGTCATTTTTCATATCGATGCCCAATTGCTGGAAATTTTTGGTTACCGAATGGGTACAATGTGGTCGAGTCCACGTGATAATTAAACGTTGCGTCCGGGCCGTCCAAAAGTGTATTGGACGATCTAGATTAAAACACCCTCTCTCCTCTTTCTCTCTCCTTTTTCTCTCTCCAAATCTTGATTGCCAAAAACCAAAATGGACAGCTTAGATTGGCTGAAGGAGTACCACGTGATACCCTCTCGGCACCGAAAAATTGCTCCCAATCATTATAACGCTTGACATAAATAACTCAATCGAGCTCGCTGCCCGTAGAAGCGGCCCATATTCTACACCATACAACCAACAACATCAACGTGCGCCCATGTCCAATCTCTCTTCCATGGATAAATTTGGCCTTGAGGAGAGATTATTCAGTGCACTTCTCCACCAAACATTGTCTTTACTCTTTAGACTCTAGGGCCGTTCAAGATTGACTTACACCAAAATGTATTTAACATTTTAAGTCAGTAAGGTAAAGACAGATCGTTCTATTGAATTTGAAAAATTTATTCGAACGACACCGACTTTAGAATGTCATTTCATGTTTTCACCTAATCTGAGTTTGGAAAAATTATTAGGCACGACCCAAACTAAAAATGTGTGCTCCCATTGCAGAACCGTCTATCTTTGTCTGTTTTTCTAAACTTTAAGTCAAGTGTTGCGCAACGGGGCCACGCAATTGTGGCGGAGAAAGGCCAGGGGTGTCCCCTGTACTACATTAGTTTTTTTAGAGTACTCGTAAGTCGTAGCATTAGCTTTGACTCTCACCAATCCTGCTATAAGAAGAAGACTTCCACCACTCTAGAACTGCAAAATGAAAAGTCTCCGAATAATTTTAAAATAATGATACAATTATGTCCGAAACCGTTTGATGCATGTAGACTTATATGCATTGAACGACTCCGAATGCAATTGTTTCCAGAATTTTGTTTTATAATTGTGTCGGTAGCATTAAACCATTACTCATTGCTGCACACGCCCGCGTCCTAAGCAATAGCAATGGCCTGGGGTTTAGACCGAAAAATAATTCAAAAGGCTAGCACTGCCACGTGATGTCTGAAGCCTCTTAAGTCTTATCCATCCCATTTCAGTGTAAGGCAATTCAAAATAGATGTGTAAAATCCCACCCAATGTGTTGATGATAAGAGGCACAAGACACTACGTGTTTGTGGTGTGCCTGAGGGGCACTACTTTACGTTCGGATGGGATCCCTGTACTCCCGGTAGTATTCAGAAAAGGAAAACTCTTGGAGTATCAAACATGAAAATTTTTCCCGAAAATGAAATTTTTTCGTTTTCTTTAATCACATTTACATACTAATATATTTTGGTTTTTGGGAAAGATTTCGCAGGAATTTTTCCTGTCAAATTCAAACCTCTTCGCAAACGTTACCGCTTCGTCTAGGTTGTGTTTGATTTGAGTTTTGAGTTTTAATTTTTGTAATGATTAGAGGAAAAAATAGAGATAATAATTAAAAAATAGGTATTAATGACCGGAGAGAGATAAAGGGAAAAATAAAAATAATATTTTAAAATAAGGATAATAATTGAATAATAATTGAGAAAATTGGTTCTTAAGAACCAAACCAAACCAAACCAAACAAGGCCCTAGCCTACCCGCCCCCACAATGATCCGTAAGAGAGACGCTGTATCGTCGTCTTCACTTCATACTATTCCATTGAAGACTACTCTGGCACTTCATTTTCTTCATACAGAGAGAGAGAGAGAGAGAGAGATGGGGAAAGTGAGGAGGATGAAGCTGGGATCGCAAGGTCTGGAGGTATCGGCGCAGGGACTGGGATGCGCCGGCATGTCAGGGTTCTACGGCCCACCGAAGCCAGACGAAGAAATGATCAAACTAATCCACCACGCCATTAACTCCGGCGTCACGTTTCTGGATACCGCCGACTGCTACGGCGCTCACATCAACGAAGTTCTTCTTGGCAAGGTCCCTCTCTCAATCTTATTTCTTAATTTCGTTTTCCCGAATTTGTATTTTGTTTTCCCTTTATAGAATGTGAGAGATTGAGCTGCAAATGGTTCGCCCAGCTGTTTGCGAGCAGTTCAAGACTCAGCTTTTTAGGACTCCGTGATTCGAGCTCGAGTCAACTCAGCTGGTTTCGGTATTCGAACACCTCAATGCTAGATGAGCCGAGCTCAAGCTCGATTACTTGGGCTCGACTGGAGAGTTTTGAATTGGACACTGAAAATATCAGCTCGGCTACTAATAAAGCAACCCACGCGAGTGTAGGTAAATCATCTGTTAGCTCAGTGATACACTATTTGACAAAAATGTGAAGATTTTATTGAGATACAAAGTTAGTAAGTCTCGAGCTTGTTTAGTAATCGAACGGAGCTTGAGTTAGGTGTAACTTTGGTTCTTTTTATCAAAGCTTGGCTCTTTTGTAGAGGCTCGGCTCATTTACAGAAGCTTGTTTAGTAAATGAACTAAGCTCTCATACCTCAATACTAAATGAGCCAAGCTCGAAGAGCTCGATTACTAGGGCTAGGCTCAAGCTAGGCTTGAATACGGCAAAGCTCGGCTTGTTTACTTGTAGATCATCCTGTGACTACATGAGTGTAGGTAAATCATCTCTGGGCTCACCGACATATGCACACCAAGTTCATTTAGAGTATTGTGTCTTTATACTTTCTAAGATTGGTTGCACAACATGCATGCAATCCCTTCATCCTTTGTTGCAAACAAATGTAGAAAATGGCAAATTGTAACGGAAACTTGTGCTTAGTTCAGCCAATTATACTTGCCTTGTTTCTCTAATTCAGTCATGTATCGAAATACATGCTCATGCTTATTCAGTTAAATTTTCGAATTGGATTGGTGTGCAGGCACTCAAGGGGGGGATGAGAGAGAAAGTTCAATTGGCTACCAAATTTGGGATTGTCACCCATGACGGAAAGGAGCTGGAGGTGTGTGGCGATCCAGCCTATTTACGGGCTTCCTGTGAGGCAAGCTTGAAGCGGCTCGACATTGATTGTATAGATCTCTATTACCAACATCGGATTGATACCCGTGTTCCCATTGAAGCCACGGTTTGACCCATTTTGCTTCTCTCTCTCTCTCTCTCTCTCTCTCTCTCTCCCTCTCTAACTGTAAGTTTAACACCCAGGAGTCCACCAACTAATCTTCAAATTATATTTCTATTTGATATAATTGCCACATTCCAACTTGATATGTCAGCTCTCTACAAGAACTACTCCAACGGATGTGTCTGGATCCCTATTCTGGCGGACTTTCCTTTTTTAGTATCCATCGTTAAAAACTCCACCAATAAAAACAACACATTTTGAAGAAAGTTATCAAAAAGAAGATTTGCTCATTAAGCTGTGGTAAAGTAGCATGAGAATCTTGTTCCTACTTCCCTTCCTTCTAAGTCTTCAACTTTTTTTCCACATCTGTTTCCTTTCTCAACAAGTCCTTACTTGTTTCTTGCCATCTTTTCACCAGATGGGAGAGCTGAAGAAACTCGTTGAGGAAGGAAAAATCAAGTACATTGGTCTATCCGAGGGCTCTACTTCAGTACTGTCTGCATCAACTCTTAGGCGGGCTCATGCTGTTCATCCAATTACAGTAGTACAGATGGAGTGGTCCTTGTGGACAAGGGATGTGGAGGAAGAAATAGTTCCTACTTGCAGGTGAGTCGTCTATTCTGCTAATTAACATTTCATGGTGTAATGATCAACCAAATTTTCTAATTTGTTCTCCATGTGACTGTTCAGAGAACTTGGCATCGGGATTGTCGCATTCACTCCATTAGGAAGAGGATTCTTTTCATCAGGTCCAAGGATTGTTGAAACTTTGCCAGCTCCTCTCTTACGAAGGGTATATACAAACAACAAACGCTTTTTGACCTATAGAAGAAGTATTAGTTCGGACAATGTTACTGTGAATGTTCATAATTTCATGTCTTCTTGAAAACGTGGCAAAGTATAAATAAAAAACCTTATGAGCTGACATAATATACCCATTTTTTCAAGAGGGATTGCTTGATAGCAGGGTTTTAGGTATCAGTATGTAAGGCAACATATTGGTCAATTAGTATTGAAATTTTGCACCCTTGATACTGAATTTGCTAATATTTTGGTCGATACTGTTAGATAGTTTGATAAACATTGTTGGGCCCATTTCCTAATAACTTAAGCTTCTGGGACAATTGGTAACCTAACATGGTATCAGAGCTCTGGTTGCAAGAGGTCATGCGTTCAAGTCTCTCTGGTTGCATTTGTTCTCCGTTTGCATTCTGTTTCTCCCCTTCGTATTCTGTTTTACTCTCTCTCTCTCTCTCTCTGAAAATTTGCTTCTCCACATGCAAGAGGAATTGCACGTGAGGGAGGGTGTTAGATAGCTTGATATACATTGTTGTGCCCATTTCCTAACAGTTGAAGCTTTTGGGAGAGTTGGCAAGATAATAGATACATGGTCGCATTGCATATACCGATAGATATCCAGATACTGCCTTTTAAAACACTGATGACTAACTCAGATTCCTTTTCTCCTGGAATTGTAATGTTAACAGTAGTTTCTGTCGTCTGTCCTCTGTGTCTGTGTGATCATGGAGATGCACAAGTTGAGCCATACTTGTCACTTAATGTTCTTCAATTGTACTGAACAACTTTGTGGTTAAAGGTTGACCAGGACTATATAATTTCTCGGTTAAACTAAATAGTCAGCTATACCAACAAATCAAACTTGGCTCACTTTCGCAAGACAAAATGTTTCTAAATGTCTTCCCTTAAATCTGACATGATTCTCAATGTATCGGCTCTAATGGGAATTTGCTTTAAATAGATTTGACTCTTTTTTATGGTACGCAAAGTTTGGTCGTCAACTTGCAAAGTGAATTCATTTGTTTTCACTAGCATTCTTGGTGCATTAAAATGAGTATAATGAGTGGTGCTACAATTATTAAATACTCTGATATTCAAGATCATTGTTTCCTTAGATGCTGATCTGTTTGGAAGTTCTTCTTTTCGTTTACTTATGTACATATAATGTGTTGGCAGCAAATCTCTTAATCTGTCAGGTTGATTCGCAGAAGATTTCTTTCTTTCTTTACTGCTGTTTTATATTATGCTACTGAATCATGCATGTCAATTTTTTTTTTTGGCAGTATCAACCAAAGTTCCAACCTGAGAATCTCGAGCATACTAAAAACATGTATGACCGAGTCAGTGGAATAGCAACAAGGAAGGGGTGCACCCCAGGGCAGGTAGCATTGGCATGGCTTCATCACAAAGGCGGTGACGTTTGTCCCCTCCCTGGAACCACCAAGGTCGCGAACTTTGATCAGAACATTGGAGCTTTGTCTGTAGAACTAACAGCTGAAGAAATGGCAGAACTAGAATCCATTGCATAGAAAGATGCCGTGAAGGTTGCTATGTATTGGGCATGCTCTTTACTTGCTATGTTTCAGACGATTCACCCTTTCGCTCTGCCTATGCATCGGGGTTTATAGTGGTAAAAATGTTTGCCTAAACCCACCCTGGTCTTGGATATTTGTCAAACCTACACCCAAAAAATAAAGATATTAGAATAAAAGACTATACAAGGTGGTCTGTAAAGCCCAACTGGCCGAAAATATATCAGAAGATTACGCTATACAAAGTAGCAAATATGTTATGTACTCTCTTCATTAATATTTAGTGAAAAATTGGCGTGAGCCGTGGATGTACCGTATTGGTAAATGAAATGAACCTTTGTGTCGTGCTTTGTTTGTTTGTTTTGCTTGATTATTCTTGGTAGGGTCGTGTTTCTGTGTGGTTTTAGGTCAAATCCAAACACCAACCAGAGCAGTTTGGTCTATCTGGATGCAGTTCTTATGTTCTTTCCAAATACTAAACAAGATCATAAAGGGGAATGTGGAATTTCATAGCTACTTGTGCTCCAAAATTTAGGGTTTTTATGTTCAGATCAGATGAAGCTGTGGAAAGCAATGGTACTTTGGCCTCTAGTGCATTTTGCAATAAAGGTTATTCGAAGAACATAGTAGGGGTGTAACCGGTTCGGTTCGGTTCGGTTCGGAGAGGTTTTTTTGGGGACAAGCTAAAGTAGAGCAAATATACAATCCAAACGATTAATAACTAATTGCCCAAGCTTAGTTTGAAAATTTAACAAAGCATAAAAGTTATATTCTAGTTTAACTGATTAAGATACTATTTAATATTTGTGAGTTTTAATCGAGCTGAACATTGTCAAATACTAGTGACTTATTTGAGATTGGTTTCCAAATTGGAGAACTTTCAAAAAAACTATTGTAAGTTAATTTTTCATTTGTAACAAAAGTGGTTTACTCAATCTAATCGAGTTGAACACGAAGTAAAAATTGGTTTGCTCAATTTAATCAATGATGGCAATGCTGTCATCCCTCAAACGAAAAATTATTACTTAGCTCTTAGAACGTCAATTGTTTCCAAGACATATTTTGTGAGGGTGTGGCTTCTACATAAATGTCTAATGTAGTGGAGAGCCTGGAGCATACAAGTACTCACTAAATAATCAAATCCCCTCCAAGACGGAGCTATATAGCGGGCCCACCCGGGCCATCCCCTCCATTTTGAATTTTTTTAATGTTATATAAAATATATTTATTGTTTACATAATTAGTATAGAACTCTCTAAAATTGTACTCAAATTTCTTATTCACTTGCACTATTCACAGCATCTCAAAAATTGATTTATATTTTCCAATGTATATTTTTTTATATATTTAATATGGATTTCGTTTGATAGTATTAAATGAGTTCTATTAAAGAAAATTTTTAAAATTACAAAAAATATTATAGATTGAAAGATTTAATAATTAAAAATTGACACGCATTCCCATAAATGTCCAAAAAAAACTTCTTATCTATGAATTTTAGAGTAAGACCATCCAAGACAAATGTGTAGATCCCAACCCAAGGCCTATTTTGGCAAAAAAAGTTGCCATACTTTTTATTTTGTCTTTATTTCATTTTGTTTTCCGCATTTTTTAGTTTTGCATTAACTTTTTGTGTATTATTGGTTCGTCTCGGCGAGAGTAATAAAAAAAATATAAAATTATGACCGAAGCTTAAATTGTTTTGAATAAAGACAAAAATAAGCCAAAAAGTCAACTTTTTACACCTTTTTCGATCTTATTTAAAAAATTGAAAGTTCTAGTCATAATCTTTTACCTTTTTGGATTCGTCTCGCCGAGACGAACCAATAATACTCAAAAAATCGATGCAAAATAAACAAATACAAAAAAAATCAAATAAAGACAAAACAAAAAGTTAAGTTGGTTTTTTTAGCCAAACTTAGTCCAAGGTATGAATAAGAAGAGGCACTAGACGCCAAGTCTATCGTTCAGCCCGAGAAGAGAACCTTGCGTTGGAGAGCGATGATGGGTCGAATAGCAGGCAAAGTTTCCGGGTCCAGACCCAACGTAGGCGCTGACGTTTGCGAGGTAGTATGTCGAAACGGAGGTAGGTGAACCCTTTCGTCCCGCCTACCACTCTCCCTTGACCTCTACTCTATCGAGACCCACTACTATTTCACTCTCACTCCTCACTCTCTCTCTTTACACTCCCCTGCAACTAACCCACCCACAAATCTAGAGAGAGAGAGGAGAGAGAAGAAATGGCAAAAGTGGGAAGAGTGAAGCTGGGATCACAAGGTCTAGAGGTTTCAGCACAGGGACTGGGATGTATGGGCATGTCGGCCTTCTACGGCCACCGAAGCTCGACGAAGATATGATCAAACTCATCCACCACGCCATCGACTCCGGCGTCACTTTCCTCGACACCTCTGACATGTACGGCCCCTACACCAACGAAATCCTCCTTGGCAAGGTATCAAATCAAATATCAATGGTTGAATTTAGGATCCATTTGCAGAACGGTGGATTTCAAAATCAAGGGATTTGACATATGTTTGTTCATTGAGAATAACTCGAACTTGGGTTTGATAGCTTGATAGGTTTTCAATCTTGAGTTTGAGATCTGTATTGTGATGGATTTTAACTAGTAACTATTTAACTAGCAGATAGGGTCCATATGAACCGAGCCAAGCCAAGCCAACCTTTGTAGCGTTCGAACTTGGTTCGTTTACTAAATAAGCTTAAAACTGGAGCTAACAAACGAACTGAGCTTTTTTGAGCTGAACCAAGCTTTGGAGCATTGAGCTTGGCTTATTATTACACGAGCCCAAATCTCGAGCTTGAGCTAGGCTCGAAAGCTAATTGAGTCAAGCAGAGCCTCGCGCAACTCTGTTCGGTTATAGTACTAGCAGAAATCTCATGCTTTGCACAACATGAGAAATTAGTGTAGGGTAGGTTCTTGGTTTAAGTTAAAATCAAATTAACTTGAAGAGGCAAACAATAACTAACAGTTGAATTAAGAACAAGTGAATCAAACAGGAATGAGAGAGTGCGAGTAAGGGGTGAAGGATTAGGCTAAATACGCAGAAAGAGAAGGCAGCAGTGTTCCATTCATTCCCCTTAAGATCATCATCGTCCTTGAAATCACAGTTCTAGATGAAACGTGGGCTCGCGAGCACTAGCAAGAGCAATGCTCTTGTTTCCAGGGCTCAGAGTCACTCTCTCTCTAGAATTTTCGTGGTCCCCAAAGATGAGTCAGAAGATCTCTCTTGGAATTTGTGAAGGAATGTCCCATATTTATAGGGATCTGTACACAATCATGGGCGGTAGACATTTCCCCAATAATATGGTGACACGTGCTCTTTCCGCATACCTAGGTGACGTGGGTGATGTCACTGGCCGTTAGGAAGATTCCATTACGTCATTCCAAAGGCATCGCTTTTCCTCATGCAAAACCACTAATCCCTCAAAGCCACCAAACCACTTGTATCTCCCCTGTTCCCGCTGTGTTGGTCATGGTCGCGAGCCCTTTGGCTCGCGCCAAGGCCCCTTTTGAGCTCGTATTGACTTCCCTTTCCCTGCCTTTAGGTCAGGGGTCGTCGCGAGCCAAGTTCATGTGTTCGCGAGAGCGTTCTTTGTTCCCCGTCGCGTTAATCTCCCTTGCTGAGAGTCTCGCGAGGGGTGAACGTCTTACGAAGGTAATGTTTCCCTTATTGAGGGCATCCCTTCTTGAAAATGATCGAAGTTTGGATATGTAATACCGCGAAGGCTGTCTCTCACGATGTCCATTTTCCCGTTGCTAGATTCAAATGCAAGCTGACGTGTCTCTTGCAATTTTTACGCGAGCCACGTGGTTATTCATTACGGGCTGGTCAAATGCCACGTCACCAGACGCGCTGACCTTTCCTACAATTAGAATCTTAAAACATCATACAAAGTCACATCAGATTGTCTGTTTATAAGTGGAATATGTATACTTAGGTGAATTTGGAGCACTACTCTATATTTTGCTTTTATCCTGTACTCTTACAAAAGGCCTCTTTGTTATCTACGACTATTAGTATTATGAATGCTATATAGTCTGTGGTTATCTTTTCTGTATGTTTACTTGGGGTGTGAAATATTTTGTTCGAGTAAAGGGTAGTACTCTAGTATTAAAGAACTTTTTGCTTGAATATACAACCATCAAGCTACCTTAGATAGTTATTCAAATTTCAAGCAACAGAACAGTACGGTATGTAGAAGAGGAACAAAGCCTAAGTAAGCCTGAAAATTAAAATCTGAAATGTTTAACTGACCTTTTGATCGGCATCGAGCAAGCATAGGGTGACACAGCTGTTATAGCTTATATCAGAAATTACTACTCCCTTCGTTCTCTTTTTTTTTTGTTTCTTGATATCAGTTGGGTTTGTTCATCAATTACAAAACACTCATTCTGCATAGTTGGAAAAAGTTTTGAACTTTGTGATGATCTTCTTGAGGATAACGAGTCAACTCCAAAACCTTAACTTTCAAAAGTTTGAATTTGAGGTAAATGCTCTTTGAGGTTAATTAAGTCAGAGGAGTATATAGTTAGTATACACATATGTTTCCACCTATACTCGGATTTAATAATCTAAGGCCCCGATTGGATGAGGTATTATTTTCAGGGGATAAGTTTTAGAGGTGGTATTATTTTTGGAGGGGGCCCAGATTGATGTGATGTTTATGGAGGGGGATAAAAAAGTAAATGGTTTGGATGAGAGATTAAACAGGGGGATAACTTTTGGCTTGGTTTGGCTAACTTAAAAATAAGAGGGGTGGATGATGGGAAAAACTGTTAAATGACTTATTTGCCCTTGTGGTGTACCAAACATTATTAATTATTAATTTAATTATATAATTAGATGAAGTAAATAATTTTTGTATTATTGGATGATTTAAAGTGTAATTAAGTTATTTGACCGAATTTTTTTTTATTTTATTAAAAAACTTTTTTTTTATTTAAACATTTGAATGTTTGGTTGTCATAAAAAATTGAAGAAGGTAATTTTTTTTTCATTTGTTGGCCTATCTTATTTATTAGTTTTTTTAATTACGTCAGCACAATGAATAATAAATGGAGAAACAAAGATATTTTATTAAACTCTCAAATAATTAATGCAAATCCTTAATAAACAGTTACTAGGCCCATATAAATTCAAACATATTCGAAAGTATGAAAATACAAACATTCATTACAAAAGACTAAGAAATTTAATCAATACGTTAATGTCCTTACCATTAAATTACAAGTACTTATGCGTACTAAAAACTAACAAATTTTCGAACCATAATTTGGATTAAAGTTGCCATTGTTGCACCTATGATGAACCATGTCAATTTGAGGAATGTTGTTTTCATTCCAACTCTTTGTCCTTCGTTAGTAATGCATCCTTCCATTGGGATAAGCATTGGTGCTCGATCTTCCAAATTTGGTTCTGCAATATTCGGCCTCCTCCCAGCAATGCTTTCAAAATAACTTCTGAGAGCGGAGTTCGCCTCCTCCCATGTTGCGTGCTTCTCATAAATAGCACCCGAGAACCCAATGACCTGTTCACTACAGCTTGCCCATGTTTCGTACACACCCGGTCTCCGCCCGACAAATACAACGTAGTATTACAATACATTACCAAATGACCACATGTATAGTACATGAGCGATGGGCCACTTCAAAAAATGGGCCAATATATATACAACAAGAATGAATCAATTGGCCACATCAAAAGTAAGGCAATTTTCCCACGCTTGCCTAAATGGGACCAAAGACTTCACCCCTCAAGACGGCCTCAACCCAAGCTTGCTTCCTATCATCATGAGTGTTCAAGAATTGGATTACCCTCTCATCCTTCTCTCCAATAATGGCAGCCACCCTAAATTGTTCCCCCAAACTAAGGTCAAGTTTGTCAAGCACATCCGGAATCGTCGCCCGGCGAGCGGATAACTCTTTCTCATGGCCCATTGCATTCGCCATTTTCTCCATGTGCACCAAGCTCTGTGTGCACCAATTATCCAAACTTTGACCAATCAACCCCTCATCGCCGATTCTTGTCCTCTTCTTCCCCTTCTTAGATGCGGCATTGGCCGGAGGTGTAGTGGACCTCGGGATTGACATACGACGTGCGGAGGGCAAGGGTGTGGATCCCATAGGTGTGGAGGTGCGGGGGGTGGCTTCGGTAGGTGTGGAGGTGTGGGGGTGGATCCCGTAGGTGTGGAAGTCATAGGTGTGGAGCTCGTGTACGATGAATTCACAAATTCACGACTAAAGAAGTCATCATACAAGTCCCCTCCCCCCTCTGCTTGGGTGTACCCTTCCCAAGAAGGATTCTCTTCGCCCATCTCCAAAGAATCCTCTTCAAGAATTTCATGTACAACTTCATTTCTTGGAGGCGATGCCTCCATTTGGGTTGGATCCTCCGCACCTACCCTAGTAACCCTATCCTTTCCGAAAAGAATTTGTCAATCCCCATAGTAAGGGAATTGCTACCCGTACACCTCTTTTGCCTTCTTAGGGTGGGCCTACACAAAGAATGAAAGTTTAGTATGATATCACATAACCTTAACTGCAACAATTAAAGTATTATGAGATACCTTTTCAAACTCATTCCACACATCCCCCTCCACATCGATGCGTTTGTTAAGATTGTCCCAACCAAACCCACTAAGTGCTAAAATGTCATATAGTTTATGGTACATTTGTCTCCAATATTTGACTTTAGAGTTAATGTGGGGGGATGCCTTAAGGTTGCTTTCTGGCAACACCTTCTCTAACTCCTTTTCAATCAAGGTGAAAAAACCTGGTCTAAAGCCATTTTCGGCACTCCACTTGTCCGAAATTTCATTCACCATGATTTTCATACATGCATCCTCTTCCACCTTCCTCCATACCCTATGGCTCCTTGGTGTCTTTTTGTTAGACACTTGGCCTTGTTGGGTATCCATCACTGCAAAAGCATATAAATTAGGCAACAAATATAAAAATTGTACTATATTCGAAGTTGGTCACGTTAAATGACCGTGGCACTACCAAGCAATAAAAGAAAGTTTTTTTTTTTCAAACTCCATAATACAAAGTCGTACAAATAAGTTCTTAATAGAAATACTTAAAACAAAGTTGTTAATACAAAGTCTCCCAAAAAATTGGTCCACAATCATGGTGGATGAACCTCTTGTCCCCCACCATTTGCTAGCCAGTGGTTGTACATGGTAGTAGCCAATGCATCCCTCTCCGCGGTCCATGCATTAGAAGTTTCTATGGTAGTAATGCGATCATCATCAACCTCGACTTCTTGGAGGTGAGCTTGTTCCCATTGTGCGTACTCCAACTCAATGGGATCATTGGGCATCTCTCTTTTAATGAGATTATGGAGAAGGCAACATGCCGTGACGATACGAGTTTGAGTCCGGATGGGGTAATATGTGGGAGACCTCAATATTGCAAATCTCATTTTCAAGACACCAAAGCTTCTCTCAATGACATTCCTAGCGGCGGAGTGCTTCATATTGAAGTACTCCTCTTTGGTAACCGGCATGTGACCTTGCCTCCAAATGTTAAGATGATATTGTTCGCCGCGATACGGTGCTAGAAAACCCTCCCCATTTGTGTATCAGCCATCGACAAGGTAATATTGTCCTGTAACCAAGGGAAGTTACGACATTGATGTAATGGATTCAATGGAAAGGTGAGGAATTTGAACATACCACGGGGGACTTTCAAACCATTAGGTCTTGCGATGGCGTCTCTGAGTACTCTAGAGTCAGTGGCCGACCCTTCCCATCCAGACAAGACAAAGACAAATTTTAGGTCTCGAGTACAAACACCTAAAACATTTGTTGCAATCTCACCCTTCCTTGACCTATAACGTGGCCTGTCTGCTGCCGGGGGATACACTGGCACGAAGGTCCCATCCAAAGCCCCAAGACAATTCTACGACAATTTGAGTAGGTTATTGCAACAAATTACATATGGTGGAGCTGAGGGAATAAAATGTATTAAGTAGAAACATTTTTAACAGACATGTACTTGAAACCAATTCCATCTATTGTCATGGTCATTCGCAGGTACAGGCTCGAGACTTACAAGGAGAATTCTATGAAGGCGTAAAACAACTTGGAGTACGGCATTGAAATGCCTACTTATGGTTTCTGTGGATCTCCAAAATTGATGTTTCTTACGCCGTTGCTTCGTATGGTGTGCAAGGATCCATAAGAAAATGGCTACCCTCTCCTCGACACATACGTACCGAGAGTCCCCTAAGCCAACACTTCGAACTAAACAACACAATCTTAAAAAAGTATGCCTGTTTACCCTCAACTGTTCGTGGCAATCAATCTCATTACCATTAACGAGTCTATTGACAGCATTGACTTGTGTCTGGTAGAAGTCAGGATTTTGTGCACACTCAAGACGGGGGTACTGAGCAGTGGATATGATGAACAGGTAAAGGCAAAACACCCCCATTGCAGCCTGAATGAAGGTGTTTAACGCAATAATTGCCTTTTCCTCTTCTTTCCTTCGTAATTGTTTTCTGTTCACTCTTGCCATCCTAAGGGCCCAACATACGGTTTCATGATGAGTATCACACCAATGACACACACACTAAACAAATTGTATCCTTTTTAAGAAGCAAAATGGGATAGCAAACCCTGGATTTGTACCAGTACATGAGATTGGTTGACCTACAGTTTTTTAAAAAAATTTCTAAATAACATACATCCCTCTTGAATTCTCCATAATGTTGAGATTGTGTGTATCTATATATATCTTTGGTGTATAATACACACACTGTATATACATACAAGAAAACCCTATATGTGTATATATATATATATATATATCAGAAAACCCTACTAAACACACACACACACACACACACACATTATACATACATAAACTGTATAACGGTACATAAATGCCTACATTTATCTATATATCTACTGTATATTTGACATATATACACTATACAAAACCCTAGTTCATGCTATAAACAGTAAAAACCCAACAAATCTCAACAGATTGGACAAATCTACATCAATAGATTGAACAAAATGTAACAATAAAGAGTTCTGTGGCAATTGAAACTTGTGTACACAATATATTTACCAATGTTTACCCATACCTGAGTGATTTCAACAAATCACAACAAATCGCACAAACCCTAGTCGGTTCGAAGTCACAAGAGCACACCATTGTATTTTGCAGCACAGATGAAGTATGCGGCGTGGTAGGGGATAACGAGGGTCCTTTTCGGCAAAAACCCTCCCTTCTACAGGGGATAACTTTTGGGGAGGGCTAAGGCGACCCAAAAATTATCCGGGGAGAGGACCTTCATGCGTAGAAGAGAAGAAGGGGTGAAAACATATGGGGGAGAGGATTCGCCGTTGCCAACAACGGTATAAGCACTGGGGGCCCCTCTTAAGAAGGGGTGAAAACTTATACCGGTGGTATATCCACCATCCAAACAAGGCCTTATAGTACAATAAATGATACTACCCTACATTCTAGAGGGAGATGGGGAAGGGGCTGGGTTTTGAACTCGGGTGAGCATGGGGCAAGCACATCACTCTTATCAACTGAGATAGGCCACCAGCTCGGACATATGGTCAGGAAAGTTAGAGATGAGAATGGAAGTGTCAAAATTTCGGGCCATTCCTTATACACTTGCTACAAAATGAAAAAGTTAATTTCCTAAATTTATCTTAGTAAATAGGTGTAACAAATTCGATCAAAAAAAAAAAAAAAAAGTGTAACAAAGTACCCAAATGAAAGTTTAACTATTTTTTTCCGTCCAACATAAACTTATTCAACTTCAGTATATATTACTCTCTCAATCTGGCTTTGTTGGTCCATTTTTGAAATCCATGTCATTTTTTATTACTTATATCTTTCAATTTATAATGATTTTCATGATTTTGCGAATTTTGTATAAGAGAACTAATTGAGATCTATCAAACAATATCTATATTACATATTTTTTGAGATTCATATTCAATGTGGCGGAGGGATTAATATACCTTTTTTATTACACTTAATGTGACGAATAATTAATCCAAAAATTTCTGAAGAAAAAGATCACCAAACACCAATTCCGTGGGCGGAGGGATTATCAAAACATGTCTTGATTTTGTGGATCTCATACAATTCTACCAATCAAAAGTGAGGACAAAATTGAATTCATAAAAGAAGAAAACCTATTTTTTTTATTTCACGGATGATGATTGATTTTGGCACTCTATTTTTTAAAAATCGCATTTCAATATTTGTCTCTTAGTGGTCAAAATACACCTAACATGAACACTAAAAGACAAAAAATAGATGTGATTAGCAAAATTGAAGTTTCAAAATCATTTCCCCAAATCTCTTGGTTGGCCAAATAAGAACATACAAAAATAAAATCTGAGAGAATAAAGGAGTAATTGATACAGGCCATGCACTGCAGACAAAAAGGCGAAACACGCTTTTAAGTTTCCATTCCTCTGGGATCTGGGTCCCCTAATCATTTTCTTTCTATGGGCAGAGAAGTACAAATGCACATTGGTTTCACCTGAGGAATAAGAATATATGCCGTTTTAGTAACACTGTACAATGCACTATTTATGCTCTTCTTTGGGAAATTTTTTTCAATGTGGTGTCCGTTCGCGCATGTTTGGTTGTCCAAATATGTAACAGATGGCTGAGATTAAAAATGTCGGATGAATTTAAAAAAAATAAAAGGAAAATCGTGTTTTAATTCGGGTCATCCATTATATTTTTTGACAGCCAAATATGGGCAAGCGAGTACACTTCAACCATACCCACTTAGTACTGAAAAACTCCTCTTCTTTGGAGACAGCATATATGGTACCCAACTGAAGATAATTGATTTGGCGTGTCTTTTTCTACCATTAATCTCTCTCAAGAGAGTAATTATTGACTGATCTTGGGGCAGGTTTTCGTACTGGGCACTGTCATGTGATGGACACCACACATTTCCGTGTATCATGTAAATGTATTGGAACATTACATGACAATACCCAAAGAGCACCAAATAATTTTTTCCTACTCGCCCCATAGGGCATCATTCTTGATCTAAGATATAATGATACTACTTTGGAGTAATGCACTCTCATTTTACATGGGAGCAACGATGGACTTAAATGGGGCATGTTGGTCACTTGCCCTCACTCAAAATTAAACAAATTATTAATACTATCATATATTTGGCATATTTATGTAAGTTTCCTACTATAGCATAGTTTATCTATTTAGCATACATAAATATGCAAATTTATGTGGAAGATAAGTGTAATTTTACAATTTCAAATAATCAAGGACAAAAAAAGTAGTGGCTGCAGTAAAAGGGAGAACTAAAATAATTTTCCTTTGTACATTAAGTTTCTAAAACCGCCGTATAGTTTTGAAGGACTGATAATGGGATGAAATTTATTCCCTTGTTTGATTCTTAGGTTCCGTTTGTTTCGACGTAAAATATTCTATACTATAAATTATTTTTCACGATTTTTTTCTTTGCAAAAAGTATGATTTTTTGTTTTTATTTTCCTCTGTTTGGTTAGAAAATATTTTTCCATGATTGAAAAAAGTTCCCTCAAACATAATTTGAAAAAACATAGCAAATGCAATACTCAAAATATAGTATATACAAATATACAGTAGACACACATACGTACATATACACTCAGAGAGAGAAAAAAAGAGAGAGATTCAGAGAATAAAGAACAATGCTAGAGGCAATTGTCCCAATCGAAACCTGACTGAATCAACACAATTGAACCCCTCTCTCGCTTAATTAGGGTTGCTATAGTGGAGAAAACACTCTCCCATAAGAGCTGTAGTGGGAGCTGTCGGCCGTCCATCAAAAGGGTCGAGGTAATAGGCCGGTAAAAGGACTTACGCCCGGGTAATTGGGGATGAAATAATTTGTGCCCATGTTATTAAAAATGTTTTTACTTCCATAATTATTTACCTTTCTTTTGTCGTACCAAACAATGGAAATTGAGGAAAATATTTTATTTCAGAACAAACGGAGCCTTAAAGGATGAGAAGAAAAAAATTTAAAAACAAGTTTAAACTTTTCTTCAATTACTCCTTAAATTTTTTCTCTAATTTTTCTCTTTTAAAGTATGTTTAGAACACGTGGGAAGGAAGAAATGAAAGAAAAATTTGTTTTAAAATGTGAAGAAAATGTAAAAGAAAGTTTACTACAGTCAATACATTTTTAATATTTTTTCTCCTACCGAATAAGAGAAACAAAATTACTGTATTTAATTTCCGCCTCTTCACTTATTTTCCCCAAGCACCAAATGAAGCATAGTATTTTTTTCCCCTCCTTTTCTCATTCCTTCACCAAGTTGCGAAACAGAGGACTATCTAGAAATTTTCTGTGTTCAGTTTTGAGCAGAAATTATAAGGAATGCAATCAACGGTTGAAATTCTAAATAAATTTATAGTCCAAATTCTAAATAAATTCTTTTCCGTCTCTTATGGAAAATAAACTTTCAACAAAACCCTGCTTTTAAAAATAATTTTGAACAGTTGAGATCACACAGATTATTCACTGCACACCAATTCATTTTTTTTATTTTTTTATAAATAGATGTCCGAATTTACTTGCGCATGCATCGAATTACCTTCGATCCCTAGAATCCCAACATGAGACCTTTGGAGAAATAGTCGAATGCATTTGGACCGGCTTAAACACGATTGGACGGCCAAGTGATGCACAACAAGGCACACAGTGACCCCTGGATCTCATTTGTTTTTTTATAATTGAATGGCCAGTCAATTTGGGCACATTAACAGCTCCTTTGGATTGAGGGGGAAGGAGAGAAAAGAAAGAAGAAGAAAGGGAAGTTGTTTCCCTCCTTTATTTGGATGACCAAAGGGGTGGGAGAGGAGGAGAGATGGTGAGAATCCGGAACCCCTTACCCCCTCTTTTTCCCCCTTTCCATTTCTCACCAAAAGTGACGAGATTTGGTGAGAAACGGAATGCCGGCGGCACGTGCGCGGGCCACCCCGTCGTCGGATTGTCGTCAAACTTTCACTGTTGTCTTCGTCTCGTCGAGGAGAAGCCGGATCTGTGATCAAAATTCAGTTTTGAGGTTGCAGGAGAGTCGCCGAAGACGAGAAAGATGACCTGAATGGGAGGGAGAGAAAGTGATTTATCACACTTGTTTCGTTGAGACGAGAGAAAGTACTCTTCCCCTTTTTTTTCTCACCAGTTTATTGGTTTAATTTTGACTTTATTAAAAAAAAGTAGTTTCGATCATAATTTTATACTCTTCCATAAATGAGGAAAATTAGACTCAAAATTCAAATGCAAAAAAGAAATTGAATAAAGACATAACAAAAAAACCAAAAACCCAATTCTATAATAGCGTATTTTTTGGTAGGTGTCAAAGAACATTTTCATGTATGTGTCTATTCTCAAAAAGTTAATATTCAACATTTTGGCTCATTGTACAATTAAGACTAGCGGATATTTAGTTGCCTAGCGCCTATTTAGTTGGCGTTATGCGTCTAGCGTCTTCAGATAAGACGCTACTTACCTTTCTAGCGCCTTTAGATAAGGCGCTTCTTGCTAGCACCTATTGATATGGCGTTATCTAGAAAGCACCCCTAAGCCCTTCCTTCTCTTTTCTTCCCTCACCGCCTGTATTTGAGGCAAATTTCGGTTTCACTGGAAATGTTTCGGCTCCCAAAATCTCGAATATGCGATCTCTTCGAGGAGGAGCACTAGTTGTTGAGGGAAGATCAGTGATTCAGTTCTAGTACCAGTGGAAGTTGTTGACGAGCGATTAAACCCTAATTTTGTGCACACAAACGTCTGCAGTGACGTTCTCCAGATGTACCCTTCCCTAGTATGCATCTAACCCAGATGAATCTTCCATTACGTATGCAACATTGACTCTTTACACACAGAGAGAGAGAGAGAGAGAGAGAGAGAGAGAGAGAGGGGATGGAAAGAGTGGGGAGAATGAAGCTGGGATCACAAGGTCCGGAGGTATCGGGCACCGGACTAGGGTGCCCTGACAAGTTCGGACAGCCCAACCGGGGCGGGAAGAAGACCTAATCAAACTAATCCACCACGCCATTGACTCGGTGTCACATTCCTCGACACCGCCATCCATCTACGTCCGCCCGCCAACGAACTCCTCCTTGGCAAGGTAACAACATCTCCAGTCCGACTTTGTAATTTTAACTTGAGCAAAAAGCTTAACATTTGATATATTTGACGTCGAGCACTTCAACTGGCAAACGTAAATATAAACATTAGTTAGAGTAAAAGCTTGATTTGTGTAAAATTTTGATGACCTCATAGTATGAGTGAAAATTTGAATAAAACTTAATTCCATAAAAATTTGTGTTAAAGAGTGAAGTGGTATGGATTTTAAGGGATTTTTTACTTGAATTTGAGAAAAAAAAAAAACTTCATTTGCTATGAAATGGACAAATCAAAATCTTCATTATTCAAGTAAAAGCTTGAATTTAAGGGATTTTAAGGGATTTTGAGTTAACGTATTAGAGTAAAAGCTTCATTAGATCCAACCACATTCTTCATTTTGAAGAAGCAACATAATGTTTTTTTATTTTTGTAGAATGTCACTCTTCCTTTTTGCTCCAACCCAATTCTTCATTTTTCCCCAACTGCACCGGCCTGTCATTTATACATACTCGAACTCTGAACCCCGGGGGCCTAATGAGCTGAGATGGGTCAAACTCTTTGCTTTCAGCACTGATCATGTAAACCCATGATTGATCCTGTTCTTCTTCAATCCATGATCGGACTCCCATTCCCTGCAGGCAAAGAAAGACAACACTATCAAAATCCCAATATTCCCAACACAATCCCTCCCAATATTCTCACCAAAATCCCCTCCCAAAACTCCTTGCATTTCTGTCCAAAAATCCCAGCCCCCATTTTCAGTTTCATTTCCAAAATGGGAGATCACACAAGATGACAAGACTATCAACATTCCACATTTTTGTAAAAGAATTAATGGCTGCTTGGGAGGAGGAAGATGATATGCTAATTTCGTTGTATCTCTCTAATAAAACCATTTTTTCCTAGTACATGGAAGAAGCTGTTTGGGAGGAGGAAGATGATATGCTATTTTCCTTGCATCTCTCTAATAAAACCATTTTTTCCTAGTACATAGAAGAAGATGACCAACCAAAACGTAAAGGTTTGATTCCTAGACACATTGTGATCAACCGTGGAAGGGAAGAAGGTCATGGTAAACTGTGCAGGGACTACTTTTCGGAAAATCCAACATATGGCGAAGATTTGTTTAGTCGCAGGTTTCGAATGCGGAGACCTTTATTCCTAAAAATTGGTGATGGAGTGAAGGCTATGACAAGTTCTTCATTCAAATGAAGGATGGTATTGGTAGGCTTGGATTGTCTACTCTGCAAAAAGTAACGAGTGTCTTCCGAGTATTGGCTTATGGAACACCGGCAAAAACTATTAGAAGGCATAACAAAAAACCATTAGAAGACGTAACATGTTACACAGCATAACATAAACCATTAGAAGGCATAACTTTTTTCAAAATGGCATAACATGTTATGACTCTTTTTTTTTTTTTTTGCAATGTCCTGTGTCCCCCAACAAATCATAAACCATTAGAAGGCATAACATGTTATGATTGGGATACACCATAAGGGGGTAACATTGTAGCATTTTCCCTTCATTAATGGCATGGTTGTAGATTTAGAGGGGGAGAAAATTGCCTTGCGAAATTTGAGTAAAAATTTGAATCTCCTTTGATTTGAGTAAAACTCAATTTAATGTAGCTTTGTCAAGGAATGGAGGGGATTTAAAGATTTTTACTCAGATATTGAATTTTAGAAAATAGGAGGTAAGCGTTGGAGATGTTGTAATTGTAAGACATTATCTAGCTATTACTCAAACCTATACTCAACTTTGAGTAAGATGCCCGTTTAGTGCGAGTGATATGAGAATTGATTAAAAAAATAAATAAAGAGAAAGAGAACCCTTGTTTATGTTCGGATGTGTGAATTAGGGAAGAAGTGGTGAGAAAAAAGGTTATTATCTTGTTATGCTAGATTTATAGAATTTTATTTAATTTGAGTGAGCATCCCATTTTATTGAGGGATATGAGAATTGATGAGAAATAAGGGATTCATGTTTGGATTACAAATTAGGTGAGAAACGACAGTTGAAGAAAACTCCTTTGGTATGCTAGATTTGTTAACAATTATTCAGATTTGTGTGTGAGAGCCGATTTGATGCGAGTGATGTGAGAATTGATGAGAAATAAATAGAAAGAGAACTCTCATTCATAATTGGATTACAGATTAGGCGAGAACTGGTTAGAAAATGAAACTGTTTTACTTTGCTAGGTCTCGAAAAAGTAGTAAGATTTCGTGAAGAATAAAATTTATCGATCGTGTTTTGTTGAGAGTACAAAAATTGTCATCAGCATATGTATAAGGGGGAAAAAAAAAACTCAATTCATATCTCATTACTTCTATTCAAATTCTTTGCTTAGTTAGTTAGTTATATAAATACAAGAGACTTGACAGTGAGGAAACACTACCATCCTTCTTTTTTCATGTAAACAATAGGCCACATCATGTCACCTTCTTTATTTTCTCAGAGAACCATAAAAGTGTAGGGTAAAATGCTCATTCATCTAGCACTCCAATGGTCAATTTGAAGTTTAATTGCAAATTTAAATAACATCTCCATTAATCAAAGAGTTGTTCATTTGAAAGGCACAAATGGACCTTAAAAAGTTGGAGACTTCTTTTTAATTGATTTGTGTGGAATTCCGTTTGACAGAAGATTGAGTCATGGAGTTGTGGGAGTTTTAAGGCTTTCATTTAGTGTAAGATTTGAGAAACGGCTGGAGATGCCCAGACTATTGAAATCCTCCATACTCATATTTTTCTTTCCTTGGTAGGTTTTACACTCGGATTTCCATAAAGTAGTTGTTAATGTTTCCTGAAATGTAGTAAACTAAACTGTCGAATTGTGATTGGTTTATGCACAGGCGCTAAAGGGAGGGATGAGAGAGAAAGTGGAACTGGCTACCAAATTCGGCCTCTGCTCTGTGGATGGAAAGCTTGAGGTGCATGGGGATCCGGCCTATGTACGGGCTGCTTGCGAGGCCAGCTTGAAGCGGCTCAACATTGATTGCATTGATCTCTATTACCCGCATCGGATTGACACCCGTGTCCCCCATTGAAATCACGGTTTACCCCCTTTGTCTTGCTCTCTCTTTAGTGGGAATTATAGAGATTGTCCTTTCTGTGTTTCAACAATGTGCTATGTTTCTATATATATGTTGATCAAATGCATATTGTCTAGTGTCCACTTTGCCTTGCCAATGTCATGGACCTCATGGTTTTGCCTGTCTTTTCATGTTGACATCCATTGTCAATATAACTTAGAATCAGATTATTCATAGTTCATCAAGTGGACTAGGTCATCCTGTTGGTCCATGTCGCATGGTCTGCAAACAAACCAAGCTTGTCATGAATAGCTCGAACTCAGCTTGCTTGCAACTCATTTGGGCTTGTCCTTTGGGCTCATCCAATTGTGTATTGAAGCCATGCTCCAGCCTGAATCCAAGTTTGGTAATTCAAGATGTCTCCACAGTGATTCCTTTTTGTTTTCTTTTGTTGGATTTCTAAGCATCAAGCATCCCTAAGTGTTTCTAGCCACTTCCTCGTCAGATGGGAGAACTCAAGAAACTTGTGGAAGAGGGCAAAATAAAATATATTGGTCTGTCCGAGGTGTGTGCATCAGAGATCAGAAGGGCTCGTGCGGTTCATCCAATTTCAGCAGTACAGTTGGAATGGTCATTATGGACAAGAGACGTGGAGGAAGAAATAGTTCCTACTTGCAGGTGAGCAATCCATTCTGCAAAATAGAAGCATTGTAAGGTGTGTTAAGCAATTGAATGGTTTTATCTCATGGCCTTTGTGATGATTCAGAGAACTTGGCATTGGGATTGTCGCATACTGTCCATTAGGAAGAGGGTTCTTTGCATCAGGTGCCGAGATTGTTGAAAGTTGGTCAACTGAGGATCCTCGAAAGGTTTGTGCATGCAAGACAGTTTTGACTTTCAGCCTGAAATACAGCTAAGGCAATGTTAATTCGCTTTAATTTCATTATGATTGTTTACAGTTTATCTCCTTCTACAACTTTTGAGGGATCGACCTAATGAACTGGAACACTTTACCCTGTTTCCAAACAGCAAGGGGGCTTGTGTCAAAGTTCCATAAGGGGTAAACTCTTTTTTGTCACGGGAACCAAGCTTGTGAATCCATATGGTACCCTATTGGACGGGCTGGGATATCCGTTCTGTTAGGAAACAGTACAAAGGACGCCTATTAATGTTATGTTAGATCCAAACACAACTTGTATGCTAGCAGGGCATTCACAGAACATTGTCGTAAATTGACGCAAACACAAGGACTTGTAATTTTTGTGCATGCAAGACAATTTTGACTTTCAGCCTGAAATACAGCTAAGGCAATGTTAATTCGCTTTAATTTCATTATGATTGTTTACAGTTTATCTCCTTCTACAACTTTTGAGTGATTGACCTAATGAACTGGAACACGTTACCCTGTTTCCAAACAGTAAGGGGGCTTGTGTCAAAGTTCCATAAGGGTAAACTCTTTTGTCTGGGAACCAGCTTGTGAATCCATATGGTACCCTATTGGACGGGCTGGGATATCCGTTCTGTTAGGAAGCAGTACAAAGGACGCCTATTAATGTTATGTTAGATCCAAACACAACTTGTATGCTAGCAGGGCATTCGCAGAACATTGTCGTAAATTGACAGACACATGGAATGTACATGTAAATGGTGTATCTACATAAATGCATACGAAATAAAATATGGTATTGCTAAAACTAGAGAGAAAAGTCAGGTAATTTTAACTTTGTGCAAATAAGAGCAATGGTAACTAAATATGAACCCAAGAACTAACGGCCTGTTTGTTAGGAGCATATAGAGGTGGGATATAGGAAAATGGAGGATATACATATCCGGCTGGAACATATACCTCGTTTGTTTACATTTCCTCTCCCGGATATATTTTGCCTTGGATATGCATATCCCTCAGCAAAGGGATTATTTGTAGACACCCCTCCCCCCCAGTCTAAATCTTATCCTGCCTCCGCTTTACCAAAACACCCTCGCCATAGACCTCTGCTTCGCAGGCAGAGAAAGAGAGAGGCGACTGAAGACGATGTCGGCAGCAGACCAACAACGAAGAAGACAACGACGTCATTGCCAGCACGGGAGTCGCAGAAGACGACCTTTGTCGCCGGCGCTAGAACTCAAGAAGACGACCATCACGTTGTCTACCAGATCCCCATCACCATTTCAAACTACTACTACAGCCATGGAAAAACCACTGATTGCTGTGATTTATCAAACAACTCCATCCATGTAATTATCAATCACCATTTCAAACCACTTTGTCTACGAGATCCCCATCCCAA
Organism: Vaccinium macrocarpon; assembly: GCA_022606695.1. NCBI lineage: Eukaryota > Viridiplantae > Streptophyta > Magnoliopsida > Ericales > Ericaceae > Vaccinium > Vaccinium macrocarpon. The sequence goes on along the minus strand of CM040173.1, from coordinate 6,613,480 downwards.
TATCAATCACCGATTCATGCTTTCGATTGTTGTAATTTTGATTTCTGCTTTGAGTGAATTTTGTTCTAAATTTTGGGATTTCTGATTTATCGGGATTTCTTTTTTTCTTTTTTCTTTTTGATTAGTGCCATTTTTTATCTGAGTATTATTGACAGAAGTGTTTTTTTTTTCTTTTTTCTTTTTGAGAATAAGTTGTTTAATAACCTGGGGCAAAATGGGAAATGCACACAATTGTACACTATCCATCCCCTCATATACCCCTTCTCCAACAACCAAACAAACACAGTAAATTTTAATAGTTCCTACTTGCAGGTGAGTCGTCTATTCTGCTAATTAACATTTCATGGAGTAATGATCAACCAAATTTTCTAATTTGTTCTCCCATGTGACTATTCAGAGAACTTGGCATCGGGATTGTCGCATTCACTCCATTAGGAAGATGATTCTTTTCATCAGGTCCAAAGATTGTTGAAACTTTGCCAGCTCCTCTCTTACGAAGGGTATGTACAAACAACAAACGCTTTTGACCTACAGAAGAAGTATTAGTTCATACAATGTTACTGTGAATGCTCATAACTTCATCTCATCTTGAAAATATGGCAAAATAATAATTAATTAACCTTATGAGCTGATAAAATACACCCATGTTTTTCAAGAGCGATTGCTTGATAGCAGGGTTTTAGATATCAGTATGTAAGGTAACATATTGGCCAATTAGTATTGGAATTTTGCACCTTTGATACTGAATTTGCCAATATTTTGGTCGATACTATTAGATCAGTTGATATACATTGTTGGGCTCATCTCCTAACAACATAAGCTTCCGAGACAATTGGTAACCTAACAAGGTATCAGAGTTTTGGTCACAAGAGATCTTGGGTTCGAGTCTTTCTATTTGCATTTGTTCTCGGTTGCATTCTATTTCTCCCCTTCGTATTTTGTTCTACTCTCTCTCTCTGGAAATTTGCATCTCTGCGTGCAAGACGGAATTGCACGTGAGGGAGGGTGTAAGATTGCTTGATATATATTGTTGAGTCCATTTCCTAACAGCTTAAGCTTTGGGGAGAGTTGGTAACTTAACAGATACAGGGTCGCACAGCATATACCCATAGATATCCAGATACTGCCTCGATTGTCCTCTGTGTCTGTGATCATACAAGTGCTTTTGCTAGTAGATGCATAAGTTAGCCACACTTGTCACTTAAAAAGATTTGATTCATTTGTTAGCATTATTGGTGCATTAAAATGATTCAAATGAATGGTGATATAATTATTAAACACTCGTGATATACAAGATCCTTCTTTTGAGGCTGATCTGTTTGGAAGTTCTTCATTTCGTTTACTCATGTACATAACGGGTTGGCAGCAAAATCTCCTAATCTGTTGGGAAGAGAGTGTTGCACCCTGACTCGCAGAAGATTTGTTTCTTTCTCTACTGCTGGTTTGTATTATGATGCTGAATCATGCATGTCAATTTCATTTTTGTTTGCAGTATCAACCAAAGTTCCAACCTGAGAATCTTGAGCATACTAAAGACATGTATGACCGAGTCAGTGGAATTGCAGCAAAGAAGGGGTGCACCCCAGGGCAGATAGCATTGGCATGGCTTCATCACGAAGGCGGTGACGTTTGTCCCCTCCCTGGAACCACCAAGGTCGCGAACTTTGATCAGAACATTGGAGCTTTGTCGGTAGAACTAACAGCTGAAGAAATGGCAGAACTTGAATCCATTGCATAGAAAGATGCCGTGAAGGTTGCTATGTATTGGGCATGCTCTTTACTTGCTATGTTTCAGACGATTCACCCTTTTAGCTCTGCCTATGCAGTCGGGGTTTATAGTGGTAAAAATGTTTGCCTAAACACACCCTGGTCTTGGATATTTGTCAAACCTACACCCAAAAAATAAAGATATTAGAATAAAAGACTATACAAGGTGGTCTGTAAAGCCCAATGGGCCGAAAATATATCGGAGGATTACGCTATACAAAGTAGCCAATATGTTATGTACTCTCTTCATTAATATTTAGTGAAAAATTGGCGTGAGCCGTGGATGTACCGTATTGGTAAATGAAATGAACCTTTGTGTCGTGCTTTGTTTGTTTGTTTTGCTTGATTATTCTTGGTAGGGTTGTGTGTCTGTGTGGTTTTAGGTCAAATCCAAACACCAACCAGAGCAGTTTGGTCTATCTGGATGCAGTTCTTTTGTTCTTTCCAAATACTAAACAAGATCATAAAGTGGAATGTGGAATTTCATAGCTACTTGTGCTCCAAAATTTAGGGTTTTTATGTTCAGATCAGAAGAAGCTGTGGAAAGCAATGGTACTTCGGCCTCTAGTGCATTTTGCAATAAAGGTGATTCGAAGAACATAGTGTTTGTGGGGACAAGCTAAAGTAGAACAAATATACAATCCAAACGATTAATAACTAATTGCCCAAGCTTAGTTTGAAAATTTAACAAAGCATAAAAGTTATATTCTAGTTTAACTGATTAAGATACTATTTAATATTTGTGAGTTTTAATCGAGCTGAACATTGTCAAATACTAGTAACTTATTTGAGATTGGTTTCCAAATTGGAGAACTTTCAAAAAAATTATTGTAAGGTAATTTTTCATTTGTACTAACAAAAGTGGTTTACTCAATCTAATCGAGTTGAACACGAAGTAAAAATTGGTTTGCTCAATTTAATCAATGATGGCAATGCTGTCATCCCTCAAACGAAAAATTATTACTTGCTCTTAGAACGTCAATCATTTCCAAGAAACATTTTGTGAGGGTGTGGCTTCCACATAAATGTGTAATGTGGTGGAGAGTCTAGAGCATACAAGTACTCACTAAATAATCAAATCCCCTCCAAGACGGAGCTATATAGCGGGCCCACCGGGGCCCTACCCTCCATTTTGAATATTTTTAATTTTATATAAAATATATTTATTGTTTACAGAATTAGTATAGAACTCTCTAAAATTGTACTCAAATTTCTTATACACTTGCACTATTCACAGTACCTCAAAAAATGATTTATATTTTCCAATGTATATATTTTTATATATTTAATATGAATTTCGTTTGATAGTACTAAATGAGTTTTATTAAACAAAATTTTTTAAATTACAAAAAATATTATAGATTGAAAGATTTAATAATTAAAAATTGACACGCATTCCCATAAATGTACAAAAAAAACTTCTTATCTATGAATTTTAGAGTAAGACCATCCAAGACAAATGTGTGGATCCCAACCCAAGGCCTATTTTGGCAAAAAAAAGTTGCCATACTTTTTATTTTATCTTTATTTGATTTTTTTTCGCATTTTTTAGTTTTGCATTAACTTTTTGTGTATTATTGGTTAAATGCGGAGAGGGAATAAAAAGTATAAAATTATGACCAAAGAAGCTTAAATTTTTTGAATAAAGACAAAAAATAAAATTAAAAAGTCGATTTTTACACTTTTTTTTGATCTTATTCAAAAATTAAAAAGTCACCTACTAATGATCTTTTACATTTTTGGATTAGATGCCATAGAATCGAACCAATATCTTCAAAAAATCGATAAAAAATAATCAAATACAAAAAAAATCAAATAAAGACAAAATAAAAAGTTAAGTTGATTTTTTTAGCCAAACTTAGCCCAAGGTAGGAATAAGAAGAGGCACGAGAAGAGAACCTTGCGTTGGAGAGCGATGATGGGTCGAATAGCGGGCGAAGTTTCCGGGTCCGGACCGAACGTAGGCGCTGACGTTTGCGAGTTATATCTAAACGGAGGTAGGTGAACCTTTTCGTCCCGCCTACCACTCTCCCTTGACCTCTACTCTATCGAGACCCACTGCTATTTCACTCTCACTCCTCACTCTCTCTCTCTACACTCCCCTGCAACTAACCCACCCACAAATCTAGAGAGAGAGAGAGAGAGAGAGAGGAGAGAAGAAATGGCAAAAGTGGGAAGAGTGAAGCTGGGATCACAAGGTCTAGAGGTTTCAGCACAGGGACTGGGATGTATGGGCATGTCGGCCTTCTACGGCCCACCGAAGCCCGACGAAGATATGATCAAACTCATCCACCACGCCATCGACTCCGGCGTCACTTTCCTCGACACCTCCGACATGTACGGCCCCTACACCAACGAAATACTCCTTGGCAAGGTATCAAATCAAATATCAATGGTCGAATTTAGGATCCATTTGCAGAACGGTGGATTTCAAAATCAAGGGATTTGACATAAGTTTGTTCATTGAGAATAGCTCGAACTTGGGTTCGATAGCTTGATAGGGATTTCAATCTTGAGTTTGAGATCTGTATTGTGATGGATTTTAACTAGTAACTGTTTAACTAGCAGATAGGGTCCATATGAACCGAGCCGAGCCAACCTTTGTAGTGTTCGAACTTGGTTCGTTTACTAAATAAGCTTAAAACTGGAGCTAACAAACGAACCAAGCTTTTTTGAGCTGAACCAAGCTTTGGAGCATTGAGCTTGGCTTGTTATTACACGCGCACAAATCTCGAGCTTGAGCTAGGCTCGAAAGCTAATTGAGTCAAGCAGAGCCTCGCACAACTCTGTTCGGTTATAGTACTAGCAGGAATCTCGTGCTTTGCACAACATGAGAGAGAAACTAGAATCTTAAAACATCACACAAAGTCACATCGGATTGTCTGTTTATAGCTGGAATATGTATACTTAGGTGAATTTGGACCACTGCTCTATATTTTGCTTTTATCCCGTACTCTTAAAGAAGGCCTCTTTGTTATCTACGACTATTAGTATTTGAATGCTATATAGTCTGTGGTTATCTTTTCTGTATGTTTACTTGGGGTGTGAAATATTTTGTTCGAATATAAGGTAGTACTCTAGTATTAAAGAACTTTTTGCTTGAATATACAACCATCAGGCTACCTTAGATAGTTATTCAAATTTCAAGCAACAGAACAGTACGGTATGTAGAAGAGGAACAAAGCCCAAGTAAGCTTGAAAATTGAAATCTGAAATGTTTAACTGACCTTTTAATCGGCATAAAGCAAGCATAGGGTGACACAGCTGTTATAGCTTATATCAGAAATTACTACTCCCTTCATTCTCCTTTTTTTTTTTTTTTTTTGGTATCAGTTGGGTTTGTGCATCAATTACAAAACACCCATTCTGCATAGTTGGAAAAAGTTTTGAACTTTGTGATGATCTTGAGGATAACGAGTCAACTCCAAAACCTTTACTTTCAAAAGTTTGAATTTGAGGTAAATGCTCTTTGAGGTTAATTAAGTCAGAGGAGTATATAGTTAGTATACACATATGTTTCCACCCATACTCGGATTTAATAATCTAAGATTCTAATGCCTGTTCGAAGAAAAATATTTTTACTTCAATGTTACTTAGAAATGGCTAAATTTTCAATCTTGTAATTAAACTATCTATTATGTCACATGTTTCCTATAGATTTTAATGACACTCCTATAAATTGATGCCACTTGGCACTCTCACACCTCCTCATTAAAACACCCTTTGCCATATATGGAGTATAGATTCCAGTAATTTGAATCCTTCTTTATTTGACATTATTACTCTATGAGAATGGCCGGAAATTAGGTTTCACAGTTTCATAGGGGTCTGAATGTTGAGTTTGAGAGCTCGATTTTATGGATTTGAAATAATGGGTTAATAAAAGAGATTTGAAATCCTGCGGGCTAAAGAATGTGGTTATACAGTGGTCCCTATGAGCTACATCTGTTCTGCTTTTGATTCACCCCCCCACTTTAATTTAATGATCCACTCTAAACCTATTCTATTTTTGTCATACTCATAGATTTGAAATCCATTGCTGTCCAAATGGACCCTTATTGATGTTGTGCAGGCGCTGAAGGGAGGGAGGAGAGAGAAAGTGGAATTGGCGACCAAGTTTGGGATCAGCTTTGCTGACGGGAAGAGAGAGATCCGTGGCGATCCGGCCTACGTTCGGGCTGCTTGTGAAGCTAGTTTGAAGCGGCTTGATATTGATTACATCGATCTTTATTATCAGCATCGGATTGACACCCGTGTTCCCATCGAAATTACGGTTTGACCCCCTTTGTCTTTCTCCAATACTTATAATGGAGTCTAATATTATGTTGGAAAATGCTAACGTGTGCCCATGTTAAGGTTGAAAAACTGTTGAAATGTGTGAAAAATGTATAAGAATATGTGAAAGTGTATTGAAAAGTGTAAAAGGTGTATTGGAGAGTGTGTTTTTTTGTTTGTTTGTGTGCTTATTTTGTGCCCATTGGGCACACGTTAGCAAGACCCTATTGTGTTTATGCTTGTTGCGTAATGTGATGGTGTTCCATTGACATTTCTAGTAGGGACTTGAGTTAGAATGAAATGAGAAGGAAACATTTCATTAACAGTCAGACCAATAAAAGGGGCCAAATTGTATTACTCCCTTAAGATTAATACACGTGGTTAAGTTTTCAGAGAAGCTGTTTCTTAAACCAAACATCATTATCTACTATATTTGTGAAACTAGTGTAAAAGAGTAAGATACTAAGATTGGATGCAAAAACTCATTTTTTTTTAATGTTTTTATTTGTGCTGTTGATGGGCACCAAAGTTTTGGAAAATTTTCCGTTACACTTGTTTCGAGTTCAGATTTTTAATGACACTCAAGTGGCACCAGACATCTTTTTTTACTAGGAACATGCTTTCGCAATTCTTTCCCTGATGCAGCCTTGCCAAATTGGAAAATGATAGTTGCGTTCATGAACCTTTCCAATTTGAACTGTTCACGTGTGATCTGTTTCTTGTATAATAACTTAATAGAAAACCTTCCCATTGAGAAAATTAGGTTGAACAAGATCTTAGCTTGCAAGGTCATATTTTTGCTTTTTCAAAGGATGATACTGATTGCGGATCCGTATGTGGTAGACTGTAAATGTAAATAGTGGGGTCATTTTCTTGTCGTTGAGTTGAGTTGATATGCTTGTATCTTTAAGGCGATGTATCTAGATTAATGCTTGTCATTGAGATTGAGTTGAGTTTATATGCTTGAAGTTTTGTGCCTGTCATGCTACTTCGAAACATGGCCTTCTTTGACACCATATTTGATCTTTTTATTTATTTATTTTTAAAACAGCAATATTCTTTTATTGTACTATCATTATGCTGTGGTCAAGTTGCACACAAACCTGTTGCTACTTTCTTTACTCTAAAATATACAAGTTTTTGCGTCCACAGTAATTTCATTGTTTGCTCTTTTATTTTATATCTGAACAAGCTTTGTGCAGGAGTTCCTAATTTGTTCGCTTCATTGGCCAGATGGGAGAACTGAAAAAACTGGTTGAAGAGGGTAAAATAAAGTACATTGGTCTATCTGAGGCCTCTCCTGCAACAATCAGAAGGGCTCATGCTGTTCACCCAATCACGGCAATTCAGTTGGAATGGTCTTTATGGTCAAGAGATGTAGAGGAAGAAATAGTTCCTACTTGCCGGTGAGGCATCTATTCTTGCTAAATTACATTCTTGGGAGTAATGAAAAAATCAAAGAACTAATTTCTTCTCCCCTTGTGACTCTTTAGAGAACTTGGCATTGGGATTGTTGCATACAGTCCATTGGGGAGAGGATTCTTTTCGTCAGGTCCCAAGATGGCTGGAAATTGGGCAGCTGGCGATTTTCGACAGGTTTGCACTCAGTACACATAACTTTTTACTTTGAGATTGCCATATAGGGCTAGGAGGAGTCATGATAGTCATTATAATGTTACTGTGACTGGCCAGAACATCATCTCTCTGCAAACTTGAGCTGATAAATGATCTTATGAGCTTATAATTTACCTTGTAGTTTACATGAATTTTGTCCTTGAATTGTGATTTTTGTCTTGCTCTCCCTTGTTTTGAAGTATAGGTTCACTTTTGTTTAAAGATGCATAAAGTCAGCACAGTTATTATGTAAATGTCCTTTATTTTTGTTTTGAACCACATTCTGGTTTAAAATTTTACCATGAGCTTTCTCAACAGTGTTTGTATTGGAACTTAGAAGTCAGAAAGAGATGCAGAAACAGATGGATCTACCTTATCTGTTGCAGTACATTTGGAATAAAACAGAGAGAATAACAGGCTCCTCCATGAACAACGATATTCTCCTGGAGTAATCACGCAATGCTGGGTATCACTCTAGAATCCACTGTAAAAAGGGTAACCCTTTTTCTGGGTAATCCTAATTTTTTTTTAAGGAAAGAATGATACAATGAATAAGAATGGCATACCCTCAAAATTACTGTAGATGCTAACTACCGACCTAGGAACAATTTGTCATTGAAAGAGGGATTCGCCAGGAGTGGCATATAGCTAGGTGAAGTCTTTACGGTAGAGAATTGAGAACCTTTGATCCTTACATCAAACCTAAGCTTGTGAACTACATTGGAAGTTGGCCTTGGCAGGCTTGCCCTGTGTTCTTGCCGTGGCAGAGAGATGGAGATAGGGGAAAAGTGAAAACCATTGTATAATTATCTGATGGGAGTTCAAAGTATATAGACACATAAAGATAATTAACTTTTCATACCGACGTATCTTGGATTGGAATTTACGTCAAATGGGCATGACTCGTGGGTCTTGCCACCACGGGCACTCACATTCGCATGTTTCGCCAACTACTTGCCGCCTATAGGTATCTGTTTATAGATGATTGACATAAGGATTAATTTTAGGCCCTACTTGCTGCTTTTTTCCTTTCATTTTAAGAATATTGATTTCTTGTCAATACCGGTATTAACGCCATTAGATACATCATTGCCATCACGGTATGTATTAGACCCTTTTCCTTAGTAGTGGCTAGCTCTATTCACAACTTCCTCACTTCCTATCATGCACATAATCATACCATGTTGAAAACAAAATCATCCGGATAGTTGCCTTCCGTCCTCCAACATATCATGTTCCCGAGAAAGACAACATTTTTTGCTGCATCACGATGAGGAAGAATATTTGTGTCGTTGCTTGTTTAGATCCTGTGTATTATATGATATATCCTTCTTGTTGCTGAACCATGTTTATCCTTGATCACAGCAACTACCGAGGTTCCAACCTGAGAATGTAGAGCATAACAAGACCATGTTTGAACGGGTTAACGAAATGGCAGCAAAGAAAGGGTGCACCCCTGGCCAACTAGCACTAGCATGGGTTCATCACCAAGGTGCCTGTCCCATTCCTGGCACTACCAAGGTGGAAAACTTCAATCAGAATATTGGAGCATTGTCCGTAAAACTAACCCCTGAAGATATGGCTGAACTCGAGTCCATTGCCTCAGCCGATGCAGTTAAGGGTGATAGATATGGAAGCTCGATGGCTACTTGGATAAATTCAGACACTCCGCCCTTAGCCTCATGGAAAGCTGAATAAATACGTAATTCCTATATGACGAAGCACAACGGCGTGAACTTCACGAAAAGACATTTATTGGAATTGTGGAAATTGCTCTGATCCGAGAATTTTGTTGCCTTTAGGTGCGAGTTATAGCTAGTGAAATAAATAACATTCCAATAAACGCATAACATCGATATGTTTGTGCTATTTGTTTAATTTGGAGTTGTAAGAGAACTTAGTTTTGTTCTTGTCTCTCAGATGTTGAGGAAGAACAACGGACAATAGCCTTAAGGCAAGCCGGATCACGGTTTTAACTTCCTTGGATTGCGCCAATCTCTCGAGTGAAGGAAAAAACTGTGAATTTCCGAAAGTTGGATCGTTCCGATCTCCTAAAGAATGGATCAAATTTCAGCATCCTGTTGATTTTTTTTTGTGGACATGTGAAAATACTGGATTTTCCATTTATCGTATTAAGTTTTTCCAAGCAAATTATTTGTTGTTCGTGAAACAAATAAGTTGATTAGACATTGATATCTTGATGATTAATGACCTTCTTAAGACAAATTAAATTTAACAGAAACTTTATTCGAGAGGATATCGTTACCAGAGAGAATATATTTAAAATCGAAACAAACGAGCTAAAAAAATAACATTGGCATTAAAAACTTGGAACCCTTGAACAGGAAATTCGTAGCTAGCCAAGTACAATGTTATTCTATTTATTTATTTTTTTGTGGTCTTGTAAGGCATTTTTATGTGTAATTTTTTCACTAAAAGACAAAAAACGGGTGCAATTATAAAAAAAAAAAGAGAAGGTGTATGGAAAATCATTTATATTTATTAATAATTAGTAATAGTTATATAAAAAAATATACATATTGTTGACAAAACAAGATATTGAGCATGTTTATTGTATCCTCTCTTTCCCTTAATGTTACTCCTTTCGGAATTAATTTTTTTTTTTTTAGTAGACGTGCATTTTAAGTTAGTTTTTGGTCTATATTATTTCCTCTTAATTCTCATCTTAAATAGTTACATATCTTTATGAATCACTTATAAAGATTAGATATTAAAAAAAAATTATGTTTTGAGTTTTTTTTTTTTTTTGAATTCTTTTTGTATCAAGCTTTGAGTATCCAAACCTAGGAATTGAGATGGGCTGTGCGTTACCTAACTGAAAACCATAAAAACAAAGCCATTAGATTCTCATGAAATCATGTAATGAATCTGATTGTCAAAAGAAGTTATGCTAAGGTATTTGATGAAAATCAGCAAATACCACGAAACATTATGTTCTCGATTGAACTCAATGACATCAAATTATTCATGTAAATCCAAATGATTTCCTCTCATTTGTTTAGAAAGAACTACCAATATTTTAAGATCTTTGGTCGCATGATCGATTCCAATCGACAGTGATTTGTTCTTGGATCATCTCATCTCAAGCAAACAATGGTGGCGTTGTAGACACCCCGATTTTGAACCCAGGATACGCTCGAGCATTCCCAATGATGAGAACGAACCAATCATAACTGCTCGAAACTTGTGAAGATAGCTTGAATGTGTTCAAAATCAACCAAACACCTCCAAATAACCCAAGAAAAACCAAGCATTGTTGAACCAAGTTAAACCAAAGAATCTCGCCACCAAGAGCATGGCCTTTCCAAGCTTGAGACCTTGGAAGCCAACCCATGAGGCACCTTGGCGCCAAGCCCGCGGCGTTGGCCTTTCAAACTCAACTCGTCCAGGGAATTTGCAGAGTATCTAATCATGAGATTTCATGCGGGGGCGTCTAACCAACCACTTCCATAATATTGTTCACGTGAATACCCCCCTACATTGCTATTTTCTACACCTAAAACTACACCTAGAATACAAACCCTCTCTCTCTCTCTCTCTCTCTTCTCTCTTTCCCTCCACTCACTCTATATAAACAGCCCACTACCCCTTAGTTTTAGGTTCACCATTTTCATACCCCAGTGCACTACATTCCCAGTAATCGTCCTTCCCCTCTCTCTCTCTACAAAACCACTTTTCTCATCAAAACCACTTACCAAAAACCATCTGCTAAACCCAAAATTCAACTGATATTCATCAATTAGCTTCACAATCCCGATCATCCATCCATAAAATTGGTCAGAAACACCCACAATTGCTCATCCTTCAACCCACAATCAAGTTCAAGCCTTCAATCAAGTGTAAAAGGTAGTTTAACAAGTGATTTTCACTGTTTTGGTTCATCTGAGGGTGACTAGTGGGTTCAATTAAGTTCTTTATACTTTAATTGAACTCACGAAGGTCAGAAAGTTGTTCAAAGACATTATCAAAATCTGCAGGTGAAATTGGGGTTGAGCGCTCAAGCCCATAGCCTTGAGCGCTCAAGCTCAACCCTGTACAGTTTTCTGTTTTATCAAGTTTCGAGTTTGCTGTTGGTTCTGATTGTCTTTTAATAGTTAGCCGTGGTATTTTAGTTCTCAGAAATTTCATGTTTTTACTTCAAAACCATTTGCATGAGCTTAAATTAGATATTTTATGACAATCAAATTCCAAAGTCTCTAAAAATCTTGTGTACGGGTATAAAACAGTGTCTTTGGTACCTCTTTCACTCTCATATTATGCATTTATGGTCCGGAGAATTATCCAAAACCCTTTTTATTGATGAAAACTAGAAGATCACTTAATGGCTTGAGCGCTCAAAGCCATCCACTTGAGCGCTCAAGCTGTTCTTGAGCAGATTGTTGGTTCTTGGATATTTTGATGATGGATCATGGTTTATTCAAGTTTAAGTGTGTGTGTGGTTTTATTGTTGTGATTACAGTCTGGATTCCTTCTTTTCAAAGTATTTTCTTTGTTAAAATACCGTAATTTTCCTCTTTTATCATTATTTATGAGATCAATCTGTTCATTCTCATCTGATTTCCATGAAAAACACTCTGTTGATGTTTGATCTTACAAATAATGACTAAAGAAGTGGTGGAAAAGCTAAAAATCATAGAAGCTGGAAATGGACTTGAGCGCTCAAGCCATGATCTTTGAGCGCTCAAGCCAATTCTGAGAGGTTAAGCGCTCAAGCCAATTCTGAGAGGTTAAGCGCTCAAGGTGTCACTGTTAAGCGCTCAACCCTTATGTTGGAATCCAGATTGTATACTAGATTATTAAACTTCAAGCTAGTGGTTCTTTGAATTATTAGCCCAATTTTTTATTGTTGTTCATCTTTGTAAATATTCGTTGTAATAATTCTTTATTGTTATCATCCCCATGTAAATCACGCGCACAAGCATCCACATTAAATTTGCATGTTTGTATTTTCTTATTGTTAATGTGATTCTCATCCCCAATTCCCCATTTTTGTGATTAAATCAAGTTTCAAACATTTTCAAAATCCCATGAAATATTGAGTAGAGACCGGTTCACGGACCGGGCGAGAGGGGTGCCATAAAACCCTTCCCCTCTCGTAATCAAACCCCCGAATCCGAGAAATTTCTGGTTTCGTAGTGATCAGTAAAATCTTTTCAATTGGCAAACGAGTCATATTTTTATCGGTTTCTGGATTCCGACCTCAAATCTTGGGTGGCGACTCTAACAAATCACAAACTTTTTCGTGCGCGACGCAACACAATCTCAGTGGGCCGTCCATAGGCGTCTCATCGATAATGATTTATTCCAACACCGCACACAATTACACCAATACTTTTACACACACTCATATTGGGACCCACACAAACTACGCGGCCCATATATTAATGTGAGTGTTCGTGAGAATTTGTGTAGTTGTAGAATTAGTATCGTTTCCAGAGGCAACTTGGAGTACATAATTTTTGTCATAGAAATTACTCCCTCCGTCCTTTTTTTAGTATAGACATTTTTATTTTGGGTTGTCCCTTAACAAGTGTGGTTTGAAAAGTTAATGGGTAAAAGTTCATACAATTATCATTTTGCCCTTTTGAAAAATTAGTGGGTGAAGAGTTAATTGGTAAAAGTGGAGAATAATTTGGGAAAATAGAGATAAAAATTGATGTAAAAAGTGTAAAGAGAAGGAAAAAGTTAATGTGAAATATGTAATGTTGATGTTTCTTTAATAAGTTAGATTTACAAAGTAACACATTTGAAAAGGAACGAAGGGAGTATACAAATCAGTTGATTTATGGATGATTGAAGCTATTCATATTTTTTTAAATAGTACTGTTCTATTGTACTTTATAAAAAAATCAGCTCAATCGAATATCGGTAAATGCTCCATCGAAAAATTTCTCACACACACTCTAGGACTCTTACAAGACTATACTTCGTGCGTATGATACTAATACATTAATGTGAGTGTTTGTGTAAATGACCACCGTTTTTTTTTTTGTCAAAAAGAGAGTTTCCATAAATGAAGCCAATAAGCCTACGAAACATAGAGAAGAAAAGTAAATATCAACAGTAGCTCGAGTAGACAGAGGTGGTTCTGCGTAGCCTTGTGCTATGCGGCACCTGACGAAGTCGCGTCGGTGTTGTTCTGATAAGCGGAGACGTCCATGGCATAGAGCTCATTGAGTACTATAAATATACCAAAAATTAACTCGATCAGATATTGTTAAGTGCGTGATCAGAACACATAAAGCTTGAAAAAAATTGGAACATGCGTAACTTGAAACACTGGAAGAAAACAATTGAATCAATTTTTTTCAAGTTATTTTGTTCTGATGACACACTTAAAGATATCCAATTGAGTTGATTCTTTGTTCGCTTGTAATAATTGACGAGCTCTACGCACTGAACATCTCTGATCATCGAGCCAACATCGGCGCGATAGCACCGTTGTGCCACACAACACCACCACCGATTCGAGGAACAGAAAAAAGCAACGTACTCCCTCCGTCCCATATTTGTTGTCCAGTAGCAGACCTCAAAGAAATAGTTATATGTTTAAATGTATAATGTTATATATATTCAATATAGATCTCGTTTTATAGTTCTCGATGAGTATTGTTAAACACAATTTTCAAAATTGTAAAAAATATTATATATTGAAAGATATAAGCAATTGAAAAATTGCACGCTTACCTATAAACGGACAATAAATATGAGACGAAAAGAGTAATAAATGAAGACCACGACTACAAAAGTCAAGAAGCTTACTCAACAAGTTAGCTTCCGTGGTACCTGCTCAGCAATCTCAATCGTCCAAAATGCAATTTGACGGTCCGAAAGAGGAAAGAAAAGAAGAAGAGAGAGAGTGGTTAGGTGAGAGGAGAGAGAAAGAATCAATCTCAACCATCCAAAATACTTTTAGACTGTCAAAATTGTCCTCCGCATGGCTACTTGGTACCCATTCGGTACCCAAAATTTTTCCTCACGTACTGCCTTCTTCTTTGTTCTCACGTATGCACTGACGTTGCGATCTCCTTTTAACTCTATAAATTGATCCATATAGTCCATTCCATACACTCAGCAATTCTTCTTTGTTCTTAGGTACGCACTGACGTTGCGATCTCCTTTTAACTCTATAAATTGATCCGTATAGTCCATACCATACACTCACTCCTCGGCAACAATCCAACACATCTAGAGAGAGAGAGAAAGAGATGGCGAAAGTGGGGAGAATGAAGCTAGGATCGCAAGGTCTAGAGGTTTCAGCACAGGGACTGGGATGTATGGGCATGTCGGCCTTCTACGGCCCACCAAAGCCCGACGAAGATATGATCAAACTCATCTACCACGCCATCGACTCAGGCGTCACCTTCCTCGACACCTCCGACGTCTACGGCCCCCACACCAACGAAATCCTTCTCGGCAAGGTTTCATTTCTTTCTTTCTTCATTTTTTTGTTTAAATTCTGGATAGGCTCAAATTACATACCAATGGTCGAATTTGGGGTCCGTTTACACAACAGTGGATTTCAAAATCAAGGGATTTGAGTAATTTGACATAAGTGTACGTGTTCGTTGAGAATAGCTCGAACTTGGGTTTGATAGCTTGATAGGGATTTTAATACTGAGTTTGAGATCTGTATTGTGATGGATTCGAACTACAGTAACTGTTTAACTAGCAGATAGGCTGCATATGATCCGAGCCGATCGATTGTAGTGTTTTTACTGAATAAGCCTAAAAGGCTAAAACTCAAGTGAACCGAGACGAACCGAGCTTTTTCATGCTGAACCAACCTTTAGAGCATTGAGCTTGGCTTGTTTATTACACGTGCCTACAGCTTACAAGTCTTCACATTAAAAAACCCTTTCTCATAACATGGAGAATAGATTCCAGTAATTTGAAATTCTTCTGTATTTGACATTATTACTCCATGAGAATGGCCGGAAATTAGGTTTCACAGTTTAATAGGAGTTTTTATTTTTTTGAAAAGCAGTTTGATAGGAGTTTGAATGTTGAGTTTGAGAGCTCGATTTTTATGGATGCTAATAAAAGTGATTTGAAATCCTTCGGACTAAAGATTGTGGTTATACAGTGGTACCCATGAGCTACCTCTGTTCTACTTTTGATTCATTCCCTGCTTTAATTTAATGAGCCACTACCAGTACCAACTAAACCTATTATATTTTCGTCATACTCGTAGATATGAAATCCATTACTATCTAAATGGTCCCTTATTGATGTTGTGTAGGCGCTGAAGGGAGGGAGGAGAGAGAAAGTTGAATTGGCAACCAAGTTTGGGGCCAGCTTTCCTAATGAGAAGCTGGTGATATGTGGCGATCCGGCCTACGTTCGGGCTGCTTGTGAAGCTAGTTTGAAGCGGCTTGATGTTGATTGCATCGATCTTTATTATCAGCATCGGATTGACACCCATGTTCCCATTGAAATTACGGTTTGACCCCCTTTGTTTATCTCCAATACTTATAATTGAGTCTAATATTGTGTTTATGCTCGTTGCGTAATGTGATGGTGTTCCATTTGCATTTTTAGTAAGGACTTGAGTTGGAATGAGATGAGAAGGAAACATTTACTGTAATTAATCAGTCCAATCAAATGGGCCAAATTGTATTACTGCCTGCGGAGTAATACATGTAGTTAAGTTTTCAGAGAAGCTGTTTCTTAAACCAAACATCATTACTACTACATTTGTGGAATTAGTGTACAAGAGTAAGATACTAAGATTGAATGCAAAAACTCACTTCTTTTTTTAGTGTTTTTATTTGTGCTGTCGATGGGCACCATGGCTCTGGAATTTTTTCCATCACACTAGTTTCAAGTTCAGATTTTTTTTTTTTTTTTTTTTGTACTTGGAACATGCTTTCGCGACTCTTTTCCTAATGCAGCCTTTCCAAATCCGAAAATGATAGTTGCTTTCACCTATGTTACTTGGACTCGGGTATGGGTGTCGGGTGCAGGTACATATCTGGGTGTCGGGTTCAACTATTTCTTATTTCAAGGATACGGGGACACGGCAAAATATTCAAATTTGTTTCTATTTTTTGTGTATTTTCTTGTGTAAAATTGTGCTTTAAGGTTCTATAGCGCATTTCATGGATAATAAGGGAGGTTTATGCATACTTCCATGATAAACTCAAATTACAATTAGATTTTCTATAGAAGTGTCTTACTAAACTTATCGGACACATATCCCACACCCTTATCCGAGTGTCGAGTGTCCGACACGGGTACTTTACACTGTCACGAGAGTCCGCGTAACATAGGCTTTCACTAACCTTTCCAATTTGAACTGTTCACGTGTGATCTGGTTCTTGTATAACTTAATAGAAAACCTTCCCATTGAAAAAATTAGGTCGAGCAAGATCTTAGCTTGCAAGGTCATATTTTTGGTTTTTCTATGGAAGATACTGATTGCGGATCTGTATTTAATGAATCCTCTTGTATTTTGTAAACTCTAGTTATTGGATGATGTTGATCCATGTAGTAGACTGTAAATGTAAATAGTGGGTTCATTTGCTTGTCATTGAGTTGAGTTGAGTTGATATGCTTGTATCTTTAAGGCGATGTATCTAGATTAATGCTTGTCATTGAGATTGAGTTGAGTTTATATGCTTGAAGTTTTGTGCCTGTCATGCTACTTCGAAACATGGCCTTCTTTGACACCATATTTGATCTTTTTTCTTTTTCTTTTTTTTAAACAGCAATATTCTTTGATTGTACTGTCATTATGCTGTGGTCAAGTTGCACACAAACCTGTTGCTACTTTCTTTATTCTTAAATATACAAGTTTTTGCGTCCACAATAATTTTGTTCGCTTCATTGGCCAGATGGCAGAACTGAAAAAACTGGTTGAAGAGGGTAAAATAAAGTACATCGGTCTATCTGAGGCCTCTCCTGCAACAATCAGAAGGGCTCATGCTGTTCACCCAATCACAGCGATACAGTTGGAATGGTCTTTATGGTCAAGAGACGTAGAGGAAGAAATAGTTCCTACTTGCCGGTGAGGCATCTATTCTGCTAAATTACATTCTTGGGAGTAATGAGAAAATAAAAGAACTAATTTCTTCTCCCCTTGTGACTCTTCAGAGAACTTGGCATTGGGATTGTCGCATACAGTCCGTTGGGGAGAGGATTCTTTTCATCAGGTCCCAAGATGGCTGGAAATTGGGCACCTGAAGATCATCGACAGGTTTGCATTTAGGGCACATACTTTTTACTTTGAGATTGCCATATAGTGCTTGGAGGAGTCATAATGGCATTATAATGTTATTGTTACCGTCCAGAACTTCATCTCTTCACAAACTTGAGCTGATAAATGATCTTATGAGTTGATAATTGGCCTCGTAGTTTACAGGCTTTTTGTCCTTGAATTGTGATTTTGGTCTTGCTCTCCCTTGTCGTTTTGAAGTATAGGTTCGCTTATGTTTAAAGATGCATAAATTCAGCACGGTTATTAATTGATTGATCTTATGAGTTGATAATTGACCTCGTAGTTTACAGGCATTTTGTCCTTGAATTGTGATTTTGGTCTTGCTCTCACTTGTTGTTTTGAAGTATAGGTTAAAGATGCATAAATTCAGCACAGTTATTAAGCAAATGTCCTTTATTTTTGCTTTGAACCACATTCTGGTTTAAAAATTTACCATAAGCTTTCTCAGCAGTGTTTGTATTAGAACTTAGAAGTCAGAAAGAGATGCGGAAACTGATGGATCTACCTTATGTGGCAATACATCTGGAATCAGACACAGAAGAACTTGCTTCTTCCATGAACAACGACCTGCCCCTGGAGTAATCCTACAATGATGGGTATCACTCTAGAATCCACAGTAAAAAGGCTTGCCTTTTTTTTTTTTGGTAATCCTAAATTTTTTGAAGGAACAAATGATACAACGAATGAGAAAGGCATACCCTCCAAATTACAATACATGCTAACTACGACTACATTGTAGGTACAATTGTCATTGAGAGGGATTCACAGAGAGTAGCATAGAGCTAGGTTGATTCGCCGGATAGTTGCCTTTTGTCCTCCAACATATCATGTTCACTAGAAAGACCACTCTTTTGGCTCATGACTATTTTTTTTGTCTCCTGTTTAGATCCTGTGTATAGTATGATAGATCCTTGTTGCTGAACCATGTCTGTCGTTGCTTGCAGCATCTACCGAGGTTCCAACCTGAGAATGTAGAGCATAACAAGACCATGTTTGAACGGGTTAACAAAATGGCAGCAAAGAAAGGGTGCACCCCTGGCCAACTAGCCCTAGCATGGGTTCATCACCAAGGGAATGATGTGTGTCCAATTCCCGGCACTACGAAGGTGGAAAACTTCAATCAGAATATTGGAGCATTGTCCTTGAAACTAACCCCTGAAGATATGGCTGAACTCGAGTCCATTGCCTCTGCCGATGCAGTCAAGGGTGATAGATATGGAAGCTCGATGGCGGCTACTTGGGTGGATTCAGACACTCCGCCCTTGGCCTCGTGGAAAGCTGAATAAATACGTAATACCTATACGACAAAGCACAATGGCATGGACTTCACAAAAAAAAAAAAAAGGAACATTTTGTTGGAATTGTGAAGGTTGCTCTAATCCAAGAGTTCTGTTGGTAGTGCCGCATGTGTTATAGCTAGTGAAATAGATAAAAACATTCGAATAAATGCACAACATCGATATGTTTGTGCTATTTGTTTAATTTGGAGCTGTAAGAGAACTTAGCTTTGTTCTTATTTTATCGGCAATTTAGGCGCCCTTTGAATGGTGTATTGGTTTTGGAGGAATTAAATAGCAAAAGAGGATAAAATAATCAAGGAATTAAATAAAAATGATAAACATATATTGATGTGACAGTTAAGTAGGGAGGATTAAAGAGTTCATGGTTTGGATGCGAGATAAAAAAAGGGGATGAAGATGGTGGATGATGTGATAGTTAACGTTTTATTAGATTATGCATTTATATAATTATATAAATATCAAAATTATATTAAGTAATTCATTAACATTATTTTATAGTATAAATTAAGAATATTAAATATTAAATTAATTCAACAAGTCAACCAACTAACAATGTAAAATTCTCAAGTATAATTTTTTTTATCAAATTAAAAATCTCTATTAGTAGTTTAATTTGGTGCAAAAAAATAAAAAATTATTTGCGGCAGTACTTTATTTTTTGAACTGGACTAGACTTAGGACGCTAAACTTAAAACAGTGAACTGGATTTGGATGGAGGAATAAAACGTTATCTGTTCGCGGGTGGACCCTTCCTCTCGCTATTCTTCTTCTTCTCTCTCTTTCTCTCTCTCTCTCTCTCTCCCCCCACCACTGCATCGCCGTTGGGGGGTTGTTGGGAAGGTGGCGAGAGGAGTCGACAGAAGGGATGATGCAGAATAAGTAGCGGCCCAATTCTACAATCAATTGGACCGGTCAAAGCCTAAGAGGCTCTAACAACTTCTAATTGAAAATTGCCAATTTAATGATTTATCGGCGTGTTCTAAATTCAAACCAAACTTGGTGGTGATGCGAGTGCTTGGCTACTTGAACAATACTCCACGACCTTGTCGTGGTGATGGTGGATTTCGGCCAAATTCATTTGTTTAGGCCTTCAATTTAGTAATTTTGCTATTTTAGGTAATAATTAGATTACGAATTACTCTTAGCGTGTAATTCTGTATACGTTGTTTCCAATTGGGAATATCTTATTTTTCTTTCTAGTTTTCAATTTTGTGAGTTTCCCCAATTTTCGGGATACTTTAATTTTTTAGGTAAGTTTTGCTAGGGTTTGCTAGTTTTTTCTATAAAAGGGCATGTAACATCTATTATTAAACAACTTTTAATCAAATATAATTCAAAGTTATCTTTCTTTCTTCTTGTGGATTAAAAAAACGCCGTGAATTGGGGCGCATTCTCGCCGTTTGAACCAAGACGCAATTAGTTTGCTTTGTGGATTAAAATTTGCGTCAAGGGAGCTTGGTGAGCATGAGGGGTGATTCTTGGGTTCTTCGTGGTCGTCGAAGTGGTTGTGGGAGGTGCGCAAGCACACCGCTCTAGCGACAAGAAGAAAGTCGAGGCCACGCCCGTCCCCACCCAATTCGCCATTGATCCAGCTTCTCTCACGTCACGAACCCGCAATTGTTCTCCATTGTCGACTGATTTCCACACATGCTTGCTCCCTTCTTTTCTTTTCTTTTTCTTTTGGCATTTTTTGTGGATTTGAAGTTGTGGGTTTTGAGAGACTTGATGATCCGGAGGAAATTAAGAGGTCTCAAATCTTGAATGGAGGTTGGGGAACAATTAGAGATAGAGAGAGGGAGGGAAAGGAAAATTTGTTTGATCGGTGGGAAGACTGTTAGGGTTTTGTATTATTTTAAAAAAAAATTAAAAAACACTTGTCCTACGTTGGCTAACAAGAAAAAACTTTTGCTCTTTACACGTGTGAAGGATCCATTGGACTATTGGATAGCTAGGCCCGAGAGAGGCCTCAAGTGCATACGGGTTGGGCTAAGGTCCAAGCCAATTTGGAACCTCACACATATGACAGTTAGCCCCACGTTTTGCAAAAATTGACTTTTTCTTTTTGACCAATCCGTTTTTTTTGTGAAAAGATTTTTTGCCCGCTACATTACAGAATAAGAAAAGGAAAAAAACTTGTCCTATATTAGTGCACTGTACCGTTACAAAAATTGATTAAAACATGTGCATAATCAGTGCATAAATTTTGGTTCAATCACATGAATTCCTGATTGATCCTAATTCCAAAATAGAACCTTTTCGTCACCTATAAAAGGAGCTCTACTCCAGCTTTTTCAAACACACCGAAAAAACATTTTACATTACAGAATTTAGAGAGCAAGAAAAAGGCCGATTGTATTTTGCATTTCCGGTCTTTTTCCGTGCAAAAAAGATCGAGACAGGGGCTATATTCTGGGCTGTTTTATCCTGGAGACGGCTTGGCTGGTATTGCTTGCACAGTGAGGGCGGAGCCGTGAAACATTTTAAAGAGAGCGACTTTGTCTGCGACTCAACCCAAAACAGCAACCAATTTCTTCTGGTATTTCTGTTTATTTACAGATTCTGAGGTAAACATGCAGTTCCATAATTGTTTTAAAAAAAATATTTCCAACAAAGACAGATACGAGGATTGTGAGTTCCTTGTTTCCTTTCAAAAAATAATAAAGAAAGTAATGGCTAATAGTTTCCACCTCGATCACCGTTTTCTGTTAGCAAAGTGACGGATTGAGAAGATAGGAGTGTACTTGATAAAAGAATACTAATAGTTTAGGAGAGCAATTGATAATTTTAAAAATTTGGGTGGCGATGAGATGTTGATGTAATTAATCACGTAACATAATATATGTTCTCCATGGAACTCAATGAGATCAAAAAATTTATGTAGATCCATGACTCAATTAGATTAAAGAACTACCAATATTTTAAGATATTGGAAGGGAAAAAACAATGTTACCTTTCAAAAAAGTGAGAGGGAAAAAACAACTGGGTTATAATTATGAGAGATCAATTAAGAAGAAGAACAAGAGTATGATATGGGAGAAGCTTGGAAGGGGGATTACTGGATTAGTGACATTAGTCAGTCATGAATAAATGATGAATTTATATTTGGTTTGATTGCAGGTTTACATGGATTGATAAAATTGGTTGAATGATAAAAAAAAAAATGCTAACAAATTAATTGATTAGAGCATCCCATCTCCAAATCTTCAAAATATAGAATGGATTTGACAAAATAGAGAATGGAAGGGCTCCAGCTCATCTCTATTTTGGACCTCTAAAACATGGAGAATCAAAATACATGCATAGACTCTCACAAAATGGAGATGAATCTCCATATTTGTTTAAATTGCAAATAAAGCAATATATATACCTAAGCTCGATATATTAAAAAAATTGTATTGTTACAAACATATCGACGATACTTTCAAAAGTCGAGATCCACCTTGCATATTTGAAGAGAGAAACTTGTGTTTTTAGAAGAAAAGAACATGTATTTGAAAAATGGGGATGAATATGGAGAACTGGGATTAGAGACTGAGTATATGAGAATAATGTTGTGCTCCAAACACATTTTTAAATAAAATATTAGGCCATGTTCGGATCAGTTCTCCGAAAACATTTTTTGGAGTTGAAAGTTAAGCTGTTAACTTGTGCGCCAAGTTGGTCCAATAATCAACGTAAGCACTGACGTCTGCTACTTCCTTGAACCTCTATAATTTTATCCAATAATCCAGCACACTTCTTGCACTCCTCGGCAACAATCCAACAAATCTATAGAGAGAGAGAGAGAGAGAGAGAGAGAGGGAGAGAGAGATGGCAAAAGTGGGGAGAATGAAGCTAGGATCACAAGGGCTAGTGGTTTCAGCACAGGGACTGGGCTGTATGGGCATGTCCGCCGCCTACGACCTCCCGAAGCCCGCAGAAGATATGATCAAACTCATCCACCACGCCCTCGACTCAGGCGTCACTTTCCTCGATACCTCCGATCTCTACGGCCCCCACACCAACGAAATCCTCCTCGGCAAGGTTTCATTTCTTTGTTTTTTTTTGTTTGCAATATAGTTTTTGTTTGATAAATCATAAATGTTTGAAAAGTGACACAAACTCCGAAAAAAAGACCCACAAACACAGTTTGGAGGAATTATAAAGCAATTCTCGAATTCAAGTAAAATCAAAATCGATAATATATAACTGTTCTTGGTAGTATATGCACATGAGACAACCCTTTCTTTTTTTTTAACATCCTCAGCCTATATTCTACTTAAAGAAGATCTGAGATCAATCTCGCTTATGAAGGTTAGGGTTTGAGAGAGAGAGAGAGAGAAATAGAAGAAAGGAAGAAGAAGAAGAAACTGTAATTTTTATTTCTAAAAATGATTCTAACTTTTTATCACAGTACATAATTTTACCCAAAAAAGAGAAGTACCAACTTTTCCTTGTGTTAGGATTGGTAAATACCCTAATCACTTTCTCTCAAACAACAGCTATCTAAATGGACCCTTATTGATGTTGTGCAGGCGCTGAAGGGAGGGAGGAGAGACAAAGTTGAATTGGCAACCAAGTTTGGGATCCGCTTTGCTGACGGAAAGATGGGCTTGCAAGGCGATCCAGCCTATGTTCGGGCTGCTTGTGAAGCTAGTTTGAAGAGGCTTGATATCAATTGCATCGATCTTTATTATCAGCATCGGATTGACACCAGTGTTCCCATTGAAATCACGGTTTGACCCACTTTGTCATTCTCCAATACGTATATATCGATATGCCTGAAGTTTTGTGCCTGTTTTGAAATCGGCACCATAAGCCTCTTGAGTCAATGAATGTTAAGACTGAAAACGCTTTTACGTCGGAGAACCATTTGTACTGCAAATAATGTGCACCCTATGTCATTTTAATAACAGACTTAATGTTCTTTGATCAGTAATGGTGTGGTCAAGTTGTACAACAAACTTGTTCCAAATTATTTTTACACATAAATACACAAGTTTTGGGACGTGTCCACAACAATTTCGTCATTATCGCTTTTGCTTTACTTCTGAATAAGCTTTTTGCAAGCGTTACTAATTTGTTAGCTCCATTGACCAGATGGGAGAACTGAAAAAACTGGTTGAAGAGGGTAAAATAAAGTACATTGGTCTATCTGAGGCCTCTCCTGCGACAATCAGAAGGGCTCATGCCGTTCACCCAATTACAGCGATACAGTTGGAATGGTCCTTATGGTCCAGAGATGTGGAGGAAGAAATAATTCCTACTTGCCGGTGAGCCATCTATTCTGCTAAGGGTGAGTTTCCGAATGGATTTTATCAAAATTTGATAAAATCAAGCTTTTAATTTTATCCATTCGAAAACTAAGTTGATAAAATCTTAGATTTTTTAATGCAAAAATCTAAGATTTTATCAACACAGTTTCCGAATAGATAAAATCAAGGCTTGATTTTATCAAATCTAGATAAAATTTATTCGGAAACTCACCCTAAATAACATTCTTGGGAGTTGAGAGTAATAATAAAATCAAACAACTAATTTCTTATCCCTTTGTAACTATTCAGAGAACTTGGCATTGGGATTGTTGCATACAGTCCGTTGGGAAGAGGATTCTTTTCATCCGGTCCCAAGATAATTGAAAATTTGGCAAATGGTGATTTTCGACAGGTTTGCGCTTGAGACACATGTGTTTTTTGTTTACTTTGGGATCGCCGTACAGGGCTAGGAGTCATGATTTCATCATAATGTTATTGCGACTGTCCAGAACTTCATCTCTTTGCAAACTTGAGTTGAAAAGTGATGTTAGGAGTGTAATTTTGTCCTTCAATTGTGATCTTCGTTTTGTCTTTCAAATGTGATCTTCGTTTCGTCTTTTTTTTAAGTATAGGTTTACTTTTGTTTACATATGTGTCAAGTCAGCATGCTTACCGAGTGTTGGTGATATTACAATAATAAACACCAAAAATTAAAATTATGATGGACAAATTAACAGGCTGATGCACGGAAATCTCGCTCTCTTTAAGGAGATTCAAGCCCTCTACGGTAATAGACCGGTGCAATAAAAAATCTCTTGGCTTGTCCCCTCCAGGATACAACAGCCCGATAATTTATCGTGTGGTTCGAATCTACTCTGCACAAGTAGGAGAACCCAAAGCTAGCTCCACCAAATAAATAGCCTTGCATTTTGCCCAAGACTCTCATGTACATATTAAAACTTATTGGCTCTTTTTAAATTAAGGGAACAAGATTTGAGAGAAGAAGAGTTGAGGGAAGAAGTTTTTTCTTTTTTCCTATTTCTTTCGGCACACACACACACCGAAAAAGGAGGATAGCTCAAGCCTATTTATAGACCAAGGAAGTAGAAGGAAAGAGTAAGTCTTCCTCAAGTCTTCATAATTAATAAAAGGAAGCTTCTAGTTTATCTTGGTCACCAAGTAAAAATAAAGATAAGATATGCTTCTAGATATCCTTGGTCACCAAGCAAAATCAAGATAAGATTAGGAAGACTTTATTAGATAAGCTACTTGGTTCCCAAGTAAAAATCAAGATAAGATTGGAATATGATCTTCCAAGATACTCAAAGATGTACACATGATTTGGACAGTCTAGCACCGATAAAATTAATATTAAAATATTAAAATATCCAACACCAAGTAAATGTCCCTCACTTTTGTTTTGTAAATATTGCCTTGAGCTTTCTCAAGGCAATATTTTAAATAATATCAGAAGCGAGAAAGATGTGGGGGAAACGGATAGATCTACCTTATGTCTTCACATACAGAATGACATCCTCCTTCCACGAACAACGATCTGCCCAGGTGTAACACCACAATGATGGATAACACTATCCACAGTAAAAAGGCTTACCCTGTTTTTCGGTAGAAATAAGGAATAAACAATACAAAGAACAAGAAGGGCATACTCTCCAAATAACAATAGATGCTAACTACCAATTTTGTCATTGAAAGAGAGATTTGTCAAGAATTGCATAGAGCTAGGTTGATTGGTGAAGGCTTGAGAACCTTTGATGCTTACATCAAACGTAGTCTTGTCAACTACTGTACATTTGAAGTTGGTCTTTTCAGGCTTTCCGTTTGCTCTTTCCTTGGCAAAGAGATAGAGAGAGGGGAAGAGTGAAAACCCTTATATTGGGAACTAGAACATATATAGACACCTGAAGATAACATTTCCTAGTCACCCTCAACCGAGTTGTCTTGGATTTGAATTAACATCAAATGGACATGACTCATGGGTCACTAACTACCTGCCTCCTATAGGTATCCATTTTTAGACGATTTATTGAAGGTTTAATTGTAGACACTACTTACTGTCCTTTCATTTTAAGCATATTAATTTCTATAGTTGTATTAAAGTCATTAGATACATTATTGCCTATTTCACGGTATGTATGAGAACCTTTTCTTTAAAAGTGTCGAGCTCTATTAGCAACTTTCTCACTTTCTATCATGCACATAAGCATAGTGTAAGAGAGTGAAATTCGTAGGGTACGTAAATCAAGGATTAGTTGACTAGGGATAAGAATAATGGATGATTAACACGAGGGACTAAGGGAGAATCTATGAACTGGTGAAGAACAAGGCTAGAACGGTAGGAAAGAACCCTTGGCAGGATTCCTCCTTTGAATCAGAGCAAATGCTCTCTAGAGAATGTTTTCTTTCTCTAGAATCACTCTCGAGATTCGTCCAAACAAAAAAATCCCCAGAAAGGTTGGACGGATGTCCTATTTATAGGGGACTTGACCTCTCTTTCTGGGTCAAGTCCACTTATAAATTCCGGACACATGTCACATAGGTCGTGCACGAATATTCCTTCCGTACCGTCTAGACCACGACCCCCACGACACCCGCGGCGGTCTCGCGGGTGCTACTCCGTGAGTGCCTTTCCGCGGTGAACCCTTGTCCTTAGCCACCAATCCACAAAAATCTCCAGTAATCCCGATAAGCGGTGTGGTCACAATCTCCTCGGTCGTGCCGACGCTGCGACCAAGCCTCTAAATGGCCTCCCATCTAGTCCTGCCAAGTTGACTGGGGCGGACTAACTCGTCCGGGTGCATTTTTTTTAGGGTCGACGTCCATCCTCGTTGTGTCCCTATTCTCTGGGGTATCATAATCGATCCTAGTGTTATCGCCTCTTATTTGAGGACTTGAGTGAGGTAGGCCGTGATGCAATCGGGTCCCATTTCGGCCAAATTTTGATATTTGTTGAATCGTGTCTGAGTCACGTCGAGTCAAAGTTAATGCAATGAGATATTCTAAAAATGAATTTTCTTGACTTGAATTGACCCACCCCATTTTCTTGGTTGGTTCTAACTTGTCAAAAGAAAACAATTCCCAACAACCAATGGATCACGTGGCATAAAAATTAAATTTGAAGTTGTGGGTCTGCTCCCCCCATCGGTTTGAAGACCTCCATCGAGTCTGGGGTGACGGCTTGTGCTTCATCCATACCCCCATCGGTGCAACCCGTTGGTCGGTCCGTCGGCACACCCCAACAGTAGGGCCATCGGTCAGCTTCCTCGGTATGGGCATTCCCATTTCTTTGGTGAAATTCCATTTTTATTTTTACCAAATTAAGTTAACTGTGATTTATGTATTTTGTCTCAAGGCCTATAGGCTCGTGGGCTTTCCGGTCTTGGCCTCTTCGGGTTTGAATAATCTTTTTGTTGATTCAAATATCTAAGTAATTTTATTAGCTCTCGGAACTTTTTGATCATTTTCTCCACACATCTCATTTACTTGAATGCCACGTGGCTGTGGTGATTTTAACTTCATACACATAGCATGTGGATAGTTGCCTTTCATCCTCTAAAATTTCATATTCCCTAGAAAGACAACATTTTGTGCTGCATAATGACTGGACATATTCATTTTGTCACCTATGTAGATCCTGTCTGTGTATTGTGCGCGCGATAGATCCTTCTCAACGTTGGGTTTAATGTTTTGTTGCTCAACCTTGTTTATCGTTGCTTACAGGTTTTACCGAGGTTCCAACCAGAGAATTTAGAGCATAATAGGACCATGTTTGAACGGGTTAATGAAATGGCAGTAAAGAAAGGGTGCACACCTGGCCAACTAGCCCTAGCATGGGTTCATCACCAAGGGAACGATGTGTGTCCAATTCCTGGCACTACCAAGGTGGAAAACTTCAATCAGAACATTGGAGCATTGTCGGTAAAATTAACCCCTGAAGATATGGCTGAACTTGAGTCCATTGCCTTAGGCGATGCAGTTAAGGGTGATAGATATGCAAGCTGGATGCCTACTTGGACAGATTCTGACACTCCACCCTTGTCTTCATGGAAAGCTAATTAAATAATGTAACACCTATTCAGCAAAGCCCGGCATGGACTTCACAAAAGGACGTTTTGTTACAATGTTGATGATTTCTCTGATCGAATAATTGTGTTGGTTAGGCACGAGTTATAACTAGTTAAATACATGATATTTGAATAAACGGGGCGGTTCCATGACACAACGAATAACACAACATTTGACACAATAATAATCGGAGCCCCACGCTTATAATCAGACCTGTTCAAGTTGTTTAAAATATATGTTTTTAAGATTCCCTTTAAAAAATCAACTCATTTGGATTAGTAAAGGCTTGATTTCTTCATTCAAATTTATCTTGGAAAATTTGACAGGAATCGACTAAATGAACTGATCAAGCCCTTACCGATATTCAAATGAGTTAATTTTTTACAGATAATCTTTAAAACATATTTTAGATAACTTGAGCGGCTCAGATCATTCGTGTGGGGTTTAAAAAAAATTGTATCAAATGTTGTGTTATTCGTTGTGTTAACGGAACCGCCCTTTGAATAAATGCATAAAAGCTGAAGATATATTTGTGCTTGTTGTTTGATTTGGAGTTGTTATCTTTACCAATTACCTCAAAAGTTAGCTTCAAATGTGTACTTTGCTACCATATTTCAATATTTGAAGAGTCAGTTTATATGGTGCACTTCTCCAAATCTTGTAAACTATAATATTTTATATCTTTTTATCTACTAAAAGTTCATTTGCGAATCTAAACTATTATTACGGAGTTGGACGGCTTGAATGGAGGGTTGACAGCGCTTGTCGTCCCTGAGGGATAGCAAAGGCCTCCAATCCCATTTTTATAAGTAAAATGATACATTTCTGATGCCGGATTGTGAGGATGGGAATGAAGGGAAAAAATGATAAAAGATAGAAGCTCACCGCCCAAGTAGAATAAAACGGGATACAGATAATTACTACCCGAGGTGTCTAACAAGGGATATAGGGCTATGGAATGCTCACCGCTCAGGAATCAACCAAAGAGATACAGAAACATAAAAGAAGAACTAATCTTCACAAGGCAAATGATATAACTCAAACACACAACTCTCTCATTTCATTGACTCTTCAAATATGGAAATGTAAATTTCAACTTCAAAACTCTAAATTTAATAAACCAAATACTTTGACTACTAAAAACTAGAAAGACTCATAAATATTCCTTAAGAACTTAAAAGAAACATTGAGATACGAAATAAAATGACAATTAAGCAAAAGAAGACCAAAAGACACTATCTAGAATTCTGCAGCATTCTTTTTCAATAATCCTTCTTTATTTCTCTAACTTCCACATATCCCAAAACATAGAGATATTTTGATATGTTGAAAATTGAGGGCGTGACAGACCAAATCGAAGTTGATGACCTGGTCCGTTTCCATTGTCTCTCTGATTGGGTCTTTTGATTTTCTTTAGGATGCACCTTCGAAATCATATTGAGAAAACGAAGGGAGGTAGCTTCTGGGGTTCACCATCGATAGGATGAGAGAGTGAGAGAACCATTCTTTCCTTGATTTTGGCCGTCTTCTTCATGGTTTAGATATTTTTACCATGATTATTCAAAAAAAATCAATTTTTAGCTATTTTTACCATGTTTATTCAAAATTTCAAATCTTTATTGTTCTAGAATTAGGTTTTACCATAATAATTGCTTGATGTTTGTATCGTGTATGCCATTTTTATCATGAATATTCATATAATTTTACCACATTTACTGGTGGGGGTTTATTTCTGTTTTACCATAATCACTTGATGATTGGTTCACCTTTCTCTTTGTTACCATGATTATTTATAATTTTACCATATTTATTAGTCTGTATTTTAATTTTTACCATTATTGAGCACATGAAAAAATTACTTTATTGTGTGAAAATTATGAATCCAACAAACCCACTTCAGGAAATGTGGGGTGTCGAAAATCAAGAAATATTTGGAGGACAACAAAGATGATTAACTTTGGTAAAGGAGATGAATATGAATTGTTTGTGGCTCTTATATAACAACAATAATGTTATGGATACACCACATGTGCACCCCAAATACACACTATTCTGAGGTGGCAAATGAGGAGAGGCAGCCCATTTTTTGGGTGAGCCCAACATTGGACCTCTCCTCATTTGCCACCTTAGACTGGTGTGCATTTGAGGCGTTATTTAAGCAAATAAGATCGTTTCCACTAAAAAAAAATTCCTTCTGAATTCCTTACTTTCTCATCTATGTTAAATTTTCTTAAATTTCGGTTTAATTGAATGATACGATCCCAACAAATCATGGAATGATTATATTTTGGTGTATTATTATCATAATAAGGGTAAAATTGGGAATCACATATAACGAGAATGAAAGCATAAGTCCAAATAAATGGGCGAATGAAAGCATACGTCATACGTGGTGCATAAAAAAAGATTATTATTTAATTAACTCTTTCTTTTCTTTTTTTTCAAAATATAACTCATTGCTAAATTTAACCCAATTCTAATTTGTACGTCATAGAAATGCCTAAGTACAACCCCCAAAAAACCTATAACTTTTCCAACTTGCCCCTCCCAGCAAAAACCTAATTTTTTTTTCACTAATATACAATTACAAAAACTAAAAACAAAATAAAAAACTTCAAACTTCAAACTAAAAAAAGAAAAAAATCGAAAGGAGAACTAAGGGCTGTCTCTGTCTTCGTTCTGTTCTTTTGCTAACTCCCCCATCTCTCTCAACGCCACCACCACGCACCTCCGACAAAGCTAACACCAACGCAACCCCCACGACGTCACCACCCTTCTCTCCCTCTCCCCCATTCTCTTCATCTTAATCAGCACCCTACGCCTTCACAATGATCCTCCCTCAGCACCCATCGTCATCACTAGACGACTGAGGATTGCCATTACTACCATGACATAGGACAACCACCTCCTCCCTTGGTATCTATTCTAACGGTCTCTTTCCAACCACCACTAGTAAACCTTAAAAAAATTGAAATGATGTTGAATGGGAATAAGACGTTTGACACGTTTTGGGCTCCCAAATCACCGTCACACCACCTTCCTCCTCCACTTCTTCATGGCGGATGAAATTGGTTTGTGTCCCATTGGTGTATCTTCAAGTTCCAAAAGAGAGAGAAGTGGGTCAAACTCAATGGCAGGGGAGGAAACTTTGATTGATTGGTTTTCCAGAGAGAGAGAGAGAGAGAGAGAGAGAGAGAGAGTGACTTAGTCTAGGCTTTATAGTGTGGAAGGAGTGAGGAGGATGTTTAATGTTAGAAGAAGAATAAGAGGAGAGTGTACGTACAACGTGAAGAAGAAGGGGAGAATGGGTTGCGATTAGTGGGTTGTAGCGTATGACAAGTTTGTGGGTTATGGGTTGTACTTAGAAAATGTTAGGGATAATATTGTCATTAAACATAAGGGTGTTTCTGTTGACAATTGAATAAAATTTGGCGGTTTGTATTTAGGAAAAAATGGGTTGCCAGCAGAATTCGCCGGAAAATCATGGAAGGGAACAAACAATGCTGCTGTTCAAAAAGATGTTAAGGGCGAAAACTAGGGGTTATCGCAATACTTAGGCCCTCGCCCATAAACTGAACAGAATTATGCTTTAAGGTTTGGCTAAAAATAAACTTTTTTTTTGTCTTCATTTAATTAATTTTTTTTTTTGCATTTGTTAATTTTGCGTCCATTTTTTGCGGATGATTAGTTCGTCACGATGAGAGGAATCTAATAAGTCAAAAATAATTACTCCTTCCGTCCCAATTTAAATGTCCCCTATGGGAGACCGTGCAAGTTTGACCTTAAAAAATAAAATACTTTTGGAATTACTTTTTTTAATTTTGTACCATTCAAAAGATCTCAATGAGTACTTTTGATTGGTGTAAAAAATTTTGAAAAAAAGATCTAGAAATAGATTTTCTTTTAAAGTTATAATGGCACGACTTTACCATGAGGACATTTAAAATATGATAGATGGAGTATAAAAAATATTCAAAAAGTTCACTAAAGACAAAAATAAATAATCCAAATTTTTATGGACAAAAAATCAATAATTTTTTAATTCAGTTAATAAATTTTTACTTTTTACATTCCTCTCGTCGAGATGAACCAATTATCCACAAAAAAATCGATGCAAAATTAACAAATGCAATTTTTTATAAATAAAGACAAAAAAAAATTGGTTTATTTTGTAGGGCAGCGAACAAAACCCTCTCTTCTATTGGTTATTGGTGTGGATCAAACTACAAAGTGATGTCATGCTTATTTCTGCAATACAATTTTTGGTAAGTAAGATATCACTTTATGGTGGAATCCACACGCTTTAACCAGTATAAGAGAGGGTTTTGTTCACCCTCTTTCAAAGAGGGTGAACAAAACTGCTCCCCCTAAGTTGGCTTTTTGTGTAAGCGCAATAAATCAACAAAAATGATACTTGTACAACCATTTTATCTCTAAGCATTTATAACTCCTTCACATCTGGCGGGCCACACTCATAATCATGTGTGGTGGGCGAAAATAACGGCCCTCTGGTAACTTTTAGTCTAATCACGTAACTCAAAATGTTAACCACCGAGAACGTTGCATCCTAAGTGGTGGAGATTGTGAGACCCCACCCATCCCACGCGGGGCACAAGAAAAGTGAATATTAAATAAGAATGGGGGAGGTGTTGTGCACCGTGTTGTGCACACCGGTGTACAGTGTTCTGGCATCACTCCGACGATCGGAAACGTTCATCTCATAGAGCTTATTGAGTAAAACAAGTGTTCCAAAAATTAGCTTCATCGGAAATCATATAGTGTCTCATCAAACACATAAAACTTGGCAATAATGGGTTCTAGTGGGTTTCATATTGTGTTTCGGATCCAATTACCTCAAAAGTTAGCTTCAAATGTGTACTTTGCTACCATATTTCAATATTTGAAGAGTCACTTTATGTGGAGCACTTCTCCAAATCTTGCAAACTATAATATTTTACGGTAAATTGGTTTTTGCCAATCAAAGAAATGGGGGTATAATGGTTTCTCAATTTTGCAACAAATTTAACGGTCCAATAGATCCGGGAAAACCGGGGTAAAATTGATTGCTGGATCACGGTTTGACCCATCTTCTTTATCTCTTGTTTCCTCGTCATCGAGACTGGATCCTCCATAAGGAACCTCACGATGTCTTGACCCTTTTTAGGTCTGGACAAATGCGCCAATCTCTTAAGTGAAGGAAAAAAAAAAAAAAAAAAAACAAAACACAGAGGATTTCTTAAGGTTGGATCGCTCCGATCTGACTCACCCATGCACATCATTTAAGCATTTGAGGGGCTGAAAGATGTTTTTATTGTGTGCTTTTTTAATAGTCGTAGCTAGTTAAATACTACATGACATTCGAATAATGCCTTAAAAGCTGAATATGTGTTTGTGCTAATAGTTTAATTTGGAGTTGTTATCTTTACCGGATATTTAAAAAATTAGCTTCAAATTTGTACTTTGCTACCACAATTCTTTATTTGAAGGGTCACTTTATGTAGTGTACTTCTCCAAATCCTTCAAGCTACAATATATATATATATATATATATATATATATATATATATATATATATATATATATATGGAAAACTTCTAATCTGGGATCCCAGATTAGAGGTTTTCTTGATATTTTTTTTTGTTTTAAAAATTGTTTTCGCAAAATCTGAATCGTCCAATGTGTTTAAAATGTGTTTTCAAGAGTCCCCACGAGAAATCGTCAAAAAAAAAACCGGGAAGGACTTGATCCGAGCCGTTTTTCACAAAGACTGTATATGTACAGTTTTTTGAAAAATGGCTTGGATCAAGCCATTCCCGGTATTTGTTTTTGATGATTTCCCACGTATACCCTTAAAAATACCTTTTAAACAAATTGGACGTTCGGATCGTCAAAAAAATATCAGGAACATGAAGGTCCGGAAGTTCGAAGTCCGAAGTCCGGACTAGAAGGGAACCCATTATATATATATATATATATATATATACGGAAATTTTCTAATTTGGGACTCCCACAAAATAAAAAAAAAACTGTATTTTTTTTGTTTTGCAAATTGTTTTTGGAAAATCCAAGCCGTCAAATGTTTTCAGAAGGTGATTTCAAGGGTCTTCGCGAGAAATCTTCAAAAGAAAATATCGGGAAGGGCTTGATCCAAGCAGTTTTTTGCAAAAACTGTATATTACCCTTGAAATCACCTTTTGAAAACATTGGACGGTTCGGATCGTCAAAAAAATGATCGGATCATGGAGGTCCGGAGTCCCGGATCCCGGACTAGAAAGGGACATACATACATATATATATATATATGGTCAGGATCCAGTCAGGACTCCTTGACTTTGTTAAAATTCGGACCTCCCCTCTTCTTGCCAAATGGTCGGGATCTAAACCATTGGATGTGTTTAAAATGTGTTTTCAAGGGCCTACTCAAAGATTCGGCAAAAAAAATGACCGGGTGTTTACATATAAAATTAACTAATCCAATGATTAATTGACACGTAATCAAAAGTGCCAAACGTTGGCAATTACTCGTCAATGAAGACACACTGGATTAATAATATAAAATGCACCGAGTACGATGTCGTATTGCTTCTTAAATTTAGAAAGGTAGTTATTGGCAGTTACAAGCCATTACTAAAATAAAGATTGGCCTCGAAGCCATGATATCAACTGCTAAACGCACAAGCTCCACGTGTAAACTTGAGAAACAAGGCAATTGGCAGTTAGAACACGTGGAATTCTTCTGGGAAGCAGTTATTTCCTTAAACACATTATCATTTGAGTTGTTAAGTCAACGTGCAGATTTAAAACTTCTGGGAGAAGGGAGAATTCAAATTCAGACGTGGAGGAAGAATAACTGCCAACCATCAGAGTGGAAGTTGGAATTCGAAGCAAGCTAAATTCAAATTCATGGAGCGGGAAGTTCAAATTACAAGCTACGTCTATAAATAGAAGAAATTGAAGAATAGAAGCCCCCCAGACAAATCTTCAACAAACAGCTATTAAAAAACTGATGCTTAGTTTGTTCATTGGCAAAGTAGTTTAGGATTTCGAACTCAGTTCGAAGTAGTTTAGGATCTCGAACACAGTTCGAAGTAGATTAGGATTTATCTCGATTGTTCTTGTGACAATCACCCCTATCTCGATTGTTCTTGCAACAATCACCTGTTCGAAGTTATGTTACTCTGTATTTGAAGTTGAAGACAATTTCAAGTAAGTTTATCTTTTGATTTGTTAATTGAAGTGTCTTGTTTCTTTATTGTTCTTTGATTTCCTAAGTTTATTGGTTTGCATTTCTTCACTTATTAAGAAAAATCCTCTTAATTGAGGTAATTGAACCAACAAAACACAATCGCCTGATTAAGTTTGATTTTCCAAAGTTAATCTGAGGGAGGAGATTGAAACTCTCTCTGGCACGCTCGCACACAATTATTTTCCATTGCAAAGAAATAAAAAGAACCAAACATCGGGAAGGGTTTCATTCTAGCAGTTTTTCATACAAACTGTAGGATATAAATTTCATGAAAAACTGCTTGGATGAAGCCCTTCCGAGTCTTTTTTTTTTGCCGAATCTTCGCAAAGGCCGTTGAAAACACATTTTAAACACATCTAACGGTTCGGATCCCGGCCAAATAGCGGTTCAGATCCCGACCATTTGGCTAGGAGAGGGGAGGTCCGTATTTTAACAAAGTCTGGGAGTCCTGACTTGATCCTCTCTGTGTATGTGTGTGTGTGTGTGTATAGGATAAACTTCCAATAAGGGTTCCTTATTGAAAAATACCATGCGGACCTATCCTTTTTTGTGTTTATGGACCAAATTTTGACGATCCCAACCGTTCAATGTTTTTAAAATGAATTTTTAAGGGCCTCCACGAGGATTCGTCCAAAAAAATACCCGGAAGGGCTTCATCCGATCAGTTTAGCATTTTTAACCAAAACTGATCGGATGAAGCCCTTCTGGGTATTTTTTTTTGGACAAATCCTAATGGAGACCCTTAAAAATGCATTTTAAAAACATTAAACTGTTCGGATCATCAAAATTTGGCTCAGAAATGTGAGGTCCGCATTTTTACTTAGATAATGGTCCCTTATTAGAAGTTCTTCCTATATATATATATATATATATATATATATATATATATATAATGAGGGATCTCTCATTTTAATAAAATGAGGACCAAACAATTTTTTCACTTTTCGAACTGAATTTTGACAATCCGAACCGTTAGATATGTATAAAATGTGTTTTTATGATCCACCGCGAGAATTTATCCAAAACAAATACCCGTAAGGGCTTCATCCAATCAATTTTTCTTAAAAACGATATATATATATAGCATTTTTAACAAAAAAGCCTTTACGGATATTTTTTTTGGACAAATCCTCGCGGTGGACCTTAAAAACACATTTTAAACACATCTAACGGTTTGGATCGTCAAAATTTGGTTGGGAAGCATAAGGTCCTCATTTTAAATAAAATGAGGGATCCCTCATTAGAAGTTGATCCTATATAAATATAACACCGGCGATCCTGTCAAGGATCCGGATTTCCCAGATTGAAGCATTTTCGGTGTTTTGATGGTTTTAAAAATTGTTTTTGGAAATCCGAGCCGTCCAATGTGTTCAAAAGGTGTTTTCCAAGGTCCACGCGGGAAATCTTCAAAATAAAAAACCGGGAAGGGCTTGATCCAAGTAGTTTTTCGCAAAAACTGTAAATATAAAGTTTTTGCGAAAACTTCTTGGATCAAGCCCTTCCCGGTATTTTTTTTTTAAAATTTTCAGCGTGGACCCTTGAAAACACCTTTTGAACACATTGGACAGCTCGGATTGTCAAAAAATATCGAGAAGGTAGAATCCCGGATCCGGGACTCCCGGACTAGATCACTACTCATAAATAAATAAATAAATAAATATATATATATATATATATAAAATATCTTTTTTATCGACCCGGGACTCTTGCTATCTCTTAAGGATGGCAGGCCCTACCAACCCATCCGAGCCATCCATCTCAGCGATCAATGGTTCAGGTGGAGAATGTATTCTTGCTGGTAAATTAGTTAATTCTTACTGGAAAAAGTTTATCGGCTAATCTAAACCGTTATTGTTGAGATGGACGACTCAGATGGATGGTCGTTGCCAACCGTTAGGGACAGCAGAGCCATCCAATCCCTTTAATATATATATATAGGTAAATTTTCTTATTCAAACCTCCCGAGAATAAGCAAAAATTGAATTTTTTTTGTGTTGCAAATTTTTTTTTGACGATCCGAGCCGTCCAATATGTTCAGAAGGTGTTTTCAAGGGCTCCCGCGAGAAATCTTGAAAAAAAATACCGGGAAGGGCTTGATCCAAGCAGTTTTTGCAAAAACTGTATATCTTCTGAACACATTGGACGGCTTGGATCGTCAAAAAAAAATTGGATCATGGAGGTTCGGAAACGGGAATCCCGGATTAGAAGGACTTCCTATATATATAGATTCTACTTCTTATCCGGACTTTTGATTTCTGGACTTTTTATCCAAATTTTTTTTTGACGATCCGATCCGTTCAATGTGTTCAGAAGGTGTTTTCAAGGATCTAGTTGAAAATCTTCAAAAAAAAAAAAATACCGGAAAGGGCTTAATCCAAGCAGTTTTCGCAAAAATATATAAATATAGTTTTTGTGAAAACTGCTTGAATTAAGCTCTTCCCAAATATATTGTTTTTTGAATATTTTTCGCGTGGATCCTTGAAAACACCTTCTGAACACTTTGGACGGATCGGATTTTCCAAAGAAAATTTGCAACACAAAAAAAACCATTTTTTTCTTATTTATGGGAGGTGTGGATAAGAAGATTTCCAAGGCTTTATTAGATTTCCTCCATTTGTTTTATTTATATTTAGATGTCTGAGTCGGATTACGCACACCTCAACTACTTCGGAACTTTAAATTTAACAACCAAAAAAACTTTCAGTTGACCTAAGTTTTGGAATAGTTGGCTTCCGTGAAAATAAAACATTTGAGATCATGAAAAGTGGTTGGCCAAATCCCTTGCGTAGTTGGGTTGATTTCCTCCATTTGTTTAAGAAGAACTACCAATATTTTTATGAACTTAGAATGGCAAAAACAAAAGAGGAAAGTACCGGCTGGTACAATTCTAAGAGAGGATTTACCGACAAAGCACCGCCCAGGTTGTACACGCCCCACATTTTGTTCTCTCTCTCTCTCTCTCTCTCTCTCCCTCTCTCTCTCTCTCTCTCCACCCCACATTGGCACTCTCTCTCTCTTTCTCTCTCTCTCTCTCTCTACCCCACATTGGCACTCTCGAGTGTCTAAATTCTATAATACCCTATGAAATTGCTAAACCTAAACCCTTTGATACCCTATGAAAATGCTTAAAATTCTAGGATACTCTATAAAAGTGCCTAATATTCTATGATACCTTATAGAAGTGTCTAAATCACAAAAACCCCATAATAGAAAAGTGCACCCTAAATCTAAACTCAAACAATATTGACTTACTTTAATGATAATTAAAAAAAAAACTTACCTTAATAGTAATTAAATACCCCTTTTTCTAGAGTTAGAGATAAAAATAGGATAACAAAGGATTGTTGCCATAGTTAAATGATTTCTCAAGACGAGTTTACTATCCAAGTGGGCTTTTTTTTTTAAGAATGGTCCCCAATCTATTTGCGAATTGTTAATTTTGTCCCCAATATAAAGAAAACGCGTCTATTGCATCCCCAACCTTTGTAATCCACGTTTAATTGGTCCCCAGCCCACACACCATTAAAAGTCAGCGTCTAAATAAGGGTTATTCTAGTAAAATCTCTCATTCCTCACATCCTCTCTCCTTCTCTCTCTCTCCCTCTCTCTCTCTCTCCTAACCCAATCCTATTACTCAAAAAATTTCCTAGCGTAATGGGAAGAGAACCAATCCACCAACTAAAATTTTACATTGTCCTCATTTTGAAATGCAAAAAAACAGAAAAAAGGTATTGCATCTCTTATAGTATTCTTTATGCCCATTGCAAATTGCACGAGCCTTTCAAAACCTAATCCAAAGCCAGACGTGAGGAACTGGCAGAAAAGAAAAAATAAGTTATTTCCATTTCTCCCCAAATCCTGAGTGAACTGAGGGTGGCCCCAACGCCAGAGTAGTGTTGGATAGGAAAGAATGGGTTATTTACCTCGTCTATGGTGCTATGAATGACAATAGTAACAAGGAGAGAAGGGGAGAGAGGAGACACCAAGAGAGAAACATGGTTCTAACCCCAAGCTAGCGTACTGGAGAAGTGGTACGGCTTAGTGGAGAAGCCAAGTTCGATCGACAGCGGCAAGAAGGGGTGGTAGAAGAGGTGGGCTTCGTTCGGGCCGTCGAAGATAAATTGGGATTTGAAATGGGTTGTGCAGCTCTAGAAGCAAACAACAGAATAAATCCATGCCTAGACATTTATGAAATCTCGATGGGGAAATAGTGCTCGATCGGATGGGGTTTTGCGGGTAGTAAATCGTGGATTTTGAAATTGGCCAACATTTGGGTGTAGTCAAGGAAGACGACGATGGTGGGGGAATTTTGAACCACATGGTTCAGGTTGGTGGTGGGGGAGTTTTAGATGAGTTTTGAGTATTTGGGTTTTTGGTGAGATAGAGTTCAAGACCTAGGTTAGGAGAGAGAGGGGAATATGACAGTGGCTAGGGAGAGGAAGAGGAAGAGGAAAGAGAGCGAATTGAAGGGGTTTTACAAGAATGCCCCTCATTTAGATGGTGACTTAACAGTGTGTGAGTCGGAGACTAATTAAACATAGATTACAAAGGTTCTGAATGTAATAGACGCGTTTCTTATTTTAGGGACGAAATTGACAATTCGTAAATAGATTAGAGACCATTCTTAAAAAAAAGCCTATGCAAGTGGCAGTGGATTCTTATCACAGCGATTGTCCTAATGCAAACAGCGGAGGAGTCACACACGTATCACGTTTTGCTTTCTTCCTTAGTCTTACGCAGGCACTGACGTAGCGATCTCCTTAGAGCAACTCCACCCCTAACTCAAACTCAAATCCAAAACCAAAATCTTAGTCAAAATCTTAGTCAAAACCCCCCAAAACTCACTCCACTCTTTGAATCAAATTTATACCTAATCAAACTTTACTCAAATTTTTCCTCAAATTTGGGAAAGATAAGGGTTTGAACCAAATTTCCACCACCGTCGGACTACCTTCCATCACCGTCCTCGTCTTCGTCGGACCACCTTCCACCACCGTTGTCATCGTCACCAAGGTCATCGAGTTTTCAGTCAATTTTCCAGATCATGATCCACCACAGTCGATTTTCGAGCCAATCCACCACAGTCGAACACAGGACATTGATTTTCAAGGCATAAATCTGATTTTTTAAGACTTTTGCGGCAGCAGGCGGTGAAAGATGTTCCAAATCTGAGTCAAGGGTTGGAGAGGGTGCTTTCAAATTCCCGCAAATTTGAGGAAAAAAAAGGTACAAAAATCCACAGCTCCACCCCACACTCCTTACTCCCTTGCGCTCTGCACTCACTCTGTAACAACAATCCAGTACTTCTAGAGAGAGAAGAGAGAGAGAAGAAATGGCGAAAGTGGGAAGAATGAAGCTAGGATCACAAGGTCTAGAGGTTTCGGCACAGGGACTGGGTTGTATGGGCATGTCGGCCAATTACGGCCCACCGAAGCCCGACGAAGATATGATCAAACTCATCCACCACGCCATCGACTCCGGCGTCACTTTCCTCGACACCTCCGATGTCTACGGTCCTCACACCAACGAAATCCTCCTCGGCAAGGTTTCATTTCTTCTCCTTTTTTTTTTTTTGTTTGGTTTACTCTTGATTAAGGCAAGTTTTGGCTTAATAATCTGGCAGGAAGTGATTCATTTTTTTTCTTTCGTATTTGTTAATTTTGCACCATTTTCTTAATTAATCTGATTCCTTTGAAAATATGAACCGAATTTTTAAAAATTAAATAAAGAAAAAAAATAATCCAAAAACCTGTCTATTTTGGATTGATTTTTTTAAAATTTTTT
Organism: Vaccinium macrocarpon; assembly: GCA_022606695.1. NCBI lineage: Eukaryota > Viridiplantae > Streptophyta > Magnoliopsida > Ericales > Ericaceae > Vaccinium > Vaccinium macrocarpon. The sequence goes on along the minus strand of CM040173.1, from coordinate 6,571,936 downwards.
ATTTTATAAAAGAAACACACCAAAAAAGGGCAAGGGATATCCTCGTGAGCCCTCCAGGCTCTACCGCTCTACAACCAAGCCAAAATACAAACAATCAGCTAAAACTAAAAAAACTACTGCATTCAGAAAGCAGAGTACACTGTACATATACCGAGTCTTGAGTGACACCCCAACTCACCAACCTATCTCTAGACCACCTTGAAACATGTTTTTTGAACCAATCCTCTTCTGGTTGGATTTCCCTTACAGCATTCCAGGCAGACACAGAACTATAGTGGCCATCTGAAGAAGTAGTCTATACTACCCTATCTTCCACCTCTGCATTAGGGAGAAAAGAAGCAGGGGTGAGGTCTATTTTGGATTGTTGTTGTCTTTAGTAAAATAGTAAAAAATAAAAATAAAAATCCAAGAATAGTAATATTGCTCAATTTTAAAGCCAAAACAGGCCCAACTCTTTTAAGATTGCGAGTGGAGTAGTAGCACAGTAATAGACACCACGTGCATTTGACTAGGTTCAATGTTCAATAATAATAGCCGAATGGATTGCAAATCAAGGGGTTTTGCCAATAGGAAATTTTGCCCATATATATATATATATATATATATATATATATATATATATATATATATATATATATATATATATATGGGCAAAATTTTCTAGTCCACACTCCCGGATTTAAGAAAAAAATGGGGTTTTTTTGTGTTGCAAATTTTTTTTGGAAAATCCGATCCGTCCAATGTGTTCAGAAGGTGTTTTCTAGGGTCCACGCGAGAAATCTTCAAAAAAAAATACCGGGAAGGGCTTGATCCAAGCAGTTTTCGCAAAAATTTCCCGGCTTGATCCAGCGGTTTTAAAAAAGCGTATTTATATATTTTTGCTTAAAACCGCTTGGATCAAGCCCTTCCCAAAGGTTTTTTTGAAAATTTTCCGCGAGGGCCCTTGAAAACACCTTCTGAACACATTGGATGGATCGGATCGTCAAAAAAAATTTTGTATAAAAAGTCCGGAAATTAAAAGTCCGGACTAGAAGTTTACCCTATATATATATATATATAAAAACCCAACTCTTTTAATACTAGATAGTAGCAGAATGGATTTCAAATCAAGGGGTTTTGAAATCTTTATTCAATGGGAGTAGCTCGATCTTAGGTTCAGTAGTTTAATAGGGTTTTCAATATTGATTTTGAGATCTCTATTTTGATGGAATTGAAATAACAATTTAACTAGCACATAACTCGTGTAGTGCACGGGACTTGCGAGATTGAATCAATAATTTTATGCACCTTACACAGTTGGGTAAGAAGGACTGCAAATACTATGAATGTTACTATTGGTGCCACTTGTTTTTACTATCTACTTTAAATAAGATTTTGGCAAGATAAGTAGGAACTAGAAAGAAATAGGGTGAATATATGTTATTTTCATTTGAACAGTGGGCAAAAAAGTTGGTGTGTTTTTGCATTTGAGAGGTAACGAGGGAGAGATTGGAGATGGATACAGCTAGATTTGTGGGGTTTTTTTTTTATCTGTTGTTTTTGTTTGCGCAAAAGGAGATGAAGATTTAGAGTAGGAGAGAGTCGACTAAGGGAGTTCCAGAATGGAAGTCACATTACAAGCATACACATGAATTGTAAATTAGAAGTGCCACTTTTTTGGCTTTTTTTCGTTGAAAGGGTTTTATAATTTTGATTCTAGTGAGTATTGATCTAGAAGAGATTGTGAAGAATAAGGAATGATTAGCAGAATCTGAGGAATAAAGAATGATTTGGCAGAATCTAAGGAATAAAGAATGATTTAGCAGAATCTTAGGGTTTCCTTGTTTTATGATTTAGTAGAATCTTAGGGTTTCCTTGTTTTGTTATTTCCATATTTGTCATTTCCTATTTAAACACTTGTAATAACGTAGGTTTGCACATTAAAAAATATACATTCAGTATTTCAGTAATAATGCCCTGGTTTGTTTCTCCCCCCTTTGGTTTCTATCAGAGATGCTATTTTACACTTATTACATTTATAAATTTTGCTCAGATTTGGTTGCATAGGCCTGTAGTTTTATTGTTTATATATTTTGATCCATCTTTTTCAGAAACAAACAATTGAGCATTTTGATTAGCAACCTAAATCAAAGCAGTCACAGTTAATGCAAAGTGAACAAAAACTTAATCAAGATCATGATGAAACACGAAATGATTAAGAAAGTGAGGTAAAACAATAACTGATCAAGAAAATTATGGAGGAAAAAAATATTACCTTTTGAATGGCACGAAAAGGCAATCTCTTCCCTTCTCTTTATCACCTATGACAAAGAAAAGGGTGAAGGGAAAAAAAAAAAAAAGGACAAAAGTAAAATACCACCATATGATTTTCATCAAATCCCTGCATTTAAAGCTATCGAAACGGACCATTACTGGTAATTTGCAGGCATTGAAGAGAGGGTGGAGAGAGAAAGTTGAATTGGCAACCAAATTTGGAATCAGTGTTACCACCGATGGAAAAACAGAGTTTCGCGGCGACCCGGCCTACGTGCGGGCCACTTGTGAGGCTAGCTTGAAGCGGCTTGATATTGATTGTATCGATCTTTATTATCAGCATCGGATTGACACCCGTGTTCCCATTGAAATCACGGTTGGACCCCTTTTTGCCTTTCTCCAATATGTATCGATGAGATTTATGTTGTGTATTTATGCTTATTACAGAATGCTATGTAGCACTGACACTCCTAGAGGCTGGAGTGTTCCCCTGTCCGAGACAGAGACGCGGCACAATTACCATGAATTTAATTAATTTTTGTAGGGGATACGGCGGCGACCACGATGGGGACATTTCAGGGATACGTTTGGGGACACAGCATAGGTTAAATATGCAATTTTTTCTAATTTTTGGGGGTAAAAGTGTATTACTTGAAATATTTGGTGTTAAAACTATAGTATGATATGTATATGATGCTTGTTTATATATATATTTAAACTTCATGTTTAGACATATAAGTATATAACTATATTTTCATTATATGAAATAAATTTTATTTATTTTTGCCGTGTCCGTGTCCCTTTTTTTAGAAATCCCATGTTCGTGTCTGTGCTACATTGGCGTAATGTGATGGTGTTTTGTATGCATTTCCAGTAGGGACTTGAGTTGGGATGAAATTAGAAGGAAACTTCCATTTAAAGGTGGGATGAAATTAGAAGGAGACTTCCATTTATAGCCAGACGGCCCAGACCAATCAAAAACACCTTAGTGTATTAGCCAGACCAATCAATTCCATTTTTTTTTATCTGTGGTTTTGATGGGCACCATGGCTCTAAAATTTTTTCCATTACAGACTTGCTTCCTGGACAACTTTTTGTACTAGGAATATGCATTGGTGACTATTTCCCTCGTGCAACCTTTCCCAATTGAGAAACGGTAGTTGATTTCGTGAACCTTTCCAATTCTTTTGAACTGTTCATGTGTGATCTGTTTCTTATATTTTATCTTAATAATGAATCTTTTATAGGAAAAATTTACGTCGAGCAAGATCTTAGCTTGCAAGGTAATTAGTTTTACTCTTTCAAGGATGATACTGATTGTGGAGCTGAAATTAGCAATTCCTCTTATACTTTGTGGACGCTATTTACAGGAGGATGTTGGTCCATGTAGTAGACCGGAAATAGTGGGTTCATTTGCTTGTCATTGAGTTTGTTGATATGCTTGTACTTTTAAGATGATTTATCTGGATGGAACTTGTCGTTGGGTGGAGTTGATATGCTTGAAGTTTTGTGCCTGTCATGCTTGTTTGAACGGTGGCTTTCTTCGGAACCATAACCTCTTGAGTTAATGAATGCCAAGACTGTGAATGCTTTTACAACATAGACTATCTCTATTGCAAATAACGTGCACCCTATGTCAATTTAATGGCAATCTTATTCCTACTTTCTTTTCTTTTTAACACATGTTTTTGCATGTGTCCACAATGCAATAAGTTCATCGTTTCCCTTTTATTTATTTTTTCTGAACAAGCTTTTTGCATGCGTTACCAATTTGGTGGTATCATTGACCAGATGGGAGAACTGAAAAAACTGGTTGAAGAGGGTAAAATAAAGTACATTGGTCTATCTGAGGCCTCTCCTGCGACAATTAGAAGAGCTCATGCTGTTCACCCAATAACAGCAATACAGTTGGAATGGTCCTTGTGGTCAAGAGATGCGGAGGAAGAAATAGTTCCTACTTGCCGGTGAGGCCTCTATTCTTCTAAAGAACATTCTTGGGAGTAATCAGAAAACCAAATAACTAATTTATTCTCCCTTTGTGACTATGCAGAGAACTTGGCATTGGGATTGTAGCGTACAGTCCATTAGGAAGAGGATTCTTTTCCTCAGGTCCCAAGATGGCTGAAAATTGGGTACCTGAAGATCGTCGACAGGTTTGCACTTGGGGCGCATACTTTTTCACTTCGAGACCAACTTGCTGGTTTAGGCAGTCATACTGTCAGTGTCATTGTTACGTTATTGTGACTCTGCAGAACTTCATCTCTATTCAAACTTTAGCTGATGAATGATCTTATGAGCTGATAATTGACCTAGTAGTTTAAATTCATTTCGTAAAAAAAATTGATTTGTGATTTTTGTCTTCTCTGTCCCTTGGTGTTTCGAGAATAGGTTTACTCTTTTTTAAAAAAAGCATTAAGCAAGCACATGTCCTTCATTTTTGTATTGAACCACATCCTTGTCAAAATATTTTCATGAGCTTTCTCATCTGGGTTCGTATTACAAGTCAAAAAGACAATTGGAAACGGATGGATCTGCACTTACCTCTTGCAATATGTTTCGAATTCTTTTAAACAGAGAGAATTACACGCTCCTTTTGCAAAATAATCTTCCCCAGGAGTAGTACCACAATGTTGGGTATCACTCTAGAATCCACAAGCCTAGCATAACCTCTAGATTACCAGACATGGTAACTACCAACTACATTCTAGGTTCAAGTTGTCACTGAAACAGATTTGCCTAGAGTGACACTGAGCTGGGTTGATTGGAGAAGGAGGATTTACAGAAGAGAACTGACTGAGAACCTTTGATCCTTACATCAAAGCTAATCTTGTGGACTCCTTTGAAGGCTCGCTTGATTCGTACTTGGCAAAGAGATGGGGAAAGGGAACATTGAAAACCCTTTGTGTTTATCTGGTAGGAGTTATAACGTATATAGACACCTGAAGATAACTTTTCACAAACTCCTTCAACCGTGTTATCTTGGGTTTGAATTTCAATTAAATGGGTCATGACTGAGTCTTGCCACCATGGGCACCCGCATTTGCATGTTTTGCTGCATATCCTACATGTATCTATTTGTGGAAGATTGGTTCGAGTTTAATTTGAGGCACTACCTGCATGTTCATGACTAACATATTTGCTTTGTCTCATGTTTAGATCATCTATATAATGTGATAGATCCTTCTCAAAGATGGTGTTTAGTGTTCTGATGCTGACATGTATGTCATTGCTTACAGTTTACACCGAGGTTCCAGCCTGAAAATCTAGAGCATAACAAGGCCATGTTTGAACGGGTTAAGGAAATGGCCGCAAAGAAAGGGTGCACCTCTGGCCAACTAGCACTAGCATGGGTTCATCACCAAGGGAACGATGTGTGTCCTATTCCTGGCACCACCAAGATGGAAAACTTCAATCAGAACATTGGAGCATTGTCGATAGAACTAAGCCCTGAAGAAATGGCCGAACTCGAGTCCATTGCCTCAGCTGATGCAGTTAAGGGTGATAGATATGGAAGCGTGCTTCTTACTTGGATGAATTCAGACACTCCGCCCTTATCCTCATGGAAAGTGGAATAAATGAGTAGAATCTATATGAAATAGCACAACGGCATGGACTTCACGAAAAGATATTTAATTTGGAATGATGAAGGTTGATCTGATCCAAGAGAGTTGTGTTGGCCTTTAGGCAAGAGTGATAGCTAGTAAAATAGGTAACGTTCGAATCCATGCATAACATCTGAAGATATGTTTGTGCTAGTTGTTTAATTTGGAGTTGTAAGAAAAGTGGATTTCATTTGAAAAGTTTAAGTGTGTAAAAGTGTAATAATGATATCTATAGAGGGTAATTGTGGGAAGTTGTAACTTCTCCAGTATAATGATGATGTCTTCATAAATTTAAGAGCACTAGTTTCAAAAAATAAATAAATTAAGAGCACGGAATCCAAGAGTCGAAGATCCAATAGAAAACACTTGGAAAACTGATTATACATTGCAAGTGTTGTGACAGGCTCTGATCAATTAAGGAGCAACAAACCCAAGAGTCGAAGACCCAAGACAGTGCACTTGGTTGACTGATTATATATTGCCAATGTAGTGGCATCGCCTTTGATCAATTAAGGATCACCAAACCCAACAATCGAAGAACCAACAGAATGCACTTGATTGAATGATTATATATTCGAAGTGCAGTGAAATCACCTTTGATCAATTCAAGAGCACCAAATCCAAGAGTCGAAGATCCAATAAAATGCACTTTCGGTAGACGGATTGGTTATTGCAATTGTGGTGGCGTTGCTTGTGATCAATTTAGGAGAACCAAATTTGAGAGTCCAAGACCCAATAGAATGCACCTGGTTAACTAATGGTTAATTTTCGCTAAAAATATCATTTTCATACTGTAGTCAAAACTGTCTGTAGTTTTCACTGAATGACATGTTTGTATTAGAAGAATGACTTTTCTTTACACGTAGACAACTAGTATAAAAAATATGGAAAATACTAGTATTTAGACAATAGTTAAAACTCAGCTTAATCATAATTTAATATTGTAGTTGGGAGTCATCATAATTAGGGCTAGATGGTAAGGGGGTTTTGTAATGTTACATGTGTGTGAGGTATTGGTTGTGATGTATGTACAAAGAAAAAGAGATAAATAGAGAGTGAGAGGTGAGACGCAAGTGGAACCCCAGACAGCGATTATTCTGATTTCATATTTAAGGAAAAAATTTCAATACCAATGTTATTTGTAACACCTTCTCACATGTTGTGGGTCCCATGTATTTGTGAGTCTCACCTCAGAGGCGTTGCAAATAATCGTTGCATTGAAAAGCTGTGTGTATTTTTACAGAGAGTAATTCGAGTTTTATCATTTTAGTCTTAAATAACAAACCATTGGTTTATGAATATGGGTGGACGAGAATAAAAAAAAAAACAAAATAGTTTCCGTTGTGTTGAAGTGCCTCAAAAAATGCAATACAATGTAGCAGACAAGGACAGAATAGTAATTCTACTCTGGTTTCCAAGAGGTCAAAGGTGGAGTGTCTGCGTTAGACCATGTCAATGACATGAAAGCATTTCTATCACCCTTCACTGAATCAGCTGAAGCTATGGATTCCAGTTCTGCCATTTCTTCTTCGGTTAAATCCACAGCCAAAGCTCCAATGTTCTTTTTGAGGTTTTCAATCTTAGTGGTACCGCATTTTTTCCTTCGTGGTGGACCCATGCCAATGCTAGCTGTGATGGGGTGCACCCCTTTCTTGCTGTCATTTCACAGACCTGCTCAAATATCGTCATGTTGTGCTCTATATTATCTGGTTTGAACCTTGGTATGTCCTGAAAAAAAAAGATACTTATTTCAGTATTCAGAACCGTAGTTGTGCTTTTCTGTTTCTTTATTGCCAATCCACCAGAGGGGATGTGGACACGTCTACTCACCTCATGTATTCGTGTCTGACATGGACACTACATGATACTTCCTGGACATGTCTTTCCTATATTTTTTGCTGCAATTTTTTAGTCGGACATGTTTTGGATGATATATGACACGTTGGTGACAGTCTTGGTAACGTCAAGAAAAATTGAAAGGTTAAAATGGAACTCTTAAAACTTGGTCAGGACTCGAGATTTTCATGGATAGTTCTTGAATACTTATATGGTGACCGTCGATTTGTATTTGCACATCGTTAATACTATTTTTTGGTTTTGCTAATCATAATTTGATAGAAACAGTGTTCGTTAATACATGATTCAGAATATACAGTATTCATATAAACATTTTTTATATTTGACTTGTCCTAGCTTGTCTATCTTCTAATTATGGAAATAACATGTTTCAGTATTCGTGTTCCTGTCCAAGTCAAATAAGTGTTTTGGATTTGCTGCTTCTGTAATTTCGTATGTTCGTTCTCCATTTAAGTGTTTCAAAGCCTCGTTTTTCCAGGAAAAGAAAAGGAAGTTAATCTCCAGTGAAAATACCAGAAGTTTCTGAACAAACCTTTCGCACATCGTCGGTAGACAGGGTTTCGATCATCTTGGAGCCCGAAGATAAGAATCCCCGGCCGAGAGGACTATATGCTACAATCCCAATTCCCAGTTCTCTGATTATAACAACAAAAAGAACAAAGTTGTTAAAGCAGGATTTTGGACATCATTTTAGGCATGGAGCAGGTTGTAATTTACTCACTGGCAAGTAGGAATTATTTCTTCTTCCACATCTCTTGTCCACAAGGACAACTCCAGCTGAACAGCAGTTATAGGATGAACAACATGTGCTCTCCTGATTGTTGAAGCTGATCATGAGGCCTCGGGTAGACCTACGTACTTTATTTTACACTCTTCAACCAGCTTCTTCAATTCTCCCATCTGGAACAATATTTCGCGGAAAGATCAGCGAATGCGCAATAGCACTCCGATCTAGAAAATTTCACATTTTACCACTCAAATACATAGGTCACACGATGGCCCGGTCAATTGTGTTTGTGTATTAGTGAGAAAAGAAAAACGGAGAGGTGCACGGGCATACCGTGACTTCAATGGAGACGCAAGTGTCAATGCAATGCTGGTAATAAAGATCGATGCAATCCACGTCGAGGCATCTCAAGTTGGCCTCGCAGGAAGCCCGCACATAGTCTGGATCACCGCGTATTTCTGTGCTGCCATTGCCGATGTTTACCCCGAACTTTGTAAGCTAATTGAACTCCCTCTCTCATTCCTCCTTTAAGTGTCTGGATCACCCCGTATATATTTTTGTTATCGACCTGGAGGCTTTGCTGTCTCTTAAGGATGGCAGGCCCCACCAACCCATCCGAGCTATCCATCTCAGCGATTATTGGTTCAGGTGGAGAATGTATTCTTGTCAATAGAGTTAATTTTACTAAAAAAAAGTTTATCGGCTAATCTAAACCATTATTGTAGAGATGGACGACTCAAATGGATAATTGGCAACGCCTGCCATCCCTTAGGGACAACAAAGCCGTCCAATCCCCTTTTTATAGTATGTCTTTAGTTTTATTGACTTAAAAGTAAAATGATAAATCTCTTACCTTAAAAAATGTTTTGGTGGCCAATTACTTAATCGTAGTAATTTTTTTATGAATACTTTTAACATAGTCAGGTGGTAGAATGGTTTTGCCAATCGAAAAAAAAGGGGGTAAAATGTTTTCTCAAATTTTCACGGTTTGACTGACTTCGATTGCGTCAATCTCTCAAGTGAAGGGGAAAAAAAATTAAAAAACCAGAGGATGTACATATACACATTTTATAAAAAACGGCTCGGATCAAGCCTTTTCAGGTACTTTTTTTAATACTAATCCACGTGTTAGACCTTAAAAACACGTTTTAAACACATCTAACGGTTTGAATCGTCAAAATTCGATCCCAAACAAAAAATCCGGCACCGTTAAAAATAAGGGAGCCTTTATTAGATTTTTGTTGTAAGGATCAAATATTTTAAGATTTTGTTTTTTCAACTCTTGCTGTGTCATGTTTCGATTATCTACCAAATAGTCGGTCCTAACCTTGGGATAAGCAAGAAGGTCTGGGTGTTACGTAACTGAAAGCCAAAAAAAAAAAAAAAAGATCTCATGAAAAGAAACTAAGTACTCCCTCCATCCGGATTTGTTGGTCCGTTTTGAGGATTTCAACTTTTTTTCATTACCTTTTGAGTTTGTTAATTTCCTATTTTAACCTCAATCTCTCTATTTAATACTCTCTCATTTCTAATTTGATAATCCACTACGAAACTACGTACAATTTTCAAACTAAAAAATAATGTAGTTACAAAAATTATTTTTTTATCAATATGAATTTGATAGATCTCATTGAGAACTTTAATACGGTGCAAAAAAATTTCAAAAATTTAAACACATTATTTTAAAAAATTAGTTTTTAAGTTGTTATTTTAAGTTTTAGAATAGGGGCAAAAAAGTAAAATTTTCATACTTTATCCTTGGACTTCTAAAAATGGACAAACATTTTAAGACTTGAAAAAATATGTTTGTGGACTAACAAATTCAGACAGAGGAAGTATTAAAAGAAGTTATGCGAGGGTATTTACTAAAAAAAATAATCATGGAACGTGGTGTTCTTGACCGAACTCAATGAAAACAAAAAAAAAAAATCATGTAGATCCAAGACTATTTGATTTCCTCCATTTGTTTTATTTATATTTGGATGTCTGAGTCAAATTATGCACACCTCGATTAATTCGAAACTCTGAAATTACCAACCAAACAAACTTTCAGTTGACTTAAGGTTTAGAATGGTTGGCTTCAGTGAAAATAAAACATCTAAGATCATGAAAAGTAGTTGACCAAATCCCTTCGGTTGATTTCGTCCATTTGTATAAGAAGAACTACCAATATTTTTATGAACTTGGAATGGCAAAAACAAAAGAGGAAAGTACCGGCTGGTACAATTCTAAGAGAGGATTTACCGACAAAGTACCGCCCAGCTAATTTTACATGCCCCATATGGGCTCAAATTGTAAGCGCCCCACAGTTTGTTCTCTCTCTCTCTCTCTCCACCCCACATGGGCACTCCCAAGTGCCTAAATTTTATGATACTTTACGAAAATGCCTAAACCTAAATCTTATGATATATTATGAAAGTGCCTAAAATCCGCAGGTGCCCAATTAAAGTGCATAAGAGCATCATCATCAGGGGCATCAAATCCTCCTAAGGGCTAATTTGTTAAGCCAAAGTAAAAAAAAAGACCCCCAAATCAGGCGCATCAAATGCATGAACAAATTTGCAAAATTTCAAACTTTGCTACACTGCCTACTTAAAATTGAGTAGTTATTGTTTACCCATCAAATGAGCATCAATGCAACATTCTCCCCCTTTTATTACTTTTTTTATTCTGAGTGGGAGGACATCCGACACCATTTTTTTTATTATTTGTTTTATTACTTTTTTAATATAGTGAAGTTAGAATAGAAATTATGATTTGTGAGTTTTTGAAAAAGTGACCTGCTAATTTATAAAAAGGTGTTTTTGAGATTAAATTTTGTGTTTTTTTTAGTCTCCTGAGTAGGATGCCCTAAATCACTAAAACCTTATAATAGAAAAGTACACCTTAAACATAAATCTTAAGGTGCCATATGAGTGTGTCTAAACCTAAACACTATGATATCCTATGAAAATACCTAAAATTCTAAGGTATCCTACAAAAGTGCATAAATCACGAAAACCCCATAATAAAAAAGTACACCCTAAATCTAAACTCAAAAAATTGCTTCTGCAGTTTGTATCTTCTCAATTTCTGTTTTTGAAGTCCAAACTGATGATTGGTTCCCCCCAAAACATCAGTTTGAGGGGGGTGGTTTAGAGGCACTGTCCCAGCTCAGTTTGATTAAGCTACATATAGCTGAGTTTGAGTTGTGTTTTCATTTTACGCAATTTCATTGTAATTTCAGTTTGATTAGAGCTTATTTAATCAGTTTAGGAGCGAAAGTTGGTTGGCATGCCAACTCAACAATCCGTGTATGTTTTAGTTAGCCAATCAGGTGTTTAGCTTTCAGGCATATAAAAAGGGGTGTTCTTCTCCTTTGGGTCATTACGGAAAATGGGGAAATAAGATAGTATACTTTTTTCTGTAAATTGTCACTTCTTTGGTCTTACGTAGGCGCTGACGTTTAGGGACGAAATCAGAAATTTTATTACGTTATAATGAATTTATTTTTTAAAATATTTTACAAGATAAGCTTATATAATTCATAATAATTCATAGATTTTTTTTTCATATAATATTAAAAAAAAAATTTCTTGCAGGGCGACCCTCTGGCCCTGCTAGCCCTTCTGGGCTCTATTCCTGCTGACGGTGCGATCTCCCTCTATAAATTGATCCAAAAATCCACAGATCCACTCCACACTCCTTGCTCCCTCCCTCTATACTCTGCACTCACTACGTAGCAACAATCCAGCACTGAGAGAGAGAGAGAGAGAGAGAGAGAGAGAGAAGAAATGGCGAAAGTGGGAAGAATGAAGCTAGGATCACAAGGTCTAGAGGTTTCGGCACAGGGCCTGGGTTGTATGGGCATGACGGCCAGTTACGGGTACGGCCCACCGAAGCCCGAGGAAGATATGATCAAACTCATACACCACGCCATAGACTCCGGCGTCACTTTACTCGACACCTCCGATGTCTACGGTCCTCACACCAACGAAATCCTCCTCGGCAAGGTTTCATTTCTTCCCCCTTTTTTTTTGGTTTGGTTTACTCTTGATTAAGGCATGTTTTGGCTTAATAATCTGGCAGGATTATTCATTTGATACAATTTTTTTTTTCAAATTTGTTAATTTTGCACCATTTTTCTAATAAATTACTGATTCATTTTTCTAATAAATTACTGATTCATTTGAAAATACGAACCAAACTGCAAAAAAAATTAAATAAATAAAAAAATAATTTTAATTACCCATCCTATAAAATAAAGATCGTTATAATCCCACCCAATGTGGTTTGAATAATTATAATTTCATCCTGTGTAAAAGGATATTACGACGGTTATGCCTTTATTAGGCATTTAATTATTATCTAATATATACTAATATTACAGTATATTCTATGCCAATTATTAGGTATTAACTCTCCCAAATTATTATCCCGAAAATTTGGGCATTCCTGTTTCACGTGATAGGGTTGAAATTTATTGGCCCATCAATTCCCCACTAAATCAGGTATTGCAATCAATCTATATCTAATATACATCCATATATAGCTATTTCCTTTATATACTAATTAATTACCATATTTACAGAAACCCTAAAACCAATATCTCTCTCTCCCCTCTCTCTCTCTCTCTCTCTCAAGATCCGTTACCCAGAGATGGCGGTGAATCTCTCTCTCTCTCTCTCTCAAGATCCGTTACCTAGAGATAGCGGTGAACATGTTGAAAATGGTGACGGTCCATCATTAAGGATGATTTCATGGCCCTGGATCGAGAACGGCAGCGGTGGTGTCAATGATCTATGGTCATAGGGCTAAAATATCACTACTCCAAATCCATGATTAAGTCTTCTCCAGCAAAACCAAAATATGAGTCCAATCAGCCAACCTATTCAAGAAGGGTTTATGGCATCATATTGCAAGAAATGATGGCTTACGGAATGGACAAACAAAGAATGAGGCAAGCAAAGTATGCGTTAGGCTTACGGTTTATTTTCGATTTCCATTTTTTTGTAATGGTTTAATCTTCATAGAGCGAACATGTTTTATTCCAAAATCTATTTGTTTATTTTTTTCGGTTCAATGGTGATTCTTTTTCCAATTCAAGGTTGGTGTTCTTTTTCGATCTAGTAAGTATTTCAGACCAATAATTCATGCAGAGAATATGATTTATTGATTTACCATTTTGGTGATTTGATACAATAAAAGTGGTAAACCAATAAATCACATTCACTGTAAATAAATGACACATGAACATGGTTTATTGATTTTCAATCGGGTGATTTGATACAATAAAATATAGTTTACTAGTTTACCACTTTGGCACTTCGGTGATTCGGTAAAGTAACCATGATAAATCAACACATAATTTAACTATATTTTTTATGTGGTTTTATGGTGCATTAATCAACTATGTTTTTTTTTTATTTTTAAATTTTTTTTATGGTTTTGGATTGGGTTGTGATTATTACAAAAATCTATCATGGTAAAAAAATATGGTGGATTATTACAAAATTGCATGAAATTAATTTCTCATGACTCGTGTTTTTAGGTCAAAATGTCATGATTATTTATTTTCTATTTCATTTTAAGATTTTAGGTGTGAGAAGATTACGAGAGAGATAATTATAAGAGAGAGAGAGAGAGAGAGAGATAGAGATTAGGAAATTAGGAAAGATTAGGAGAGAGAAATGTTAAAAAATTAGGAGAGAAAATTATTAGGAAAACCAGGAGAAATATTAGGAGAGAGAAAGTGTATTTTGGAGTTTATTTGAATTTTGGGGTGGAATCATAATTATTCAAATCTCATAGGATGGTATCATAATGATCTTTTTTGTACAAGATGCTTAATTAACTCTCCCAATAATCTAAAGGAAATTGACACCTTTTTTTTTCTTCTAAGTGAAGTTACTAAATTACCCTTGTATTTCGTAATTACATTTTTCTCTTGCTTTCAAGATGGTTCAGTAATTAATTGAGACAAAAAAAAAAGTGTCAATATCAAAATATGGAATGCTAATATCAATTCACAATAAAAAAAACTAAAAACCTGTCCATTTTGGATTTTTTTTTTTTTTTGGGTAAGATAATTTTTTATATTATCTTAAAAGAAACACACCAGAAACAACGCAAGGGATGTCCTCGTGAGTAGTCTAGGGCTCTACAACCCAGCCAAAATACAAACAATAAAAAACTACTGCATTTAGAAAATATGATCATGGCACTCCTGATCAGAATTGCAGAGTACACTGTACAGAGAACCGAGTCTTGGGTGACACCCAAACTCACAAACCTATCTCTAGTTTTTTGAAAGACTAGAAAGCCATCCACAAAACGAAAGACCACCTGGGAACATGTTTTTTGAACCAATCCTCTTCTAGCTGGATTTCCCTCTCAGCATTCCAGGCGGACACAGAACTATAGTGACCATCTGAAAAGGCAGTCCATACTACCCTCTCTTCCACTTCTGGATTAGGGAGAAAAGAAGCAGGGGTGAGGTCCATTTGGATTGTTGTTTTCTTTAGTAAAATAAATAAAAAAAAAAAAGATAAAAAAAAAAAAAAAACCAAGAATAGTAAGGGCAGTGTTCAGTTGGGAGTTTTGGGTCTGTTTTGGTTTTGCTTACATCATCATTTCCCTCATTTCTCTCTCTATCTCTCTCCACTTATTACATCTGCTTACATCATCAAAACTAAACTAAACTAAACCTACTAACTGAACAAGACCAAGATTGCTCAATTTTAAAGCCAAAATAGGCCCAACTCTTTTAAGATTGCAAGTTGAGGAGAATAGGCACCACATACATTTGACTAGGTTCAAAATTCAATAATAATGCTAACTTTCGCTAATTGGAAATTTTGCCCATTAAAAAAAAAAAAAAAACACCACCACCAACAACTCTTTTAAGACTAGATAGTGGCCAAATGGATTTCAAATCAAGGGGTTTTGAAATCGTTATTCAATGGGAATAGCTCCATCTTAGGTTCAGTAGTTTAATAGGGTTTTCAATATTGATTTTGAGATCTCTATTTTGATGGAATTGAAATAAGAGTTTAACTGGCACATAGCTCGTGTAGTCCACGGGACATGCGAGATTGAATCAACAATTTTATGCACCTTACACAATTGGGTAAGTAGGACTGCAAATACTATGAATGTTACTATTGGTGCCACTTGTTTTTACTATCTACTTTAAATAATATTTTGGTAACATAAGTAGGAACTAGAAAGAAATAGTGAATATATGTTATTTTCATTTGAACAGTGGGCAAAAAAGTTGGTATGTTTTTGCATTTAAGAGGTAACTAGGGAGAGATTGGATATGGATACAGCTAGATTTGTGGGTTTTTCTTTGATCTGCTGTTTTTGTTTGCGCAAAAAGAGATGAAGATTTAGAGTAGGAGAGAGTCGACTAAGGGAGTTCCAAAATGGAAGTCACATTACAAGCATACACGTGAATTTTAAATTAAAAGTGCCACTTTTTTTTGCATTTTTTTGTTGAAAGGGTTTTATAATTTTGATTCTAGTGAGTATTAATGTAGAAGAGACACTATTCTACACTTATTACATTTATAAATTTTGCTCAGATTTGGTTGCATAGGCCTGTAGTTTTATCGTTTATATTTTTCGATCCATCTTTTGCAGAAACAAACGGTTGAGCATTTTGATTAGAAACATAAATCAAAGCAATCGCAGTTACTGCAAAGTGAACAAAAACTTAATTAAGATCATGATGAAACACGACATGATTAAGTGGTCAAGAGAGTGAGGTAAAAAAATATGTGATCAACAAAATTATGGAGGAAAAAAATAATAACTTTTGAATAGCACGAAAAGACAATATCTTCCCTTCTCTTTATCATCTATGACAAAGAAAAGGGAGGAAAAAAAGAAGACAAAGTAAAATACCACAATATGATTTTCATCAAATCCCTGCATTTAAAGCTATCTAATTAGACCCTTATTGGTGATTTGCAGGCATTGAAGGGAGGGTGGAGAGAGAAAGTTGAATTGGCAACCAAGTTTGGAATTAGTGGTACCACCTATGGAACGACAGAGTTTCGCGGCGACCCGGCGTACGTGCGGGCCACTTGTGAGGCTAGCTTGAAGCGGCTTGATATTGATTGTATTGATCTTTATTATCAGCATCGGATTGACACCCGTGTTCCCATTGAAATCACGGTTGGACCCCTTTTTGCCTTTCTCCGATATGTATCGTTGAGATTCATATTGTTTATTTATGCTTATTGCAGAATGCTATGTAGCACCGACACTCCTAGAGGCTGGAGTGTCCCCTTGTCCGACATGGGGACGAGGCACAATTGCCATGAATTTAATTAATTTTTTCTGGGGGACAGGCAGGATACGTTTGGGGATATGGCAAAGGTTAAATATGCATTTTTATTTTTTTAATTTTTGGGGGTAAAAGTGTATTACTTAAAATATTTGGTGTTAAAACTATAGTATGATATGTATATGATGTTTGTTTATATATATTGAAACTTCATGTTTAGACATATAAGTATATTTTCATTATATGAAATCAATTTTATTTATTTTTGCCGTGTCCTTGTCCCTTTTTTTAGAAATCCCGTGTCCGTGTCCATGCTACATAGGCGTAATCTGATGGTGTCTTGTATGCATTTCCAGTAGGGACTTGAGTTGGGATGAAATTAGAAGGAAACTTCCATTTATAGCCAGACCAATCAATTCCATTTTTTTATTTTTGGTGTTGATGGGCACCATGGCTCTAAAAAATTTTCCATTACAGACTTGCTTCCTGGACAAATTTTTGTACGAGGAATATGCGTTGGTGACTATTTCCTTCGTGCAACCCTTCCCAATTGATAAACGATAGTTGATTTCATGAACCTTTCCAATTCTTTTGAACTGTTCATTTGTGATCTGTTTCTTATATTTTAACTTAATAAGGAATCTTCTGATAGGAAAAATTTACGTCAAGAAAGATCTTAGCTTGCAAGGTAATTAGTTTTACTCTTTCAAGAATGATACTGATTGTGGAGCCGAAATTAGCAATTCCTCTTATACTTTGCGGACGCTATTTACAGGAGGATGTTGATCCATGTAGTAGACCGGAAATAGTGGGTTCATTTGTTTGTCATTGAGTTTGTTGACATGCGTGTACTTTTAAGACGATTTATCTGGATGAATACTTGTCGTTGAGTGGAGTTGATATACTTGAAGTTTTGTGCCTGTCATGCTTGTTTGAAAGGTGGCTTTCTTTAGAACCATAACCTCTTGAGTTAATGAATTCTAAGACTTTTGAATGGTTTTACAACAGAGATCGACTATCTGTACTGTAAATAATGTGCACCCTATGTCAATTTAATGACAATCTTGTTCCTACTTTCTTTTCTTTTTAACACATGTTTTTGCATGTGTCCACAACACAATAATTTCATCATTTCCCTTTTATTTTTTCCTGAACAATCTTTTTGCATCGTTACCAATTTGGTGGTATCCTTGACCAGATGGGAGAACTGAAAAAGCTAGTTGAAGAGGGTAAAATAAAGTACATTGGTCTTTCTGAGGCCTCTCCTGCGACAATTAGAAGGGCTCATGCTGTTCACCCAATTACAGCAATAGAGTTGGAATGGTCCTTGTGGTCAAGAGATGTGGAGGAAGAAATAGTTCCTACCTGCCGGTGAGGCATCTAATCTGATAAAGAACATTCTTGGGAGTAATCAGAAAACCAAGTAACTAATTATGTTTCCCTTTGTGACTATTAAGAGAACTTGGCATTGGGATTGTCGCATACAGTCCGTTGGGAAGAGGATTCTTTTCATCAGGTCCCAAGATGGCTGAAAATTGGGCACCTGAAGATCGTCGACAGGTTTGCATTTAGGGCACATACTTTTTCACTTCGAGGCTGCCTTGCTTGTTTAGGCAGTCGTACTATCATAGTGTCATTGTTACGTTATTGTGACTGTGCAGAACCTTCATCTCTTTTCAAACTTTAGCTGATGAATGATCTTATGAGCGGATAATTGATCTAGTAGTTTAAATTCATTTTGTAAAAAAAAAAGATTGTGATTTTTGTCTTGTCTTTCCATTGCCGTTTCAGAGTATAGTTTACTTTTGTTTAAAAATGCATTGAGCAAGCACATGTCCTTCATTTTTGTATTGAACCACCTTCTTGTCAAAATATTTTCATGAGCTTTCTCAGCCGGGTTCGTATTAGAAGTCAAAAAGACAATCGGAAACGGATGGATCTGCACTTACCTCTTGCAATACATTTCGAATCCTTTAAAACGGAGAGAATAACATGCTCCTTTTGCAAAACGATCTGCCCCAGGAGTTGTACCAAAATGTTGGGTATCACTCTGGAATCCACAGTAAAATGGCTTGCCCTTTTTTTTTTGGTAATCGAAACTTTATATAGAGCAAACAATACAAAGAGAAGGGCATACCCTCCAGATTATCAGAGATGGTAACTACCGACTACATTCTAGGTACAAGTTGTCATTGAAAAAGAGATTTGCCTAGAGTGGCATGGAGCTAGGTTGATTGGTGGAGGAGGATTTACAGAAGAGAACTGATTGAGAACCTTTGATGCTTACATCAAAGCTAATCTTGCGAACTCGTTTGAAGTCTCACTTGATTATTACTTGGCAGAGATGGGGAAAGGGAACAGTGAAAACCGTTGTATTTATCTGATAGGAGTAAGGCACATAGACGCCTGAAGATAACTATTCACAAATGCCCTCAACTGTGTTATCTTGGATCTGAATTTCAATTAAATGGGTCATGACTCATGGGTCTTGCCACCATGGGCACCCGCATTTGCATGTTTCGTTACGTACTTGTCTCCTATACATATCTGTTTGTAGAAGATTGATTCAACGTTTAGTTTTAGACACTACCTGCATGTTCATGACTAAAACATATTTGCTTTGTCGTATGTTTAAATCTTCTATATAATGTGATAGATCCTTCTCGAAGATGGTTTTTAGTGTTCTGATGGTGACATGTATGTCGTTGCTTACAGCAACTACCAAGGTTCCTACCTGAGAATCTAGAGCATAACAAGGCCATGTTTGAACGGGTTAACGAAATGGCAGCAAAGAAAGGGTGCACCACTGGCCAACTAGCCCTAGCATGGGTTCATCACCAAGGGAACGATGTGTGTCCTATTCCTGGCACCACCAAGATGGAAAACTTCAATCAGAACATTGGAGCGTTGTCGATAGAACTAAGCCCTGAAGAAATGGCCGAACTCAAGTCCATTGCCTCAGCTGATGCAGTTAAGGGTGGTAGATATGGAAGCACGCTTATTACTTGGATGAATTCAGACACTCTGCCCTTATCCTCGTGGAGAGCAGAATAAATAAGTAGTACCAATATGACAAAGTACAACGGCATGGACTTCACGAAAAGACATTTAATTTGGAATGATGAAGGTTGATCTGATCCAAGAGAGTTGTGTTGGCCTTTAGGCAAGAGTTATAGCTAGTTAAATAGGTAACGTTCGAGTCAATGCATAACATCTGAAGATATGTTTGTGCTAGTCGCTTAATTTGGAGTTGTAAGAAAAGTGGATTTCATTTGAAAAGTTAGTGTGTAAAAGTGTAATAATGATATCTATAGAGGGTAATTGTGGGAAGTTGTAACTTCTCCAGTATAATAATGTCTTTATAAATTCAAGAGCACCCAAACCAAGAGTCGAAGATCCAATAGAGAACACTTGGTAAACTGATTATATATTGCAAGTGTTGTGACATGCTCTGATCAATTAAGGAGCAACAAACCCAAGAATCCAAGACCCAATACAATGCACTTGGTTAACTGATTATATATTGCCAGTGTAGTGGCATCGCCTTTGATCAATTCAGGAGCACCAAACCCAAGAGTTGAAGAACCAATAGAATGCACTTGACTGAATGATTATAAATTCAAAGTGTAGTGAAATTGCCTCTGATTAATCCAGGAGCACCAAACCCAAGAGTCGATGATCCAATAGAATGCACTTGATTGTAGTCAAAAGTGTGTGTAGTTTTCACTAAATGATACTCTCTCCGTTCTTATTTGTTTGTCCTCTACGAAAAATCGTGCCACTTTTCAAATTTTTTTACACCAAATTAAAGTACTCATCGTGTACATTAATTCGGTGTGAAAAAAATTGAAAAATGATACACAGAAGTATTTAATTTTTTTATTTGAAAAAAGGCAAGAGAGAGAGAGAGTGTGTGTGTAGGACAAACAAATAGGAACGGAGGGAGTATGTTTGTGTGAAAAGAATGACTTGTCTTTGCACTGTAGACAACTAGCAAAAATATCGAAAATACTATTTAGACGATAGTTAAAATTCAGCCTAATCATGATATTGTATTGTAGTTGGGAGTCAGCATAATTAGGGGCGATGTTAGGGGTTTTTGTAATGTTACATGTGTGTGAGGTATTGGTTGTGATGTATGGACAAAGAAAAGGAGATAAATGGAGATTGAGAGGTGAGATGTGAGTGGAACCCTAGACGGGGATTCTTCTCATTTCAGATTTAGAGAAAAAATGTCAATACCAGTGTTATTTGTAACACTTTCTCACATGTTGTGGGTCCCATGTATTTGTCAGTCCCACCCCAGAGGAGTTGCAAATAACCGTTGCATTGAAAAGGTGTATGTGTTTTTACATAGAGTAATTCAAGTTTTATCATTTGAGTCTTAAATATATAGACGATAGTTTTTTGTTATAGGGTGAATTTTGTTTCTCACATTGTAACATGGGTTCTCACAAAATTGTAATTGAGCCCATTTGAGTGGGCTTGCTGCTATTTGGGCTGGATCAAGTCCACCGTTATTTCGATGTGTGCAACTTTGATGAATCTCTGGGCTCATTTGATACCCAGCCTTGGAGATTTTTTTTTCCCATAAATGTAGGAGTTTTGGAATTGCGACATCACTGTTAGAAGAGGCTACCTACTTAGTTTCCCTTTAGCCACCGTACTATGAAAGGTTCGATGGAGCAAACAGATGAACGATTTTGGCTGGGTAGGTCGTCGTATAATGGAAACCAAAACCACAAGAATTTTGATATAATAATAACAAACCATTGGTTTATGAATACAGAAGGAAGAGAATAAAAAGACATAGTTCCCGTTGTGTTAAAGTGCCTTAAAAAATTCAATACAATGTAGCAGACAAGGACAGAATAGTAATTCTACTCTGGTTTCCAAGAGGACAAAGGTGGAGTGTCTGTATTAGACCATGTCAATGGCATTTAAGCATTTCTATCACCCTTCACTGAATCAGCTGAAGCTATGGATTCCAGTTCTGCCATTCCTTCCTCTGTTAAACCCACAGCCAAAGCTCCAATGTTCTTTTTGAGGTTTTCAATCTTTGTGGTACCAGGTATTGGACACACATTTTTCCCTTGGTGGTGGACCCATGCCATTGCTAGCTGTGATGGGGTGCACCCCTGTCTTGCTGCCATTTAACTGACTTGCTCAAATATTTTCTTCTTGTGCTCCATATTATCTGGTTTGAACCTTGGTATGTCCTAATATATATATATATATATATATATATATATATATATATATATATATATATATTTGGGTAAATTAAAAAGATATTTATTTTAGGAGTAGTATTTAGAACCATAATTGTGTTTTTCTGTTTCTTTATTGCCAATCTACAGAAGGGAGTGAGGGAAGGGAAGTAGACATGTCTACCGACCTCATGTATTCATGTCCGACACAGACAATACATGATCCTTTCCAGACATGACATGATCCTGTCCAGACATGTCTGTCGTATTTTTTGTTGCAAGTTTTTAGTCGGGCACGTTCTGGATGATATATGACTCGTTGGTGACAATCTTGGTAATGGTAAGAAAAATTAGAGGCTTTTTATTTTATTTTATATATATATATATATATATATAGAGAGAGAGAGAGAGAGTCCACTTCCAGTCCAAACTCCCTTATTTTATTAAGTTCCGGACCTCATTGATCCCGATCGAATTTCAATGATCCAAACCGTAAATGTGTTTAAAAGGTGTTTTTTAGGGTTCCCGCGAGAAATTATAAAAAAAAAAAAACCGAAGGGGTTGATTGAAGCGTTTTTCACAAAACTGTACATATACAGTTTTGTGAAAAACGCCTACAGTTTTGTGAAAAACGGCTCAGATCAAGCCCTTCCTGGTATTTTTTTTTTGATGATTTCTTGCAAGAACTGTAAAAAACACCTTTTAAACACATTGGACGGTTCAGATCGTCGAAATTCGATCGGGATCAATGAAGTCCGGAACTTAACAGAATCTGGGAGTTTGGAGGTGAAGTTTGGTGTGTGTATATTTATATATATACAAATTTAATACTTGGACAGGACTCAAGATGTTCATGGATAATTAGTTCTTGAAAACTTTTATGGTGACCGTCGATTTGTATTTGCACAATGTTAATACTATTTTGTGGAGAGCTAATCATAATTTAATAGAAATAATGTTTTTATTTTCATGTAAGAGGATAGAGTTTTCATATAAACATTTTTTTATGTTTACTTGTCCCTAGCTTGTCCATCTTCTAATTATGGAAATAGCATGTCGTAGTGTCCGTGTTGTGTCGTGTCCGTGTCCAAGGAAGTATG
The DNA here is from genome assembly GCA_022606695.1 of Vaccinium macrocarpon. NCBI lineage: Eukaryota > Viridiplantae > Streptophyta > Magnoliopsida > Ericales > Ericaceae > Vaccinium > Vaccinium macrocarpon. Next base: position 6,548,915 of record CM040173.1, on the reverse strand, counting down.
AACAAACCTTTCGCACTTCGTTGGTAGACAGGGTTTCGATCATGTTGGAGCCCGAAGATAAGAATCCCCGGCCGAGAGGATTATATGCTACGATCCCAATTCCTAGTTCTCTGATTATAACAACAAAAAGAACAGAGTTGTTAAAGCAGGATTTTGGACGTCATTCTAGGCATTGGAGCAGGTAGTAATTTACTCACTGGCAAGTAGGAATTATTTCTTCTTCCACAGCTCTTGTCCACGAGGACCACTCCAGCTGAACAGCAGTTATGGGATGAACAACATGTGCTCTCCTGATTGTTGATGCAGAGGCCTCGAATAGACCTATGTACTTTATTTTACCTTCTTCAACCAGCTTCTTCAATTCTCCCATCTCGAAAAATATTTCGCAGAAAGATCGGCGAATGCGCAATAGCGCTCCGATCTAGAAAATGTCACATTTTACCACTCAAATACATAGGTCATGCGATGGCCTGGTCCATTGTGTTTGTGAATTAGTGAGAAAAGAAACACAGAAAGGAGCGCGGGCATACCGTGACTTCAATGGGGACTTGAGTGTCAATGTGATGCTGGTAATAAAGATCGATGCAATCCACGTCGAGGCTTCTCAAGCTGGCCTCGCAGGAAGCCCGCACATAGGCCGGATCACCGCGTATTTCTCTGCTGCCATTGCCGATGTTTACCCCAAACTTTGTAGCTAATTGAATTCTCTCTCTCTCTCTCAATCCTCCTTTAAGAGCCTTTCATACCTTGCAGTTCAAATCCAGATGCACATCTATACAGACACCCTATTATATTAGGGGGTGTTCCTCTAAGCTAGTTGTTTTAATACATTGGCTTTTCACAATTTTTTATGTGATGTATTGAGAGAGAATGAGTTGTCTCGGTTTTTGGGAAAAAATAGTGTTTTGTTAGTGAAACACTCCCTAAGTATTAACTTGCTTCAAATTTGGAAAATTACATTCGTACGTGGAAAATTCAGGAAGGGATATTGTAGTGTAGGAGTACACTCTGGTGGTGTAATACAACAAAACGACGTAGTTTTGCTACCATTCTAGAACTGTTTAGAGCTAATTATATAACTGCATAAACAAATTGTTTAGATGTCTCTAAGAATTTTAAATAGGGTCAAAAAGTGTGTCCTTATTGTAAGGACCAAGTTTCAGAGTTCTTTGTTTTGGCAATTTCGTTTGACAAAACACACATTTAAATCGAGTTGTAATTTTATTTTTTTTAGAGTGTCTGTTTAGGTGTGGAAATGAATAATCTCTTTATGTATTTTTAATTAAGTGCGGTAGTTTTTAGTCAAGACGGAATTGCATAACATTCTGATGGAGTTTGCTCGATGTTTTGCTCGAGCAAAACAGTTGGCAAAAAATGCACAAGGTAAAAGGTAGATGCCGCACGTTTTGCTCAAGCATTTCAAGACCCTTTTATGTAAGGACCTGTGTTTTTAAATAATTTTCCGGAAATGATATTGGGGAAGTGTGGAGAAATGAAAATAGAATAATATAGGGTCAATGTGAGGTTAGTATTGCATTTGGATCTTTGTGAGATGTACTATGAACATGAGGGGTGTAAGTGCATAAGAGGGGTGTATATATGTAATGTACGGCTGAAAATTTTGTTTAAAATACACTTCTCTCTCTCTCAAAAATCAGCCTCTCCTCCTCTCTCCTCCATTAACACCACTCCAAGCTCACAAATCTCCCTCTCCATCAAATCCCTTCACAAATTGACCTTGGAATATTGTTCTACGCATGATTTGAAGCCCGGAACTTACTCTTTTTGCACATTGAAGCTCGAAAACGGGATTTTTCAATTTGGGGATCTAAGAATTCAATTTTCTCAAGTTTGAAGCTCAACCTTTGAGGTAGGGAATAATATTCTACCTCTTCTAAGTGTATATTGGTTGAATGATTGCATTATTTGTGTTCTTGTTCACAAATTTTTTGTTTAACTTGATTATCTCCATGGAATTGAGTTTGGATCATGAATGAGTTTGGGTTTTGTGTATTGGGTTGATAAATTCATGAATTAGTTGTTGATATATCCCTCTTCTATAGTTATTTGTTGTTTGAAATCTCATTTTTGGCTTGGGTTGAAGCCCCCTCCATTTTGAAAAAATCTGCAAATTTTGCTTGTAACGGTCTTTGTATCGATACCACTTTTCACTGGTATTGATACCCATCGTTTTGTTCAATTTTAGGTGGTTTGGTATCAATACTACCTTTCATTAGTATTGATACCCATCTGTTTAAGGCAGATTTTTGACCCAACTTCGCGAGCATACCCATCTGTCCGAACTCCGATTGAGGCGATTCTTGAACTGTTAAAAAGCTCTATGATTCTACTTTCAAACCCAATTGACCTCATATTCATAGCCTTTGTAGTTTTATAGAAATGTGTTTTTTCCTATCAATGTGTTGGGTTCTTTCAAGGTTCACAACTTCATTTTTATGTTCCTTTGCTCTAGGCCTTCATTGGTCTTTCCTAGGCCTCCTAAATTGACTTCTAAGCTTTGGTAACCTATCGTGGTATGAATGGTATTTTGTCATGATCTCTCACATTTTTGGACACATATTAACTTTGCCACAATCGACACACTACAAGTTTTCGAACTAAATGAATTACATGGATGTTTTTGGACACTTAATTGTTTGATAAACTTTTGAAAAGGATAATTTGCTTATTCTAGGGCTACCATTTGGTGCGTCCCTAACCATGGGTGTTCGAAGTCCACGAAATCCGGCAGGGGTGTTCGGAGCCCACGAAATCTGGTAGAGGGATTCATTCCCTATATAAATAAGTGGTTATTTGTGAAGAGATGAAAATACAAATATTTTATGAAAATGACTATGTCTTAAAAGGACTGGACTTACGACATGAACTGTAACATTTTTTTAGAGAAAATCTATAGACACTTGGGTTTGATTCGATCTTTGGGGCACCTATTGGATACTTTATCATCAAGTCAATCTATTTGGTCTATGTTAGCCTATTCATTCATGTGTATCACATCTCCATGTGCATGTTTCATCTTTTATACCCTTAGCGCTGGTAGAAAAGTTTTTCTACTGGGCTAGTGAGCTCATTCTTACTGGGCTAGTGAGCTCAACCTATCATTTTCAGGTACTTGGCAAGACACGTGATTGGAATGCTTGGTGTGTGGATGCATATCATGAAGATCATTTGACATGAAGTTATTTTATCCTCTCTATCGTTAATATATTTTGGGGAGATGATCTTATAACTTTAATTCTTTCAATCTTTTGAATAAACTCGGTCGTGTAATAACTCTTAACTCTTAAATACTTTTGCATGGGTACGGGTACCTTAATTGGGAACTCATTGTTCTTTGACTTGACTTTTCTATGGGAAGATGTTTGACTTGGGTTGATCTTACGTGGATTCTATTTGTCTTTGGTTTATTAAATTTGAGGGCGTGAAATTTTATTAGCAAAACATTCTGTTTGTTTTTACTGGATATTTGGCTTGAGCAAAACAGGCGGCAAAAAGGCCCGATTCTGCAATTATAAATACCGATGTACCAGGGTTTTTTGAGTATCTCTCATAAAATATATCAGCCGACTTTTTGGAAGAAAAGAGAGAGAAGTTCTTTGATCTTTTGAGTGATTACCTTGGAGTTTCACTGCAATCGAACGATCATACAACTACATGATCATCTCCAAGAAGTTCTCTACAATCTAGAAGTGATTTCTAGGGAATACTTTTGGTGGGATTCTGAAATCATCCAAGGAAGACTTGTGCGATTCAAGGTGTTGGCGATCAAGATCATTGGGTGCGGTGTATGTGTGATTTGGTAGGTGATACTTAGAATGTTGTGATGATTTACATCGTTTGGATAGGTATATCTGTAACAGCACAATGAGTATAGTGATTTTGATTCCTTCTCGTGGTTTTTTACCCATTTAGGGTTTTCCACATATATCTCTGTGTTATGGGTTTCGACTGCTTGCGTGAATTTTTTGCTATTTGATTTAATTAGTGATTCGCATTTATACTGTTAGGATTTAAACAGATTTTAAGGGAACCCTGATTTTTCACTTATCAATTTTGAATGATAGTTTGTGACACATTTAAATTGAGAACATTCAAGAAGCCTATAATCAATTGTTCCTTGATCTTGAGAAGCTAGCCAATAGTAAGTTGAGCTTAGAGTCAACCCTTAAAATTGTGGAGAAAGAAAAAGTTTCCCTTGGTGAGGATCTTGTTGCTACCTCCCGTGAGAGCTTAAGGCTTATAATGTCAAATTAACTGATAAGTTTGCCACCATAGAAAAAGAGAGGATTGAGGGTTTGAAAGAGATTGGGAAAGCTAAGTCTAAGATTAGTGAGCTTGAGAGAGATCTTGGTGAGGCTAGTGAAGCCATTAAGAGGAATGAGTGTGGGGCTACACGTTTAGCCGAATTGACTAGGTCTTTTAGAGACAAGAGTGGTCTAGGCTTTATAGATCCTCCTTCATTTCAATCGAAGTCTAGTGATGAGCCTAGTAAGAAGATCTCTTTTGTGAGTGCTGGGACTACTTCTAGTCCTTCTTCCTCTAATTCTCGTGGTGTTAGAATCCTCTAAGAAGAAAACTCCTACATGTCATCTTTGTGGTGTGGAGGGTCACGTTCAACCTCATTGCAATCGAATGTTTGTGAGTTCTAAGTCTAAGGTTGGTGATTCTCTCTCTAGCAAGACCAAGCCAATAGGGGTGAGTCTCCTAGGAAGAAAATCTTGACTTGTCACCATTGTGGGGTTGAAAAGAGAAGGTGTTAAGAAAGGTCAAAGTCAAAGACCCATGAACCGTTTTGTTCCACGTAGTGTGGCTCTTGGTCAACCCAATGTGGGAAGACCTAGTGGTGTTACTTCTTTACCACCAAAGTCTTGGAACGATGATTTTCTTGCCAAGTTGTCTCATCTTGCTTCTCAATCATCTCATATTGTTCAAGAGATTAATAAATTGACTTTGCATGCTAAGAATTTGAATAATGCTTCTTATGTTCAAAACAAATCAAATCATGCTTGGAAGAAATTTGATCATGCTTCACATGTCTCACAACCTCTAAATACTTTTAAGGAGTTTGGGGTTTCTTCTTCTCTTCGTTGAACTTGGTCGGGTTGCATGTCACTCGTGTGCTTCATGTCATATTTGAGTCTAGAGTGTTCATGTGTTTTTGATTTAATTTTGTATTGTTCTTTATTTTATCATTTGTTTTCATTGGTTGAATGCATTTAGGGTCATGTTTTGGTCTTTTTATTTGTGTGCTTGCTTGTCGAATGCTTGTGTGCTTGTCGTATGGATGTTTCCTTCATCAAGCATGAGAATAAGTTTGATGCACTTGTTGGTTGGGCTTGGGCATTGAGATTTAAGCATAGCCATTGGGATCATTGAAGTGTGCATTCGTGTTGATATCATGTCGTGTTCATTGTTTCGAGAGAATCTCATGCTCTCCTCGATTTGCACACACTCTTTTGGGGTTTGATCATTTTGGTGTTTAAGGGTACTCATTCCTATCTTAGTTAGAGTATACTTGATTGGACTTTTCATTGACCAAATGCTTGAGTTCACCTTTAGATGCTTTCCCCCATTGATTTTTCTCAAGAGCTACCATCTAGGGATTAGTGTGAAAGCTTCCTTGGTGCATAAAAGAGTGAGATCCTTGTTCAAAAGAAATCATGCTTGTTGAAAAGAATCCATAAAAAAAGAAAAGAAAAAAGAAAGAGATACTCATTGTGTAGCTTTTTAAGTCTATATTTGGGGTTGTTGCTCTAGTCCTCCCCTCCTTATTGATCTCGCACCTAGGCGAATGGCTACCTAATCATTGCACCATCCTAGATTTGTGTGTTCCTCTTGGGTCATGGAAATCGAAATGGGGTTTGTGCGTAGAGTCTTTAGGTCCAAGTGCTTTATGGTTTGACTTCTCTTGTCTATCTTGTGTGAGTCTCTCTCGAGATTGGGTGGGTGTCCCTTGGCATTTTTGAGATTATTGCACCATCTTATAAGAGGTCACCCACTCACTTTGATAGTAGTGAGCATGAAATTCTTTTGTTGATCACTTGAACTCATGATATTGTCATGTCATGCATTGCTCTTGCTATCTTGGTTATATTTGAATATCGTGTCTCAAAGCAAGCTTGTTCATCTTCTTCTTTCTCATGATGGGAGATGTACATTTTCGTTTTGAAATGCTTGACTTTTGTGACATTGTGTGCTTGATAGTGTGCATTCATTTGGAGTGCATTTGTTGAGGGGGGGAGTCACATTTGTGTTTTCATTTGCTAATCACTTCATTATTTGTGTCTTCATCATCGGGGGAGATGCATTTGTTTAGGGGTAGTGTTGTTTTAAAGTTCACGAGTGAATGCATTAATGAGGGGGAATTTTAAATTTATGAGGGGGAGTTTTTAAAATTGTGTGATGTTTTTCATTGGGAAAGTGCCTCATAATTCTCTTAATTTTTGAAGGATTGCATGATTTTGTAGTTGTGTGGGGGAGTATTCTTGAAATTTTATTGGGTCATGCCTTCGAAATTTTTTGACCTTGGGTAGTCCGTCTCATGGCTTAGAAAAATCTTGGGGTTCACAGTGTGGTCTTTCTATAACAAGTGTAGTGTAATTTTGTTCACATTTTTGTTCATGACCTGTGGTAGTGTTTTCACGCTTGTTTTGTGTTGAGATTTAGAGAGCTGGCGTCTGGAAGGCGTTTACATGCGTCTGAGGAGCATTTGCACGTGCAGATCACGTGACTTTTTTTAAAACTTTAGTCGTCCCTTTTTATGGGCCCGCGTGGCATCATCTCACGGCTTCATGACTTAATCCTTGTCGTCCATCTTAGGGCTATCCTTATCTGGCTTCTCACTCTCCTTGATCGCCCACATCCTCTCTCTCTCTCTAGCCCGACTTTACTCTGCCATGGTGATTTAGGGCGATTAGGGTCTTCATCTCTTCTACTGCAGTGACGACCCTCTTTCTCTACTCACAAAATCCTCGCGACCCCTAGATCTCACCATGGGTTAATCGTGTTAGCAGCTGAATCGATTCCCTTTTTCTTCATCAAAAAGTTAGGGCTTCTTCCCTCTGTCATTCTCGGTTACACCATGGGATACAAGATTCTGGCTTTTACTGTGCTCAACCGTTGAGATTTCAAGGTGGAGTTTCTCTCGATCGAACAAAGTTGGAGATCTCTGGGTTCGAAGTTGTGGAGTTTTAGGGTGCGAACACCAAGGGTTCGATTCACCAGGGCTTTGAAGTGTTACATTTCTCGACATGGTTCAAGATTGATTTTTGTGCCTGAGGGTTTCTCGATCGACCGAGTTGGGTTTTTTGATTTTCGGGTCTCCACTCAGCAACATCATTCACTCGATGGGTGAATAGTGTTCGGCTTCCATCATTTTTGGGTTTCTAGTATTCTGGGCTCGAACGAGTGGAGGTTTCTGGTTCGAGCATTGATTTGGGGTTCCTGCTCTTGAGGTACTGTCAAGCATCTTTGCTCTATGTTTTGTGATATCTGTTTGGTTCACTAGGCTTGAAGTCTGATTGTGAATACACTTTTTGTGTTTTTTGTTGGTTGTGTTTAAAGGTTCAGGCTATGCTTTTGTGATATTGTTTGTGGTTCATGTAATTCAGATATGATTGTATCACTAGGGTGTGTATATTGAGACTCTGATTCCCTATAGGGTTTAGTCTATGAACTGTTCAGATCTGTTTTCTACTAGTTGCATTGGATTTCTTGCCTAACTGTTTGGACTACTTTGTGTTGATGGTTGTTGTAGCTCACAGACGTGGTTGATCAAAAGATTGGATTAAATTTCTTGTTCTGTTGATATTGTTTGGACACTGTGATTGCTGGTTGGCTCTGTTACTGCTACTGTAATTGTTGTCTGGGTACTGTGACTGCTAGTTGGATCTTATACTTTTTTATATCTATTTCTCTTTACATTTGGTCCACCATGCTTGTAAATCAGTCCAATGCCTAGATTTCTCTTTGTTTAGTTGTGCATTTTAGGGTCTGGTTTCTGGTGAGCTACTCTGTATTGATGGTGACTGGTTATTCTTGCTTTATGCTTGTCTTAGGGTTAATGTTGGGAGGACTGTATGCTATTGTTGCAAAATTGTTTTGAAGGTTTTTTAGTGTTGTGAATGCACAGTTACTAGCTTACTTGTTATGTGATTTTGGTGTTTTGCATAGTTGGAGTTCGACCATGCTTATTTGTTAGGAATTGCTTGTGTGTACTGTCTTATTTTCAAGAAAACCTTGGTTTGTACATGTGTGTTTTCACTCCTTGGTTTCCGAGACAAAATGGGGGAGAATGGTTGGCTTTCATATCTCCCCTTGTAGTGAGTTTGCCTTGTTATATCTCTTATCCTACATGATTAATACTCTATTTCCTTGCATGCTTGTCAGTTTCTCTTACTACTACTTGGTTTGCATGCCCGTGGTTAGGGCTTGTTGCTCTGGTACTTGGTACTTTGTTTTTATGCTTGTGGTTACGGGATGTTGAGTTATAGCCCATATGCTTCAACTTCCCTTTGTTGTTTCCGTGACAAAAAGGGGGAGAAGGTTTTTGCATCTATTGCCTGCTTGCTTTACCTATGCCTTGGTCTGGATGCTTCGTTTAGTCTTGCATGCTTTGCTTCATGAATGATAGCTATCTTAGTGCTTTGTCTTTCGTTGCGCCATATTGTTGTTGCTATCATATTCCATATATATGCATGCTTGTGTTGGATGAGCTTCTTTTGCAGGTTTGCCGCAAGTGCCCATGTTTGGGGCAAAACATGTTGAAGTTCTTTGTGCCCGTGTTTGGGGCAAACATGGAACTCACATATGCATGATACTTTATGCCCATGTTTGGGGCAAACATGACTTTGATTTGTGTAGCTTGCTGCGTTTTGACACTTTATGCCCATGTTTGAGGCAAACATCATTTTGATTTGTCTAGCCTGTTGCGTTTTCATTGTATCTATTGTTGTCATTTGGATATCATGGCATATGTCTTGTGTTGAAGTGTCCTTGCAGGTTACTGGCTCTCTCTTGGGAACTTGGTTGTCTAGTTGGCTCAAGTTTTAGGAAAGTTCTTGAGTTAGTTAGTTGTTGTTTCCTTGTATTGTTTCCTGTTGTGATAGGTTTTCTCCCGAAAAATCCAAAGGGGGAGATTGTTAGTTTTGTTGGCATTTTCCAGGTTATGTCAAGTCTTTCGGAGTCTGTAATCTTGTTAACGGGGGTTTGGGAGTTAAAGTGCTTAGGAGTTGAGTCTAGATGCTTCATTCGAGAATTTCAAGCTTCATGATCAAGCCATAGTCAAGTCAAGTGTTTCGAAGCTCAATCCAATGAGGGATATCCTTGCATATCATTTGTGCATTTAAGCCATTCAAAATAACATGTTTTAATGTACATTAAGTTGGCTTATTAATGGTTTATTCGGATCTTATATTTCAAATGAGTTAGGCATTAGGATTTAGCTTTGAGCTTGTTGCGCCTGCACGTGTCTACACGCGTCTGGTTTTGATTGTTGAGATTGTGCCAAGTGTCTAAATCCTGGCGATGCGTCTGCACGCGTCTACATAGGTCTGACAACTCATTAAGTGGCCACATGTCTTGTTTTGAGTGGCTATCTTCTTGTGCACAAAAATGGGCACTATAAAAGCCATTTGTCTTTTATTTTCACTAACCCACTTGAGAGAAAATCAGCCCTTTTTAGAGAGAGAAAGTCCCATCTCTTCTCTCTTTTGTGAACTTGATGTTCTTGGTGATTTGAGCTTGCTCTTCTCATCTTTTTTCAATCTAGATTCTTCCTCTCCATGGATCCACTCTAGATTGATTTTAGTTTTCAAAAACTTTCATAAAATCAAATCTTTTTCATACGTCATGTTGTGTTGCCTTGTTTCTACGTGAGCTGGTTGGACTGGTGCCGAGTTGACTCGGAGATCAAGATGAGTGTGCTTGTGGAGTCCATGAAATCAAAGAGGAGGACGGGGTACTACATCAAAAATTGGAGCTAGGTGTCAAAAGGGGCTTGTTGGGTAATTCCTAGTCTTGTTAATTCTTGTAAACCTTTTGATTTATGGAATGCATGAGTAGGACTAGGCCGTGGTTTTATGCTTAGGGTGTTTAGATCCTAAGTAGTTTCCACATATATCGTGTGTTTTGTTTCATTAGTTTAATTACTCTATATCGAATTTGTTGAGTTGTTTGATTTGCCAAGGTGAATGATTAAATTGGTTGAAATCGAAGTGGTTTATTTTTAAAGTGGTCATCCTATTCACCCCCCCTCCTCCTAGGACTTGTAGTGTTTTGCATAATTTCACCTATGTCATTAATCGACTAGGAAAATAGCCAATGATTCCAAGCCCCGGCCGCCACCTTTTTTCTATTTAAATGTTGATCCTCTCAGTCTTTCGACGAGACCCTCATATTACGACTAATTAATTATTCATTAATTTCGGAGCATTTTCATATACACCCTGTTTGTTAAAGCAATATGTATATGAGGAGGGAAGGAGGATATAATAAAAGGGGGATATATAGGTGGATATGATTGGAGGGGTATTATTATAGAAGGGGAGATTAAAAGTTGTTGTGTTTGTTTTGTGTTGTAGAAGAGGGATATGAGGAATTGAATAATACTCCCTCTGTTCTATAATATTGGTCTCCTACGAAACTACGTGCAATTTTCAAACTAAAAAATAACAAATCTATGAAATATTTTTTGGATTTTTTCAGCACCGTTTAAAAGTTCCCAATGAGATCTCAAACAAGATCTATATTGATGAACAAATTATGTTCATAAATACATTATGTTCATAGTTTCGTAGGGGACCAATATTATGAAACAGAGAGAGTATTAAATTGAGTAAAATACCACTTTTGTCCCAAATAAGAAAATAGAAAAACAGAAAAGTGGTGTGTAGTGGTGGGCCATGCTGTAACTTTTATCCCAAAGTTGTGCAATAAATTTTCCCTGCGACTGCCACCTGTGACTTTCTCTCTCTCCTACTGCAAGGTGGGCCAGCGTGCAAAGGGTACGAGGGAAAGGGAGGCTGGATAATATTTAGACTGGGAGAGGGGGTGTCCAAAAACAATCCCTCTCCAAAAGGATATGGATATCCAAGCTAAAAATTATCCCGGTTCCTCAATGCAAACAAACGGTGTAAATGGCATGCCCAGATTTCTATATCCAACATTTTTTTTATATCCGGCCTCTATATCATGCAAACAAACAGGTTGATAGTGCTCTGGACTACTGTAATTACTACTTTCGATTACAAATCTCCTTGTAGGAACCATATGATTAAGTATATGGATGCCTTGTAGATGTGTGGTGCAAAGTGATCTCGAGTACCCCGTGATTTTGCTCCAAAATTACTAAATCATTACTCTCATATGACGAAGTATACTAGCATAGGACACAATACAGTCTCACGTAATGAAGTCATTCATTATGTAGGGGTTTACATGTAGATTAATTGATCGTACATTGTTATTTACAAATGAACAAAGTATAATTTTCACAAGAGAACCAAAACTAATTAATCGAACTATTAACGATGTCCGCACAATTTGATTTCCTGCATGGTTGATAACCTCATTCAGACTTACAAAATGAACAGCTTGAATTATCAAATAAAATCGTGATGAATTTTCCTTTGTGTCACATGAGGGAATGTGACATGGATCATAAAAAGAGACTGTGGCTTCATTTGCTGCACATGCAAAAGTGTGTGAAATTACTCAAATGTGTGGTGCAAGTCTTGTGGACAATGTTCCAAGAGCATAAAATAATTTCTCCAAACTTGGGCATTTGGGTGGGCCTCGTCAATCCGAGAAAAGTCACTTTTCTTAGCATAAAGTGAACCAATTTTTAGCATAAAGTCACTTTTCTGATTCAGTGTTTCCAACTTTCCATTTTTAGCAGAAATGTGGTTGAGAAACAAAGATCAATTAGATATCCTATCAAAATAATTTTTGACATAATTTAATAATAAATTGTTTTGATTATTAAAGTAGGCCAAGAAAAATCCCATGAAATCTTTTGAAAAGGCCTGACTAGCTTCCTTGTGGGACATTCATCTTTTGGCGTCTCTCTCCTAACACTCTCTTCTTTGGAATGCATATTTTGAAGGGGTAAAGGACAGAGTGCGGATCCGGTTTGATAAAATGAAGTCTCCTCCAGTTTTCAGTTTTTGGGTTTATTCCGAACTTAGAAAATAATTGGAATCATTCATTTTTTAGAAATTTATGGGAAGAATATCCGTGCCAAATTTCCAGTTGAGTTGAACTTCAATTTCTACGACGTTAGTATTTCTCTTGCACAAATGTGTTTTGTTCATATAGAAAATGAAGTCCGATCAAATTGGTTTTTGATATGCATAATCTTCGCGACAAGTTCTATAAAATAAACAATTATGATCATTTTGTTTCTGAAAAACCAACGAAAGATCAAAAAGGAGAGTAGATTAAAAGGGCCTGAAGACTCCGAACAGTCTGCCTTGCCAAATTTGACCGGGACGAAACGTAGGCAATGACGTAAAAAGTTTAAAGAACTTTCAATTGGCGTAAAAAGTTTAGAAGTTTTTCCACCAACATATTTCATTTTTTAAAAATTTTAGAATTACACATTTTTTTTAGTGAGCAAACAGTACTCGTGACGGAGGGAGTATATATGTTGTTCGCTCCTCACATCTCTGTCTACCCTCTGCAGCTATCAAACACACACACACACAGTGGCAAAAGTGGGGAGAATGAAGCTAGGATCACAAGGTCTAGAGGTTTCAGCACAGGGACTGGGCTGTATGGGCATGTCGGCCTTCTACGGCCCACGAAGCCGGACGAAAGAAATGATCAAACTCATCCACCACGCCCTCCACTCCGGCGTCACCCTCCTCGACACCTCCGACGTCTATGGCCCCCACACCAACGAAATCCTCCTCGGCAAGGTTTGCTTTATCTGTCTTTTTTTTTTATATATAACTTCGGTTCAGCTTATTGCGCTGCGAAAGCTCAAACTTAGGTTCGATACCTTTTTATAACTCAGCTTGGTCGCATCACACCTTAGCTAATCCATATAGACCAATCGTACTAGCTACCATCCACTTGCGAGGGCCCAATTAAACTTGGGAGAAAGCCCGCAAGGACTGATGTCCTACAAAGAAAATACCTAGTTAATTTTAAAGGTGATATACTTAGGAGAGACCGAACCTCTAAATAACTAGTTTGAATTGTTTAAGAAAAATGCTACAACGTTTCCCCCTTTATGGTGTCCCTGATCGTAACATGTTACGCCTTCTAATAATTTATGTTATGCTTTTATTGGTTTATGTTATGATGGGATAATTTATGTTATGCCTTTTACCGGTTTATGTTATGATTAGGGGCCACCACAAAAAAATTGAGTCATAACATATTATGCCATTTTAAAGAATGTTATGCCTTCTAATGGTTAATTAAAATTTTATACTTACCTTCTAATGGTTTATGTTACGCCTTCTAACATGTTACGTCTCCTAATGATTTTTTGTTATGACTTCTAATGATTTATGTTATACCTTCTAATAGTTTTTGTTACGACAATGGGGTAACATTGTAGCATCTCCCATTGTTTAATAGGTAATTTTAATAACGAGTGCTAGATCTCTGTTGTGATGGACTTGAAATAACTATTTAACATGGGTGATTTGAAGAATTGAAGGGTAAATATTTTGGTTATACAATGATCCCAATGAGTTAAACCTCCTTTACTTCCAAATTTGGACCGGATTGATAGCGAATCTGTTCGAGGATACAAATATAACAAGGAAGAAAGTTTGTAGATAATTCGGCAAAGTAACGATGCTAATTTCGGTAATTTCCTCTGTTGAATGAATATGATTTGGGCTTTATTTATAGATCCAAATTTCACTTTAAGACACACCATAATACTTGTGCACCATACGTATGGATTCCGGTGTTGAATGAATGTGATTTGGGATTGAATGAATATGATTTGGGCTATTTATTTATAGATCTAAATGTACCATTTCACTTTAGGACACACCATATAGATCCAAATGTACATTTTTACTTTAAGACACACCATAATACTTGTGCACCATAAGTAAGCCTCGCACAGATGTGCTAAGTGCTAAGTGCAAAGTGCTCCATCAAAGCACCACATTATAGCCACGCATGCGCAGGTGTTTATCATTGGCGTCACCGGTTAGGTGCGTAGCACCAAAGGAGCCAAGCCACATTACAGAATGTGAATTTAATAGTTGTGCTCCTACTTATATACCATTCAACCATTACTTAACTAGCCAATATGGGACAATGCCAAAACACTACAAATAAACTTCCTAAAGCACAAGGAATATTTTGATAAAAACCTCAAATAAAAACTCATTTATTTTGATAAATTTCCAACATGGTGTGCAGGCGTTGAAGGGAGGGATGAAAATGAAAGCTGAGTTGGCAACAAAATTTGGAATCAACTATGCTGACGGAAAGTGGGAGGTGTGTGGCGATCCAGCCTATGTAAGGGCTGCTTGTGAAGCTAGTCTGAAGCGGCTTAATACTGATTGTATTGATCTTTACTATCAGCATCGGATTGACACTCGTGTCCCCATTGAAATCACGGTTTGACAACCTTTTGCCTTTCTCCTTATTTTCATAAATTAGGTAACGTTGGTGTTTATGTTTGTTGCGTAATGTGATTGCTTTATCTTTCCATTCCTAGTTGGGATGAAATAAAAAGGAAACATTTCATTAATAACCAGACGAATTAATGATTGTCATATGTTAGACGGATAATTGTGAGTTCATATGATTGTCATTCGGTTGAGTTGATATGCTTGATATTTAAGATATGTACGGCAAATAATCACGTGTAGCCAAGCTCTCCTTCATAAGTGGGCTGAACAAGTGCAAATATTTAATAAATCGCTAGGCGATGAGGTTTGAACACAAGATCTATTACCTGCTCCGATACCATATTAGATTGTTAACCACTAATTCATCTAAAAGCTTAAGCTATTAGAGAGTGGGGTAATTTTCTTATTTATATTCTCAATGGTGCTCAATATTCTTCGACCACATTAGGTTGCGGTCAAGTTACATGACAATCCTGTTCTTACTTCCTTTCCTCTTAAATGTACAAGCTTTTTTGCATCTGTCAACAATTGGTTCACTGGTTTTTGCAAAACGTTCCTAATTTGTTTCCTGTCATTCACCAGATGGGAGAATTGAAGAAACTAGTTGAAGAGGGTAAAATAAAGTACATTGGTCTATCTGAGGCCTCTGCCGCTACAATCAGAAGGGCTCATGCTGTTCATCCAATTACAGCAATTCAGTTGGAGTGGTCCTTGTGGTCAAGAGATGTGGAGGAAGAAATAGTTCCTACTTGTCGGTGAGCATCTATTCTGCTAAATAACATTCTACGAAGTTTTATAAGAAAACAGTATTTCTAATGTTGTTTCCCATCGTGAATATTCAGAGAACTTGGCATTGGAATCGTCGCATATAGTCCGTTGGGAAGAGGATTCTTTTCATCAGGTCCCAAGATTGTTGAAAATAGTCCAAATGATGACTTCAGAAAGGTTGGGGGATAGGATAGTTATCATCCTTTACTTTCAGATCAACATACTTGTATGGCTGATGGCTAGGCAGTCATTATGTCATATGTTTAATGCAACTATCCAGAACATCATCTCTTTGCAAACTTTTGCGGATAATTCTTTTATAACGTTCGGGCCAGAATTTTTGCTGATAATTGGCCTTATGGGCTAATAATTGACCTTATGCTGCGTTGAATGTTTAGATAATGTATTATGTGATTGATCCTTCTCGATGCTGAACTTACTGTGCTGATGCCGAACCATGTATGTCATTGCTTACAGCATCTACCGAGGTTCCAACCCGAGAATCTCGAGCATAACAAGACCGTGTTTGAACGGGTTAATGAAATGGCAGCAAAGAAAGGGTGCACCCCAGGCCAACTAGCGCTAGCATGGGTTCATCACCAAGGCAACGATGCGTGTCCCATTCCTGGCACTACCAAGTTGGAAAATTTCAATCAGAACATTCGAGCGTTGTCCGTAAAACTAAGTCCTGAAGAAATGGCCGAACTTGAGTCCATTGCATCCGTCGATGCAGTTAAGGGTGAGAGACATGAGGGCTCGTTCTCTACTTGGATGGATTCAGACACTCCACCCTTATCCTCATGGAAACCTGAATAAGTATGCAGTACTTGCATCATGAATCGCGACGGTGTGGACCCCACGAAAGATATTTTCTCGGATTGCTGGAGATTGTTTTGATCCAACAGTTATGTTTTGTTTTTGTTCTGAATAAATGTTGGCCGCAGTTGTTTCGTTTGGAGTTGTAAGAGAACCTTTGTTTCGTTTTCGTCCTTCCGTAATGTTTGATTGAAATCTGAGTTTTTTTTTTTTTACGTGGAAACTGTTGTGTTTGGGGGTTGTGAAAAATAAATGGGAATTCAGATCTTCACTTTGGGCCGTTGAATAACATGCATACTATCCCTTAAGGGACAACACACCCGCCGCTTTCATTCAGATCAGTAAATTTAGAATCTCATTTTGTGTGTTAAGTTTTTGCAACATAGAGTCGAATTTTTCAGAATCTCCTTCAAATAAAAAATAAAGGTGCTTAGTGGTAAGAGTTTATTTTAAATCTAGACAGTTCAAAAATACGGCTGAGATGCACGACGGGTACCATCACGTAATATCTGTCCTGCACTCAAATTTTCCTTCTACAGATGAGGAAAAACAGTGTATGAAATAAAGGAAGAACTGAAAGAAAGGTACGGACCCACTTGCCAGCCTTCTCACCCTTTCCTAAACCATACGATTTTGATTTTCGAATGATTTCTGTCCTTATGACATGCATGCATAACCAGGGGCGAACCAGAATCTGTTTTAATCCACTTATTGGCAGTGTTTGACAAACTCAATTTTAGCGACGCAAGGTTTGGAGATATCTGCGGAGCACTTAGAACAGGTATATTCGAATCCTTTAATCTTTTTTTCATGTAACAGTGAAGTGGCAGAAATAATTGAAAAACTAATGTCCAAGGAATTATAAACACCACGAGTTGAAACATAGTTTTACACTACGGAAATTAGGTTTCTGATTTAAGATTCAATTTTTTCTCCACATTATATTTCATATTTGTACTAGCAGCACTTTTATTTTTGTCCAAAGTTTGAGGATTTGAGTATGTGACTCAGGAAGATGCACTCAACGATCATTCAAGTACTTTCAAAATCTCCTTGCATTCGCTTTGCGTTGTTGTTTGATGCCCTCTTCGATAAAGTAATTCCAAAAGAAATGGATTGGGTGAACACTCAATATAATTTGTTTAAGGTGTGCAAGACGATCTCATAATTTTTCTGTTGGTGTGTTTATTATTTCTTATTTAATTCTCCTTTACATTGCTGATTCATTTATTATTGGTTGTTATAGAGTAAGAAAATCAGCTGTGATGAGTTGATTAGAAACTTAAGAATTTCGGATGGGGATGAGTTTCTGAGGTGTATAATTATCAGTCTTCAGGATAAGGTAATGTTGTTCTCTTGTCTGTTGATTTGGGTTCAAGGGTCGAAGTGTTTGGCGTGATTTGAACTTTATAATCAATGAGATAACTTGTTTGGTGGTTGTAGTAACCATTGCATTTAGGGCTGAACCAAAAAAACAGAGAATCAAATAGAACTGGAGAACCTGTTTTTATTTTCGGTTTTTAAACATGGCCAGTTCAGTTCGGTTTTGAAGACTTCTAAAATTTAGGAACCGATTCGGTTTCTGGTTCTTGAAATTTTATCCCTGATTTGAACTGAACCGAACTGATTTTATATATTATATTACTCTTAATCGAAAAATGTAAGGGTCTAATAATCGAAACCTGCCCTCTTGCGTGGAACTAACTTCACTTACCAACTTGGCAGGCTAAGCCACTATGAATAAGATAGGAAATAATTATATTTATTAGAATTATTGGTTCCCTTATTTGTGTGTGTATATATGTATATGTGTGTGTGTATATATATATATACAATAAACTTTCGGTCCAAACTCCCGGACCCTCTTAAGTTACGGACCTCCACTTTTCGGACCAAATTTTGACAATCCGAACCGTTAGATGTGTTTAAAACGTGATTTTAAGGTCCAACAAAATGTGATTTTAAGGTCCAACGCGAGGATTTGGCAATAAAAAAAAACCTGGAAGGGCTTGATCGGAGCAGTTTTTCATAAAAATGCTATTGTAGCGTTTTTATGAAAAACTGCTCCGATTAATAGCGTTTTTTTATGAAAAACTACTTCGATCAAGTCCTTCCGGTTTTTTTTTTGCCAAATCCTCACGTTGGACCTTAAAATCACGTTTTAAACACATCTAACGGTTCGAATCATCAAAATTTGGTTCGAAAAGTGAGGTCCGGACGGTAGGTCCGGATTTAGTGGTTTGGATAGAAAGGAGACTATATATATATACTAGTGTCGGGCTACATGCTTCGCACGTAACCGCGTGCTCATTGGTTAATTTGTCCTAAGCATGAGGTTTGAAACTGTAAAAAGTATAATGGAAGAAGCTAGATAAGTTTGATTTTGAAAGTATACTGTAGCAACAGATGAAAGTGATTTAGTTTTCATTTTTCTGCAAATGTAAATCATTACAGGTTTCTAACAGGTTGACATGGTCACAATTTGTGAAAGATCACATGGCTTGGATTGGTTTTGGTATAGCCGCAAATTGGGCAATATCCTTGTTTCTGGGAATAAAATTTGCAATATTGACGTTGGTCATGGTGTGCAATAGCAAAGGCTATTATATAGAGAATAGGCAAAAGCATACTAACCTATAGGTAGAGAGTTACAATTCAGTAGCAAAATGTGATTGAAGATCAAATGTAAACAAAATATTGAGTGCATGGTAGGCTAATAGGATTACAACTTATATACTTGTCCTGTCAAAATGAACTACATGCCATGCAAATATTGTGAACTTGTACATTGAGATATTAGTACCATTCGTATAGATGCTCGTGATCATTCCAACCAATGATTAAGGCATGTAAGTTAAGGTTGGCATCAGGGCTGAGGATCAACACATAGCCAGTCGCCAATGTGTGTGCATTTACGAATTCAATCCAATCATAGCCAATCAGGTGGCCGTTTGCATAGTTAGCAGTCCATGTTCGATCTCTTGTCACCAGGTTAAATTTTTTACACCCTTGGACTTGGGAGGATGTTTGAAATTGCACAGGCATTTCCTGGATATATTGTATTCATTGTGTCAGTATGTGAATGCAATGTTTGTTTTATTTCTATGTTGAAATCAACAAATCTCACCATGCTTTCCAGATCAGCAAACTTCAGCACTATGCGCACCTTAATGCATGCCTACATGCTCTAAAACAAACTGGCAGACATGCAGTCAAAGCTGTGGCTGAGAGAAGTTATCACTTTATAATCAGTTGCAGTTTCCTCTCCATATTATTCTTGCTATGTAAAGTGTTAATTGCAAAATGGAAAATTAAGTGATGTCAATTATTAATTGAAGAAGAAGTTTGGGTAAATCTTACTTCTATTTGTAGTGGAGAATGCTACTTCAGCATTCCAACCAGATGGAGCATTTTGTTCTTGAATTGGCAGAGTAGTGGACCACTCATAATTCACTTCACATCCATCTTGATTGAAAACGAATAGATCGAATTGAAGGTGTCCCATGGATGCAATCAATAGACAGTAATTTTGGTGAAAATTATGAGCATGAGCAACCTGATCCCATCCTTCAGTCAAGTAGCCTTTTTTCAGTTTGACATACTAGTGTCGATTTCCACTATTAAAAATTTCAACAGCTTCCTTTGGTGCAAATAAGTATGAACGAGTGAAACGCAGAATCTCTTGTATGTTAGAAACGAGCTAAATTGTGTTAGCATTGAGCATTTACGAAACTTATTTCTCGAATCGAATACATAGATAAAATCTTACCACTGTTGTCTTTCCTTGGACACGGCCAACAATAGCCAAAAACCATGAAGGACGATGAGCTATATATGTGCAGAAATTGTTAATTAGTTAATTTTTCAGTTCTGAATAAGATACATAATTCTAGCAAGGTAATTGATTTTGAATCAAAGAGCATACCAATTCCTTTGTGGAGGTTTTCAGCAATGGTAAATGTAAGTGATGAACGATAATATGGATCAACAAATGTGGGCTTTTGATTGACTATCATATTCATCCAAGCTTTGAAATGGTCATATTCAAATCATGAACACCATTAGGTGTAGAGCAACAGATTTTTTGAACAACAAATGTGGCCAAGATGAAGTATAATTTGAAATGGTCATATTCAAATCATGAACAACAAATGTGGCCAAGATGAAATAATGGTCATCCAAGCTTTAAAATGGTCATATTCAAATCATGAACAACAAATGTGGCCAAGATGAAATGAACAACAGTATTTTTTGACAAAGGTCATGTTTGCAATATACTTCAAATCATGAACACCATTAGGTGTAGAGCAGGCAACTTTGATCAATCTATAATTTGTGTTGATGAGATGATATATAGCCCCCATCTCAGGTGTGGTTCTCGAATATTGGACAGTAAGACTGCGCATAAATCGTGGGCAATAGGCAGCCAACTGATCTCGAAAGCTCAAAGCCATGTTGAATTAAGCCTATATTCAAACTTCTAGTGAATAAAATTATACAGGTAATAATATCAAATGCATATGTTAAAAACAGATGAAGTTTATTAATGTAAATGTATGGTGCTTATCTAAAACTTATTCAGTCTAAGAAAGACAAGATAAACAATGGAGAAGATTTTGATAGCCAAAAGTGTAGCGGGTTCAATGTTTCTGAAGTAAATGAATTTGTTACTCGTTGTTTGAGAATTGTAATTTTTCATTTACATGTTGATTTTTTAAATTATAATTGTAGTGATTTATCATTGTATTTTGTGTAAAATAAAAATGGATAGAGCAGAAAATGAAGAAAAAGTGATACACAGGTGCAAGAATGGGGGACTGGCAGACCCAAAACAAACCAAATTAGGCATTTGATTAGCAGTTACAAAACATGTATAGTGATGATGTAGGTATTTCGAAATATGAAATTAAACTTACAAGTTTGTAGCCAAATAAGGTGCCCCAAAATCATCAGATTCTCTTGTTAGAGGTGCCGATATAGAATTGAGGTAAACAAGGAAGAAGCTTCGCAAAGAACTTGTTCTCAATTCTTGAACAATGACTCCATTTTATGTCATCCATTGTTGCAGCAGCAGTGTTTCAATCAGTAGAGTACAAGTCATTTACAAGAACAGTGGAAGAGTAAAGTATTTGTTGAGGAGTTAAAGAAAACAGGGAGAGTGATATTTGGTACTATTGTCCTTTTTCAACAAATTGATTTTGCATCACATGATTGCGAGCTTAGAATGTTTTAAAGAACAAAACCTTAAAGGTTCTTGGAAAATATACAGAAGAAGAAATAGGCCATTCCACTGAAAAATCTTGTATTGTAATAATACAGATATGGTAATAATTTGATTGAAAATATTATTACTATCATTGTTATACACACAAAAATATTATAGAGACTCATCTCTATTTTGGAGTGGGTCTCCATATATAGAGATCCAAAATCAAGTCTATTTCAAAGACCCATTTTTTAGAGCTTGATTGGAGTGATCATGGTCTCTATATTGGAAGAAAAGAGATTGATCAAAGATGCTCTTACAATGAATAAAATAAGAGTGAGTGTTTTGAGTTTAAAGGCCTTTGGCTTCTTGGAGGAGTAGAAAAGGAGAAAACCAAAAAGTGATCCATTGCTTTTATATCAAACCAAATGATTATTAAGTCAATACAATAAATAAAATAATATTAATATTATTTTTTCATCCTCTCTTTTACTTTAGAGAAATTTATTTTCCCATCCCATACGAAAAATATTGTTATGATCCCACCCTATGTATTTTGAAATGTTATGATTTCATCCTGTCATATAATTTATGGACAATTGTGCCCTTATTAGCTATTTAATTAGTATATATGTTAATAAGTTTTTCAAATCTTAAATAGTAGGACCAAAAAATCCGGAAATGTAAGTAATCCTTTCAACGTCCCATGATTGGAATATTTTAAATATCCATTGTTTATACTAAAATCTCGGTTTCCAATTCAAAACTTATTTCTTTTCCTTTACTAGTTCAATCTACCTAAATAGTTTCCTTTAATCTTAGCTACATTTGAAATTCAAATGCTCTAGTCCTACTCCATATGACTTTAGCTACTTATACATCAAAACCAGTTTGAACAATTCTAATTCATCACGCCAGTCGTAGGATCCGGAAAGGTGGAATTCAACAATTCCTCAAGCGATTCGTCATGTAATTTCGTCAGTATCGAAAAAGGTATTATATATTACCATTGATTTTTTATTTTATTTTTTTCGCGATACAATTTTGGTTCATGAAGCCCATTTTGATGGATGAAAAATGAAGAAATCATCATCACACGTAAATACAGTAGTGGATTTTTTTGCACATAAATTATGATATTATATTTCACCACATTTTGTCACACAAAAATTATGATATCCTTTTTCATCATCATATGTTAATGTTGCCAATTATTTCGATGCAGTTGGTTGGTTGGTCCTCTAATTCAATTCCAAACAACTATTAAAAGTTTGACATTCCATCGTTTGACCCTTGGAGGGTACAAACTACCATGGTACAATCATGTGATTTTATCAAATCATTTTATAATCAAATTACATCTTACAATACCATGCAATATAATGAACATGCCATATTAATAAATCATTTTGATGTCACACCTTAGCCCATATTGTTAACAAACCATTTTGGGTCCAAAGGTTGGAAACTTCTCCCACGTTACATTGTTACACCATAACTCAACTTCCAATTAATATGAAATTGGTAAAACAATGTTCCATTTTTCTCATATCATCAAAAACAAACCATTCCAACAACTAATAGTAGCCATGTTTACTCAAGAACCATAATCAATTCAACCACAACTCACAACTTTTTAGCATCCCAAAAGTGTTTAGCCAACCAAAAAAAACAATAACAACCAGAAACTAAAGACCAAAATCTTTGATGTTTCAAATCAAGGATGGACAGATGAAACCATAAACTCAGTACAAGCTTGTGCATAGCATTTTCTGGAATTGCCATATATTCATGGCGAGTGGAAAGGTAAGTTGAAAAGTGATCTGATGGTAAATGCCTTAAGGGAAAATTTGGGGCAACTCAATATCAAGCACACGCAACACAACATTAAGCAGCCACAAGCAACACAACATTAAGCAGTCTTAAAACCATGGTATAGTCATACACCATGAATATTAACAGAAACCATGGTACAATCATACAACATGATTAACCAACACCACACACCATCAACCAACCCTTGAATAATTGGAAAAATGCTACAAACATACACCATTATTAATTTTGAAGGGCTCAAAATAGGTGAACCAGTACTCCATTATCTCACATCATCAATAAACATACCATATTAAAAAATAACATTTACATATGATACATCATAAAACCAAAAATAATTCACGGAGACATGTAGCAAAAGCCAAGCGATATCACATTGTTTTTTACAGCCTAAAACAAATATCTTCTTTGTTGTGAATGCTATAGAACATGCATGAAAAAGCATGTTTTCTTAGTTCCTCACTAAGTCGCCAAAACAGTACAATGATCATGGAATTCTTAAAACCCATCTTACTGCAGTACAACAATCCATTGATTTTCAAACACGAGTGTGATTCAAAATAACTTACGAGCCATTTGGGGAACGGGATGGTGGTACAACTGTTAGGGTTTCAATCAACCATCCAGTATCTACCAGGTTCGGATTCGTCTCCTTCGTCGTGCTCTTCCCTCTTAACGGGATGGTGGAATCTCCGGTGAAGTCGCATTGTAGGACGGTGTGTTGGGATGGTGGTGCCTCCAGCAAAATCGGGTTGTGGGATGGAGGGTTGGGACAATGTGGGAAATTAGGTTTCAACCGATTAGTTAGGGATTGTGGTTATCGGAATGGGGCGATTTGCGTAACTGATTGGGATTGGGATCACCAGAAAGTGAGGGATTTTGGGTTGTGTGGGTTTCTCTCACCGAAATAGTAGGGGTCTGCGTTGTGGGGTTAGAGATTTGGGATGATGTGGGTCAGGATATTTTTGTGGGATGGGTTTCACCGAGAGATTTGTTTTTAGGAGAATTTGAGATGGTTTTGGGATGGAAACAGTCCATAACGGTACACATACAGTAAGGGGAAAAGTCATCCAAAGTCCAAACTGCCATATTAATTTTTCCGAGAATTGTGGGATGATTGCCGAGGCCATTAATTTTGAAAAACTATTAATAAAATATAGGAACTTTGAAAGGGCAAAATATTACATAAGGGCTTTTTGGTTATTTTTTAAATTTCGAGATGGGATCATAACACTTCAAATTCATTAGGATGGGATCATAAAAATTTTTTCCCTACAGGTCCTCTAATTAACTTCCCCTTTACTTTAAGACAAATCTGAAAGGCCTGCATGTTAGCCCACTTTCTCGACCCATTTGGCTAATTAAATTAGCTTATTGATTTTGGTCTTCGCCATATCTCAAATGAACTGAGTCCATAAATTTGGTGGACCCATATTTGTATTAAGGCTTTGACCATCTTTGACTTTAATTAATCAAAATTATTATTTTTTTATCTCAATCAATTAGACGGCGATTGAATCGCACCAAAATTATAATGTCTACACCAGTGTTTCACGCACAACAGAAATTAGGGAAAAGTACAGGTAAGTCCAGTTTTTTGGACTGTCCACACCAAGCTCCATTAGTTTTTGAAAAATGCACCAAAAACTCCACTCATAAGTCTCTCTCTCTCTCTCTCTCTCTCTCTCTCTCTCTCTCTCTCTCATTTTTTAATTTTACATTTTAAATTTTGAACCCCCAAATCGTATGAAAGTGCCTAAATCCTAGAGTATCATATGAAAGTGCCTAAACCAAAACCCTAGGGCACACTATGAAAATGCCTAAACCACAGAAGCCTAAAATAGGAAAGTGCACTCTAAACATAAATCATAGGGTATCCTATGAAAATGCCTAAATCCTAGGGTACCATATAAAAGTGTCTGAACCTAAACCCTAAGGTACCCTATGAAAGTGCCTAAAATCTTAGGATACCCTATGAAAGCGCTAAATTCTAAACTCTAAATGTACAGTCTAAAGTCTAAATGTACGGTCTAAATTCTAAATGTACAGTCTATATTCTAAATGTACAATCTAAATTCTAAATGTATGGTCTAAATTCTAAAATATATAGTCTAAATTTACGGTTTACATTCTAAATGTATGGTCTAAATTTTAAATGTACAGTCTAAATTATAAATGTACAGTGTAAGTTTAGGGTACCTTATGAAAGTGCCTAAAATCCTAGAGTACCCTATGAAAGTGCCTAAATAACTAAAACACTATAACAAGAAAGTGCACCCTAAACATAATGGTAATTAAAAAGAGTGATTGACCTTAATGGCAATAAATATTTATTTTGTGACCTTAATGGTATAATAAACTCCAAAAATTATGTATTTTTGAAGTATCACTAAGAGATTCTTTCTTATTTTTTGGTTATGAATTTATGATATCCAATACACAACCAAAGCATATATATATATATATATATATATATATATATATATATATATATATATATGGGGAGAGAGGGGAGAGAAAAGAGAGAGAAAATTCTAAAAATAAATTTTCCTATGAGGGTTTGATGTCAAAGAGAAAGAGGGGATTTTTGAAATTCGCAAATGAATTAAAGGATTGCATTTCTTTCCAAAATGAGTTTTTTTCATATATTTTTTTATCTGCTCTCCTCTCTTCTTCTTCTTGTTCTTTTTTTTGGGTAATTGAGATAGAGAGAGTATTTTGAAATTAGAATTTCCCTATGATGGGTTGAATGTCAAAGAGAGAGCAAGAGGATCTTTGAAATTTCCAGATGAAAGTTTGTTCTTTTAGAAATGAGTTTTCTTTCACATGATTTTTTTTGTTGATCTGCTTTCCTTTTTCTATCTTTCTTTCTTCTTCTTCTTTTTTTTGTCATTAACCTAAAGTTATTTTGGAAAGACAAGTTTTGGAATGCAAAAACACAACTTGACTCGTAAGATAAGAATTGGACCTGATTATAGATATAGTTAGAAGAGAAATAAGAGATCTTTAAAACATGGAAATGCCACATAGGACATTTTGAAAAAAAACGGTTGTGTAATGTAATGTAGATACTTCAAAAATTCATTAGTCCTTAAAGAGGTCATAAAATATTTCGTCACCTAAAATTAACATAAGGGGATGAAATTAGATTGTCACCTTAATTGTGCATTTGGCGATGAAATCGATTTTTCTTGCCTGATTTTATCGCAGTTGCTAAGTTTTGTTGTGGTGGATCAACCCTATCGTGTGAAGTGTGAACAATAGGGCCAGGCATCATGTCATGTCATGTCAATTTGGGTTTGTGCCAGATAACCCTCAACATTAACCCAACCTGTTGAGCTAAATGTGTTCTCAGATCGAGTCATATCCGTGTTTCGTATCAGAATAGTCAACCCTAACATTCTAACTTCATAAAGTTTGAGTTGTGTTATTGTGTTGTGCCATATATATTATCTATCGTATCATGTTGAGTTTAAATCGTGTTATTGTGTTGTGTCATAAATTTCCAGTGTAGAGATGGTCATTGTGTCACATGATGATGCATTCGTGTCATGTCAATTCGGGTTCATATTAGATAATCCTCAACACTAACCCGACCTGTTAAGATATTGTGTTGTGTCATGTGTCTGAAATAGTCATTCATAACCTGCTAACTTTGTGTCGAATTTGTGTCGTGTTACCATGTTGCGTTATAAATTCCCACTAGAACTGAGCATTTTTGCGAATGCATTTTTAATGGAAACTGGAAAGAGCTCTGGATGTCATTATTAAGGAAATGGCTACAATACACACCCAATAAATGTGTGTATTATATGCACCTATTGTATGGTTCAGATTATGGCACAGCATTGGCAATTGTAACATTTTTTAGATTTTCATAACTTTTCAACAGGATGATTCGTAACATTTTCTATGATTCATAATATTTTAGTATGTCTCATAACTTTTATAAGGATGTGTATGATAGACCCCCAAATATGGAGTATGTATAGCCTCTTTTCCGTTTCCACAATAGTATAACTACACATAGTTCGATCGATCGTATTATGACAAAGACTTTACATTAACTTTTGACGTGGTTTCTGGCCAATGAACGGTTGCAATTCTGGTGCTGGTGGTTGTGAGTTGTTTTCTTTTTTTTTGCTGGTAGTTGTGAGTTGTTTTCAAGCTATTATACCTAGAGCCGGGCGTCATGTCATGTTGTGTTGGGTTCGTATCGTGTCAACTAGGGTTCGTGTCAGATAATCCTCGCCACTAACTCAACCTGTTAAGCTAAACGTGTTCTCGGGTCGGGTCGTATATGTGTTTCATGTCACAAATATATAACCCTAACCCGCTAACTTCGTGTCGAGTTCGAGTCGTGTTATCGTATTGTGTCATGAATTCCTACTATGATTGGGCATTGTGTCATGTTGGGTTCGTGCTTTGTCAATTTGGGTTCGTGTCAAATAATCCTCAATACTAACCCAACATGTTAAGCTAAACGTGTTCTTGGGTCGTGTCATATATATGTTTTGTGTTAAATAGTCAACCCTAACCCGCAAACTTCGTGTCGAGTTCATGTCGTGTTATTGTGTCATGTCACAAATTCTGAGGCGTAGTGAACAGGTAATAAGAAATGCCTTGTTCTTTGAAAGTTTCTTTTTAAGTTTCTATAGTATTTGAAAAAGAAAAGGCCTGCTCTTTGCTTTTCTAGGTACTTCCTATGGTGGATTTTCTATACCTATACGGAGGGAAAGCCGGTCGAATATTTTGATTAATTCAAATGTTATGTAAATACAAGTACTCTCACAGTCTCACTGTCCCCAAATAAGTCTAGAGTATTCTATTTTGGCCGTCCATTAATAGTCAGTTCGCAAGAATTTTGATATTCAAGAAGTCAACAAACAAAATAGTCAGTTTGCAATTCTCTCGTGCGACGATCATTAAAATCTTGTTTCAATAACTTTGGCTTTAATGGCATTTTTTGTCTTTGGGGGTGATATATATGAGGACAATGTTTCGTGAATCGTGAAAAGTAAAAAATAAAAATAAAAAATTCCGCTATTGAAATGGGGCTTAAGTGTGATGATTGGCTCAGTCATTTCGATGGAAGGAAGCAATTTCATGAAATTGTTAGTACTTGTTAGGTAATAAGCTTAATCTCATCTATATGAATGTATTCAGCCCTATGTGAACAAGAAATGCCTTGTTCTATGGAACCCTTTCTCCTCATGGATGTTACAGTTAAACTAATGATTAGTTTCTGTAATTCAAAAATCAATGGAAGTATATTTTACTTGGTGGATTCCCTTCTTTGATAGAGGAGGAATTTTAAGTTGGAACTTCCCATCATTTATTTTTCAAGGACAAGTTGACCGATTATACTAATTTGGGCTGGCTACGAGATTTAGGGGGCCTAAAACTATTTTTTTTCAAATTGGGCCCTCAACTCTTAATATATTGGCCATATTCGGTTGGGAGTTTTGGGCCGGTTTTGACCCTGTTTTAGATTTGCTCACATCATCATTTCTCTCTCTCTCTCTCTCTCTCTCTCTCTCTCTCTCTACTTATTACACCTGTTTACATCATCAAAACTAAATTAAACTTACCAACCGAACAAGGCCATTATAGTTAAAACTCAAAACTATTTAGGAAAATAAAAAATTTCATAATTAAGTCATTTGAAAGCATAACTACTACACATGCATAAAATTGGAGACCTCAAAATTTAGTCCAAATTTGGGGACTAAAGCGGTGGCTTCACGGGCTTTAGCCCAAAGTCGGCTCTGATTATTACTAATGCAACTGGGCATCATTTCCCACTGGAAATGGAATCACATAATGTCCAACAATTTCTTCCAGTGAAAATCTTTATAAACACCCTTTGAGTAGTCTGACTGAAGCCTGAGCAAACTCATATTCCTTGCAATTCTCAAATCCTAACCTTAAAAGAGTTATCTAAACATAGAGGGGAAAGTATAGTTAGCATAATGGAGGGTGTAACGCAACAGGCCACTTCCGGTTGGATGCAGTTCTGGGCAACATGGGATCTCCGACTCGCCATCCTTTTTAGTCTCTTCCTGAAGATCTTTCTAATATTTTCTGCACCTTTGAGGAAGCGAACGTCGAAGGGTTATGTATTGGTGCCCATGTGGTTTGCGTACTTGCTAGCAGATGCGACTGCTATCTATGCTGCTGGACTCGTCATTAAAGGACAAGGGGACACCTATGGCCCTTTTGCTAACCCGGGGCTTGTGGCATTTTGGGCTCCTTTTCTCTTGGTACACCTTGGAGGTCCTGACAGCATAACTGTTTTTGCTCTTAAGGACAATGAGTTGTGGCTGAGGCACTTGCTTGGTCTAGGTTTCCCGTGTTGGGCTGTTGTGTATTCAATGTTTCAGTCATTTCCCACGAGTGAGCTACGGGCAGCCACGGTGCTCATATTTATCGCGGGGCTTATCAAGTATATTGAGCGGACACGGTGTCTCTATCTAGCTAGTTCAGGCGGATTAAAAGACTTTGTATTCCAAAAGCGTGATCCCAGACCTGTCTATGCCAAGCACATGGAAGAGTCCACCAGAAATCCGATGTTAAAACAAAATGAATCGACTGATTTGTCTGATTTGGATGTGTTGCAGTTAGCTTTGGAAACACCTTGCGGTATATCTCTTACCCTTGATAGCTGATTTGAGTTTGGGCAGCAATAACCGCAGGGAACGCAGAGAGTTCTTCCTTGAGAGAACAGCTCGAGATGCATTTAAGCTTGTGGAGGTATAATTCAACTTCTTATATGATATGCTCTACACTAAGGCCATGGCGGTGCACAGTATGCTTGGATTTATTTTTCGAATATTTTTGTTTAGCTTGAACTTCTCTTCCCTTGCAATTTTCTATTCTATGAAAAAAAAAAAAAAGGAATTTGAAAAGTTTGATATTGGAATTACCTACACTTTGCTCCTCGGTGCCATTACTCTTGATTTAATATCTTCTTTAATGGCCCTTTACTCAGATTGAACTGCTGTAGGCCTTACAAAATCTTACCCTCCCCAATTGGCATACTAGAATCCTTATGAGATTGATAAAAATTAATAGGATAAGGTGGCCTAGAGAGAAGCCTAAATGCTTTTCCTTGGGGAACGTTATGCACCTTAGGTGGTCTGAATGTCTATCCCAATTCAACTTCTTAGATTACTATCTGCATCCACGCTCGAAATGGTGGGAGATAGCAATTGGCTTTTTTGGCCTAACCAACAAGCTCGATGCGATCAAGTATGTGAAGAAAATGGAATTCACTGATGACTTGAGAGATTTTATTTTCGAGGAGCTGAAAATGAAATCTAAGGTGGCGAAAGATTTAGAAACTGCCAAGAAGATATATTTAGCCAGAGGCGATTGGACTCTTGAATATGAAAAACAACCCAAATTCCTCCATTGGACCAGCAAGGTCGAATTTGATAAGAGCCTTCTTTTTTGGCATATTGCCACTGAACTCTGCTTTAACACTGATGATAGCAAAGCAAGTACTAGCCTTGAGAGTGCCAATGCTACAAACCCCGACAATAATTCCATCAAGCTCAGGTCTAAGGTTCTGTCAGATTACATGTTTTACCTTCTAATGGTGGAGTCCTCAATGATACCCACTCTGATAGGTATTGGGCAATTAAGGTTCATAGATACGTGTGCTGAGGCCAAGCTGATCTTACAGAACGAAAGCTGTCAGAACACCTTCACTCTCGGCAAATATTGTTTCCGTAAGAAATGTTGCTGCAAATGGGAAAAATTAAAGGCCTGCGAAAGTATCTTGGCTATTGATCCCGACACTTCTAGTGGAAACAACAGCGAATCTGTGTTGTTTTCTGCATCCATACTGGCCAAAGAGCTGAAGGAGATACCAAGCGAAAACATGTGGAAGTTAATAAGCAAAGTTTGGGTCGAATTACTTTCGTATGCTGCGTGTCATTGCAGACCCCGAACCCACGCAGCGCAACTCGGTAAAGGTGGGCAGCTCATGACTTTCGTGTGGTTGTTAATGGCTCATTTGGGCTTGGGGAATCAGTTTCTGATAAGTGACGCAATGGCCGAGGCTGATTTGGATATGGAGGGGAGTAAGGTGCATGCAAGGGCTGAACTGGACATGAAGGAGGTTGAGGTGGAAATGGAAAATTTGGAGCGTAGGAACGGTAAATGGGAATGGCGTTGAAAATGATGAAAAAAGATAAACTTGAGCAAGTGAAGCAAGTGCGTGCTATTGAAATATCAAGCTGGAGACTTTTTTGCAAACGGCTTTGAAAACAAAAACGTTGGCTACTATTGACATATCAGGTTGAAGACTTTTTTGCACTTCGGTAATAGTTTTGTGATTTGTTCAATAAATATGAGTGTATCTCATATTTTTGTTTTTCCTTATTATTATGCGTATAAATAGGTTTGTAATTGGATTGTATAAGTATGGAAATACGAGTGATCAAAGTGTGTAAGAGAATACAAGAAATTCAGTTTATCAGTGTAATACAAATTGAGTGTTTGTGAAATACAAGTATGAGAGAATTTGTTTGATACTCCTCTTTTTGTATCACCGGTATCAGAGCCCCAAGCTCATCTGAAAAAATACTCTCCGAAAAGAAAAAAGCTGGCTTATGTACTTATTCAGTCCCTATAAAATAATCTTCATTTCATTTTCGTCATCATAAAATATTTTGTTTCAATTTTACCCTTACATTTACATTTTATGGTGTTATCCTTTCCATCTAACAAATGGATGGAAAATGTCTAGGTGGATAACATAGGCTGATGTGGACACACTATTGGGCCCACCCTAGCCACACCTCCCTCCCCCTCCCGGGTTACCTCTGTTTCTTCTTCTTCTTCATCCCCACCTCCGGTTTTCAACCCCATTCTTAGAACAAACAAAGACCCTTTAGATTCGAACAGATCAGAAAACCCAAAAAAAGAAAAAACAGGAACAGGAAAACCCAAATCAGATCCGAAAAACCCAGAGAACTGACAAAACGAATGAATTACGGGTTAGATCTCCCGTTACAAACAAATGTTACTCAAACAGAGATTTGAACCCCGATAATTACACTAAACAACGTTGGAGATCTAGGTCAGGAGTAGACCAAATCAATTCTTCTTCAGTGTTCCACGATTGCATTAGCAAACGAATACTAGAAATGGTAGAACCAAATATGTTTAGATGTGAAGCAAGTGGAAGGAAAATGATTATACAGGTGGCTGTATCTCAAAATGTAAATGGCCAAATCCTTGCTATAATATTGCACATTACTTCATTAATTATTACGAAAATCTCAAAGTGTAAGATGATATTGGCCATTGCCCCAAAACCTTCGAGGGTGGATTCGAAAATCAATTGCTGTGAGAGGATTTTGGTGTAGTCATGGATTTCAGAGAGAGAAAAGGGGGAACACCCATACAGCCACATGGGTGAAGGAAGGGTGAAAATTTAGGATCCGAAAAAACATATGTTTATCATTTGCGAATTGGGACTTTGGGCTTTGGGGTGTGACAGGGAGAGAGATTGATTTTCATTTGGCATTGGGCCTTTGGGTTGTGGCGGGGAAAGATCCGGAGAGAGACAAAGGGAAAGAGGGAGCTCAAGTTGGAAGGAGATGAACTCGGTAGAGTATTCAAGAGTTTGTAGCCTAGCAGTTATCTCTTAGTTCTCCCATAAAGGAGATCAGGATTTGAGCCTCAGTAGAGACATTTGGAATTTAGGGCTATGAATTGCTTTTCGACCCCATTTGCACTAAATCATTAACTCCTCCGCTAACCTCCAACTGATGTATATTGAATGGCAAAAAAAAAACTCGGTAGAGTACACAATTCATCAAAATTCCCAAAACACCTCCTGCAACGACATTCTAGATCATCGCTTCTGCTACATCTTCCAAAGAAATTTGGGAGACGCTGCAGAAAACATACAGAGCTGCCGACATAGTAACGAGGATTCGTCTTCAATCTCTACGAGGCGAATTCGAGTCTTTACGGATTAACTCCTTAGAATCTATTTCTGAGTATTACGGTCGAATCATGACGGTTGCAAACTAGATGAGGAAAAATGGAAAAGTTCTCACAAATATGAGAGTTATAGAGAAAATCCTCCGATTGTTGGATCCAAAATTTAACTTCATAGTTGTTATGCTGGAAGAACTTAAGGACATAACAACCATGTCTATTGAAGAACTCGTTGGCTCGTTGCAAGCCCACGAACAAAAGTTGCACAGAGATGATGATAGAGCCCTAGAGTAGGCTCTATAGATGAAGTTATCTCTCAACGAAGACAGACATGAGTAAGGGGGGACATCCTAGAGAGGGCAAGGCTATGGACCTCATAAAAAAATAACAAATAAACTTGAGCAAGTGTAACAAGTGGGTTCTCAGCAACCTAAAACAAAAAACATGGGCTACTATTGAAATATCAGACCGAAGACTTTTTGCATTTCCGTGATAGTTTTGTGATTTGTTCAATAAATGTGAGTTTATCTCATATTTGTTTTTTCGTATTATTATGCCTATAAATAGTTTTGTAATTGGATTGTATAAGTATGCAGATATGAGTGATTAAAGTGTGTGAGAGAATACGAGAATTTCAGTTTTGGAATGTAATACAAATTGAGTATTTGTGAGATACAAGTGTGAGAGAATTTGTTTGATACTCCTCTGTTTGCATCAGAAAAGATGAGGTCTGGAGGAGGTGGTGCATGCATGGGAACTGTCTGCACTGGAAATAGTGGAGAAGCGTGGTGCATGCAAAGGCTGAGGTGAAATTGGATATTGAAGAGGGCTGAACTAATTTTCATGAGATATACAATCTTTGGAAGATAAAATGCTTTATTTGTACTCATCTCTTGTAATTCTCAGTTGTAAGGGACTGCAAGAAAATAAAATTTACGGTTTATCAATTGAAAATATGCGTTTTATTTGGTACCTTCATCTTTTCTATTAGTGGTAGTAAAATTGCACGGGCATTGCACGTGAAAGTTTTTTCATACATACACATAATATGAGAAGGGTTTTCACTTGTTTTGTAGTCAGTAAAAAGGCTAAACTCACAAGACTTTCCCGCTTAGTATAACATATAGATCCTTGCTTCAATTGCGATGTTTGGCCTCTTTTTCAAGTGATGAGAAGAGGGAAACCAGTCTTGAGAGTCACAGAATACGCACATCCAAAAACACAAACAAAAAGCATTATGTAGTGTAACAAAACTACTGATGATCACCTACAGTTTTACTGGTGTTTGAACCATGTACAAAACCGTAGCAACCTCAACATAATCATTTTTGCATGTCCTCAAAGCATCGAACTCGTGTCACTGTCTTTAGTTCTTTTCAATTCTTTTTCTATTTCCTTTCTGCTACTTGATGTGAATGTTATTGCTGTTTACCGAAAAAAACCAATTCTTTTCGATAAGAAATTTTAGTGATGAACGGATGCTGGAATGTGGTTTGTGAAAGTGGAGTTTGGTTCATTGCCGTGTTTCGTGATTTAAAATGGCAAACTGATTGTATTCCTTTTTTGGGAAACTTCTTCTCTCGGTCTTCAACTGCTTGACTTTATCCTTTTCTTTTAAAACAAAAGGCTGCTGAAACGGCTTCTAATTGACACATGTTTCTCCTTGAACACATCTTGAATTAAAAGCTCTTGTATTGATGACACCTGTGCTCTTTTTGACCCGTCATCAATTGATAAAAATTTTTAAAATGTGGTGTAAACAATTGCCTAGCAAACTTGCAACCTTGGTTGACGCAGCGAAATTCATGATAAACTAGTTACGTACTAGTTCAAACGAAGATAGGTTCTCGAATCCACGAGAGTTCTTAAATCCACAACAAAAAGAGAGAGAAAATCTCAAAAATAATATTGATTGATTAAAAGTTGCTTAATAATAGAGGTTACATGTCCTTTTATAGGAAAAACTAGCAAAACTTATCTAAAAATTAAAGTATCCCGAAAATTGGAGAAATTCCGAAAATTGAAAACTAGAAAGAAAAATAAAATATTCCCAATTGGAAACAACGTAAACGGAATTACACGCTAAGAGGAATTCGTAATCTAATTATTACGTAAAATAGCAAAATTACTAAATTGAAGGTCTAAATGAATGAATTTAGTCGAAATCCACCATCAGTCATGATCTCAACGCGATTCAGCTTCAGCCCACCAAGTTTGGGCATATTCCGGGCTTGTCGATAAATTGCCGAAATTGGCAATTTTCAATTAGAAGTTATTTGGGCCTCTTAGGCTTTGACCGGTCCAATTGATTGTAGAATTGGGTCGCTACTTGTTCTACATCATGGTGGTCACAAGATCTACAATCGAATATTTCTACCCTAAAGGTCCTGGTTTATATATATGCATACAATAGCCGTATCCTCCAAATTCATAGCATAAATGGCTACCATGCCCTTGAGCCATTCTCTTTCTTACAAGTAAAAGGGAAGTGTTTTTTTAAAAAAAAAAAAAAAAAATGGAGCCACCCCGATTAGTAGAAGTTAAACAGATTGCATCATCAATTATCACTTCCAGATCACCATTAGAGTGAATACCGTGACACTCCATCCACATAGTACGTATAGATGGTTTCAAAGGCAGAAACATAAAGCAAACTCCCATCCAACAAGAAGTCATTGTCCGAGCCATCTTATGCACAGCTCAATTACCAGTGCGCCTGATAAGAAAACAAAATATGTAAGACCGAGATATGCGTAGAACAAATCCGGATGAGGTCTTGTTAGCTCACTATCATGGCGTCGCCCACCCTGCAGCTTTTCGTTTTTATAAGAAAGGGAAATTATACTTCCTCGTTAGAAATTAGAGCAAGTTAATAGCGGGAGAGGGAAAAACATCGCAGTCAGAGAAGTAAATCCTCACTAAGATAGCACCTACAACCCGACTGATCATGAGCTCAACGCTCCCCAAACAAGAATCGATAGACAACAACCAGAAAAATAACAAACCAAGCAAAGAATTATCCCAGAAAAAATGCATCTTCTAACATTGAGCTCATGACTCCAGCAATCTACAAGCTAAAATACCTACATTTTAAAGAAACAACAAGTAGAACACGCATCATCAAGATTAACAAGTATAAAATTGCATTGAATTCAGCTGTGGGTTCTTGTTCACATAAGGTTCCCAAAACCTATTACAAGTATCGGATGCCAATAACGCTGAGATTTTCTACTGAGTGTTGGAGCCATCTGTCCATGAGATATGGTTTGTGGATCCTTGTCAATCTATAGGTAAACATGGCGGACACTCGACCTTGGGTGACGGTGTTCGATATCCAACACCCATGCCCCACTCTAACACTCGAGTCCACTAATCAAGGGCGGAGGGAGGAAGAGACAAAGGGGGTCAGTTGACCCCCCTAAGGTCTAAATTTTTTTAGGTATAGTTATAGTTTTGCCCAAGTTTTGCTATTTTGACCCCACTTTACTCCTCTTTTTTTGCCCAAACCTATTAAGAGTTCAAATTTTGACCCCACTTGCCCAGATTTTTGTTATTTTAACCCTACTTCACACCTCCTTTTTTGCCCAAACCTATTAAAGGTTCAAATTTTTGCCCAAACTTATTAAGAGGTCAAATTTTGACCCTCTTGTCAAAAATTCTGGCTCCGCCACTGCCGCTAATCATCATTACATTTGGGGGAAAAAAAAGTACGTCAAGGAAGCTTGACTTTCAAAACTTCAACACGGATGAGATCATGAGAAATGGAAAAACTTTGCAGAAGTCCTATTTTGTGGAAACTACATTTCTAAAGAAGTTGTACAATATTCACTAGAAATAAACAAAAGCCTACGATCTTGACGAGCAGATAGTCAAAAATGA
This sequence comes from Vaccinium macrocarpon, assembly GCA_022606695.1. Lineage (NCBI taxonomy): Eukaryota > Viridiplantae > Streptophyta > Magnoliopsida > Ericales > Ericaceae > Vaccinium > Vaccinium macrocarpon. The sequence goes on along the minus strand of CM040173.1, from coordinate 6,511,826 downwards.
CATATGCATGATACATCTATCTTTCGTAGTGCCGATAGATTTTCACACAAACTTTTGAAAAACTTCCCGATTACTAAAATCAATTGTAGAACTTCACGCATGGCTGTTAAATCGACATTCAAGTGAGTCCCATTCCTAATTTCAAATTCACATTCCAGAAAACTTGATGGTATGCAAGATTTTTCCCTTTCTTTAAAAATGTTAATTATCCAAGTCAACCTTTACCACAAAATTAAACAATTTTACTGTTTTTCAGATGGTCAAAACAATCCATGGAAAAATAGATAATGTTGTTGAATTGAAGCTCAAAAAAGCCAAAAACAATCTAGAATACTAAAGAGAAGTCCTAGGGTAAATAGTTCCTGCACCCTTCTTTGACCAAATGGACCTAATAATGTTCATGGGCCGCCCTGACGTGGAGATGACCAAATGAAAGAATCCAGTCTTTAAATATGGTCCATTTGCTTTGCAACAATCTCTAATTCTGTGACACAATACTTCAATTAAAAGAAACAGGACATTTTTGTGCAGAAATGGCAATGGTTAGGAGGATCAAGTTGGGTTCACAAGGGCTGGAGGTATCGGCCCAGGGCCTCGGCTGTTTCGGCATGACCGGCGGGTATGGCCCGCCCAAGCCCGAAACTGACATGATTGGTTTGATACACCAGGCCGTCGAGATTGGCATTACCTTTTTTGATACCTCGGATGTTTATGGCCTCTCTACAAATGAAGTTCTCATTGGCAATGTAAGTACGCAAGTAGCTTCACTTCTCAATCTCGGTCCGACTCTAAGTCGGGTGTTGTGTCTAAAGCATTGTTTTGATACAATTGAGTGCAGGCTTTGAAGGGAGGGTGGAGAGAGAGGGTAGAATTGGCGACAAAGTTTGGGATAATATATGGAAATGGAAGGGCGGAAGTCCGTGGTGATCCAGCCTATGTACGCGGTGCTTGTGAGGCCAGCTTAAAGAGGCTCGACACCCATTGCATTGACCTTTACTACCAACATCGCATTGACACTCGTGTCCCCATCGAGATCACGGTTTGCACATATAGCCCCTCTTTGCTTTCTTCTAATTCCTGATAATTTTATTAGGCTTATTAGGTTGGTAACCCTTTCAATTTCAAGGATTTGGCATGTTTTTAGTTTTGTCATCTCTAAAGAGACATCAGGTTCGATTGTGTGGAGAAAAAACAATTGGCTCTTTTTTTATCTGTTGATATGTAGAGACCAATTTACATACGTTAACGAGGCAAATTTTAGTAACACCAAGTGTATTTTGCTCGGCAATGAATGTTTGGCCTGTGCATCAAAATGCCTCCGGTTTTTTGCTTTTTTTTTTTTTTTAAAGACAGAGAAAGAGAAAGAAATTCAATAAATAAAAGGCAGTTTATACTCCCTTTGCTTTCGGATCTTTGAAAACTGCTTCGTGCAGACGTACAAGAGTATGGGTGTTCGAAAAAGGAGTACAATACCACCGAAGGTAGCAGTCTACATGGCAAGGATGAGTGGCTTGAGTGTTCCCTCCCTCTCGTACATGATTCATCAAGGTTGGAGTCCTACTAACTACAGAACTTGCGTGAAAGGCCCTTTGTCCATCTAGTACATAGATTGTATTGTGGTGATGGACTCGCCTTTTCAAGCAGTAGATATGGCTCAAACCGGACTTTCCACAGCAAGTTGGGAACCCCTACCGCCCTACGGTCATGCCTAATGGGGGGTTGCTACGCTAGTTGCCTTTTCCGACCCTTTCGTAGTTCAGGGGAAAAAAAGAGGATCTTATCCAGTTTTGCAAAATTACTCGACCGGTCCAGTTCATTTTCATGTATCCTAATTGCAAAATGACGATATTCTTGCCAAAATCCGAGTAGTTTGTTTGTTACATTTTCATGTATCCTAAGTGAGCGTGCATTTCTTGATCCTCCTGTTTGTAATGTTTTGGCTAGATGGGAGAAATGAAGAAACTGGTTGAAGAAGGAAAAATAAAGTATATAGGCCTATCTGAGGCCTCTGCTTCAACAATCAGAAGAGCACATGCTGTTCATCCCATATCTGCTGTTGAACTAGAGTGGTCTTTGTGGAGTAGGGATGTGGAGGCTGAAATAGTTCCCACTTGCAGGTGAGTTAACGTTTTTTTACATTTTAGATTTGAGCCAGCTTTCACGCGCCTCAACTTATCCATGTGAAATTTCATGCTCCCTTCATCTATACAGATATAAAGCACCTAATATAATGGCCGAAAGTTCTGAAATAGCTACTGCTGCATAACTCAAATTTCCTCATTCGTTTATGTGCTCAGGGAACTTGGCATTGGTATTGTTGCATACGGTCCACTTGGTCAGGGATTCTTAGGATCAGGAGCCAAGATGGTTAAGAACTTGGCCAACGATGACTTCCGAAAGGTTTGTACCAGAAACACTTGCATATACTTTTCACATTGCATTAGACAGGCATTATGTGTATCAAATAGGCCTAGACCCGATCATTCTTCTATGGTGAATGTCCAGAACAAAACCTCTCCTTTTTTCCACTCATGGATCAAACTCGGAACTCTTTTGTAAGTGGAGAGAAAAGCTCCGCCAGAAAAGGTACTAGGGCCACGTTAGGTTGCCAGACACGGATATAAGATTGAAAATTTTTGTCCAACCAAACGCAGTCGAATTTATCCCACAAATGAAATCCAATCCCGTCTTATCTGTCATGAATATGTGTAGTTATTCTCATGCTATTGCCAGGATATGGGTTATGCGAAAATGCCATAACGGAAGGTTCGATGCAATTTTCTATATTCTGGTAACAATCTATATAAAGCTATGTTTCATTAAGTATAGGTGAAATTCCATAGAGACCCCTCATCTATTCCTCCGGGACACAGACAACCCCTAACGTTTAAAAGCACCCAAGCACACCTACTTATCTATAACCGTTACCCACTTTCACCTCTTCTGTTAAAAAACCTTCCATTAAAAAAACCAAATCACTTATTTACATAATTTCCAAACAAAAATGTCCTCAAGAGCAATATATAATACATGCCCCAGCCTCCATAGCTCTAGTAACCAATCTTATTTTGGAGAGAGAGAGAGAGAGAGAGAGAGAGAGAGAGAGATAATGAATGGGTGGTAGGAGAGAGATGGAGGATTGGTTACTAGAGCTATGGAGGCTAGGACGTGTATTATATATTGCTCTTGAGGGCCTTTTTTCTGGAAATTATGTAAATAAGTGATTGGTTTTTTAATGGAAGGTTTTTTAACAGAAGGGGTGAAAGTGGGTAACGGTTATAGATGAGGGGGTGTGCTTGGGTGCTTTTAAACGTTAGGGAGTGTCTGTGTCCCGGAGGAATAGATGAGGGGATCTCTATGGAATTTCACCTTAAATATATGTCATGTGTAGTTCATATGCAATTAAAAAGCCTACCTAATACGCGAGGGGCCAGCTACTGCAGGGTCTAAGGAAGGTTGGATGTACACAGCCTCGCCCAAAATCGGGGAGGCTGTTTCTGCAACTCAAACCCGTGACCATCAGATCACACTGGGCCACACTTACCGCTGCGCAATGCTTCTGTAGTTTACAAACCACTGCTGTTAAGAATTGAAACCCGACACTGTATCTGGTAACACAGCGCCTCACTGACTGTGCCAATCTTGTGGTTTTAACATATTCCAAATTCACTATGAAAACAACAAAATTTCTAGGTCATGCTAGCTGATACTTTTGTGAGGCCACAGTCATATATACAGTGGGCATGTTCTTCAGTACTTCCTTACCATGACAAGGAACTAGACTCATTAAGTTCCCATTGTTGTGTAATAACCTACAATCAAAAGTGCTGACTTTGCACTTGATGCACTCCTATTATTGACTTCTACAAAATTAATGTTCAAAAAGCATATGTTTACCTCTGCAGCGTCTACCTAAGTTTCAACCAGAGAACATTGAGCACAACAAGACCATATTCGAGCGGGTCAATGAAATGGCAGCACGTAAGGGCTGCACACCAGCACAACTTGCTCTAGCATGGGTTCATCACCAGGGAAACGATGTGTGCCCGATACCAGGAACCACAAAGATTGAAAACCTGAAACAGAACATTGGAGCCTTGTCTGTGAAACTAACACCAGAAGAAATGTCTGAACTTGAACGCTATGCAGATGCAGTTAAAGGTGACAGATACGGGGCTAAAGCACTTACTTGGAAGAATTCAGATACTCCACCCTTGTCCTCATGGAAACCTGAGTAGAAACACTTGTTGTGTATGTATTTTTCTAGCATATACAGCTTGTTCAGAGAGTTTGTTTCTTTGAGAGAGTTTGTTTCTTTGGGTTGAAAAATAAGAGGTCCTGCTGAATCATCTACCAGAGATGATTGTAATCATGCTGTACTATGTTGAACTTATACTTGAAGACTTGTGCATGAATAATGAGGTAATCCGCAATTACAACAATTGACTTTATATTTAGATAATGTACACTTGTAAAGGCTTTTCTTTTTCCAGGTTGTCCTCACCTAACCAAAAGAGGTCCAGTGGAACAATACATAGATTCTAGTTGATGATATTCATATAGATCAAGTAACAACCAGGGCAAAAGAACTGAACATTCATAATCCCTATCAAAAGATTGTATTGGTAGTGCCTTCAGGCATGGATTATAACCAGTACAGACACAAAGTACAACATGGTCCAGAATCTAGACATAGTGAGATGACTGCATTGGAAACGCATGAAGTCAATAAATGGCGCTTTCAAGTACAAGAACAATGATCAACAAAAACAGAGTACATGAATGCAATTAGCACACCATTCTCATAGATAGTTTTGCATGAAAATTGAATTAGAGAGAGAGAGAGAGAGGACATGCAAGACAAGAACACAAAATATGAGCCGTCTTCATCTTGTCTGAGAGTTTGAACGACAACAAATTTCCTCAAAGTTAACTTTGTTGACCAGTTAATATTACTGAGAAAAAAAGGTCTCTTTATTACCAGCACGTAAGAACATAAAGTGAAGTGAAAAAAACCGAAAGCTTCACATAAATTGAAGATGTCCCAAATGGATCATGACTGTTTGAATCGTTTACCCACCAAATATCCACAACAACCCATAATAAGACCAGGACCATTTTAACTAAAAAAGAATAATGCAAGCCACACGCATAAGCACGCAAAGAGAAGAAAAGAAGTCTTAAGAGAGACAGGCATTAATACTCAAGGTGAATCGCGCTTGCAAGTTTTACACGAGGGTTGTGGCCCATGTATGGTATCTGCCAGTTTTGAAACACTCTGTAAGCATCTAACAATAATGAACACAGAAATCTATTTGACAGAAAAATTTGGAAGATCATACGCAATTCTTCAGCGAGTCACCAGCTCCCTGAAAGAAGCAATAAGAAAGGGCAAAATCGGCAATGAAGATACCAACAAGAGAGAGAACAACAGCTGAAGTAGTTGATTCTCCAACACCTTTGGCACCTCCCAAGGTGGTGACTCCCCACGCACAGCTCACAATGGATATGATCGCACCAAAAACCTGTGACTTGATCATCGCACTAATAATATCCCACGATTTTAGAGCCCTCTGAGCAGAATCCAAGATAATGTTAATGCTAATCCCATAAACACTATCAGCAAGGAAAGCACTTGATGCCATCCCCAATGTGAAACACATCAGGGTCAAAAAGGGTAAAGCGACACACGAAGCAATGACCCTTGGTGTCACTAGATAATCCACTGGATCTGACCCAAGAACTCTTAATGTATCAGTTTGTTCAGAAACCTGCATTGTTCCCAACTCAGCGGCAAATGCACTCCCAATACGGCCCGCCACTACTATTGATGTAACAACAGGACTCAGCTCCCTTGAGAAGGCTAGGGCTAATACCCCACCCACAGATCTGTTTAACCCTAACCTGGTGAATTCTCTAACGAACTGAATTGTGAAGGCCATGCCTACAAAAGCTGAGGTTAATAGACACACCCCAACTGATTTTGGACCAACTCTTTCCAGTTGTTGAAGAGTGTTCCTCCAGTGGACTTTTCCCTTCAATGTCCTAATAATTACCTGTCCTGCCAGAATAAAAACCGATAAACCCCTCCATAGGTACCGGGGAGGTGACCATTTGCTCAAAAATGTATTTAGAGCAAGAATCAGAGTATTGTTTGCATTTGTACTTTGTTGATTTGTTTGTTCAGAAAGAGATACAGACGGTCGGCCGTCATCAATAGTATGAATGGCATTGTTTGTGTTTGCATTTTCTTCAGACACAGATAAAGACGGGTGACCATCATCCGTGTTTGGAATCACACACAATCTAGTTTCTGGGACACGCACAGGAAACTTGAGATTCCAAGCTCTTCCAGTGAACTCAAGTCCTCTAAGAAGGTGTCTAGAATGCGGTATTTTCGTTTTTGTCAAACCGATGCGTTTAGTAGTGGTTTTCCTGCAATTTGGTTAGAAGTAGAACTTGTAAATATCTTGACACCAAGATAATGTGTATGAGTATATCTATGTACTTGTAGATAATTTAAATACTAATAAATAAATAAAACCTTTTACATTTTCAGTTGATTTGATTTGTCCCACACTTAAAATATTGAGATTGGGATATAGAGAGACCTGTCAAAGAAGTAGCAGATTGGATGAAAATGCGAAGCTGTATGCATGATAAATCTTGGCCGTCTATTAATGGCTTCAAAGAGGGACCGCAATAGATTGTCTCAACCAAGAAAGCTATATTGAAGAACTTCTAGAAACTGATGATCAGGAAAAGGTACATGAAACACATATTCCCAAAAAAACTGCTGGCATGCAGTATCCAAAGCCAAGAAATAGCTCAGTTGACGGTGGAATCTGCACAGGAAAATACCAACGGAATTACTCTATTTTATATAGGATGGGGCAGCAATTTGTTTTATTAATGTAAGGGACGTTAAAAAGTGTCCATCAATAACAAGAGAGAGAATTTTTAGTGATAGCCCCCAGGACAGCTAATTCTGTTACCTGTTAAACCAAAGGCAACAGGCTTGGTACATAATTCCAGAAACATGCAATTTTACTAACTTCAGTATGTCCATGCATTGCAGGTTCTGGTATCATCCTAAATGTCTAAGCGCTTATACTGTATTTGAAACAACACTGCCATCATCTGGATATCACCACTAACAAACATCAAAACCACCACCAAAACTCATTGCCAAGCCCTGCTCAAGTCAGATGGTACAGAAAAATGTCGCTCATCCTTGGGCCTAGAGGAACATTAATGGCTTCGTAATAATCTACAATGTATCTGATGGAAAAAACACACCATCTGAAACCCATCATGGTAGCCTAATGGTTTAAGGTTGTCACTGGACTCAACCATAAAACCGGATATCAAGTGTTCAACTCCCACTCGCAACAGTTTAGCTTACCCAATACTTGTAGCTTGGGGGTGGTTGCAAGTATCCAGGATTTACCTACAGTGGTGGGTCCAAATTGACCTTGCCTTCAAGGGGTTCCTCGCCAGCAAACCAGGAACTAAAAACTCCATCATCTGGCTAGCTCCGCTAAGTCACCAACAAAAATCCTACCCAACACCAACCTGGCTTGTTGTCCAAGTCGAATGCTATAATTTTTCCATTGATGGCTGATACTTCATGTGAGATACTAAAATCTTACAGTAACAATTTGCATCTAAATTATTGATAAAGAGGCAGATTATGCATCACCTATGGTAACACTTACGTTCTACGAAAAGGACTATATCGAGCGTAAGTTGTACAAAGATACCAACCATGGCCGAAGAGAGGCAGGTGGTCGCTCTGGCCCCCTAGAAATATTACTAACCCCAGTACATATATATGGATGAATTCAAAAGCAAACTTTTCCTACCAGATTCTGACACAAAAACAATTAACGAGTGCAACTTCTGGAGAACTAGATATCTTCCTCCCCAAAATCTCGCAAATTTTGTTTGATTGTAGCACTGGGTTGCATTAATATACGACCATTTGATTAATTTGTCGCATATTTAATACTCAGTTCATATAATCAGCTGAGAGTGGAGCAACGGAGGGTCCTCGTCTTATATATGATAGGCTTTTCCTAACTTTTGAAAAGGTCAGTCCATCGCCCCAACTCTGAAACTTAACAGCATCCAAAAACAGTGATAACTGATAACATGGAGAAGAAACAAGAGAGAAAGAACTACGGAAAAAAGATTTTTTCCCTTCGTTCTTACATTGCAAAATAACAAACATATGATATATTAACAAACAAAATCGAACAATTTTTATCAAGATCAAATGTGACTCCAAATCAACAAGCACTCATTCTGCCATAGATCTCGGACCAGCTAGAGAAACACATACGTTGCTGCCAGAAAAGCATAATTGAGATTTCTTCTATGAATCGATTGCCATATCAGCAACATTTATGCGTAGCCCATGAACCACCCCTAACTCAAGTTACTCAACTATGGACTCTTACTTCCTACATCAAACTAGTCAAACTCAAATTGTAAAAGCTTGACCAATATTGGTAAATGGTAATTATCACCGTCAAAAACTAGTATATGAGCAGGGACAACCTCTCAACTGACAACCTGTTGGCTCTGAGTTGGCCATTTTAACATTGTCTCAGAACTGAGTTTTGGGAGGTCCCCTTATTGTCTGTGCCAAAATTGCATGTGGTTTACCGAGGTTGTGGACTTTCTTTTTTTTTTTTTTCCCTCGATAACCCAAGTGTCCGGGCCAGCTTAAAAGCACCTCGACTATTCCTGCAGCAACCAATGCCACCTATTGTTCACCTCCCGTACCTGTTCACCTCCCGTCTCCACGCAAGGGAAGTTCATATTCGCTAGAACCTGTCCCGGATACGTTAATTATCATTTTTATCACCTCCCAATGTTGAACGCACAAACAATTGGCTTTAGGTGGATGCTTAACATAGATATATATGAAGTTGGGCTCAGAATATTAATACCCACAAGTTTCAAACACTTCCTCCGCAACTAAAATCCCCAATTTCCAACAATCAGGCATTCGAATTGATAGTAATGCAGATAATCAGGGCCGGCCCCGGACAGAAGCCTAGAATCCCAAAAAACAAATTGAATGAATGAATGAATTTACTCCTGGTGCGTGGATCGGACATCCCCTGATGTCCTTTCACTGGACCCAAAAAGTATTCTGTGTAAGAAATTAACTCATACAATTGAAAAAAAACGTACACACAATAACAGAAAGAGAGGAAAACGACGCCGAGAGGAGAGAGAGAGAGAGAGAGAGAGAGAGAGAGAGAGTACCTCTGCGAGTAAGATTTTGGGCTACTTCTGATTCTGATCGTATCGAATAGAAATGGTCCGAGTATATTGTTAGAGACAATGACATATAAACCCTAGAGTTTAGTCTGCGTCACAAATTAAACCCCGTACCTATATATTTTACCATGTCATATCAGAAATCCAAGGGGAACCGACCCTTTGTACACACCATGTACAGATGGTGTTCGGGACCTACTTGTGCGTTCCAAAAGATTAATTCAAACTGTTTATTTATTTCAAAAATCAAATTTTGGCTGGACTTACGCAAGAATTGATGCAATCGGATGGTCATATGAACTCTATCCAAAATAACCCCATTTTGTTCAAAAATATTTTAACGATATGGAGTGATTTTGGATCAAGCTTATATGGCCGTCCGATTGCATTGATTCTCACGCAATCCCACTTGAAATTTGATTTTGAGATGGATAAACGGTTCAGATTGACTGTTTGAGACCCACAAGGATGTCCCTGGTGTCGCATGTGCATGGTCGATACTCTCTAGTATGTACATATAGAACGGTTGTTCTCCAGTTCAAATCCTAGTACTCTTTAACAACAGTGTCAAGCCTTCCCAAAACAATGAGGGCTGTTTTTTGTTTTTTTAAATCAGTAAAAGAAAATTTTCATTTATTACAAAGATACAAAAATGAAATTGGTACAATAAGAAAAGAAAACAAAAGAAAAGCAATAAGAGAGCTTCGGGAAGTGCACAATACTCTCCTACCTACTGCTATTTGTAAATACTCAACCTATATCACAGCCTCTTAGAATTTTTTTTAAGAGAGGAAGAAAAGAAATTATAGTTACCAAAGAGCTAACTACACAAGCTCGTTTGGATGCAGCATAAGGAAGGAGGATGAAGCGGTCCGGCCGGATGAGGAGGTGATGAGACATTTAGCCCATGGTTTGGGAACAAAAAACCCACCCCAACTAAGTAGCCACCGGCTAAATAATCGGGGAGAACTCGGACTAAATACAAGGAGGGGGAGGGGGTGCTTGTGTTAAGTTATGGGGGATGAGGAAAGAAGAATTACGTGGGTACCCTTCTTCTTCTTCTCTGTTTTGGCAACAGATATGGGAAAAAAATTAGAACTAGGAATTTTAAAAAATACATACAATTAGGGGGAAAAAAACAAAAAAAAATACCTGGGTGAGGGATTTGGCCGGTAATCACCGAAAAATCTTTGTCGTCTTCGTGGGACATCCGTCGTCAGACCTTTCGTGGGGTTTAAGTTGCAAAGAGCACACAAGACGAAGAAGAAAGAAGAAGAAGTAGATAGAGAGAGAGAGACGGCTCTCTCTCTCTCTCGATGGGCTTTCAATGAGGGTAAAAATTACACTTCATGCCCCTACATTTAATTAGGCATATCCCTCAAGCCCTATGGTTAAAAAAATATTACTAATAACTAGTAACCTATAAAACTATTTTTTGTTTATTAGAAAATACATATATATATATATATATATGCTTGTAATATTTAATATTCTTAATTTATATAAATATATATATTAAAATGAAGTATATATTATAGCTTAATTGTTGAAAAATATAACAAAATAATTAATTTTTACATTTATATAATTATTTAAATGTATAATCTAATATGGGCATTTCACAAGGGTAAAATAGTCATTAGACATATTTTTACATCATGTACTCTCTTTATCCCTCATTTTTAATCTTTCATCCAAACCATGGGTTATTTAATCCCTCATTCTTAACTGTCACATCAATGTAGAGGCCTTTTTATTTAATGCTCTGAATATTTTATTCCCTCTTACTATTTAATCCCTCCTAAACTAATATGTCATCCAAACGGCCCGAAAATTCTTTAGCTACAACCACTCGTCCAAACAACCAGTTTCCGCAAACCTCTTAAACGCACAAGCATAATGCATCCATTACAATTAGGGTTGTACATGAACTGAGTCGTTCGCAAACTATTCGAGACTCAACTCGGTAAAGGCTCGTTCGAGTTCGGTTCGAATACTTAACGAACTGAACCTGAGCCTCAATTTTAACCTCATTTAATAAACAAGTCAAACCTGAACTTGACAATATTCGACTCGATTAGGCTCGCGAACTTGGAATATATATGAATATCTCATAAGAATTTCGTATATAACCTTGAACATGTGCTTGCGACCTTGGATTGTGTCATAGAAAGTGTCGCCCCAAGCGTAGGGCTAGGTCGGAGGTAGCATAATAACCGGTAAGACCGGGTCGAATCCACAGGGTCCGAACGCACCCGGCGTGAGAGTTTAACTTGCGATGAGAGTTTTGGCATTAAGACGACCAACTTACTAGGTGGTTTTGTTTGGTGGTTCTCTTCCTACTTCTAGAATGACTCGGAAGATTAAAAAATGACAAACTAAACTAAGGCAAAGTCTAAGGGATTTTAACAACCAAAACTTAGGCTAATTCGTTCCTCTCTTGTTGAGATTAGGATTCTTGTAACCATTTGGCAAACATTTAAGTTGACATCGCTCCAAGCATCACACGTGAAAAGGAGAATCAACCCTTAACTACGAGAGATCAAAAAGATTAACAAACCTAGACTTTGCTACATAAAATCGATCCTAACTCTTTGAACTAGAAATGGTGTTTGATAAAGTGTAGGATTCTTGTGCCGTTTATACAAACATTTGAGTCGCCCTATCCCTAAGCATCGCACGTACCAAGTGGTCATGCCCCCCGGCGACGGCGCGATCAAAAGGGGTTCTGAGACCCAAATTTTGATACATAAAGATGAACCCGTGACTTTATTAAACAAGAAGTGTTTGCAATTTGGCGAGAAGAACGAATTAAACCTAAGTCATGGAGTGCTAATCACCCCATGACCGAGCCCATTTAACTACTCACTAATTATGCTTAAGCTAATCCTAATTAGAAATTTGAAGGAAATAAAATTCATGATTAAAATTTGAAACTTGGTTTTTAACAAAGATCCTATGCTAGCCTAACACTTTAATACTTGAAAAATTAACAAACAACCATGGTAAACTTGAGTTTAAGAAGGAACAAGATTGGAAAATGGAAATAAGATTAAACCGATAGAAATGCAAATAAACTAAATTTATATGTAGAGCCAACAATTACAAGAACTATTAATGAAGAAGAAAATACAATACTATAAAAACTTACCAAGGTTCTTGAAGAAAATTACACTAAAAGCTTGAAGACAACAATGGAGGGAAATGACTTAAAATGAAACTAAACTAATGAGGGCTGTGTAAAAGGAGAGAAGAGAGGAGAGGAGAGAGAGAGATATTTATACACAACACCCTCTTTCTCTCTCAAAATATCCAAAACATCTAGAAGCATGCTCAAAGTAGCAAATAATTCAAGTGGAAGCCCAACCCAAAACACTTTTATGTGCTGTCAAAAATATGCTCGGACACCACCATGGATCGATCCATCAACAGCTTGGATCAATCCAAGGGCTTCTGTTGGGAAATTTTGAAGCTTGGATCAATCCATGGAAAGTGATGGATCGATCCATCAGCGTCTGTTTAGACAGATTTTTGCCCCAACTTCGCGGGCACGCCCCGGCTTCGTCCGAACTCAGAATGAGGCGATTCTTGAACCGTTGGAAAGCTCTATGAGTCTACTTTCAAACCCAATTGACCTCATCTTCATGGCCTTTTTAGAATGAGAGATATGATCCTTTTTCTATCGGTCGGTCGGATTTCCTTGAGCCTCATAACTCTACACTTCTTGTTCCTTTGTTCCGGGCCTTCCTTGAATCTTCCAAAGCTCTTTGAATCAACTTCTAAGCTTCAGCGATTGTCCTCCACGGCATTGCGGGGTCTTGGATACCTCCGGGTACAACCGGGGATTATTTGGAGTTTTGGACACGCCTTTTAGCTCCGATTTTCTGAAACTCGTCAAAAACACAACTCGCGCAAAATCAATCATATAAAGGCACAAAATGCACATGTGTGTGATCACAAAGAGCGAGATAAGCCCGGATATATACAATGTATGGGGCTTATCAACATGTATATACTTTCATATACATAATGAAAATTTTATAATTTGTACATGTATGAACTTATAAAAAGTATTATAAACTTAAATTTTAACATGTGTTTATAATGTTTCATGTGTATAGACTTCTTTATGCACAAAATAAAAAAATTATTTAAAGTTCTAGACTTGTATGAGAGCATATATAGATCTAATATTTTTCGTTCGTTAAGGCTCGTGAACAAGTTCAAGTTCGATCTAAACCTCGGCAAGCTCGGCTAGATTTCGGCTCGTCAAATTTTTATTGAGTTCAAGCTTGGCTCGAGTTCGTTTAAAAACTTAATGAACGAACCTGAACATTCTAAAGCTCGGCTCGATTCGGCTCATTTACAGTCCTAATTACAATATATAAAAAGCGAGAGGTGGGACTAAAAATTGGGTAAAAATTGCACAATTTATGGAGATGAATTTGTTCAATGGTCACTTTAGCTTTATAAAAAAAATAAAAATTGCTACAATTAGTAATTGTTAAAGTTGTTAATCTTGGGGTTTGGAATTTCAAATATAGTAGTAGGTTCTTTGGTTTGTTTTAAATACTGCACAGCAGAAAAAAGAGCTTTTGGTTCTCAATGGGTAATAATCTTCGATCCTTCTCTTCTTCTATTTTGATACCTTTCTGCTGCTTATTTTATATAAATTATCGTATACCATAGTTAATTCTTGCACTTGATAGGGAATAAACAACTGTAGGCAATGTTGTGCATCTGGATGCTTTGCACCGTCCTATGCACCCCTCGGTCGTCCAATTGTGTTTTGGACAGCCCAAATGTATTTTGATTTTTTACTGGTAAAAATAAATCAATTGTGGAACGCGTCTGAACCATCCAAAACATGATCAACGGCCGAGGAGTTATAGAGATAGAAGTAGCTTGAATAGTTCTTTTGCAAGTGAATGTGAGATTCAAGGATCTTTTTCAATTTCTTATTTTTTCCGCTGCTTGAATCATTTGGATTTGGCTTAGTTCAAGAAAGATCTAATTTTTTTTCACCATGTTGAGTTCACGTGCAAGCGGATGGATGATTTTCAAATATTTGCCCCATGACAAATTATAATGAACATGAGAACAATTCATCGTTCCATCAACCTTTTTTGTATGAGTAATTAGTTTCTTTTTTGTATTAGTATGGAAACTCATTAATATCGACTGATATCGTTTTATGTGTCTCGAATTCCAAGTGAATTCTTTCCTTAACTCTCTCTATCTCATTCGTAGGTTCATTTTTTAAGGATTGTCCTTTGGTACAAAAAGAACCAACTGGTTGGTAAACAAAGATTTTTTGATGCTACTGCCCAGTTTTTAATTAGTTATAATGTCTTAATTTTTTTATTTTTTTTATCTTGCATAGACATCGGCCCAACCGAAAAGGACAAAACAATAAACGTCAAAATGCTCGATCAAACAAAATGGTAGCCAAAGAAGCACATCGTGTAAGATCGTGCATATGCAATGAGAAGTTGGTCCATGAAAACAACACCAACCACTCAATAGGTACGTCATTGCCACCTTGACTTTTTGCATAAATTTCTTATTTTCTCTTAATGCAAATTTTATGCAGTTTATAATTGCCAAGTAAAAAAAATTGTTCTAGAGATTCACCAGGTCTAATTGATATATAACAACCTATTTTAGAATATTTTGAAAACTTGTGAGGGCAAAAAAATCTTTGTCTACCAACCAGTTGGTTCCTTTCATACCAAAATACAATCCTTAACAAATAAACCTACAAATGTGATAGAGAGAACATTGGGAAAGAATTAACTTGGAATTCGGAACACATAAAACTATATCAGTCGATACTAATGAGTTTTTGTACTCATACAAAAAAGAAGCTAATTACTCATACATAAAAAGGTTTTACGAACTATGAATTGTTCTCATGCTCATTATAAATTGTCATGGGGCAAATATTTCCAATCACATTATATATTGAGCCTATATTTTAGAGCATCTAACCATTCTACTTTTTTTCCTTTTCTTCTGGGACATTCTTGAGTTTCCTGCTTTATATTTTATTTTCACATTTGTTCACTTTTTATCCTCTCTTTTTCAACCGTAGAAGGAAAAATGAAAAAAATTGTACATCACTATTTTGCATGATGGATAGTCGCGTATCTTATATATAAGATTCATGATTGTGTTGTCATATAATAAATTTGAGAAAATTTTCCATCAAAGGAAAATAATGCAAGAGAAATGCAAAAATATTTAAGATTTTACTGCTGAAATAGCATGAAAGATGTAAGACATATGGAAGGTGAATTGGGGAGTGATTTTAAGAGCCATAAAAGGCCAATAAATATGAAAATAATGCAAATATTATGGGAGGGAAATCAAAAGATAAAAAGAATCCATATTAACAAAAGCTTTCAGACTCATATGGAATTATGGATCCGTGCGGATTTGTAAGTTTTCATTTGTAAGCTTTCAGACTCATACGGATCCACAACTTCCCGTTGTAGAAGTAATTTTTTCAGTACCTTGACTATCATTACTTAGCAAAGGTTAATAACTTTAGGAAATCTTTACAAATGACTACAAAAGGTTAACCACAACTCTCCCCGTTGCTTAGTAAAGAATAAATCTAAAACCGATTTTGGTTTTCTCTTGATATTCAAAAGTTTTCGTGCATAGCACAAGTTTTAAACTAATTGTGTACTAGAATTTGTCCTGTGTGTAGCACGGGTTTCCTGCTAGTTTGTTCTTACAAAAAAAAGTAACATGTCTCGGCCCAACAAGTGACTTACTAACTTAGAGAACTATCTAATTTTAGAATAAAATAAAGTTACCTATCAGAAATCACATAACTGATATGTCAAACTCAAATAATTCACCTTTTAATTGCTTCCCTTATATTTAAGCACAAGATTTTAAGAGTAGGATTTATATTCACTCCTTCAACAGGTTGCAAATTTTAGTGAAAACGAAAAATGTTCCAGTTTCAATTTTGTCTTCATTTACTTGGCTGTTCCTCTAATCCGAAATTACTGTGTCTAGATATAATTTGTTGGTATTCTCCGTTGAAGAATGGAGTGAAGAAAAATCATTGCAAAGATTTTACTGATGGAGACTTAATTTAACTGCGATGATCATCTTACGCAACTTCCATACATACGATCCTTTTCTACATAGAACATTACAATTTGGAAGTATGCACTATCATTAAAAATCGTAATTCTCTTTCTATTTTTGGTCGTCTTATTCCTATTTGGAACAGGTTTCCAGATCATATTGATAAAGATCCAAAACAAGAAAGTTTGACTTGCATTAGATTGACACATGATTTGCAGCCTTGAATCAAGCACAAAGATTTTGGAATGATTTGAAGCCTTGAATCATGCACCAGTATTTTGGCACATTTGTCTCCAGATTTCTTGCCTTCCTTCTTTAGATTATTCTTGTACAAGTTGTATCTCCTTAGTGTAAAGAATTCTCTATATAAGTCGTATACACAACAATCGGTCATGTATTGAGAGACAAGGGCCTTGTTCGGTTTAGAGTT
The DNA here is from genome assembly GCA_022606695.1 of Vaccinium macrocarpon. Lineage (NCBI taxonomy): Eukaryota > Viridiplantae > Streptophyta > Magnoliopsida > Ericales > Ericaceae > Vaccinium > Vaccinium macrocarpon. The sequence continues at coordinate 6,494,995 of CM040173.1, read as the reverse complement.
TAGTTTAGTTTTGATGATGTAACATGTGTAATAAGTGGAGAGAGATAGAGAGAGAAATCAGGGAAATGATGATATCATCAAAACCAAAATTGTCCCAAAACTGTAAACCGAACACTGCCAAGGTTTCTTTCACAAATTCAATTCGAGATACATATGATGCAACTCATTTCTTGGTAGCATTCTTGTTCAACGCCCGGTCCATTCGGTACTATAGCCACGCCAGCCTAGTAATCAACCTCTCGTTGGAGAATCAGTAGCAAGGGCAGAGCCCTAATTTGACGACAGACTATGTTGGGAGGATTGTGAACAGGGGAGGGTATTTCTAGACATTGGGTCTTTGGGCTTTTCACTTGTCATTCCCTGTGTTTCTTTGGATTTTCGGACCAATTTCGGTGTTTGTTAGCTGCCCTGTTTTAGTTTCGATATTTCTATTTTCTTGATGTCACCTTCGAGTTTGGTAGGGCTTCTAATGCTTCCAACGAGGAGGACCACCACCACCACCACATGGAGGATTTGAAGAATAAAGTGGTCGGGTGATTGATGTTGACCCAGATAACATTGGTATCAAAGCCCTTATGGCTCACTTTCACATGAACGCTGTTGTATGATTAAGTTATTTTCCCTTGCGGATATTTTTTAATTAAAGTTAAATTTCTTCAAATATCCACTCGAAAAAAGAAAACATAATCATACAACAGCATTCATGCAAGAGGGAATCATAAGGGCTTTGATACCGATATTATCAAGGTCAACATCAATCACCCGACCATGTTGTTATTCACATCCTCCATGTGGTGGTGGTGGTGGTGGTCCTCCTCGTCAGAAGCATTAGAAACCCTACCAAACTCAAAGGTGACATCAATAAGATAGAATATCAAAACCAGAATAGGGCAGCTGGTCTTAAAATCCAAAGAAACAGAGGAAATGAGAAGTAAAAAGCCCTAAGCCCCAGTGTCTAGAAATACCCTTACTGTGCCCCTACTGCTGATTCTCTGATGGGGTAGCGGTAAACATTGTTGTTGCTCACAAGGACGGCAATGAGTGAGGATTGCATGATCACCATTGATGCCAATAGGGGTGATGCCACACGTATCTCTCCGCTAGCTCAGTAGCAATGCTGTTTCTAAGGTTTTGCACGATTAGAAACCCCCTTTTTTTGTGAATCCTGCAGGCAGCCACATTAATATCACCAACATTGTAATCTTAAAATGATTAATAATTACAGCTAATAAATGTGATGTTATTAATTTGAATATACGCAGCCCAACTACCATTGTTAATTCCGAAGATAATCTTGAAAATATAGAAGGCCACTAATAATGCCACGATTGACTTTTATAGTGCATGATGACCTTGAGCAAAGTGACATAATTACCCTCATTTATCTTTGTAAATTAGGGGTGAAACGAGTTCAGTTCAATCCTGTTCATGGGGGTTTTCGAGTGAACCGGGAAAAACTGGTTTGGGAGAAATAGAGAGCCGAAACCGATTTTACAAAGCCGGTTCGGTTCTCGGTTCGATTTAGTCGGTTCAGTCCAGTTTGGCTGGTTCAGTCGATTTGGAGAGAGAGAGGATCAGAGAATCAAAACCACAAAAGGATTTTGAGTTATACAAACACGAATTAGAGATATATACACATACCCGAATCTGGGTTATACATACACAAGGATTTCTAGGTTATACATGCATGAATCAAAATCACAAAAGAATCAAAATCAAAATCACAAAAGATCGAGATATACATAAATAAACATACACGATTAAGAGATATACATACCCGAATCAGAAGGCCCATCCCGATTGATTTACACATATCTCAATCTCGATCTATATACACACATCTTGATCTCGATCTCGATCTATATACACACATCTTGATCTCGATCTCGATCTTAGAGGGCCCACGAGCACCCTTTGAGACGAGAGGATTTCTAGATTTTTTAAACCAAATTTCGAGAGGAAGAGAAATGGTCGGAGATGGGATCTTTATGTTGTCGTCCGCTAGAGAGAGAGAGAGAGTGTGTGTGGGTGGGTGTGTTTCCTACTTAAAACACAAAGGGCTTGCCAGCCAAGTGGTCAAGATTTTGGCTTTCTATGCGTAAGATTGGGGGGGTTCAATTCCTACCCCTTACATTTTTCAGGTATATTATGTGAACACCGGTTCGGCCCTATTCAGCTCACTCAAAAAATCTCCCTTACCATGAACTGAATCGGCCATCAAAAAAACCCAAAATAATAATAATAATAATAATATCTAGTTCGGGCTTGTTTGGGGGTGGGTGTGGTTTTTTACCCTGGCCCCGATTGGATGGGGTATTATTTTCAAAGGGATAAGTTTTAGAGGGGGATAAGATAAGAGAGGGCAATATTTTTTAAGAGATGACCCACATTGATATGATGTTTATGGATAGGGGATAAAAAAATTAGATGCTTTGGATGAGAGATTAAACAGGGGGATAACTTTTAACTTGGTTTGGATGACTTAAAAATAAGAGGGGATGGATGATGGAAAATGCAGTCAAATGAATGTTTTGCCCTTGTGGTGTACCAAATCTTACTATGCATTAATTTAATTATACAATTACAAGACTTAATTTATTTTATTATTTTTGAACAATTTGAAGTTAATTTAATTTATTTCACCAAAAATATTTTTTTTCAAATATCAAAGTGATTGAATATGGCCCATTAGATCAAAGCCTGTCATGCCCCCACATTTGTGAAACATAATAATAATAAATTCCACGTGGAAGTCCACACTTCACACGGTCAAGTCAAAGTCAAAAATAATTTTACCGGGTCAAAGTCAATATTACAACAAGCTACGGGTACCCATACCCCAAATGAAGTGAGTAAATACAAGAGTTATTACAAATCTCCTTGTCAAAAGATAAACCAAGATTAAGTTACAAAATCATCTTAACAAAAATAGTGAACTCAAAGATGATAAGGTAACTCCATTATCGCTTCCAAAACATGTCATGCATGCACCACATCATGCTCCTCCGGGTTGATTACCTGAAAATTTTTAGGGTGAGCTCACTAGCTCGTAGGAAACGTCTATCAAATCTAAATATGATGAAATGCTAATGGAGTGCACGCAACAAAAGGGAGATTTCACAAAATACTCACGAAATCCCCAATTTTAGATATAAACAATTAGAATTCCATATGCTCGACCAAGATTAACCGGTGTGCCGTTGTGTCCGATACGTACCCGATATTCCGTAGGTGTCCAAATCACTCACACACCCCTTGTTTCGTTTAATTTCATCATTTACTAAGATTCCGGGCATGCCATATAGGCCCCGTGTCATTCCGGGCATACCCTTACATAGGGCCCCGTGTCATTCCGGGCATACCCCTTGTGAGGGCCCCGTGTCATTCCGGGCATATCCTTCCGTAGGACCCCGTGTCATTCCTTTCATTCTTTCATTTACACCTCACGTTCATTCCATGTGACTCGTTTAGTTCGAAAGCTCGTAGTGTATCGGTTATGGCGAAGTTAATATGTGTCCAAGAACGCGTGAAATCGTGACAAAATATCATTCATACCATGATAGATTACCAAATAAATAAAGGTCAAGTTGAGAAGCTTAGAAATGACCAAATAAGGCCCGGAGCATAGGAACATAAGAATGGAGTTATGAACCTCGAGAAAAAATCTAACGCCTTGATAGGAAAAAGCACATTTCTCTCAAAATACAAAGGTTATGAATATGAGACCAATTGGGTTTGAAAGTAGACTCATAGAGCTTTCCAATGGTTCAAGAATCACCTCAATCGGAGTTCGGACGAAGCCGGGACGTGCCCGCGAAGTTGGGTAAAAAAATCTGCCTTACAGACAGCTGGGTATTGATACCCATGAAAGTGGTATCAATACAGATCGCCAAACATTGGACAGAACGCTGGGTATTGATACCCATGAAAGTGGTATTGATACAGATCACCAAACAATGGACAGAACGCTGGGTATTGATACCCATGAACGTGGTATTGATACAGAGCAACAAACAATGGACGTGAACGCGGGGTATTGATACCCATGAACGCGTGGTATTGATACCGAAAGTGTTACGAAAGTAGAATTCAAAATTGTTTTTCTCACTTAGATCACAATGGGGCTCAACCCAATTACTTCCAAGGCAAAAATTAGACTCAAAGGCATCCAAGGTAATGAAACAACAACACAATTAACTTAGCACAACATCAAAAATGTGAATCAAACCCAACCAAAACAAGAAACATGAAAAATGGGTTTTTCTTGCAAGAATTGAAGTAAATGATCAAATGTGGTTACACCACTCACATTAAACATCTCAAACACTTAGAGAAGATAGAAATCCCCTACCTCAAGAGTGATTGGGCTCCCAATGGAAGATTTCAAAACCCTAGCTTCTCCTACTCCAAGCTCCAAGCAAATGTTCACCTCCCGGAGCAAAACGAGCACAAACCAAGCTTGGAAACGCGTAGAGGGATTGATTTTAGTGAAGGGTTGTGAAGGATTTTTAGTTGGGATGAAGTGGTTTGAAGCTTTGAGTGAGAGAGCAATGGAGGAGTAGAGAGAGAGAGGGAGTTTGGCTGTCAAAAAGAAAGAAAGGGGCAGATTTTGCTCTAATCCCCCCTACACCCACTCCCTTATACATTCTCCAATAATTACACACAAGCCCACAATTCACATGTGTAAATCAAATAAACCCCAATCACAAATAACACATAATTACTCCTCATTTAACCACTTTAAATCTTTTCCAATATTAATTTACGAAAAACAACATTATTTTACGGGTCTTTACAAAGCCTTTGATCAAAAATGAAAATATTTAATTGCATTAGATCAAAATTCACCCACCCACCACTTAAACAAAACTCACCCACTGTTTTTGTCAAAACCCACTCACTGTTTTTGTCAAAACCCACTCACCGACACACACACACACACACTCTTTCTCTCTCTCTCTCTCTTGGGCATCAACAAATCCTGAGCCGAAATTCCTGCAATGCCAAGTGTAAAGATCATCAAGAAATCACTACGACGGTCTATGACGAAGTAAAGACAACATAGCTCAAATCGACGACGACAGTCAATAACAAAAAGGGTATATTTTTGTATGTCTACTGTGTCGGCCGTTTTGGAAGTCCAGTGATCAGATGTCTGCGGGGCAAAACACGATCTGGTTTGATTCTTGTTTTCAACTTACTTTTGATTTTCGAGAATGTAAAAAAATTATAAATTTTAGGGTTTTTTTTTTGTTTCTGTTGGTTTTCCAAATTTGGAGAATTATAGATTTCTTGTTTTCCAGATTTGAAGAGTTATTTATCTCTGATTTTTGTTTGGTTTCTGTTGGTTGATGGAGGAGGGTGATGGAGGAAGGGGATAAGGAGGGTTGTTTTGGTCAAAAACCCGACCTCTACTCCCCGGATAATATTTGGGAAGAGTAGAGGTAGCTCAAAAATTATCCAGCTCAAGCACCTTCCCACGTAGAAGAGAAGAGGGGGTGAAAAGAAATGGAAGAGAGCAAATGTTTCCCCAACAAGGGGATAAGGACTGGGTCCCCCTCTTAAGAGGGGGTGAAAAGTCATATGGGTGAAATATCTCTTATCCAAACGACCCCTCCAATGTTAATCGTGCTTCCCTCCCTCATTCTCTCACTCTCTCCCAAACGTTTCTCTCTCTGCACATCAAAGAAAAGACGTTTCCCTCTCTTTGCTCTTTCTTTGCCAAGTTTCTATAGAAACAAACTCATACTCTCTAGTATCTACCCTTTGACAATCCCACAATTGAATCCGTCGCATGAACCCTTCCATCGCACTTGCCACTCAACAATGCACTGCCCAACAAAGTTGATTGTGAACAGCCCAGTCATGTACAATTTTGAGCATTAGATGAGAAAATAGGCAGGCCCATGTGAAAATTTGCTTTGTTTCCTCTAGATTGAATGTGACTGTCCAAACTTTATACAATTAAAAGGCTTCAATCTGACATGTCCATAAGGGGATCAGGTTTGGTGAAGTCGACCCGAAGAACGGATTTGAAATTAGGAATTTGGTTGAAAAGGGGTGATGGATGGAAGAGCGCTGGGTCGAGATTGAGAGAAAGGAGAAGAAGTGGGTAAGTTTACTGGTGAGAGAAAAAGGTCAATATTGAAGGGAAAATTTTTGGGTACCAAATGGGAATCACGTAACCAAGCCCATGTGGTACCAGAATGTTGTATTTGGGCCACCTAAAAGTGTATTGGACGACCGAGATTAAAATACTCTCTCCCCTCTTTCTCTCTTTTTTTTTTCTCTTCAAATCCGGACCGCCCAAAACCAAATGGACGGCCTAGATGCCGAGGGAGTATCACGTGGTAGCCTCCGGGCGCTCAAAAATTGCTCAAAGTGAAGAGGGACCGAGAAAGCTATGGAGTGAAACCAATTCTGACGGGTTGCTTTGAGGTATGAGGGTAAGATTGTCAGATAATTTACAAGTCCGTGGCACTATAAAATCTAGTCGTGGCACTATCACTATGGTTGTCTTTATAGAATTTGGTTTAGCAGCAAAACTAAATTAGTTAGACGAGAGAAAGATTATTAGTAATTCAGAAAATGGAAGGCAGATTAATGCAAGGATTAGGGAAGAGGTACGTATTTTGATTATAGCATAGCAGAAACCCAAAAACGACGGTTGATGGCATGAAAACCGATGACGGCGGAGGCATGAATTTAATTCCTTCTGATGATCTCTCTTTGATTTGTTCCTATAAAGAAAGGATAAACCTACAGCTACAGAATTTTTTGTACAGAAATTGTACAAATCGCTCTCGAGAATTCACTTTTGGGTCTCACACGAGTGATCCGAACTGTTTATTATTCTTATAACATATTTCTGGGAGGCCGCACAAAATTTCAGCGCAATCGGACGGTTAGAAGTGCTTGAACCAAAGTCCCACACAGTTAGAAGTGATTGAAACGGTGAGACTTTGGTTCAAGCACTTCTAACCGTCTAATTGAGCTGAAATTTTGTGGTACCCTTCGGAAAAATGTTTTAAGAATAATGAACGATTCGGATCTCTCATTTGGGACCCAAAAGTGGGTCCCCGAGAGCGATTTGTTCAATTTCTGTACAAAAAATTCAATATCCATAGCAGGGTCCTAAAGAAACTTCGGTTGATGGGGTGAAAACCGATGACTGTGGTGGCAAGAAATAATTTTCCCTTCCTCCTGATGATCTCTTTTTGATTAGAAGGAAACTTATTGACTATGTTTGATTAGATAGTTTAGTTTAGTTTTGATGATGTCATAAGATGTAATGAGTGGAGAGAGATAGAGAGAGATAGAGAGAGAAATGAGTGAAATAATAATGTCATCAAAACTAAAACTAAACTAAAAAACGAACATGATTATTGGCCCTGTTCGTTTTACTGTTTAGTTTTAGTTTTAGTTTTGATGACATCATCATTTTTCTCATTTTTCTCTCTATCTCTCTCTATTCATTACACCTGCTGACATCATCAAAACTAAACTAAACCATCTAACCAAACACAGCCTAGATCTCTCTCTCTCTCTCTCTCCACTCTGAAATTGTTCCCATTAGGAAACAATATATATATGGCAATTATCCAATTCGGGATCCCGGATTGGAGGTTTTTTGGTGTTTTGACCCTTTAAAAAATTGTTTTTGGAAAATACGAGCTGTCCAATGTGTTCAAAAGGTGTTTTCCAAGGTCCACGCTTGAAATCTTCCAAAAAAATACCGGGAAGAGCTTGATCCAAGCAGTTTTTTGCAAAAATTGTATATTTATAATTTTGCGAAAAATTGCTCGGATCAAGCCCTTCCCGGTATTTTTTTTTTGAAGATTTCTCCGCGTGGACCTTGGAAAACACCTTTTGAACACGTTGGACGGTTCGGATCGTCAAAAAAATATCGGGAAGGTGGAGTCCCAGATCTACGATTCCCGGATTAGATAGTGACCGTATATTACCAAAAAACTTTTTTTTTCAATGAAGACTTCTGCACTCAAGATTGCAGTCGAGAAAAGGCCCAATTGATTTGCGTGGCCTTGTTCATCCATGGTTTTCATTTTGCCCCTTTTTTCCGAGAACACCCCTTAGCTTTAAAGGGCTATGATTTTTTTGACAAGGTTATTTTTTATTTTTATTTTTTCATTTTTCATTTATAATCTATCATATGTGGGGTATTCAAGAACTCTACCGCATGAGCTAGCCACCACTTGCTGACAAGATTAGTTAAGGGGTGACAGATTTACTCAACTTTTTCTCTTTGTACAATCAAATAATTCCTATCCATAGGAACACCTTAAGGAACACATCTCCTATTCTAAGCTCCGAACTCCTCCCCCATATAGCTTTCCCATCTACTCTAAGCTTCTTCTAGTCTCTGTCGTCTAGTTTTAATCTCTTGGGTAGACTTTGAAGAATTTATTGAGAGCATGTACCTTATAGTGCAAAGTAAATCGGAGTGATCAATTGCGTTTGATGGAATTCACTTACATTAATACTTACCATTCGAGTTTGATAGTTCCACCCTAACAAGCTTTTGTATCGGTGAGGATGTAGATCTCTAAAAGTAGATAGGAGGCTGAAGAAAGACAACTTTTGGGAAACGATTTCATATGTGATGCAACTCATCAAGAGATTAAAACTAGACGACAGAGACTAGTAGTAGCTTAGAGTAAGATGGGAAAGCTATGCGTGCTTGGTACTTAAGGCGTGCTCGTACATAAGCCAACGTGTCCATGAGATTGTACAAATTAATAACTTTATGTTAATTTATTCAAGTGCGGTTCTAGAATTTTAGTTTGACGATGACAAAAAGTTTAAAAGAATATTTTTTATGCAAAATAAATTATTTTATTATAGTTGATAATTTATTGCGCTTGATTAAGGGATGTCATCCATTTAATCATATATTTAAGTGAATTTTTACTATTGCACCTGAAAAGTTAAAGTTCGGATCAACCACTTTCATATATTTAATTGAGCTGATTTTTTATAAGGCCATTTGAAATATTATTTTAAAATTAACGAATGGTTCGAATTATTTAGGCAGGACTCAAAAGTTGGTCACACAAGATGTTGTACAAGTTCTTTACGCAAAGGTTATGTACCCGTAGTCGAGTTCGTCCACAAGAAATCCTTCGCCTGAGAAAAAATTACAAGTGGAAAATTATTTTAACTTTTAAGACTTTGATATACCGCTACATGGTGCTTCACTGAGTTTGTTTATTAACCAAATTATTTGGTTAGATTGACTATTTGCTTGAACAATTAATCCAGTGTTTAATAGGCACGCACGCTTAAAAATATTTAATCCTTGTGAGTAGTGACCGTCTAATTCCTTTGTAGCAGGATTATTTATGATTCAGCACTAAATATATAAATAAACACCACAAAATATGAGGTGGCACCACTTGACGGTTTGAATAATGGAGTAATTGTTTCGGAAAAAAAGGAAAAAAAACAAAAGGGTATCGAAGGGTACCACGTATCTATGCCGATCACGATTTCGACCGTCCAAAAATGTTTAGAAGGATTTAGATTAATTCTTTCCCTCTCCTCTTACCCGACCATTCTCTCTCCTCTTCGTGACCGCGATTCCGAGCCGTTATGATGTAGGCCACCCGGCACTGAAAAATTTGTGGAAGAAAAGGTCAAAATTCAAACTCGGGGCGACAAGTGGACGAGAAGAAGGCAACATCTACTGCCACGCGAAAAACCCACCAGCCACGTCTACTACCTTCTCTGCTACGTGTAACATTGCATGAACTCGTATTCCCTATAAGTCCCTCTAGCCAGAATCAACTCTAGATCGGTCGGTCTGATCATCAGCGTCCATTTCAAGAGAGAGAGAGAGAGAATGGAGGGAAACAGAGCAACACCGCATCCTGAGGTACCAGGTGAGCCGAAGAAGACGACCACGACGCTCCGCGAGAAGGCCACTGCTGCAATTCAAGGGTTTGGTCCCATTAACAAGATCCACCAGCATCTCTGCGCGTAAGACCACGGCCTTTCTTTCCATCTGCTTCTTTGGCAGCTGGTTGCTATTGTTTATGGGTATGTAGCACTGGTAGTTTTTGGGAAATGCTAGGTACTTGTAAAGTTTACCCAGAAGCTTTTTAGAATTTGAGCCACTGATTTTAAATTTTGGACAATTTCTGAATATTGTTTATAGTTGAATCACAATTAGGGAGATATGACTAGAATTACACTCTTTTTTTTTTAGTGACGAATTGTGCACTTTTGTCCCCTTTAAACTTTTTATAACAAATAACTTATATAAAATGGACAGATAAATTGGGGGCCGAGATAGTAATTCTAGTGAAATAAAATCATAATTAATCCATTATAGGCTTCAAATTTTCCACTCATCAGTAGTGTTGAGAATGTTGAGCGGCGTTTCAATTTTAGTTTACGGATTTTGAAAAATTCCATCATTTTGATTCGTAAATTTGAAACGAAATCTCAACAAGTGAACCTATCAACTTAGCATGAATCAATACCTTTGATATGTTTTGGTGGTTGACCTCCATATATTATAGGTTCCACTTTTATGCGCACGACATGACCCGACAGCTCGAGGCGCACCACTTTTGTGGCTGCCAAAACGAGGAAATGAGGCAGTGCCTAATCTACGACAGCGACGAATCCGATGCCCGTCTCATCGGAATTGAGTACATAGTATCCGAAGAGCTCTTCCTGACACTTCCAGACGAGGAGAAGCCCATGTGGCACTCCCACGAGTTCGAGGTGAAAGGCGGGTATCTGTTCATGCCCGGCGTGCCTGGGCCGATTCAGCGGAAGGATCTTGAAAAAGTGTGCAAGACTTACGGCAAGACAATTCACTTTTGGCAAGTTGATAGAGGTGACAATCTTCCTCTTGGGATTCCTCAGGTTATGATGGCACTTACTAGGGATGGCCAGCTCTATGACCAGCTTGCTCAAGGTAAGTCTTGATTTGTCAAAGTTTTTCAACCAAGAGTAATGCTACTAACTTAGAGTACACAGGTACACCAAAAATTTTACCAAATTTAACTTAAAAAACACCTTTTATAAATTTATAAATTAGCAAGTCACTTTATAAAAAAAACTGACAAAATCAGATTTTCTATTTTAATTTTACTATTAAACTATTTCCCCAAATCTATAAATTAAAATAAAATCTCCCTGAAAAGCTAGAATGTTCCCCCGGTGCAGTGTAGTGAACCCCCCTTTAGTCATTTTCAATGTTTTCCCCCCACAAACAAGTAGCCACGTGTTCAAACCCAGCCCCGTCCCTGTTCCCCTCCCTCTCTCTTTTCTAACACAGAGCCCACTTTCTAACGCATTCGGAAGGAAAACATATATTAGGTGTGTGAACAGTGCCACACCAAATTTGGTACGGTAGTGTAGCAAAAATAATTTGGATAGAGAGAGTAGAGAGGCTGATTTTGGTGGATTTTTTGGGGTTTGGCTCTCCACTTTAACTTTTGCTGATGAGGATGCCCTGAATGGTAAGGTGACTTTGTTCTTTTTAAAAAAAAAATTATTAATTTCTGAACGGTCCGGCTGGCTAACGTGTGCCACTCCTAGAGGATATATATTTAAGACAAAAAAACAGCACAATTAGAATCTCAAAACACATCTCACGGATATATATATATATATATATATATATATATATACACGGATATATACATATATATTTATACACTTTGGCGGATATTATTCACGTTTTACAAAAATCAACACTATTTTGCTATTTTGCTATTATTCACATTCCAGTGGGCGTTAGTTAGCATTTCCATTTCCGAAACCAAGTAATCGTTTTTTGCTATCTTGTCACAGCCCAATGGGCTTTAGTTAGCATTTTTCCATTTCCGAAACCGAGGGGGTTCCCAGCGGTAGATTTGCCAAATAGATTTTGGTCACAATCATGGAAGATCCATTCCAAAGAGGGAGCTAGGATGGTTAATGCGGTGGGTCTAGTCTAAGTACCAAATCAATTTTTGCAAAATTTGAGAAAAGCACTTATGTAGCAATTTTAATAAATTTGTTAGGGTAATTTTCTGAAATTGTGGGGTCAATTTCGTACTACTTGCCAGAACCACTTGTATGTGCGAAATTTGGCAAGGGAGTAGGGTCAAGTGAACTCACTCGCCTCAGTGTGGCTCTCTCCCGAGAGATGGACGGCTCATCTTCCTCAATTTTATAATTTTATGAATGTCACGTCATAGTATCGTGACGTAAAAATATTTCAATTCGGTCCTTGTGATTTCATTTTGGTTTTAATGTAAAAATATTTCAATTCGGTCCTTGTGATTTCATTTTGGTTTTAATGTGAACTGTTGATGGTAGATGTGGAGAAGCGTTACGGGGTGAACTTCATGGAAGAGAGGAAGAACAGGGCATACATGGAGGGTCCGAAACATGGGATACATCCGCTTGCAAATGCAGCTGGGAAAGGGCTTAGGACTGTGCTGAGGGAGACTGATTGCAAGCCTCCTATTGAGTCTGGTCATAGTGTCTTTGTTTAATGAATGATAGTGAGTCCAGTTGGTGGTGTACCTAATAAATGTATGTATTTGTGTGAGTGTATGTATATATGTTTCTATGTTTGATTATTAGTTTTATATTTTTCACGGTACTTGTTTCCGAGTAATTAGTATTAACCTTAGAGTACAATGACGTCGTTTTGATCGATCATTACCACCACATATCTACATCTGTTCATACACGTGTTGTTCTGATCACTCTACCGCCACATACATACATATACATATTTATGTTTATCCATACACGGGTTCACGGGATTGTGTGGTGTTGGGTTTGTTTCAGTGAGTGATTTGTAACTTTGGTTGTAAAAGTGGCATTGTGGTTGGTTTGGGGAGTAGGTTTTGTGTGTTTTTGTTTATGTTCTTAGATTATATATCTTTCCATAATGTTAATTAGTAGGAAAATGTCACATCACAGTTTAATTATTATTAGTCCCTACGTTCCAAATTGCTCGTCCTTTTTTTAGGAAATTTAACTTTTTAAGGAGGCAAAACTATTGTCTTAGATTTACAAAACTATCATTTTAAATTGTGAAGTTTATTAAGTGATTTTAAATTGTTTATATCTTTCAATATAGATATCAAAAAATATGCAATATGGATCTTGTTTAATATATCTCAATTAGTTATTTTATACAAAGTTTTAAAAATCATAAAATATATTATAGACTAAAAGATATAAACAATTGAAAAACTGTGAAATAAATTTGGTGGGGGGGGGGGAGAGAGAGAGAGTACTTTTACTTTTAAGGATAATATTGGAAGTTCGACATATTTTTATTGTTGTTTTTAGAAATAGAACTAACATTTTGGAACATTTCAAAATAGAAAGGACAATCAATTTGGGAAGAAGGAGTATTTTTTACTGCTGAATCATCGAGTATATTTTTCTTTTGAAAATGTTTACGAAGTATCATTTGTATTGACGAATTGATTAGCAAGCTTTTTGGACTTCAATACTTCCCCCTAAGGTTGATCCGATCTTTTAAACTTTTTTATTTGCAAACTATATATATATTCCCTCCGTCCCAATTTTATAGTCCTTTTTGAGAGTTTGTGTCATTTTTCAAAGTGTTATATTTTATAATCTACAATGTCTTAGGTGATTTTGAACACTTTGTTTATTAAATTAAATCAAGATCTATCAAACAAGATCCATATTGCATATAAAATGTATTACCGATTGAAAAATATAATCGTTTTTTTATCTAGTGAGGATAGAATAAGAGACTATAAAATTGGGACAGATGGGGTATATTCTCGAGTGTCTCAGTCATTGTTAGGCCACCAACTCACAAAGTTGACCCTTGAAATGTCTAGATACAAATGTGATGAATACAAGCAGTCTTCATGGTCAGTTCATCGTATAGATGTCAAATAATCCAAATCGAGAACTCTGCTCAAATGAGGTGATTCACTTTAGACCTAACTTTCATAAAGAGCCTAGGTTATGCAAGGACTTTAAATCAATTATGTCACCTCTTACGAGAGAGAAACACAAATATCTCAAGAGATAACCGTCAACAGTCCAGATGTTAACATAGAAGTTTAATCATAATAGGATTAGGAGTCTTAAGGCCAGAGGGCATTGATAATGCCAACCAATTAGAGTAATCTAGGTATGATTCTCCACTCCATGTCTATATAAACAACCCCTTGCCACAGGGGCACGTACGAGACTCTTATAATTTATGCAAAGTTCATGCCCCTTCTTCCACACAACATCTGATGACGTAGGCATCTCATTTGTTTAGCAGGTCATCCTAACGGATCGCCGTAAAAACTGTTTCATCAAATGTTTTTAGAACCATTTAATGTATTGATTTCACATGGAAACACACAATTGTATCTGAAATTGTGTTCTTCGCATTCCTCTTTCCAGAACACCCAAAATGGTTTTCCAGTTGCCAGTTGCAATACACATTGGTTGCTGGATATCTTGCCTGGTGTTTGTTCAACTGCACGTGCCAGAGAGGTGAAGTTTGTGAAGTAAATTCATGATTTATTCTCAAGCAAAACCCCAACATATAGAGGTAGTTTTCTTTATTCCAAAAGGAGGATCTAATGCTTCGTGGGGCTGGATAAGTATTATTTGCGGCAAGTCCTTGCTACTCAAAGGTCTAAAGTGGGGAATTGGCAATGGGAAAAGCGTGAATGCGTTCCTTGTAGGTGGAGGGCTTCGTCAATTATTAATGATTTCAAAAAAGGAGTGCATCTGATAAAAGGAGAGTAGATAGTGGCGGAGTTATGAATAGAAATCGGAGGGGACTATAACCAGAAAAAAAAAAATTTTGATTTGGTGATTTTTGAAGATTAACAATTTTTTTTAAAAAAATTCTACTCAAAAGGACGAGACTAGAAATTTACTATTCTCTCCGTCTTGAAATTTTAGTCTATTTTTTTTTTCTGATTCTCTTTTCGATTGTCTATATCTTTTAATTTATAGTAATATTTTTTAAGATTTCAAAAAAATGTTTAATAAAATTAATTGAGATCAATTAAATAAGATTCATATTGCATATATAAAATCTTATATATATAACTACTCCCTCCGTCCCAAATTGCTAGTCATTCTTTCCATTTGAAGAGAATGTCCCAAAATATTTGTCTCATTTCTTAAAATATTCATCAAAATAATGTCACTTTTCAATTTTACTCTTAAAAAATACTTTTTGGGTAGTTATCACTAACCTCTCTTGAGGTTTCTGACACCAACAAATACCTCCCATGAGGTTTCTAAAATGACACTCACCTCTCTTCTTGACAATACCAAATCACCTCCTTCCTGCCAAAAGCGCTTAGACAGTGTTAAACTCCCCCGTTAGATGATAATGGAAATAATTTTTATGGAATGGAGGAAATAATTTTTACAGATCCGGGGTGAGTATTATGCGGTAAGTGTTGTACATTGTATTGTGTAGCAAAATTATGTCATTTAGCTTGATTTTTGTGCATACTTCCAAAGCTTCCAAATGCCTTGTTTGGAGAAAAAAAAAAAACATTTACAAAGTGTCTAAATTCAAAGGGCTTAAACCTGAAGTGTCTAAATCCAAAGTGTTTAAATCTACTATACCCTACTCCAAAGAGCTTAAATCCCCTATAATTGAATCCTAAAATTAAATTACACACTTAACTCTCTAAATAGGGTCCTTCGATATACTAAGAAAATGAGTAAAATGATGTAGTTTTCCCACACAACATAACGCACAATACTTATCTTATCGCACAACGCCTCTCCCAGATTCAATTTTTATACACTAACTTTTAAGATGTATACTTAACCAAAATAGAACACGGAAACATACTTAAAAAGGGAATGGATGGTCTAGATGGAGCAGTAGTAATTACTTTATTAGAATTCGGATTCTATTGTACTATTCCTTTGCTTTTGTGATCGCATTTGATTTGAATACTGAGATTCAAATTTTAGTTCATTGACTAATTAGGTACACTATGTAAAATAGACGATGATTATGAGAGGCATTTTTAAAAAACAATGGGCATGAATATTGTAAATGATTAAAGAACAGCGCCGACACAGTGGTTGTACCGTTGTAGTGTGAAAAAGGTCATCGTCTTAGGACAAGGATCATGCGTGGTGACGTTAATGCAGGAAAGAACGCGGGTCCACCTCCACTTGATTATGTTTACTCACACTCGCACCCATCACGCGCCGACACACTAGTTGTAGACTTGTAGGCCTCGTTCGGTTCAGTTGTCAAGAAAGTATGAGAAAGAAAAGAAAAATCAATTTTTCCACAACTTTTTGGGTGTTCGGTTAGCATGAAAATAATTGGACCCACAAAAATAATTTTACCATTAGGACTCATTTTTCCTCAAAATGCATCCTACAAAAATGAAAGAATTATGTGTCGCAGAAAAGTTTTCTTCCACCAATCACACTTTCTTGGAAATTTTTTTTATCGAGTGAACACTCACAAGAAAGTAAATTTTTCTTTCTTTTACTTCACTTCATTTCACTTTTCTCAGGATTAACTTTCTCGAATAACATTCTTGGCAAATGAACGGAGTCTGTAATGTTAGGAACACGTGGCTTGTTTATGGAGATTTCAGTTTGTTAAAATAAGGGAAAATTTCACAAAGACCCTAATTCTTTCACCCCCGATGTCCCAAAAACACGTATTCTTTTGTTTATTTCAATTAGACACCTATCCTTGTTCAATGATATTAAATTGGGTCCCGACCCAATTTACCGTCTAAATTTGAACAGAAACTGCCCAACTGGCAAATTTTTTACTGAGGTGACATGTTTTAGGAGAATAAAAAAAAAAGAAAAAAAAAAGAAAAAAAGAAGAAGAAAGGAGATAGCAATGGCAACCATGGCCACCATCTGCCACCAAAACCTCCATCCTCTCCTCTCCTAACCTCCTTTTCCTTCTCCTCTCTATCCCTTTCCTCTCTATTTCCTTTTTCCTCTCTCTCTCTCTCTCTCTTGGCCAAACAACAAAACCCATCGCAGTTGCCTCACCGCTTCTTCGAGAAATCAATGGGAACTTCTGGACAATAAATTTCAAAGTGGTAAATTTGAAAATTTTGCGAAATTGAACCTAGTTAGATTCGTTTTCCCTTATTCCATCGTAAACCCTACTATGCGGCTGCGCCTCCATCAGTCGAACTGGCCTGGGTTGAGACAGGAGAGAAAGAAAGACACACAAAGAGGACTATTGGATCAAGGTTCAAGTTTCAAACAAAGAAGAAGATACGAGCGAGCACGCGCGCGCGCATGAGAGAGAGAGAGAGAGAGAGAGAGAGAGAGAGAGTGAGGTGGTGAATTGGACTCCATACGTACCATCACATCCAAAGCCTCTTTTGATTTCTCATTCACCAAGGCTAGCGATTGGTGTTAGTGCCGGAGCGATGATGTTCTTCGACTTCAAGTTTAGGGGTGGAGATTCTAAAATTCATTTGGGGATGGAGGTTCTAGGGTCGTAAAGAAAGATGTATACATTCTCCGACTTAATAGAGTAGACCTCACGTTTTTATAATACTACACATTTACTCTCATAAAGCTTGAAAACTAAGGTTTTGGCCCTTGAAATTACATTTTGATACTTTTATAGTACTTTTGTTTTGCTAATGAAAAGTACTTTGCTGGGTTAGTTTTTTATTTTTTATGATAAATTGATTTATGGTGGAAATTTTCTTGATTTACATTTGTATATATGTATATATATATATATATGTAATACCGCCAAATTCGTAATGATACCCGACACCGACCGATACCAATACATTACTAGTAAAAAAATTGGTACCCAAATTGCTACGAGATTCAAAACTTGGTTCCTTGCCTAGTTGCTGTCATCCCTGTTTGCTTTCGTTGCCTCAAAACTCACAAGTAGGGGTGTCAACGGTCCGGTTTGGTGCGGATTGGTATGAATCCAAGGACCGAACCAAAAGTTTACAGTCGAATGTAAGGCAATCTGTGTCGAAACCAAAAGTCTACGGTCTGGTTCCAAAACAATAAAAAAAAATCACGGTTCGGTTCACGGTTTATCCATGGATTATAACATTTCGCAAAATAAAGAAACATATTTGACATTCACATTCTCACTGTAACTTTTGGAACATATTCAGTAGTAGCTTTTAAGTTTTAATAAACAAAATCAAGTTCTCAACAACATTCCTTCACAATAATTCAAAGAGATTCTGTGAACACCCCGCAGAGTTGTCCACGAAATTGTTTGTGGTTTAGGAAAATGGTTTGATTGATTAACGGGGAGTCACCACCCGGGTTTGAGGACTATACCTGAGAAACCTTTTGAAAAATGACTCTTTTGCCCTTAGAATGGAAAATATCTCACTAGTCTTTCGAAATGAGATTTCTCGGGTCCGGGAGCTAGGCTACGAGAGGGGAAGAAATTTAAAGCACCCATCTTGTCCGGTGTGACCACCAATCTCTACTAAATGTTTAGGGGATTTTGAAAACACCATTTAAATGGACTTTATATTACAAGTTCATGCGAGAACACATAAAATGCATTGGCAATATCAATGTGAGGAATGTGGATGCTTGTGCTAGTGCCATGTGTGATCAACAACCATGCAGTGAACTTTGAACTATCCTAAAACATGCCTAAACTATGCTGAGAGACCCCAAAGCACACCCACAAACTCTGTACAAGTCACACCTGGACTAAGCTGGTCTAGGCGCCTAGAGTCAATTCAGGCTCCCATAATAGACAAGTCCAGGCGCCTGGACATAGTGTAGGTGCTTAGAATGTGCAAGTCTAGGCGCCTGGAATGTGTTGTGATAGAACTTTTTCCCCAATCCAGGTGCCCATGCAAGCAACAAACTAGGTCCTATATCTACTGTAGCGCTCATTAGAATGTTGTTATATGGTTTCCAAACACTAATCCACATTAGTAAATCTCATTTGTGTGGTGATTTGAACTTATGAACCGTGATTTTGATACATTTTAAGACATGACTTATGAGATATGTATTGATTCCTAATATGCTTAGTGGACATATTCTAAGGCAAATTGTTTATAAGTTCAAAAGACAATGAGTAGTTTGGATTCGCGGTAAACCCTTTTCACAAATGCAATGGAGGTATATGAGGTATGATGATGATTCTTGCATATACTTCAAAAGTGATATGGACTATGCAAATAACTAATGACTAAGTGCATACAATGAATGAATGATCTTGGATTTAGTTAAACTACTTGATTTTTCCCTTTTTTATGCACTTTATGAGCTAATCTAATGACACTTTATACCATGATCATAATATTCAATCCCAAGTCACAAATAAATGACCTAAGAATGCATGAAAAACTGTACAAAAACAGAAAATACAAAAGAAATAGGAAAGGAATCCAGGCGCTTACACTTGACAAGTGCAGGTGCCTGCACTCAATGTGGGGCAGGTGTTTTACTTCTTATTGATGCACTTTTGAACCCTCCCTAACCCTTAACTAGTATAAGAAACTAGAAAGAGCTAGGTGGTATACCCTCAGGTAACCTTTTGAACTCAATTGGTAGATGAACTACCTTATGAAGCTTGATTGGAGAGTTTTGGGGACAAGTTTGAGTGGTTTTCTGGTGGTTGTGTAAACTGAAATGGGTTGCTAGAACAGAGCTAACCTGATTGCTTATATTTTGGTTAAAGTTTTGATGGTGGATGATAGGAACAAAAGGATTTTGAGTAATGGAAGGTGGGTTTGTAGGCTAAAAATAGGTAGAACAAAGGGAAATGGATCGGAGATGGAGATTCTAGAATAATTCCAGAGAGTAACAATTAGGAGAGAGTAGGAGAATTGATCTTCTCAAATGGAGGAGGGGGAGAGGCTTTATATAGGCAAATGGGGGTGGGTGCAAAAGGTCACTAGGAGCCTTTAGGAGGTCAATCTAGGGGAGCACCTAGGCTGATCATTTCCCTCTCCTCCATTAACATAAAATATCTGTAGAAAATCTCTACAAGATGCTCCTCCCCGCCAATTTGACCTTAGACAACAAGTATCTGAGTGAGTCCGGGCGCCTGGAATTGGGGAGTCCAGGTGCCTGGACTGAGTTTGGGTGCCTAGAATGAGAATCTAGGTGTCTGGATTGAGTCTGGACCCTTGGAATAGGGTAATCTAGGTGTCTGGATTGAGTCTGGACCCCTGGAATAGGGTAATCTAGGCGCCTGGACTGGTAGACTGTTCAACAATCCAAACTTTGCGGGGTCATTCAAGGTGCTACCAAACTCCATTTTGCGCACGGTTTGAAGCTTTGGAAAGCTTGTCAAGTCTACTTTCTAACCCAAGTGGTTTGAATCCAAGATGATTTGTACATCAAAATCTTTGACCATTTTACCCTTAGAAGATCGGTAAAATAAGTTGTTTTGGTAAAACGTGCATATCTCCCTCATTTCAAAACAGATTGAGACGTATTATATATCAACAAAGAGGGTTTTGAATGTACTAGAAGGTGGTGTAGACTTAGGTTTCTTCTGGAGAGGTTTAGGAGAGGTTTCCAATTTCACTATCAAGCTTCGTGTGGCCTTATCGGGCATTTTCATCCTTGGGAATGCTTAGTAAGTTTCTTGGGTCAAAATTGGGGTGTCTACAAATTCACATTCAAGAGAGTACCACTAGCAGTAGTAAAAAGATGCAAAAACAACATAATATAAAACGAGTAAATAAAAGTCTTCACCACAATCAATCCCGAGTCTGGGAGTAGCTAATATACGTGCAAGCAAAATTACAATTATTAATTACAGTTTGCACCTTTACTTTAGTTATACCACACTCACCTGTTTAGGGTATAAAATTAAGAATAATATGTTTAATTATAATTATTATCTCAACATTATATATATATATATATATATATATATATTATTGATTAAATTCTCACGGTCCGGTTCGGTTTATCCAAGGGCTTTTTATGAAAATACATCGACCGAACTACAAAACACGATTTTCTAATTTTTCAATCTATGACCGGACCATTAATCCACAGACCCAATCCAAAACTTACGGTTCGATTCGGTCTGGTTTAAATTCATGGTTGACGGTTTTTTTTTTTTACAGCCCTACTAAAAAGTATTGATTCCAGACAACAAACAAGCGCGTGACCATAATCATATACAACCCCAATTTAGGGTCCACTATCAACGCACTCTGTCTAGTGTCTACACACCCAAAAAAAAGAAAAGAAAAGGAGAATATTACACAAAAAACACCGCGCACAGTGGCTCGTTCACCCATTTCCCTCACTCGTCAACGTCCGTTTCCCCCTTCCCAAATCTACTGCTCTATATCCCTCTCTAAAAATGGATTCCGACGAAGAAGGCGAGGAGTACCTCTTCAAAGTAGTCATTATCGGAGACTCGGCCGTCGGAAAATCCAACCTCTTATCGCGCTACGCTCGGAACGAGTTCAACTTGCACTCGAAGGCCACAATCGGAGTCGAGTTCCAGACCCAGAGCATGGAGATCGACGGCAAAGAAGTCAAGGCCCAGATTTGGGATACTGCCGGTCAGGAGCGGTTCCGCGCCGTCACATCCGCCTACTACCGCGGCGCCGTCGGAGCCCTTATTGTGTACGATATCAGTCGAAGGACTACCTTCGAGAGCGTCGAGCGGTGGCTAGAGGAGCTTAAAAGTAAGTACCGATTTTTTTACTGGCTGAAAAAAGTGGGTTTGTTTGAGTTTTTGATTTCGGTAGATTTTGCTGTTTTTTTGGGTGGGTGAGAAAATGTAGGGAAAAGGAAGAATTGGGATTGACTTTCGATTATTCGATATATAGATTGATGTCCTGCTTTCCAGTGTTTGATCTTGATTTGGTTCAGAAAGCAGTGATCTAGATTTAGTTCTTTGGTGTTGGTGAAAAATTGTAGTGAAAATTAAGAACTGGGATTTGAAAATGTGGGTTGACTGTGTTAAGTGAAGTTGAGGAATTTTTTTTTTGGCTGCAGAAAGTGATTTTGTTGGTGGAATTGCTAGAGTTCGAAATGAGTAGATTTTGTTTTTATTCTTGTTGGTGAGAAAACAAGGGAAAATGACGAATTGTGATTTGAAATGTGGGTTGGTGTTTTATGTTGATTGGCTATCCATGGTTTCAGAAAGTGACTGATGTTGGTGGGTTTGTTCGAATCCGATAGATTTTATGCTTTTTTGGTTAGTGAGAAGAGAAAGAATTGGAAAACCTAAATTTAGGTTTGGTGTTTTATGTTTACTTGGCATCTGTGATTTCAGAATTCAGTTTGAACTAGGACAGTCGATTTTGAATTGCAATAGATTTTCGTCATCTTAGGGTCAGTGAGAAATTTTAGGCAAAGGAAAGGATTGGGCTACAGAAAATTTGGTTTTGGTGTTTTATGTGGATTTGGTCTCTAGGATTTCACAATTTGTTCTGGATTAGAACATGTAATAGAATGAAACCCATGCTATGCATCGGATTGATTATGTACATTGTAGTTAATGGAGTGTCATCTGTCCATCGTTTTTCTTATCTTTTTGACAATTAGGAGTATAGTATGAATAGAATTTACCTGTTTTCTTATTCCTTCTTTTGAACGAATCTAACAACTTATCATTTGGCCACAAAAAATATTTGTTTTTTTGTTATTAAGAAAGAAAATTTGTGAAAGTTACCGAACTAAAAAGAAATGAAGAAGAAAAAAGCTTTTAGGTCATGGAGCAGTTTGTGTGAATAACAATAACCTCAGTACCTCACTGTATCCATATATGAAAAGATAATGTGATATTTAGATTATTGCATGTCTTTTTGCAAAACCATACATCGTACTCATAGACCCAAGGAATAAAAAAAGATAAAACACTTGTCCCTAGATGATTGGTTGTTGGTTCAATATGATGTAGTGCAAATAAATTCGTACATCGTTAGTTAGGATCTTACAAAGAAATCCGTGACTGAGCCAATAATTTTTCAGCTGTCAATATCAGCTAATTAAAAAACTCAAGACATGTTTTGATGTTATGCATTATTTCGAAAATATGGCGATGGAGCAAAAGTCTGAATATAGAAGAGTTGAAAAACTTTGCATATTTAAAAATATTGTGTTTTAACATTACGTTTGAATAAATTTATGATGAAACAGATCTCAGAGTTGCTTCTAAATCATAAAAAAAAAAATAGTTTTTTAAAGTTCTCTCTAAATGAAGTTCTCTCTTTCTAAGAAAATTTTAAAATCCAAAAAATTCAATACCTTGCCATGTGGTGCTCTTAAGGGTTTTCCCTTGGAAAAGTAGCTCTTCCATGCTATGTTATATGGATATGTTCTTTTTTAAAAGAGTTACATTCACATGTTCTTTTTTAAAAGAGTTGCATTCACATGATATACATGATAATTACAATAATGGGATTCTTTTTTTATCATTGAAAGTCTGCAATAAATAAATCAATCTCAGAAAACAACCTAAGAAATAAATCCGTCGGGGAAAGAAATAAACGAACAAACAAAGGCTTCTACAAACCAAACCAAATCAAAACGGAGCCTTAATTCCCAGTTCGGATTGGCAAATAAAGGCTCAGAAGAAATAAAAAATCAATTCTTTCCAAGAAAAACATGTGCTTTATGAATTGTGTTTATTACTTAGCCCTAGTGATGCATCTAGAAAATTGGTCTAGAAACTACACTGAAAGAGTTAGTCATGTGTGGCAGGTTTAGGGCACTAAGAATAACCGGCCTACAAGTGGGTTTGCTGTGGATTTTGTCTTTTTGAAGTCTCTAGGTGTAGGACTGTACAGTAAATAATACACAAAGAGGTCTAGGGTTTGCAAAAGGGAAGAGGCTGACATTGGGTTTTCCTTCCTTCTGTTGAAGTTGAGGTGACGAATTTACAGAGAAAAGCGACTGGAATTTGTTTGACAATTCTGAAGTAGAATTTCTGATGTAATTTAATAGCACCTTAAGTATGGGAAACTAAGCCTACCTGTAGCTGAATAAGAAACTTCGAGAGAAAATTTAGAGGTTGCTAGTCTTCTTTAGAATTTAGTACGGGGATGGCTCTCCTATAGGAAACTAAGAAAGCTGGATCAATTGAACAATTTGACTTTGACAAACGTGAACAATTTATCTATTATAACATAAGTTGATCAGGGAAGCGACCATCAAAGGGCAGCATCGATTGGCTACTGAAACTTAATAGTGTTGTATTTCATGAGCAGCAGCGTATATGTAAAACATGCAAAATATTGTGAATCTGTGACGCAAAAAACCCAATCATGAGTAATCAATAACCAAGGTGTCTCCATCCAGAATTTTTTTTGTATTGTCATCTTAGTGTGAATGCTTGATTTATTTTTCAGTGATCTATATTTATGGTACACATTTAAGGGTTTGTTTTATGTTTGGAGTTGGGACTGTATTTGAACTTTTTCAATTTTACTGTCCTGTATCATGGAGAGTATGCTTCATTTGGATTCTTAAAGCAGTTATGTTCCTGCAGAGTTTTTCTTGGCCTTCTTTTGGATCTTCTCGAGTACAGGAAATGTGCTTGATTGTTGATCTATGGACAGAGCCTCATCATGCTTGAATGTCATAAAGTATTTTGTTCTGTTTCTTTTCTAGTTCACTTATCTTGTCCACTTGCTGATCGAACAATGGTTGCTCTTACCGGAAGTTGTAGACGCTGTTTTAGCCAAATGGGACACAAGTGCTCTAAAACAATATCTACCGATGTGTTATACGTCGAAATACTTTGACACTCATGCATGCATGCATGCTCATGTAGCATTGTATATTTTCTGGTTTAAGAATGTACACAGGTGATTCTCAAGGACTTAGTTGCTGTGTCAAGAAACAAATCCTTTAGAGTTTCTGCTTTCTCTTGTTCTATCGCACATGGTAGCATTGTCTAGTAGCAGAAAACAGTTTAAGAGCACGTGACTCTCTAAACTTATGAAGAATGCAGCAAGACATTATATGGTGCTTTATAGCATTACTAGGGTGATCCACAACTCCATGCTATATTTTGTATGGATCTTCTGTGAATAAATTGGTTCTTCTGAAACAAACTTTGGCTGGCTAAATATGGGAACCAAAAGAAACATAATGGAGTTCCTAAATGAGGAAGTGAGAGTTTTCTTTTTCTTATACTTATCAGAAAAATAAGTGAGAGCTTTTTAAGGCTAGTTGTAGCTGGCATCAATGTTACATGGATTCTTCTACATGTATGCAACTTAGACTCTCAGACACTTGACAATCGGACAAGGATATGTGATAGGTGTCTAACATGTTCAGCTGAACATTCACCTGCCAAGCATAATAATTGTTTGAAGTTTTGAACTAACTGTAGAGTGTAGACTATGCACTGACTCCTATACTACAATGCATTACATGGTAAACATGATTTACCGTAGAAAAAATGGAAGAAACATATCAAGTGCTATGTATGTTTAGGTCTGTCCATATGTCTTTCTTTTAGATGGAAATTATATGCAATGCTCAGACACATATCCAGACCCAACACCCGTAACCGAGTCCATGTTACATAGGCTGGCATATAAGTGGAACTGATTGTTATTATGTATCAGCGGCAGCTAATGTGTGGGAAACAAATGCTACATAATATGAATTGAACTGACAGCCTACATTTAGTTTTCAAAGGAGAGAGCTTATATTTATCCATTTCATTGGTTTACCATCAAAATGCTATCATCTTGAGTGATATGTGCTTGTTCTGTTTTTCTTACATCCTCTGCCGATATCGTTATCCTATCTTTGGTTTATGTTGCTTTGGGCATTTGGTGATCTTACTGTTGGAAGTATGATATTCATATTGCAGCTCATTCTGATACAACAGTGGCAAGGATGTTAGTGGGGAACAAATGCGATCTAGAAAACATCAGGGATGTAAGTATAGAAGAAGGCAAGAGCCTCGCAGAAGCCGAAGGATTGTTCTTTATGGAGACATCCGCCCTTGATGCCACCAACGTTCAGAACGCCTTTGAGATCGTTATAAAGGAGATCTATAACAATGTCAGTCGAAAAGTTCTGAATTCCGATTCTTACAAAGCCGAGTTATCTGTAAACAGGGTAAGCCTTGTGAAAGATGGCACGGATGTACCACAAAAAGCGTCATGTTGTTCAAGATGAGACCTCTTCTGTTAGTTTTACAGATGGGTGGTCAAGGACTTCATCAATGTGCCTGATTTGCTCCACCTTTTTAGTTTCTGAGTGGTTCTTTATTCACCAGACAAGACAATAGAAATTTTCTACTTTATAAATTCATTTTTTTGGTGGTTTGATCTGTAATAAACCTATTTATGTACTTACAGACATAGTGAAGCTTAAAATTGTTTCTTTCCTTTTTCCACTTTTGGTTTTGAAATTGTCGATTGTAATTCTAGTCCATTTTGTTTCAAAGGATCTTGTGATCTAGTGTCTGGAGAATTTGGCAAACCTTCTCATGTATACTTGCATTTTTATATTTGTCCAATTTTGACTTTTTCATACCCACATCATGATTGCAGTTTTGGATTCTAAATTGGTAAATAGGTACAAACACGAAGTAGGGAAGGATCAAGAAAACAGAGATGAGAAGAGATGTAAATACGTTTATTGATTCAAGTATGAATTATACAATGCCAAAGTCTCTCCTTTTATAGGCATAAGGACTAAGGAGGGACGGGAGGGCGTGATGTCCCTTAAGGGACACCCCCCTCTTTCACTAAAGGAGGGGTAGCCTTAAAACATAAGACAAGTAGACTTTAAGTCTAAGACAAGACCTAATACATACAAGGACAATTAACCACATAAACCCACTACGAGAACAAATACATTTCATTTTTTAACTACTCCGGACAAAGGACTTTATTTGACATCACTTAATTTTAGAAATAGGAAATACAAACTTATTTTTATTTTTACAGACGACATAGCAGACAAAAAACTTTTACTGCTACCGACAATGCAACAATTATGTTCAGCTTTGCAGCTGAGATTTGTAGTCAAGGCATTTTTTAAGTCTTTAAATTTAAATTTGACAATGTTTCGGCATCTTAGGAACATGCTGTAATTTGGCAGTGTTAACGGCACAAGCTAACTCATGCGGTAGCTGTAAGTGGTGGCTAACTTATGTGGTAGAGCTCTTAAATGTCTCATACTGCATCGCGAGATTGAGTCCCATTCCCCCTGTCTCCCATATAATAGATTAAGAATGACGAATGACAAAAAAAAACTGCACAAGCTTCACGATGTTACTGGTATAAAACCCATCAAGGATACGATTCAATGGTTGAGTATTTGAATTGCTTCATTCAATGCTTCATTTCAAGTCTCTGTATCTACTCTTTAGCACTCATAGCGGTGGAATTTAAGTTTCAGACCCGACATATGTACAGTGACCAGTGGGATCCTTAAGGAATACTCTCTCCGTCGCAATTTCTTGGTCTTTCTTTTCATTTTTAAATGTCTCAAAAAATGTCTCACTTCTAAAAACATCAATCAAAATTGGGTCACTTTCCAATTTTACCCTTGAATAGTATTTTTTTCATCTTAATTGGCTAATCTATTACTCCCTCCGTCCCTTTTTAAATGTGTTACTTGGGATTTTGTGCCATTTTCAACGGCTTATAACTTTTAATGTGAACATCAAAACATATGCATTATGGATCTTGTTTGATAGATCTTAATTATTTCTATTATACAAAATTTTCAAAATCATAAAAGCTATTATAAATTAAAAGTTATAAGCCATTGAAAATGGTACAGAATCCCAAGTAACACATTTAAAAAGGGACGGAGGGAGTATCTTTTATTTTATAACGGTTTTTATGATTTTAAAAATTGTATAATAAAATTAATTGATATCTATCAAACAAGATCCATATTGAATATGTTTTGACTTTCATATAATAAATTAGCCTCACAAATTTGGTCACAGTAATATTTACTGGATTTATGAGCAAAATAGAAAAGTCAATACAAAGTTTTCACACTCCTTAAAAACATACTTCCCCAAAAGGGACAAACAAATTGGGACGGAGGGAGTATATAAAGTAGTATATCGGCATAATATTTTATTTAGTACCCAAAAACGGAAATTACTCAGAGAAATGGGAGAGGTGCTTTGCACCCCCCCCTCTGACACCTTGTCCCCCTGCCCCCAACCCAAACCCCAAATTACCCCGAGACCAACCCTCTCTTTTTTTTTTTTTTTTCGTTTTTTATTTCCAACTCTTTTTTTTTCAACTTTATTTATTTAATTACATTACTCTAATTTTAATAATTTCATTTTCTCATTTCATTTATTTAATTAATTACTCATTTAATTTGGTTTATTCAAATTACATTTGCAAGTAAATTATTTTCTTAAATTTGCATTTAAATTTCACTTTGTATTTAGAAACTTTATAATAAATAAAAAAAGTTCTATTATTATTAACTAATTAATGTAAAATTATTATTAAGTAATTATTTTAATTAGTTAATTAAGTTGTCTTAACAATGAATAATAAATAAATAAAACTTCTTAAAGTGAAATAATAATATTACAATCACGATTTAAAATGAATAAATATTACAATCACATTGACAAGTGGTCAGCCCTAATCAATATTGCCTCCAAATTGTCGTCCCGGCACGACACCCAATACCTGGAACCACAAATCAAGACGTGTGTCATAACTTAAAGCCCATCCTTTAACTTCATCCGATGCATTGTCTCACCACCACATTGGGATGGGTGGTACAGGGTGATTGGGGCGCAAAAAAAGTTGTACAAAGTGATCATAATCTGCACGATAGCTATTTCTTTCTTATTTGACCGAACCGGACGGGATCTCAAGGGCAAGTGAGTAAAACAACCTGCAGGATTTGCGTCAAATGTGTGTAGTACAATGTTGTACCGTGATGCGATGACTACCCCCAAACTCATACAGTCCATCCATTTTGTATATGGAGCTGTAGGCATCCAACATCTCAGTGACTACCCCCAAACCCCACATTGCACCGTCTGGAGGTATTGGTATACCTCGTAACGCAAATGGACAGTCACATTTTTTAGTCCCAGTATTTCTATTCAAGATTTGCCCTTCTACCCCACGGTGCGGTCTATACTTTCCTCCTCTCTCACAACCAAGAATGCACTTCGGCAGCTTGCCGCCTTTTAAATTAGCAGATTTATTAATAACTACCACAATACCGTTTTCGAGACCAACTCTCTTCGCCCAAGCTAACATATCTTCTCTACTTTCAAAAATCTATATAAAAAAAAAAATCGAAAATGTATAAGTAAAACATTATAAGTAAAACCGACGAATATGCATAAGAACAACGAAAATAACTAACCTGGTCAGTGGTAAATTCGGGTGTATAGTCCCGACTGCTGTAGTTGATGCTCTCCTGACTTGGCACATCATTCTCAAATGACCAACCATCTGTATCGTAGTAGCCATCCATAATGGTCTTCGATGAATTACGAAAAAAGAAAGAAAAATATTGGGAGATGTTCTGTGATTGTATGTATGAAGTAGTGAGAGAATTAAGAAGACAATGTGTGAAGTAGTAGAAGAATGAGTAATATAAATAGATAACGCATTGGGGGGGCCAGGATCAAAGAAATGTCGATAAATTAACAAATGGCAAGGCATTGGGGGGCGGGGATCATAGAAATGTCTAAAACAAACACGCATTAGCAAGGCATTGGGGGCCGGGATCAAAAGAAAATGTCCGATAAATAACAAGTGGCAAGGCATTGGGGCGATCAAAGAAATGTCTGATAGCGAACAAGTGGCAAGGCATTGGGGGGGCCAGGATCAAAGAAATGTCTGAAAACGAACATGTGGCAAGGCATTGGGGGGCGGGATCAAAGAAATGTCGATGGCGAACAAGTGGCAAGGCATTTGGGGGGGGGATCAAAGAAATGTCCGAAAACTAACACGCATAAGGCATTGGGGGCCAGGATCAAAGAAATGTCTGATAACGAACACGTGGCAAGGCATTGGGAGGCCAGGATCAATGTAATCAAGTAAAACAAAAAAAAAGTAATTAAAAAAAAGTAATTAAAAAATGAAGTAAATAAACAATATTTAATAAATAAAAGAGAAAAAAAGATATTAGACCATATTATAAAAATATATATAAAGAAGAGAAGATTTATTACATATTAGAAAAACAAGATATTAAATAATTCAAAAAGAGAAATAAAATATCAGAGAATTCTGAAAAGATAGAAGAGAAAAAATATATTAATAAAAGATATAAATAAATATGTAAATAAAAAACTATATAAAACAAAATAAATGAATTAAATAATTAAATGAATTAATATAAAGTAAAAAAATAAAGAAATAAATTAATATTAATAATAAAATATATATATTAATAAAACATATAAACAAATATTTAAATACTAAAAGAAATGAATTAAATAAAAAACTAAATAAAAGAAATAAATAAATAAATAAATATTAATAATAAAATTAATGTAATTAAAGGAAGGAAGAGGGGTAAAGTGGTAAATAATGGTGGGGCCGGGTGGGGGGGCGCTCGTCAGAGGGGGGTGGGGGTGTGCAAAGCAATTTGCGAGAAATGGCCATCTAAGATTCTTACCTCGGTAGTTGTGGTAAGGCAAACATACAGGTCAAAAGATGGATAAAAGACCAAAATTAAATTTCTTTTACGGAAAATAACAAGAATCTTCTTTTAGGAGGTTTTGTTAAAGTTTAGGTATAGGTTTAGGATGCAGCTTTAAAGGATCATTTGTGTTTTATTGATCCAACACCAACGCATTTGTAACTAAATTCACATTGGTTGGTACTACTATTTATCTACCACCACAAGTGTTCTCTGCCACTATATATATACACCGCAAGATCACGAATCTTCCCCAACAAGGTTCACTTTCAAAATAATTCAAAACACTTTAAATTCTCGCATTTACTTTACCCCACGTTTTTCATATACACTAGACAACTGTAAAAGCTGATGACAGAGAATCAATTGTACAAGCAATGAGACAATCCATTCACTTCGTGGGCCCGGGAGGGACTTCCTTTAACCACTGACCATACACGTGTCTTCTCTCTTCAAATGGACAATCAAGATCCCGGTTTTCCGTCCCTTGGAATTTGGCTAGAGTAGGTCGTTCCAATGTAAAATAGTATGATTCAAAATTGTAGTTAATCATATTGGATTGCTTCTAGATTCATTTAGGTGAAAAGCTAATCTTCAGTATTGCTGAGAAATATAGTAAAATAATACAATTGATTCATTCAACTTTTATGTTTCAAAATGAATACAGAGCACACAGAGAACCAATGCATGGGTCCTCACAAATGGTGAGAACTACTAAAAACACCAGTAAAATCTGCAACAAATTCACGGCAGCTATGTAAATGAAACTATTACTAGTACATACACTAAGTATGCCAATGCTATATATTGCACCGATCGTACCCAGAGAACCAAGAAGAGGGTTCAGCGAGTTTTGATAATTCACCATCTTCAGTCGTATGAAATGGCTCAAACTCCTTCTTCCATTGCTGATCAGGGGATTCCCCGGCATCATATTTCACCTCATCAGAGTCATCATCATAAGCAGGTCTTAATGGTTCTTTAGGAAAACGAGACTCTGAAAGTAACTGATTCAAAGAAGTGATCTCATTCTCGTACTTTTTCTTCAATTTATCGATCTGTTTGTAAGCCTTCATGGTCTCTTGCTCAGCCTCCATAGCTCGATTCTGCAAATTTCAAAATTATAGAATTAGTGGAAACATTTTCCTTTAGAACAATAAGATGTAAAATTCGGAGGGACAAATAGCGTATGAGTCACCCCGAAGAAGAGGAACTTAATTTCTACAGAACTTCAAATAGTAAAGGAAGACTAGAAAAGGTAACGGGGCAACACAAAAGTACTCCCTCTGCCCAATTTTTTACTCTCTCGTTCTATTCTAATAGGATAAAAGAAAGAATGCATGGGGCAGACTGAAAAGCGTATAGCAATAGTAACAGATATGAACAAGGAAAAAAGCAAAAGCACATCGACAAAGCCAATTACAAACTTACCTCGGCAGTGGCAACAGCTTCTTCTGCTTCCTTTAGCCGCACGAGCAACTCGCCAGCTGCCTGCACAGCCTCTGCGGTATCCCTCAGTTGGGCCTGCAAACCTTTGTTTTCGTCCCTAAAATACCTCCTCTCTTTTTCCCTTTCCACTTTAATTGCCGAGATTTCCGCAGCAAGGGAATTTATGAACTTAGACTCAGCACCCCTCACTCCAGCTTTGGAAGCTGCTTTTTTTACGTCCTCTATTCCATCTTGAATCTTCCTATGCCTCGTGAGCAAATGCATGTGCCTCTCCTCAAGGTCAGCATACTGTTCGAGCATGCGCGCATGGCCTTCCATTGCCATCCGCATTGCTTCCTTCAGCTCTTCTGAACATCTCCTCTCAGAGTCTAGTTCGTGTTTCTGCTTCTCCGCTAAAGAACGGCTTGCTTCAAGTTCCATCTTCAGTTCTTCTGCGAGAGAAATCCACTTGCTCTCCGTTTCCGTCCAACGAATTCTCTCCTGCTCCAGTTTCTGTTCTAAACTCTCCGCAGTTGACTCTGGGATTGTGCATAGAGGAGTTGAAGCTAAGCTGGGGTCGCACGAATATGTTAACTGAAGGAGAGGACTTCGTTTTCGAGCCAGATTAGGTGAAGAGTCTACGTAATACTGTAGCTGGGTTCTTAAATCTTGTATCTCTTCCAACAACACATCCCTCTCCCCCATATCAAAGAAGTTCCTGTACTTGTCCAGCTCATCTTGAACTCTTTTTAGCTCGATTTTTGTCCTCAAAATTTCTGGATGGTTTTCATTCTTTTGTTTCAGAAGCTGTTAGGGGCAAAAATTCAGAAGCTGTTAGGGGCAAAAAATACAGGACTGAGCCTTAAAAACACAAAAAAACTGGCTGTCAAACTAGAAATAAAAATTTATCTGTACCTGATTCTCAGTTTTTACTGATACTAATTCATCCTCTATGAAATCTTCAGTAGTTAAAATGCCATCCATTAGGCTCTCAAGGCGAGCAATTTTATCTTCCCGTGTTTGCCCAATAATTGCATTGCATTCCCTCTCATGTTTGTACTGTTGAACCTGTAATGACAGTACACCAGGTAAAATGTGAAGAAAGCATTTTGTTATTTTGAATGAAATCAACCAAACAATTCCGATGCATGATTTAGCAATTTTGTTTGGCACTAAACTCTTTCAACTTGAATGAAATCTACCAAATGTTCCACATGCCTGATTACAAAACTGTGCTTCCTAAATTGAATGAAACCTACCAAACGATTCAGATGCACGATTTCAGTGTTTTGCTTGGCGCTATACTCCTCTAATGCCATCTCTCTGCGAATAGCTCCTGCCAAGACTTTTTCTACTGCCTGCAAGATAGTAACAATGTCGAAAATCATGCACAAGAACAGTGAAGAGCAGAAGCAAGAACAACCGTTACTGTTGATGCTTTCAAACATACTTTGGGAACTAGCATCTTAGATTTGTCCACTGACTGTGACCCATCCACAGGTACTAATTGCAAATTTGAAGTGTCGTTTGCATCTTTGATCTCTTGCTGAGAGCCCTCATTCTTGCATTTACTGCACAAGAACACCAGTGAAACCTCCTCTGGTGACTCATTTTGAGGACAAGTTTGTACACCCACATCAACTTTTTCAATAGGTAAAGTTGGCATACTATCAGGTTTACATGAAAACCTGAAAGATGACCGCCTCAGAGCAGAACTCTGGCGATGACTACCGAGAATTTCAAGACCACGGTGAAGACTAGCGGCCAAATGTTCAGTTGGTGCAAAACAGCTTCTACTTGTCTGAGTAGACTGAGAATTCAAACAGCTGCTTTTTGAGGCCTTACAAAAAGATAACCGTATATTGTCTGATCCCAACTCATCATCATCCCTCAGACCTTTCTCAATGTGAGTTAACACGGATGAAGTCCTGAGACTTTTTCTGCTGTCATTAACTCTTGGTGAAACACTCGGTGTGGGAGATTTAAGTATTGGGGATATTTCACTTGGAACTAGGCTGAGGTCAGGAGGCAGAATGCGGTTGCCAGATCCATTAGGAGAAGTATGAGACACGGCATTTATGACACAATCTGCAGAAGCTTCAGCAATTGACTTTGGAACTTCCCCCACTTGCTCAATTGGTGATTCTTCATTCAGCAAATTATCAACAGAGGAATTGACATTCTGGTGACTGTCATATTGCTCAAATGTTTCTTCTTCCATAATGACATCTGTATCCTTAGAGCCATGATTTTCAATAAGTACACTTTCAGATGTATTTGGCAGAGGCTCCCCAACAGTTCCATCACCACCAGCAACGCGATCTGAGTTTAACCCTTCAGCTATCTGATTGATCAAAGCCACATCATCGTGTGCTTCCCTGCCTGCTGATTGAATGTCCAGTTGATCGGATTCCTCAACAATTTCCATTTCCTCATCACCATCTTCATCTACATAAGGTAACATCATTGGACGATTAAGGCTAAATTTCAGGAGATTCAAGCTTCTTCGGGCATTCCACCCTGATGAATAACCTCCATTTGGATCAGTTTGGTTGCCATTTTCCTTCATCCGTAGCAGTTCATCCTATCCAAAAAAACAAAAAAAAAGTTAGCAACTTTACATATACTTGATGCAACTGGAAAATATGTAATTTTACCACTAAATATGTCAACAGAAAGAAATCCAGAATGTACCTTGAGTTGACGTATGACTTGACGCAAGAAGTTCACATCATCCTGCATTACTTCATTAACAACTGCCTTATTCTTGATAGCCTTTGCACGTTGGGCAAATCTCAGAGTGCTTAAAGTTTCACTCTTACAACTGCATTATTACTGAATGTCAATTTCCATAGCAGTAAATGTGAAGAAAGCCACACTGATAAAGCGGGAAACGTCTTACCTTTGGGCCGGAGAAATAGCACAGACCATTGCTAGTTTTGCATTTCCACCAAGAGATTCCTGCAGTAAGAATGTCAACCTGGAATCTCTGTATGGAATGTGCCTCTGTTTCCCAGTTTGGGAAACTTCGGCGAGAATGTTTATCAAGTTTCTGCAAATTCATAGGCCATAGCAATCAGCACTCAGCAGCGCACACATAGTTATTATGAAAGAAGTTCAGATCAGAATTCCGGTAGCAACTTAACATGGCACATATAGTTAACAGATAATATCATACAAAAAATACAAAGACCAGATATACAACCAAAGGATTTTCTCTAATTATCTTTCACCAAAGGAAGTCATGCGCGAAAAGAAAGCCTCAATTTCTTCAGTTGTAGCAGCAAAATGTTAGACTGTAATCTAAACAATATGATGCGGAACGTACTTAAGCTTGCATATCATTATTTATGATCCCTCCATTTTTATGGGAACACATTATACACTAGTAAAACTCTGGTGATGAGTATTTCTACCTATTTAGCATGATCGAGACAGCCAAACAAGGAAGAAGATGTAAAGCATTCATACTATTCAGCGTACTCTCAAGTTTTAGCACATCAGTCATGCCACACAATAGAGAATTCTATAATTCACCGACTCAATCCACTTAAATAAGTAGAATTGGCTAAACAATTGATAATGCCAAAAGCCTTCTAACAAGAAAATAAATTGAGTACTTT
This sequence comes from Vaccinium macrocarpon, assembly GCA_022606695.1. Lineage (NCBI taxonomy): Eukaryota > Viridiplantae > Streptophyta > Magnoliopsida > Ericales > Ericaceae > Vaccinium > Vaccinium macrocarpon. The sequence goes on along the minus strand of CM040173.1, from coordinate 6,459,353 downwards.
AAACAGCATGTGAACCATACCCAAGCTGTGAAAGGGATCGGTTGATATTTCCTGCTTCCTTCAAGCGATCTCCTGCAGCACCTGTTAGTTTCTGTCTTTCTGAACCAGCAAGATCAACAAGGTTTATTCTACTTGTTTTGAAGCAGCTTAAACCATCTGCTGTGCTCTACAGATTTTTGAAATTTTATTTAGAAGACATTAAGCATTGGTGAATAGGGAAATGAAAAAGAATCCACAATAGTTTAATTGAATCTGGTACGAAAGCCTACTATCCAAGAAACTTCAACACCACAAACACTCCATTGAATAATACAAGACAAATGATAAAATCATTTTTTAAATCTGACAGCAGGGATAACAAAAATTAATCCTCTCCCTACTCCCTAGCAACCTACGTTCATTACCTTGCATCGGGATTCAACAACACAGGTAAATACACTATGTGAGCGGGAACTCTCAGCATTTATGCTTGTTGAACCAGTCCTCCTGTTTAACAATCCCTGCAATATTTTCCAGCAACTTTGAACTCAATCACAATCACTTGCAAAATTCAGTATGCGAAGCATAAATCATTAAGTATAATGATGACATTGTCATATATGACCATAAGTCCCAATGGTTGAACCAGCCAAATCAATTCAGAACAGCTTTGTTTAACATATATGTAGGTTACTTTAGAACCAGCCAAATGTAGGTTACTTTAGAACCTCGCTTTTCATAAGATTTATTCATGCACACCTTCCAACCAGGGTTTAGCTGATAGTGAAGTTACCGTCATCAGTCAGGTTTAGCTGATAGTAAAGTTACCATCAGCAGCCATGATGCACTACTTTTGATAGATGATTATCATCAGAAGATTCTGTAAATTATGCAACATGCATTAGCCATAAAGACTAACCTTTGTTAAAAGTTGTATGACGTCCTTCATTGTCGATACACACTCCTCCGTCAAATTATCAACATAGACACCAGATTTGACATCTTCTCTTATCTAAAAGAGAAACACAACACAAACTTAAGAAAACCATATAACCATTGCACCAAATCAAACAAGATAGTGGATATCGCACTTCACCTGGAGGTTTCTTTGGCTCGGATCCAGTAAATCAGTGATTTGTTCATTGTAAATCTGTTAATACAATTTAAAGGATCAATTGCATCACTTCATTGTTGACCTAATTATATTCACTTCTTGGAAAGAGCCAAATCCAGTTACTTACCTCAAGAAAAGAACAGCGACATTGATATCTGAGTTGCTTGTCGGCGTGCTTACTTTGCTCCTGTGAGGGCAAAAGAAATAAACCACAAAACTATAAAATTCTATATAATGTCCCCACCAATAGTTAGATACTGAAGAGAATGGACTCACACCTCGTCTATCCGGGAAAAAAGTTGCTCAAAAACACGGGGTGTCAATCCCTGTTGATCACTTGATAGGTTATCTTCCAACAAGGCATTGGCAGGTCCCCACATTGTATAAGTCTTTCCACTCCCAGTCTGAGTAAATGTAACAGTATCTTTGTTCAGTTGGAATAACATATCCTACTAGCGTGTGTGCTCGTGCACAGTATGAATTTATATGTTGTAAAAGCAACATAATTGAAACAGAAGATACCTGTCCATATGCAAAAACTGAGCTGTTGAATCCAGCTAGGCAATTTTCAACAAGTGGAGCTCCAACAAGCTGGAATATATCCAGCTGAAAGTACATAATTGAAGCAAACATTCAGGTACACTGCTCACATAACCATACAAGTATTTCACCAACCCAAAGAAAAACATCAATGCATTATATCTTTACCTGTGTTGACTCGGGATCAGCAACAGAGTCAAATGTAAATGTCTGTCCAGTAATCGACAAAGAATCAATACCGATTTTCTGAACTATCAATTCTCCTTCTTCCTCATCCTTGGTTGGTGGCCGCATTCGAACTACAACCTAATTCATGTAACAGTTGCCACAACAATCAGCAATGGCTTCTAAATTAAGATTCCATGACACAGAACTTATGGAAAAAGTGATTCAATCATCAGGAATCTCAAATAAAAAAACAGTTGCCTCAGTTCAGCTGTTACAGGGAACATAGAAATTCCAAACTTGGTTTTCTTTCTTATTTTCCAGTTTATTCTCTGGAAACAAAAAACTCAACCATAATTGAAATAAAGATAAAAGGCATGAAAAACTATACGTATGATACAATCTGTGATGAATCAAGGGGGTAACTGAACTACCGAAAAATTAAAAAAACCCTTTCTCTAGCCATTTTGAACCTAAACTAATTGGAAGATACGCATAATTATAAGAATTCGCATTCCAAACTATTTTAAACGTAAACTGCTAATTAGGGCTTCCAAGCTATTATTTTTAATGGTACCTGCACTCCAGAATCAGAAGATCCAGGTAGCCCCATCTCCGGAACAGTCTCCATATTCAACTTCCGCTTCAAAGGGTTCGAATTAGGCGGCCTAGGCGGCAACGGACTCCTCATCTTCCCCAGCGCCGGCGACGGTTTCCCGGTGACTATAGGAGATTCCAGCATCGCGTTCAGATCCATCGGCAGCGGCGGAGCGTTCTCCTTCGAGCATTTCTGCTTTCGAGAACTAGAAGGGTTCGGGGAGGATCTCTGCTTTGTTAAAGAACTAGGGTTTGGCGACGAGGAGAGCTCTGAATGGGGCGGCTGGGTCTCTCTCAAGATTTGGTTTCTTGGTTGCATAAAATGCTTCATCTTGAGAGAGAGAGAGAGAGAGAGAGAGAGAGAGAGAAGTGTTCGTCGGACAAGGTCAAGGTGGAGAGGGATTGAAGAGGAGAGAGAGAGAGAGAGGAGAGAGTGGAGAGAGAGAAAGTGCCGTTGGAATGGCTAGAGAGAGAGAGGGGGGGAAGGCTGAATTTGAAATTGGGATTTGAGAGTAAAGTCATAAGAGAGAGAGAGAGCCAGAGAGGAGGGAGTATTCGATTTTGGATCTGGAGCGTTTTTTTTACCCTGTTAATTTATTGGGCCGGGTTTGGGGCGAGTGGATGAAGTTGGAACCATTGGGCTGCTCAGAGTTTGATTTGTTTTTTTGGTGGGCCTGGATTCATCTAATAGGAGTAACTTTTATTATTATTATTATTATTTTTGTACTCCTTCGGAATAACTTTTTCTAATTACTTTTTTTTTATGGGAAATGTTATTGCACCCGTTAAAGATAAAAAAAAAGTACACTTGTGCATCTCATTTATACTTTAAAGTATACTTTTAAAATACATTTGTACTATAGAGTACACTTAAAAGTCTACTTCAAAATACAAGTGAGACCGACAAATATATTTGTTTGTACCCTTAATGAGTGTAATAGTTTTAGTAAGACCCTTTTTTTCATTACTACTTATTGGTAAGTAGTACTAGTTCAAAAAAAGTTGGTAAGTTGTAAGCTGAGTTTCTGTTTTTTCTTAAAGTGCCAAAAGAGTTAAAAGTAATTGATGTACTGTAAGGAGAAGACCCGTCTCGAAATTCGTATTTAGTCATTTTAGAGCGTTTTAACCAAATGAATTATTTTGAGAAACTAGGCCTCAATTTATATGATTCATCTACCTACTGATCACATGGTTGGATATAACTTTGGAGAAAGCTAGAAGGAATTCTGGGCATAGGATTCTTGTTATGACAAATGCAATAAATTATTTATGTAAGGAAAATGCTATTTAATTAAAACATACTGGTTTAAATGCTATATAATTTGAGGTTTCTAAAAATTGGGGAGAATCCCATTGCTTCTCAACGGCAAATAAATCTCATTCCACTGGGATTATTAAAAGAAGAAATAGGGGCGACCCCAGGTCAATTTGTGTACGTGTCATGGTATAAGATGGATTGAATTGAACTCAACCCTATACAACTTTAATTCAGTATATTTTAAATAACTACAGTCAAAAGAAAACTAATGGTGAAGAATCAATTGAGCAATGTATATATGCCTTGAGAAACATATAAGTTTTAACTTAAGCGGTTGGCTTAGTGGTTAAGGCTTCAGACTTAAGAGTTTGTTCTCTTCTAAGATCTCAGGATAGAAATCTTGTAAGTTCTACTAACTCCTTTAGGTCAGTATTTTCGCGAGTGAAAAGCTTCTTTCTTCTTTGCTTTCAAAGTGACGGGTTTTGGCATTCAAAGTCAAATGATTCATTATATTCTTGAGGAACTGGGCGAAACAGGGAAGCTTAAGCTTTGTTAAAGAGAGATATGAGAGTGAAGTCCATATACAGTTTCACTCTAGTTAACATGGGTTTGTTATTTATTTGAGAGTAGAGAGAGAGAGAGAGAGAGAGAGAGGCGAATTCATTTTTTGATATGGAGCTATTTTATTTTTTCCTGTTAATTTATTGGGCCGGGTTTGGGGGAGTGGATGAAGTTGGGACCATTGGACTGCTCAAGGCCTTGTTTGGTTTGGGTTCTTAAGAATCGGTTCTCTAATCATTATTCAATTATTATCCCTATTTTTAAATATTATTCTTATTTTTTTCTCTATCTCTTTCTAATCATTAATACCTATTTTTTAATTATTACCCCTATTTTTTCCTCTAATCATTACAAAAACCAAAACCCAAAACTAAACCAAACACAACCCAAGAGTTAGATTTGTTTTGTGGTGGGCCTGGATTCATCTATACATGGCCCGTTAACCTGCTGTATCCCGGGTGCATCTCTCCTACTCATTTTTCATCCGTTAAAAGAAAGGCTATAATTTTTTACAGTACCAAAAGTATATATTTATGTATACATTTTTTTCCACTGAAAATGTGCATATCGAATGTATAACTATACGTTCCGTTCGATATTCAAGCAATTTCTATATGAAGTAGAGATTCGAGCTATTTTTCATTAGTTAAAAAAGCTACAGTTTTTCATTGTACCATATATATATAGAGTCCCGATCTAGTCCGGGAGTCCCGGATCCGGGACTCCACCTTCCCGATATTTTTTTGATGATCCGAGCCGTCCAATGTGTTCAAAAGGTGTTTTCAAGGGTCCACGCGAGAAATCTTCAAAAAAAAATACCGGGAAGGGCTTGATCCAAGCAGTTTTCGCAAAAACTTTATATTTACAGTTTTTGCGAAAAACTACTTGGATCAAGCCCTTCCCGGTATTTTTTTTTGAAGATTTCTCGCGGGGACCTTGGAAAACACCTTTTGAACACATTGGACGGCTCGGATTTCCCAAAAACAATGTTTAAAAGCATCAAAACACCGAAAAAGGCTCCAGTCCGGGAAATCCGGGATCCCGGACTGGATCACCGGTGTATATATATATATATATATATATATATATATATATTATATATATATATATATTATATATATATATATATAGGATCCCGTTCTACTAAGAACTCCTTCAAACTCGTAATTTGTGGACTTCATGGATCGGGGTCAAATATCGATGATCCAAACCGCTCAATGTGTTTAAAACATGATTTTAAGGGTCACTAGGAGGATTTGTCCAAAAAATTACTCGGAAGGGCTTCATTCAAGCATTTTCGATAAATTATATATGTATGGTTATTATGAAAAACTGTTCGGATGAAGCCCTTTTGGTTTTTTTTTTTTTTGTAATTCATCTAATTGGCCATGGAAAACATGTTTTAAACACATTGAGCGGTTCGGATCGTCAAAATTTGGTTCGGAAAATCAAAAAGGGGGTAGTCCTCACGAAAAAAATCTTTAAGGGAATCCTCAATAGAACATCTTCCTATATATATTCATTCGATTTTTTCATTGAAAAAGTGTATACCGAAGGTATAACTATTTGTTCTGCTCAATATCGGTCGCATTGTTTCACATTTGTGTAGAAATATGAGGCATAATGGCTTTGGTTTGGGTAGTCGTTTCCTTGAAGAGTTGACATGCTTCTCTTGTCCCTGTATTCATGTCACTTATGTTGGGTAAAGGTAACATGTCAAAAACATGGCAATGGTACGTTCCTTTTATTTTGTTATTTATTTTTAAGGAGAGAAACAGGCCAAATTTTAACATTTTAAGCCTCTCTTTTAAATTTGAATAGGAGTATAGCAAATGGTAAGAACTACACACTAGAGTACTAGTTTTGATTGTTTGCAAATAAAAAATTTACAAAAGAAACAAGTACAACTAAACATATTACAATAACTTAAATTTGTTTTCTGTGTGTCTATGTTTAGAGTCGACAACATAGTATGATGAGTGGGGTCAGCTGACCCCACGGTCAAAGATAAATTTGTTTTCTGTGTCTACATAAAGCGTATTGTATACAAGGTCAAACAAAAAGACAAAGCAATAGAAAAGAGAACAAATTCATGATCCAAACACAATCGGTATATATATGGGTCTCAACTACGAGAAAAACTTGCATGCCGAACACATACTGCCACGTAATACCTATCGGCGCATCCAATCCGTCCAAACTTATTTTGGACAACCTAGATTGAAGGGTGCCATTTTTGTAAATTTTAAGTGTAAATTTATCTCAACAAATCTAGGCCATCCAAAAAACATGTTTGGACGACTTAAATGCGCAGATGGGTACCAAGTAGCGGTACCCTATCCGCGTGAAAGTTTTTCTCCTTAACTACTGTTTCCCCAAAAAATGCCGATGGGGATTCTATGAAAAACAATGTAGGGTACAATCACTCCCCTGGATAGGGAATGGTGAATGTGTAATAATTCGAAATTTTTAATAAAATTTAGGATTATTTAATTTCATTTTAATTACTTTAATTTCGTTATTTAATTTCTAATTACGCTTAGGACCCTTATTTTGCGATTACTACGGTTTATACCCTAATACTTCCAAATTGCTACAAATTCGACTCTAAGGCACGTTTACATTCTAATCACGAGCATTACATTTTTATAAATTCATTTCATACGTAATTATACACTTTCATACACATACACAAGTAATACTAGTATCCATACACACACTTAGGTATATATACACATTCAACAACTTCATCTCTCTTCTCCCCACTCTCCACTCCTCCACCCACTATAACCAACCCCACACTCCTCCCTCTCTCCTACAAAATCAAACCTTCCCCCACCCTCTCTCTGCCTCTAACAACCCCAATCACCCTTCTTGTCACCCCCTTACATCCCCACATGGGTTTAACCACTCCCTTACACCACCCCAACCCAAACACTCCACCCTCACCCTTCATAAACCCCTCTATTCGTCCCTCACACTCCCACACATCACCATTACATAGAAAAACAACAAGGAAAGATAGAGAAAGCTCTAAGTTGGGTTATGGAATTCTAGAGAGAGAAAGTGAAGCCAAAACTTGGGTTTCCACCTCCAAACCCAACGACATTCAATCTTCTTCCACAAGTTCATCCATTGCACTCCTAAGCATCCACATTTCACCATCCAAGCAAGCCAAGTCGGCCCAAGAAGCTCCCTTCGCCGGTTTTTTGCCAAAACTCATTTTTCGCCAAATTTTCACAAAACAAGGTAGAGACTCTTACCCAATCATTCCTAAGAATTTTTATGTGTTAGAATAGCCTAGGGGTAGTTTAAAGTCAAAGGGTTAAGGCCCAAGGTGAAGGGTTTCACGAAACCCGAACAAAACACAAGTTGTTCTGTCTTTTTCTGATGCGATAGTTTGGACTACCGGTATAGAATGTTCCCTCCAATTTTGGTTTAAAATTTTTAATTACAATTTAGCCCCTTGTGTTCCTAGTTTCGATGATTTTGATATAAACCATGTTTTACATGCATATTAAGCCCTAGATTCATTTTGGTTCATGTATTTAACTTCTCAATCATTATTAGAACTTATTCAAGTGTTTATGTGAGATTTAATGTATTCATGTTACGTTTAACCTTGTTCTCGTTCTTGGTATTAAACTTAGGGGTTAAAAGTGTAGTTTTAAAAAGTATGTGACTTAATCTACAAAAATATTTATGTTCCTACTTTTTATCAATTAAATGTCATCCGTGGAAGTTTATGAGTGTATCAAAATTTCTAAAATACCATTCGTAGTGTAAAATGACCATTTTGCCCTTTATTACTTTTATCACTCTTATAAAAGTTTTGGGCTTACTAAAATTCGAGGAATTTCTTTTTGAGTCAAGTTATGACATAACTAGCTAAACTAAAGTATTTTACTTGTTTACCCTTCGTGGTGGAAAAATTATAATTTTGCCCTTGTATAAAGTTTTATTTACAAAAGGCTCCAAAAGTTAGTAAGATTTCGCCAAAGACCCTAGAACTGTGAAGTTACTTTGATTACCCTTATACTTACTTAAAATGACGTTGGTGACCTTTAATTTCTTTAAATTACATTTTGACCCCAATAGTATAGTAAATTATGTTTTGGCCCCTATAGTTGAATTTATTACATTTAGACTCATGGTTTTCGATTACTAGAATTTTATGAACTTGTGAATCGCGTTATTTGATTTTGTGACCCTTAGAATATTGTTATCGCTTTGCTTCTACTTTTAAGCGCACTTTTCATAAATGTGTTGAATGTTAGAATGGACACCCAGGTTCCTGGATTGGGTGATAGTACGCGGATATCACATAGATGATGAGGTTAATGGAAAAGTGAATTGGAATTGATTGATGGGGAGTTACCCCAAGATTGTTGTTGAATGGCAGTTCCGCCAAGTGATTTGTTTTGGAGGATTGTTTGGCAGTCTGCTATGATTTCGAAACCCTAGGGTATGACACTCTGTGATTTGCTTCATTTGAATTCTGAGGCATTATAAGGGTGGAAGTATTATAGACCAGTTTCGGCTATATGCCTACAGGACTTGGCAATTGCCATACGTAGCCCAATGGTACAGTTTCGTCCTTGGGAAATTCATCCTTGCGAGGCGGCAGATGGCTGGATTAAGTACATAACTTATACCTTTCGTCGGGGCCCCCGAGTGAAGGGTAAGCAAGGGGGAGTAAATCATAGTTTGGTCATATTTCTTAGTGGTTAACCGGGAGAAAAGTTCTCTAGGTGAGAACTTACATGAATATGTAAGTTAATGGCTAGTAATGAAATCAATTATGTGTTTATTTTCTGCTTTACGATTCATTTCCTGCTTATTCCTTTAATTACTGATTTTCAATTATATATGTTGTACTTGTATGTTTAGCAAGGGTTGGGAGGGTTAGAGTAGCTATTGAGTGATTTATCACTCACGGTGTTACACTTCGTGTGACCCTAGTATAATACTATGATGTTGTTTTGTGACTCGAACGTATTATGTCAGACTGTGATTAGGGGGTGTTCCAATAAGTAGTTTTTTAGTTTTTTGGTTTTTTGTGATCTTTAGTTTTAAAAAAAAACTCACTTGTTCCACTAACAAGTTTTTGGTTTTTTGGTTTTTTTAGTTGTGTTATGAAATTACAAATCTACCCTTCTACCCAAACAACTATTGCTTTCTTTTTTTTTTTGAAGGGAGGATAAATTCGTAATTTTACATTATTAAAGTACATGTACTTGATTGTGCAATGATTTGGTTTTTTCTAAGTTAGTGGAATGAAGTGGTTTTTTTGTTGGTTTTTTATGGGCTTTTGTTTAGTGGAATGAAATAGTTTTTCATTTAAACTAAAACTAGTTTTTTTTTATTGGAACACCCCTTAAGTAGGTACTGTTGGTGTCAAAGGAAACGGTTACTTCGGAGCCGAGGGTTTTCCGGCAGACCAAGCTCAGGAGGAGTCGTGGAATTCAGAGTTGAACCTTAATCTGTAGAACCCACCCCTTTATTTTTAATGTCAGATATGTAATATTAATTTCTCAAACCATACTAAGTATTTTGTAATGGGTTGCACTTCACATTTTCCAACGTGTACTTTGATGGAAACTCTTTTATTTAAATTAAACCTAATTAGTTGTCTTAATTAATGCTTTCGAAAATCGAGGCGTTACAGAATGTATGGATGTAGGGCATGCTAAGACCATAATGTGGACTAACCGTGAATAAGGCTACAGAGCCTAATTCTGACTTGTCAACAAACGATTGCGTTACAACCCTTTGCACGTTAAGGACTTCAAATTTAGTGAATGATCGCATGAAGACAAGAAACAAACGAAACATCACTTGTACTATCGAAAATAAAGTGACAACATAAGGGTAAAAGCTTGCTAATATCGAAATTAGAAGCTTTCCACGTGTGAAAAGTATGAGCCGGTGCTCAAACCGTGTAACGCCATAAAGATGGAAAGTACTCATGATTCTCCATTATCATCATCACAATATCGGAGTTGCAGAATTTGGAAAAGAAAAATAAAGGTATAAAAGCTTGCTAATGTTGTAATTAGAAGCTTGGAATATAGATAAAGTTAAAAAAAAACTGTAAAAAATGAAAAGATGTTGAGTCTTGAGGCATGGAACCATTGACCTGCCACGTTTTCCCCTTTTAATAGCAGTGGATACCCTGAAAAACATCATAGTAGGAACCTGAAAGTGTGCCTAGTGGGTCATATTTTGAATTCTTCTAAAACTGCCCCCCACTATTAAAAAAAGCTCAAAATATGCCCAACCATTGATATTTGTAGCAAAGACCCTGATTGTTACCACGTGTCCCCTTGAAAACGGCAAAAAATGGGCATAATTCCTATTTTCCAGGACCTAATTGTACTTCCCCCTGTGTATAAACCATTTTGGCTATATTGACGGCTCACTTAACTTCCATGTAGCAAAACTACCCTTGTAGCCGTTGTAAATATCAGATAATGGAGGAAATACCCTCCAGAATACCCTTAAAAACTGCCAGCTTTCCTCTGAATTAGGCCCTGAGAATTCAACACCTGTCCCACATCTCCAAACCACTTCCTTTTTACTTCTGGGAACTCGTATTCATTGTAGATGTTAATTGCAAATTGAAGTCCCCTGATGGTTGTCATGTGGCCTTTGAATTGATCAAAAGCTTAAATGCTTCCTACTTTTCAGAGCATATTCCCTGATTTTGCTCACATTTTTGACCATCTTCGACTTTAACTTGCTTGATTGAGTACCACGTGGCATTCATGACCAAATCCACGTATATTTACCTTCATAATGCATAAAATCCAAGAAAATACCAAGAATATTCCTTGAATATACTTTGAGGATTTGTCAACATGTACAACCATACCCTGAAAAATCTTAACTACCCTAAAATATAGGAGTTGGTTGCTCAATAATAGGGTAGAGTAAATCTGGTGTTCCCCTGTCATGTTGAAATTGGTCTCTCCACCATTGATTTCTTAGCACTTCGAGTTAATCAACTTTAACTTTTCCGTTGACAAACAATGCAGGCCCTTTGGATTTTGACTTTTTGCTGACCATGAACCATGCCCACTTGTCATTTTGCATAATTTTTGGTTTTTTGCCAAAAATTAGTGCAAACAACTACCTAGGTTGAGTTTCCACTAAAAATGCCATATTTCCACTGTAGTTAAAAATGAGCTTTCTTTCTGCTATGATATTTTTGTGATCTAATATTAACATAATGACTTGTGAAAAAAAAATACCGAAAATATTACAGAAACTCAGCCAACCTTCTTCTAAATATAGATAGATTCTCCCTCCTAAATCAAAACTTTCTTTGGCATTTATGGAGATATCATATTTGGAAATCTCATGTAGATTCTTCTTCTAAATCAAAACTTTCTTTGGCATTTATAGAGATACCATATTAATTTAGTTTCCTTTTCCTTTTCTATGCTCGCAAATCTTCTTCATCAATTGTTTGAGCAATAACTCAACAATGTCTTTTTTAATCTTTTTTTTCTTTAAAAAGAAGAAGAAGAAGAAGAAGAAGAAGAAGAAGTAGTTAAAGGACGAAATAAAGTTCGGAATTGATAGTTTCACATATTTTATATATTCTTGGATTCCTCTTCTCGAGATGAATAATTAGCTATAGAAAATATAACAATAAACTTTAAAAAATTGTCTTAATTTAAACATAATTATTTTTTATCCAATCTCACCCCATACACCTTGTTATGTTGTTATTGTTTCAGACATGCCCAATGTGTTGTACAAAGTTTTTGTAGAAGTATCAAGGTAGTTAATTCGCCACTGTTATTTCTGCCTGTTTTCTATGCAATTCTAAAAAGATTTTTGTACGGGTGAAAAGAACCTCCCTTGGGAAGTGAAATAGAACTTCAAATCATAAGCTTCCAGGAAGTAGAAGGAGCCCGAAGCACCGTGTGCTTGTTAATTTATCTAAAAATAAAGGGGGAGACAATATTTAGCTAGACACTGAAGTAAATCCGTAGGTTTTTTAACTGGATGGAAGAAAGTAGTAGAATAATAAGGTGAATAGTAAAATTTGTATTCATGATATTGTCAAAATCTGGACGGTTATAAGAATATTTTGAAAGAAAATCACTCCAAATAAGTCCAAAGACAGGTATTATTTTCTGCCATAGATTCTCTAACGATCAAGTTAGTCGGAGGAAATGACAATAAATGCTAACAATGAAACAAATATTGCAGCGTGCATGCCTCATAAAAATTGTGTGGCATGTTATTTATGTGTGTATATATAGTTTATGCCAAAGAGATAGAAGTTCGAGTTCGAGATTTGGACTTCTAAAGAGATTTGCTATGGTATTTTATGATATGTATCACGCCGAATCCTATCAATTGTGGAATCTCAAATATCTAATGTAATCATTGTTTTTAAATCAGGACAAATATTTATATCGTTTTTTTTTCATTGTATAAATCGTATTGGGATACTTATCGCGTATCTTAACATAAGTTTTTTTTTTTTTGTCATTCATCATTCCTAATCTATTACATGGCGGAGAGGAGAAACGAGACTCAATCCCGGAATGCAGTGTGAGACATTTAAGAGGCAAAAACTCTATGTTTGTTAGAAGAATAGGAGTTTCTAAAGTTTAGGTAGACAAGATTTTGGAATAGGGAGAAATACTTAAAGACACATTAGTGGGGAAGGAGAGTATTTGTATTACACTTAAACTCAAACTTTTTTTGTTTGTTACAAAATTGATAAAACTCATCCTTATTTATACTACTCTATGGAACACTCTAGTCCAAAGATATTAATTTTCATCCAAGGTAAACTTTTATGTTGATTCTAGAACTACACATGTGACTAATTCTTACAAAGAAATTTAGCTATGTTACAAGGATATTCTAGAGCTTTTAGAAGCTAGATATTTTAGAGCTTCTATAAACTACTAAATATTTATATCTCATCTAATAACATTTTCATCTTTGGGCTTTGTTAATTGGGCATGTTTGAACTTTATTTTCTTGCGCTAAATACTAAATCTAGTTTATGCTTCAACAATGTTAACTATAATCTTATTTATTATTGCAGGATGACTTTTTGCGAGGAACACTCTCATTGCGACAAGTGGCACGAACTCATTGGTTTGTTGTGTAGCATTTTAAGTGAAACAAGTTACCTTATCATAACTCTAATTCAAATTTGAAACCCATAAATCTTGATTTTATTTGTCTAGCGTTTTTATTTCCATAAGAAAACAAAGTATCTTTGCCTACGCCCCTTGATATGTGAGGGCATATAGGGCTTCCTATTTTTCGAATAATAATGACATCAACTTGTTGGCTAATTATCCATGGTTTATGGGATCATGCGCATACAATCTCGAAAACAAATGGTAAACTCTTTTTCCCTCACACTGTTCTCATTTTCAATTTATAAACCCTAAACATTCCATAAAATCTTTTTACTGTTGGTTTCGCAGAAGGTAGTATCGGTCAATTCCGCTCTCGTCTTTGTGACCACTTTTGTATGAAGGATAGTAGTTTTTTTTTTTATTGAAAAAAAGAGAATATTTTCTTCACGCTTTTTTGTATATTTTTTAAATTTTACTTCTAAGTTGTACCTAATATTTTGTTTTTTCAGGCATCATATTGGTTTTGTATCACAACTATTTTTTATTTGTGTATAGTAATCATTTTCACTTTTTCTTTTCCTCACAAAGATTAGTTTGAGCATTCTAATTCAACAAGTTTTGTAAATTACGAGAGATTCAAAATGATATTTCACTTGGTTATTTGCATTAGAGCTAAGATTTTTCCCTTACTTGTGATAAATAGTGTTTTTCTTTCTCGACTGTAGTTGCAATAGTTAACGTGACTATTTCAGTTTGATTAATAATGAGTTTTAGCTTTTCATATCATATGCTTCCTTGCAAACTTTCATCTTCGAAATAAAATTATTTGACTGGGTAATTCTTTACGATATTTATTTTAGGTGAACAACCTAAGAGAAGCTAACTTATGATATTTAATTGATTTATCATTGAGAAAACTCCAACTGTAATCTATAACAAATTATTGAGTTGTTTAATTTTCTACTTTAATTAATATATTTAAAATTTTGAAATAGTTTAATTTTGTACTTTTGGAAACTTTTACAATGGAAGGGATAGAAAATACCATAGTCCCACATTTGAATTTGAATTACCTCATTCTTAACATGGAAATGAAAGTTCTCATGAGAATGATCCAAATTTAAATAAAGAGCTTATTTACAGAAAGGATTCCTAATTACGACAAGAGAATGTCATTAAGAATTGGAAATTTCCCAGTATAAATAAATTATACAATCAATTAGAAGACCCTATTACCTTAATTAATTGAGACAAACAATTAGGATTCCAAAATCTACTCAATTCTCCGTATACTTTCCATAATTACTTTATGTTAATGCTTTTTTCTTCTTGAAATATTCACTTGAGTGATTAGTTCACAACACATCCCTGATCCGATCCTTACCATTTTTCATCCCTTTTAAATTCCTCATACATTTTTATTTCGTAACGAATGACTTCTTTTTAAAGCAGACATGTACTTTTGGTCATGATTTTATAGCTTTAACTCCTGGATACTTAATAAAACTTACAAGCGTTAGTCGCGAGTGAATAAAAAAATCAATGATCGTAGTTTGACGTAAGATGTTTTGTATACCTTTGGCTTTTCAATCACTTTCCTACTCAAACGGTTGGTTAATTTATTTTTCTGCTATGCCATACATACTTATTGATTTGAATTGGTTTGTGTGTGACAATTTTTTTCCTCTGTAATTTCTTATGTGTATATGTTTAGCAAAGGTAGGAGCTCTATATCAAACTCCAACCCGTAGCAACTTGGTTACTTTCCTTAAGGAATTTCAAATTCTCACAAATATATCACATATCCTTTGATTTATTGCAATGCTGGAGTTCGTAATAAAGATTAGATCCCTATGAAACTATACGTACATTGATAAGAGTAATAATATGGCAGGGCTTTGAAGTAAACAAACTTAGTACAATAATATCTCCAATATTCATGTAATCTACCTTTCAATGAATATTTTGAATATATCCAACTTGACTAAATATCAATTTAACATCTAGACAACATTTATTATTTATAGAGATTTTATATTAAAAAATTAATCATATAATTGCGTACAACCGTGCACAGCACGGGTTCATGCTAGTTAATATACAATTAAAAAGTGGTTATACCTAATAGCACCATGTTTACATTGATTTTTTTTAAGATGTGAAATTTCAAGTGGTGTCTACCCCATTAAGACTTTCAGCCGCCTTAATTATGAAAAGAAAAGAAGAGTCATTACATATGATTCAAGCAAAACACAATCGACATATGGTTCATTCTTTTATTCAAGCCCAACATTAAGGTTGAATTTCTATAAAATGGTTTGAATGTCACCATAATTATATCAAACGGCTTATAGATTAATCCGTTTGGATTTTCACTCCTTAAAATATATAAGATCCG
This sequence comes from Vaccinium macrocarpon, assembly GCA_022606695.1. Taxonomy (NCBI): domain Eukaryota; kingdom Viridiplantae; phylum Streptophyta; class Magnoliopsida; order Ericales; family Ericaceae; genus Vaccinium; species Vaccinium macrocarpon. Next base: position 6,443,622 of record CM040173.1, on the reverse strand, counting down.
AACTTTTTCCAATAAGTAATCGTAGAATACTTACCGAATAAGGATATGTGTACATATGGTAGGATACATAATACTATTATAGGATTTCTATAAAAAAAAAAAGAAGGATACATAATGCAATATGTATTGTTTTCAGAAGGAGACTATACAACTCATAGGTTACGTATCATGTATCATAGGTTTTTAACAACTATGGCCACAATATAGATTCGTAGAATTCTATAAAGGTTCGCACTTATCACTATACAAATTGGTAAAACAAAAGAAGTTGTTTCGACTAAAATAAAGAGAAACAAAATTTAGTTCTGAAACACAAAGGAAAAAGTACTCCTTTGTTTCTAAAATATTGGTTCGTGTCCAAAAGGACATGCGAATTATTATTATTATTTTTCATCAAAAATAAGGTATTAGTAATATTTAATTTCTTCTGCATAAATTTAAAATTTTATTAATAAACAAAATTTAGTCAAGCGGTTCTCATGGGATTTAGCGTATTGCCTAATTAACTAGGAGTTTAATTAGCTGAATCATCATAGGATTTCCTTCCTTAATTGTGTCGAACAAATATGAATATTAAATGACGAATTTTAAGCATGCTCCAATTAAAAGACGAATTCTAAGCACCCGAAAGGAGTAATTCTTTTCGGCTTGTTACTCTAACCTCCCAAACTCATATATAAATAGATGCACTGACCAAGTTTTCAGAATCAAATTGATTCTGTAACGTTCTCTCTCTCTCTCTCTCTCTCTCTCTCTCTTCTTCTTCTTGCTATTCAACAAGAGTGATCGAAAGACGACCAGGCATAGCAACCCTCGGCTAACTTGACCACAAAGAGGCTTCTTCTTTCCTGCTAAAGGCTAGTCCCCTCTTCATTCCCATCTCTTTTTATCGGTTATTGTTGTTAGTATATGAGCCTGAGCTGCCTCTTCACTCATTGTCAATTGGTGGCTACAAGTGAGTGGCGCGTTAAGAACGTAAAGAATCCAGTAATTATTAATCAGAGACTTTAGCTTATTACTTACTGTTTCAATTGGCAGGTCTACAATATGGGTGAACCTCTTAATTTACCAGTTGGGTATAAATTTTGCCCTCCAGAGGATGTGTCTGTGATTTATTTGAAGATGAAGATACTAAATAAAGAGCTACCTGCAGACGTTATTCCTACAGTGGATATTTATTCTTGTCCCGACCCAAGTCAAATTCCATTTTGTAAGTTTTGTTTTGTGTTTTTTAAGGGAGACAACTTCAATACTCGCAGTTGATGTTTGTTGTTTAGGTTCCCGTCTGTTTCGACGCAAAATATTTTCTCACAAGTTTATAATGTTTGAATTACTGAATAATGATGATGATGTGCAGGGGAATTTACACACGGGCCGGAGAACGAATGGTATTTTTTCACCAACAGACGGGACGAAAATCGGATACAAACGACTAACGGGCATTGGGAAGAAATCGAAGATGGGGACGTGTACAACGACGACGGTGAAATCATTGGCTTCACGAAAATACTTGAGTTCTCTTACCCGGAAGATACAGAGGAGGAGAAGAAGTGGTACATACATGAATATAGAGCAAATCCTGCTAGTTTTACAGCTGCTGAACTAGCTGATGACAATGTTAAAGAGAAGGTGATCTTCATTCATTCATTGATATTTAGTTTGCTCAAAGATTTCCAATAAAATTCAAGTTATGTCCATGAAATAATTTCTAGTAATTGGGTATCCCTACTGGCTTACGCGTACGTTGATTACTCATATTTACTTGTAAAAAAATAGCTTGCCAAACTCTTTTTCTCGTCGATAGCTCTATTCCATTGCAGTTTCAATAAACTTAATCTTTCCCTGGATTTGGGTATTCATGGTATTTTCGAATCCTGCTCAATTCAGAATTCAATTTTCTAACTCTTTAAGAATAAGGGTTTTTTTTTTTTTTAAACACACTTTAATTTGTAAGACAATAAAAAAAACCAAAATCAAGAATCAACCGAACTTAATTTGTAAATTGAGAATAAAATTTGGTTTTCTTCCAAATTTAACATGAATTAAGTTTTGCAGTTTCCTAACAATGTATTGATTTTGGCTTATTTCAGATATCAAATTTTGTACTCTGTAAGGTTGTTTGCGAAGAAGAAATTCCTCCCAGCAAGCCACCATCTAGCAGCTCGGACGACGACGACGACGACGACGACGAAGTAGTTGATGCAGCGAATCCATTATCCTAATACGGCCTAGTTATAGTCGAGATACTCCCATATAAGTGGGAGGATCAATTCTTTGATACATTAGAAATTTTTTAGAGTAGAATGTATAAAATTTTACTTTCTGGCCATTTCTGTAGTTCCTTTCCCTTTATGTTATACAGGGTAGGCATTCCCTTGATGCCTTTTAGATAAATTTTGTAACCTATAAATAAAATAAATAAGATGGAGGTGGATTTTTTAAATAGCTCTTATGTTTTCACTGCAAACTCACTTTTTTTTTTTTTTTAATTATCATGTAGAGAGGGAGAAAATATCAAAGTTTTGAAGTTTATATTGCATCTGTGTGTTAGAACTGAGCTGGGTCAGGAACCAAGTCGGATCGCCCATGAGTGACATTACCCGATGACCCATTATCTTATTGTGGAGATAGAGATCGAAGAGTTTCACTAATCGTAATCTCTTAGGTTTATTAGACTACTAAAGCATCTAGAAGTCTAGGATGCATCCTCTATATAGTTTCCAACAGGAAATTGAATTCTTTGAAAATTCTATCTTCCTTGATTTCGCATTCTACGAGTGATTCGTAGCTTTTGTACCGTGGATTTTGTGGGTGGTACTCGCATTGTAGTATCGCTAGAGAAATTGGTAAAACAAAAGAAGTTGTTTAGACTAAAATAACGAGAAATTTAGCTATGAAACACGAAGGAAAAAGTACTCCCTCCATTCCAAAATATTGGTTTGTGTCCAAAAAGACATGAGGATTTTTATTAAAAAAAGTATTATTAATTTTAATCTTTCGGCATAAATTTAAAATTTTAATTGAGTGTAATTTTAGACAAGATAGGATCATATAATAAAAAAAAATTTAGTCGAGTTTTTTTTTATCTGAAAAGAAAAATGAAACGCAAAAAGGGAATTAACTGAAAAAGGTAAAAAGTACAGTGGTGTGTAGAAATTACAACCTACGAGTTTAATTAGCTGAATCGTCATAGGATTTCCTTCCTTAATTGGATCGAAAAAAAATTTATCATCATTTTGGTAGCTAGATAAAATATTGATTCTCCAATTAATTGCCAAATTCTAATAACCCAAAAGGGTTCTAATTTTTGTGGGCTTTGTTACTCTTAAGCCCCCCCAAACTCAAATATAAATAGATTTTTTTTTTTTTTTGATCTCCAAATATAAATAGATGCACTGACCAAGTTTTCATAAATGGATGTTGTGGGTGGTACTCGCATTGTAGTATCACTAGACAAATTGGTAAAATAAAAGAAGTTGTTTAGACTAAAATAACGAGAAACAATATTTAGTTATGAAACATGAAGGAAAAAGTACTCCCTCCATTACCGATAAAAAAAAAAAAAAGAAAGTACTCCCTCCATTCCAAAGTATTGGTTTGTGTCCAAAAAGACATGCGAATTTTTACTTTAAAAAATAAAGTATTATTAATTTTAATTTTTCTACATAAATTTAAAATTTTAATTGAGTGCAATTTTAGACAAGATAGGATCATAAAATAAATTAAAAAACAGAAACAAATTCAAATTTAGTCGAGTTTTTTTGTCTGAAAAGAAAAATGAAACGCAAAAAGGGAATTAGCTGAAAAAGGTAAAAAGTACAGTGGTGTGTAGTAATTACAACCTACGAGTTCAATTAGCTGAATCGTCATAGGATTTCCTTCCTTAATTGGGTCGAATTTTTTTTTTTTTTATCATCATTTTGGTAGCTAGATAAAATATTGATTCTCCAATTAATTGCCAAATTCTAATAAACCAAAAGGGTTCTAATTTTTGTGGGCTTTGTAACTCTTAAGCCCCCAAACACAAATATAAATAGATGCACTGACCAAATTTTCATAATCAAATTAATTCTGTCAAGTTCTCTCCTCTTCTTCTTTTTTTTTTTTTCCCTCCTTCACACCAAAGGCTAGTCCCCTCTTTATCCCCGGCTCTTTTTATCGGTTATAACTTGTTCCATATTGTTAATGACAACTTCCAAAACTAGTATACGAATTTGAGCGACATTTCCACTAATTTTCAATTGGTCGGCTACACGTGGGTGTGCGTGAAGAATATAAACAATCTAGTATTATTTATCAGACTTTAGCTTATTGCCTGCCGTTTGAATTGGCAGGTCTACAACATGGGAGAACCTGCTAATTGACCAATTGGGTTTAAAATTTTCGCTCGAGAGGAAGGGTCTCTGGGGTATTTGAAGATGAAGATATTAAAGAAAGAGCTACCTGCAATATTATTCCCACAATGGATATTTATTCATGTCCAGACCCAAGTCAAATTCCTTTTTGTGAGTTCTGTTTGGACGCAAAATATTTTCTGGTAAGTTTGTTGTGTTTGATTATTGAATGATGATGTGCAAGGGAATTTAAACACAGGCCAGATAACGAATGGTATTTTTTCGCCAACAAATGGGACAAAAATCGAATACAAACGACTAACAGGCGAAGAGAAGAAATCGAAGATAGGGAAGTATATGACAACGACAATGAATTCGTTGGATTCATGAATATTGAGCCAATCCAGCTAGTTTTACAGCTGCTGAACTTGCTGATGGCAATGTTGAAGAGAAGGCGATCTTCATTAATTGATCGATATTTTAGTCTGCTCAAAGATTTTCAATGCAACCCAAGATTTTTTTTTTTTGCTTTAAGAATTTTTCCTTGATAGTGAAGTTTTTGGGTCTGGTATATTTGTGTCCATGAATTAATTGCTAGAAATTGGGTATCCCAGCTAGCTAACGTTCACAACGACTACTCTTATGTATCTTTAAAAAAATAGCTTGCGAAACTCTTTTTCTCCTTGATAGCTCTATTCCGTTGCAGTTTTGATAAACTTGATCTTCCCCTAGATTTGAGTATTCGCGATATCTTCGGATCGCGCTCAATTTAGGATTCTATTTTCTTACACTTTAAGAATAAGTTTTTTTTTTTTCCCTTCACACTGCAATGACAATAAAAAAGCCGAAATCAAGATAAAATTTGGTTGTGTCTGAAGCCCACCAGCTCGGCGGAAACAAGATGTCCTAAACCCACCGGCTCGGCGGGTACCTCTGCGATGAGATCATAACCAGTTACTTTCCCTTCAAGGAGCCCGACGGCTGAGAGAAATACTTCGGATAGAGCCTCCATTTCCGTCCAAGCAAATAACATGGTCATCCTTTTGCACCAGTTGCTTCGGCTAAGCTTGACAATCGGCTGGTGCCCTAGCCGAAGCGTGCACCTCCAACGAGGCATTGTGCAGCCCTTGGCACTCGGTGCTCGGCTAAAGTCTGAGTTGTGTCCCATGACCCTTGGCTACTCTGGTTCATCTCGTCCATTGAACAATCAGGAGGGGGGCTGAAGGTTGGATCCATTGACCCCTTGTGGCCCTCGGCCTCTACAACCAATTATTGAGTTCTTGAAAATTCTCTCTTCCTAGCCAGATTTCTTTCAACCATTATATAGTGATTCATAACTTTTGTACTGTGGATTTTGTGGGTGGTACTCATATTGTAGTATCACTCCATTGCTAGCTAGGTGATTGTTGCAATTCAAAGATTGATATTTGGAGCTTGTGATTCATCCACAAACAATCTAGTTCGGTTTGTTTTTGTTGCGAGGTAACCAGAACCATTGAATTTTCACAGCCAAAATAGCTCTCAAAAAGGATAAGCCATGTGCACGTGCCATTCCAGAACTCCACAAAAAAAAAAAAAAAAAACCCACAAACGAGAAATGTCCATGTGCCATTCCAGAACAAACTGAGGCTTAAAATAGAATCCCAAATCTACTATTCAAGTTGCTTAACAAACTAAGGACACGAGATATGGACACGACACGACAAGAACACAATGATACACGTTCAATGTATCCGTACCGTATCTTGTCTCCATATCACGTGTTCGTGTCCGTGTCCGTGTCCATATGCGCATTCTATGCAAAGCCACTAATCTAATTCCACCAAGTGAGAAGACAAAACAAGAACAACAAACCAATCTAGTCTGAACAATTACCATTAAATCATGAAAGTTTACAAAATTACAATACACTTGCACTCTCAAGACTAATTAGAACACGATCCACCCTCTCAATCCCTCTCACATTACAACTTCCATATTCTCCCAAGACTAATTATAATACAATTTCAGTGAGCCAATACAAACATTATTGTCCTGCAAAAGAAAAAGAAACCAAAAGGGTAAAAATAAAACTTCTAACATGAACTGATACAATTTTTTGAATTGGAATGCGAAAAGATATGTAGGAACCTCTCCATCTACAAAAGTCCCTAGAAAATCATCTGTGCATCAAGTTGCCTCCTCTATTATTGAAAATGGGAGAAATCAAAGTTATAACGGAATTATGGCATGTTTCCTAAAATAAATGGAATGCTCAAGTCATATTGCTCCAACTACTCATAAATCACTTTTCCCCAGCATTGAGATTCACCGGCCCTTTAGAAAAGCAATCAGACACTTTTTCTCCATGATTCTCAATGGCTATCATCACTAGTTACATTAATTTGCAGATACTAAATAGATATGGCATCGTTACTCCATTGTTTTATTGGCATGAACTTCCTATAGCTTCTGGAAGTTCCACACAAACTGTATAGGATTATGTTTGCCTAGCTATCATGTATGAAGCATGCATGCCAAACATGTAGCCGCACTCTTGGAACCATATGAGAGTTGACAGAGACGTAAAGAAGATACACAAGGAAGGCACTTATTCGCTCACCCATTTGATCAAACACCTTGCCCACAACCAGTTGGTTTCAACTCTCAACAACGAAGCAGTTGAATAAAAGGTAATTGAGCTCATATTCTTCTAATGATTTGCCCAAGACTGTTATGATGACTCTAAAGCAGGGTTCGGCTGTGAGGAGTATGGATTTCCATCCAGTCCAATAAATGCTACTGCTTGGTTAGATCCCATCAATTCTATGCCAGCAAAAACATGTGAACAATTCTATGCCAGCTAAATCAAACTATGATGGCAGATTCTAAATTCGTACACTATAGCTCAAAAGAAGCTTAAGTGACCTCCAAATGAGCGAGTATACACTGATCCATACATGAACCTAGAGATACAATTCGAAACCCTAGCCCTAGATTTGTTCAATTTCTAGCAAAATCGAACCACATGCAGGCCCTAGCTTTATAAATCGAACCCTAACCCTAATTTCTGTACCGAACCACACAGAGAGAGAGAGAGACCAAATCAATTTCGTCTTCTTCGTTCTTCTCCCTTCTTCTTCGCCTTCGTTCGCCTCTCTTCTCTCTCTGATCTGTGAAGCGGATAATGAAGACCCGCGTGTCCATTTAACCCGTATCTTCTGACCCGGGTGTGTTTTAACCCGGTATTAGACCCACGAAAAAATCATGAACGGCGTCGTTTTGGATGTGTTTTTTTTGGGGCGTTTTGGGCCTTCAAAACGGCGTCGTTTCTCCCTTCGCCGCAGCTGCTGTGCGCCCGTCCCCCTTTTCCTTCCATCACCTTGTCGGAAAGAATTTGTCCGCCATTCTGGTACGAGTTTCCTAACTTTCTTGAATCACTAGTTTCCTAACATGCTTCAATCACAGATTCCATCACCTTGTCGGCGTTGTAATTCAGACATATAAATAGATGCACAATCAAGTTTTCAAGAACAAATTCTTTGAATAAACTCATATATTCTTGGTTTCTCTCTCTCTGTGCATATATTCACGTATGTATACATGGTTATGGAGTTCTATTGCCTGGTTATTAACCTGTGAATTCGACTAATTACTTGCTGTTTGCATTGGCAGATTTACGATATGGCAAACCCTAATGTACCAATTGGGTATAAGTTTTCTCCTTCGCCAGAACAATCTCTGGAGTATCTGAAGGGGAAGATACTGAATCAAGAGCTGCCTTCAGATGTTATTCGTACTGTGGATATTTATTCCTGTGGCGACCCACATCAAATTCCTTTCAGTAAGTTACTGTTTTGTGCTTGGCGTTATAGAGCATAATTCTTTTGCTTTGAATGGTTGTTTTACCAATTTCAGTTCATGTTGCGTTTTGAATTGTTGGAATTGCTTAAACTTAATTAGAATAGTATTGCCTGCACTTTATCTTCATACTCGTTTTAGTGAATTTGAAGATTTGGAAGTAAAGAAACTGTTTGGGTATGAGCCTTATTGGTTTGGTAAGTAATTGTTTCTAGCTAACAGTTTCTAATACGTTCAAAGGTGCTTATTGGTGTGAGCCCAAATACCAATGAGAACAAACCCTGACCCATTCAAGAAATTGCAACAACATTCAAGTACTTCGATGTCCCGAACCGAACATTGTGAGCCTTGAATGGTAGTGCATCAACACTGTTAGCAAAGATACGTTGGCGTGGTCCTGACAGAGTAATTGATGGAGTTAGTATTCCATCCAGTGGGAACAAGGGCGGGCTAAGCCACACACATACTTTACTCTCTTCTCTCCACTCTTGACCTGATATATGTACGTATTGTACCTTATTGGGTAGCTGGAGAGGGATTTTAGTAATCCACAGTGGTGAGGAGCCCAAGGTGTGATAGCCCAAGAGATCGTTTGAAGATAGCCCGAGAGATCGTTTGAAGTTTGGAGTATCCTAAAGTTATGTACTGATTATAATTTATACATATTATTGGTTATTTTCTCGTTCATGTCCTCCTGTTCATATCCTTCCAGAGGACATGAACATAATGGAGAGACCTGCATTTTGGAGCCTGCGCATTTCGTTTGATTCTTCACCTGCTGAGAAGCATCAGTTTTAGTGCAGTTACTACACGGCCATCAAACTCATAGGACAGATTGATTTTTAGTACAGGGTCTACACATCTCTCAAACTCCCATGCTAGATTTTCCTAGTTTTGTATTTTTCTTGTATTTCTAATTAACTTTGAGCATTGGTTCAAACTATGGTTTTGGTGGAGTTAGTTCCGATATAAAATTCTATCAACAAGTCCACAATGAACAAATAAACCTCCTCAGGCTCTTATCAAATTTTGCTCGTATTCTTTAATTTTGTGCTTCCGAAGTTGATTATTTAATGATGATGTGCAGGTGAATTTACACATGGGGTGGATAACGAATGGTTTTTTTTCACGAACAAATGGAAGGAAACTCAGATACAAACAACTAATGGGAGTTGGGAAGAAATTGGAGATCAGGACATATCTGACAGTGATGATGAAACCATTGGCTTCATGAGAATACTCGAATTCTCCTATTCAAATCCGGAAGATGCAGAGAAGGAGAAGGAGTGGTACATACATGAATATAGTGTCAACCCTGCTAATTTTACAGCTGATGAACTTGCTGATGACAATGTTAAAGAGAAGGTGATCTTCATTTATTACTAATTTAGACTGTTAAAAAGATTTCCAGTGAAATGCAAGACTTTTTCTTGATAGTGAAGCTTTGGGTCTGGTATTTTTGTGTCCATGATCCTCTTATTTACCTATTTCTAATAAGTGGGTGTCCAGGCCAACTTATCTGCACTCTTACATGCCTATAAAAAAATAGCTTGTCCAACTCTTTTCTCTCCTTGAAAGATTCCACTGCAGTTTTAAGAAGTCATTTCCTGGATTGGGGTCTTTACTGAATATAGAGGTTTTTCTCAATTTTACCTTCTATTTTTTTTGTTAACTTTTTTAAAATACGTTTTTCATATTTTTTGACACGTCACGGTAAGCTTGAACTAAGAGATAGTACAGAAGAGCTTCATTAATAAGACAATAAAAATGCCTTAATCATGAACCAAAGTTGATTTGTGGATTGAGAATAAAATTTGGTTTTGTTTCAGTTGCGAGTGTAGATTACTTTAGACTTGGAAAAATTTACAGTCTTTCTTTCCTCTTTTTCTCCTATTAGTTTGTTCCAATTCAGCATGAAGGTCGGTTAGCAGTTTCCTAACTATATTCAGTGTCTTATTTCAGATATCGAATTTTGTACTCTGTAAGGTTGTTTGCGAAGAAGAATTTCCTCCCTGCAAGCCACCAACTAGTAGCAGCTCCGATGATGTGGCAGATGACGAAGTAGAAGACAATGAAGTAGTTGATGGGGCAAATTCATGATCCTAACACAACCCAGTCATAGTCAAGATGAGCATAAGCTGGCTCGGACAATGGAGTTATCAAAAAAGAAACACAACCTAGTTATCAAGATAATAGAAGAGGGTGGTAGAGTTTAGATAGGTCTTATTTTCTAACTGTAAACAGTAGAGCATCTTTGTGACAGGCATTCTTTTTTTCTTTTTCATTTTTTCATTTATAGTTGTTTCTTTGTTATAGTGTTTCAGCGTCGATAAAGATATAAAATATCAAGGTTTTGAATTTCATAGCATTTTTATTCAGATGGCATCTATTCTTGGTTTGTGCTGCTCTCACATCTTATTTAATGTGTTTGAGCAAGTGCTGGAGACTCTTTTGGTTAATCACATTATTATTCTTTCAAGAGATGCCCTGTAAAAAATAATAGTGAAGAATCACATAACCTCGATTGATTATAAGCTAGTTCACTTCACTTCTTTTAGTTCTGTCTTTCACAAGAACAATTAAGAGTGTGGATACTCCCAAAATAGCAGCTGCATGTTGTACCTTCACAGTTTATTCCTCAAAACGACAACAGCTGAAAGTTAAGGTAGCAGGCATTTTGTTCTGTTCTCTAATGTAGGCAGAGAATATGGGGATTCTCAAGCATATGGCATTTGTATTAGAAGTACGGTTAAAGGGGGACAACAAGAGGACCTCAATCACTCAAGGTGAGTATAGTTCTGTTTGTTTTTCCATTTTACAATGTACCATTGCAGCTCTGTCCTCAGATATTCTTTCTTACAGCTGCAGACCTGTACTCGATACAAACTATAAGTGTATCACACCAACCTATTTTTATGTCTGATACTATACTACCAATGCTTGATTCTTGTACGTCTTGATTTGGGGTTGCCCATGCAATTGTCATGCTTGTAGTTGAATACCCATATGCAGTGCGCCAGTGCTGCTTTGGGGATCATGCTGAAGGGAAGGTATCTCATTCCTTGCATGGATGCATTGTTGTTGGTTATTACAACTGTAGTAATTTGTGAAGCATCTCAGTCCTATGGCTCTAATCACTATTCGATTTCTAGTTAATATTGGGCTACGACAGCCAGGATTAAAAAGCCAAATACTTTCTTGCATGACAAACTAGGATACAATCCTGTCTTGGGTTGGACAAGTCTGATTGAGGGAATAAAGTTCTTGGGGTTGGTTATGCCCAGTCGTTATCTCCAAGGCCCCAGAATTAATTGAGGTACGCGCAAGCTGGCCTGGACATCCGGTTATCAAAACAAACAAACAAAAAAAGTTCTTGGGGCTTGCCATTTTTGGAGAATAAGTGACAATAGGTGGTTGATGTATTTCAGTTCCAAATCTTTGCATCTACAAGGTTATATTGGCAATGCTGAATCAGTGGTAATAGATCATGGGTACGAAAATTATAGTAGTTGAGAAGCTAGGTTTGATGACGACTGTGCTTCCCTAATTTGGGAAATTTGCCTTTGCCACTGCCCAGAGGGCTCCGATAAGTCAAGATGCATTATTGGAAGGGTGATTTGGAAGCGGCTATTGATGATACTTACCTTGGGCGAGATCAAACGCATACTTTAGAAGGGCAAGATCAAACACATCCTTACCTTGGGTGGCTATTGATGATCCTTACCTTGGGTGAGATCAAACACATACTTACTTTAGAAGGGCTGGCACAAGTCATGACTTCGTTCTAGTTAATGACAACATCTGGAAAAAGAAGGAACGGTTTGATCCCCCATGTTGTTGTGTGGCTAGGAACCTGATGGAGTGCTTGTTCCTTTTGGCTGCTGTTTCCTTGGAAGTTAGGCTGTCGAGCAACTGGTGGCCGGAGGTATGCTCTCTTTGGGAAGGGATTGAAGGGGCTTGATCCAAACTGTAGCTGCCTCTGTTGTGCAGAGCCACGGAACGTTTGAAAATTTCAAGGTATCCTTGTGTGGTGATTCCAACTGCTGGGGCCAGAGCTCAATTTTGTAGCGGATGATTGCTAATAATTTCAAGGTTTCCTCCTCCACCATGTAGCTGCTGTTTCCTTGGATTTCAGTTCATTTCACCATTGCTAGGCGGAGCCTTGATCTCTTCGGAAACAGATGGAACAGACTAGATACCAAGCTCTAGCTACCTCTATTGTGCGTGTATTTGGAAGGCTCGGAAGAATAACTTCATGGTTTGTTGAGAGATCCTCAAATGGTGAATCACATTGCGGTGTTCGGATAGCTCTATGGAGGCTAAGATTCCGGTTGAACTGCATGTCGAGTCAAGAGGGGGGAGAAGACAATGTGGAATACTGGGGTGTTTGGGCTAGTTTACGCGAACTTTACGAATCCAGATGGCTTAATCTCATCACTAACTTCCATTATATCTCAACGTTGCTTTAGAGAAAATGAGGTTATTCAAGTTGGATGTAAAAGACATCTATTATTCAAAAGGAATCATTCTTTACTATTAAAAAAAGTTCTAAGTCGAAAACAAATAAATTATCTATCTGAATTATTTAATTCTGGATCTAAGTATTGTGCTAAATATCTAAAAAACTCATTTTTCTTTTAAAAAAACTAAAAGAATTCCGTCTTTTAGAGAGGCACCCTGAATTCCTGATACCCATTCGACCGTGCAAAAATAGGGAGCTTTTAGCAAACAAGAAATTCACCAAACTCTCATTCGCTAAAAACACCAATGTGAATTTAACAACTTGGTTTTAGGCCCAGTTTTTCAAAAGATTTTAGCACCCAGTTGCTAAAATCACCATATTTCAAATCAAAAAATGAAGTGGTTTCGTGTATCGTTTTTCGATTTTTTCGCACCAAATTAAAAAACTCCTCAAGTACTTTAATTTGGTGTGAAAAAAGTTGAAAAACAATACACAAAATCACTTCATTTTTTGATTTGAAATATGGTAATTTTAGCAACTGAGTGCTAAAATCATTTGAAAAACTGGACCTTTTAGTAAAAAGAGTATGTGAGAGAAAATTGACTTTTACCGACTTAGCTTTTAGCTAGTGGAAAATAAATTGGCTTTTTAGCAACCTAGCTTTTAGCAATTTTATAAAAAAATCGGCTTTTAGCAAATGGTGTTACAAACAGAAAACTTGCCCTAAGTCTTCAATTATGAGTTAAGCTTCAAATGAGAAATTACTCTTGGGAGAGTCAAACTAGATTCTTACTTGTAGAAATGGAAAATTGATTTGGTAATGCCATTAAAATCACATTCATAATCTAATTTGGAGGATAGAAACTCTGTGTTTGATTATTTCATTTTCTGTCCAAAGTTGATCATTTTTGTAAAAATTCACATATAACGCATAAAATAAGATAAAGGAGAAATAATGATTAACATTTGAAATTGAATCCCTTCTATAATGTATATAATGTAGTAGGGGGATGTAGCCAAGTGGCTTAAGGCAATGGAATGTTAAGGCTTTGTTTGGCTAAATTGGGGAAAATGGTTTATTGGTTTCTTTGGTTTTGTTCTTATTCAAATTTTTTTTGGTTTTTTGGTTTATTTTTGTCTTTATTCACAAAACTTTAAGTTTGGCTAATAATTTTATACTTTTTAGATTCCTCTCGTCGAGACAAGCCAAGAAACCTCAAAAAATCGACCGAAAACTAACAAATGCAAAAAAAATTTGAATAAGAACAAAACCAAAGAAACCAATAAACCATTTTCCCCAATTTAGCCAAACAAAGCCTAATTCAATTCCCGTCGTTTGACAACAAACCATATAGACTAATGTCATAGCTTACTCCTTTTTCTTGTTTTGTAAAGACGAAGAAAGAAATCCGATTTTAACCCGTATTTACTATGGTGACGAAGATTCAAACGATCACTTATTGATTCCTTTTTCTCTTCTAAGTGCTGGATAACCTCAAGGGGTTGTGGGTTTTTTTTCCATCACTATGTTCGTTACTGGTAATTTAAATTTTTTTTTTTTTGTATAAATATTTGATTTTGTGGTTTGATAGTAATGGAAAATATAGGCCAAATTAGAAAATGTAAAAGCAAAAATGATATTCATAATTTTTACTATATTATTTCCGTATTTTGAACAATTTTTCTCGTTAAGATGAAAAAAAAAAGAAGAAAAAAACTAGCATAATTTTTTTTGGGGGTTAATAATATTTCTAAAAAAGACAATAATAAGTAGTAAGTCCAAATAGTAATTTCAATTTGGTCCAACTTCTGTCAGACATACGTTCATACTTCACAGATACATAGTACAACTTCCCATCTCTCTCCCTCTCTCTCTTTCTCTCCGATCTTGACGACTCAGACCATTTCCCCCCCTCTCTCTCTAAAAATCTCAAACCCCAGCACCATGTCGGAGATGGCACAACCAGATCCGGAGGGCCTCGACGGCGTCCGCATGACCTGGAACGCCTGGCCCCGAACAAAGGTCGAAGCCAGCAAGTGCGTGATCCCACTCGCCGCCTCGATCTCTCCGATCCGCCCCCACCCCGACATCCCCACGCTCCCCTACGCGCCGCTCAGATGCAAGACCTGCTCCGTCGTCCTCAACCCTTTCTCCCGCGTCGACTTCACCGCCCTTCTCTGGATCTGCCCATTCTGCCACCAACGCAACCACTTCCCTCACCACTACTCCTCCATCTCCGCCACCAACGTCCCTGCCGAGCTCTACCCCCAGTACACCACCATCAATTACGCCCTCCCGCCCCACCCCGACCCCGCGATGTCGAATCAGCCCCCCGTTTTCGTGTTTCTGCTCGATACGTGTTTGATCGAGGAGGAATTAGGGTATGCCAAGTCGGCGTTGAGGCAGGCGATAGGGCTTTTGCCTGATAACGCGATGGTGGGGTTCGTGTCGTTTGGGACGCAGGTCCAGGTTTATGAGTTAGGGTTTTCGGATATGTCGAAGGTTTATGTTTTTCGGGGGTCAAAGGAGTTAGGGAAAGATCAGGTTTTGGAGCAATTGGGGCTCAGGAGAACTGGGCCTGGTTCGGGTTTTCAGAAGGGTGGGGGTGGTGGTGGTGGCGGCCCAGTTTCTGGGCTTACGAGGTTTTTGTTGCCAGCTTCGGAGTGTGAATACACCCTTAATTCGGTAAAGATTTGATACCATGATCATATATCTTCTTTTGCCATTTTTAGCACTGTGTGTTGTGATTGGTTTTTTGTCACCGTTTTTGTTACATCTAGTGATTAGTTAAAAGATTAATGAACTGAGAATCAAAACAGTTAATGTGATTTATATGAATCATATCCAACCAGGCATGGAGTGAAATAAAACTAGTGATGTATAGCAGCTATCTGTGGATAAATTGTTTAGATTTTAGATTTTGACTTTTGTGATTTGAGATATTGCATGAGAGTGCACTTTCTCCAATGTACGATTTCTGAAAAGAGAGAAGACATTAATGGAATTTTTGCAACACAATTTAAAATTGGTCAAACATTTTGGGACATGTAAAGTAAAAATGTAGACAAACAGATTGGGATGGGTGGAGTATGTTGTTGGAAAGATTACCTGAACCTAGAACTTATGTAATTAATGTGAATTATACCCTACCAAGCATGTAGTTGGATGAATTGGAGACAAATATCAGTGATATATAGCAGCCATCTGTGGATACATGGTTTAGTTTTGAGATTTTGATTTTTTGTGATTTTAAGGTATTGGATGAGTTGGGCACAGATCAGTGGCCTGTGGCACCAGGTAATCGATCATTGCGGTGCACAGGGGTGGCATTGAGCATTGCAGGTGGTTTGCTTGGGGCTTGTTCAGCTGGAACTCCTGCTAGAATTATAGCTTTGGTGGGTGGTCCATGCACTGAAGGGCCGGGTACGGTAAGTACTCTATTTTTTTTTTGTTTTTGTTTCATGTGTGCAAATAGTTAGGATTTGGATATTGCATATATTTATTTTTCTAAATGGGTTTAGTGTTGTTAGATCTAACTGGTTGATAAAATTTTCAGTTGAGTTGGGGATGTAAGAACTTGGTGTCATCATTGGGTTGTGTTTTCTTCTCTGTAGATTATGAAAAATATTGGTTTTATTGGAGGTGAAAAGTGAACTAAGGTGAAAAGGAGCGATAACTTTGTTTAGTGAGGTGAATGTTAAGGTTATTTGCATGTAAAACTATATATTGTACCACATCGGAAATAGTTATCTCCAGAATTTAAGAAAACATTCCAAATAACATTATGCGACAAGGCGTTAAACATCTTCTACCAGAAAATACAATGGCCGAAAGTTTACTCTTACACTTGTTAATCTCATGTCCTAGAAATCATTTCCAACAGCAATCAAATCAAATTCTCGTCATCGCAAGTTTAATTTTCATCATTGTTTTCTGCAAGTCAAAACGTGCCGGCATTGTTGAACCCTTGTTGTTCTTGATCCTGTTCTAGTTCTTTGGTTACTTTCTCCTGATAGTGATAGTTGGGGATTTGAAGCGAGGAGTATTTTAGTAGCAGGACGGAGTGATTAGTTGTGTCGGAAGAAAATTGAGAAGTTTTTTTAGCTCATGTTTTGAGGTTTCATTGAATGTTCTAAGGTGAAAACAATTCTGTGCTGCTGGCTATAGAAGAAAAATGTGGTCAATGGTTGCAAAAATGTGGTAAAGTATATCGAAGGCGGATTCGTTGTGTCAGCTGCTGTGGATATAGACTATGCTAAGGAAGGGTTTCTGACTCTGTGTAGAGACAGCTTAAGAAGCTGGTTTTCCGCTTGTAAGTTGTGAGGTTGGAAATGGAGGCAGCTGGCAAGGGAAGCTCTGCTTTTATGGTTAGCCTACTTGTGCTTCATTTTAAGTTGCAAGATCCTTTTAAAATGGGTGCGCTCCCAAGACGGGAGCTCGAATCGGCGCTCCAGAGATGGGAGCTCGCTCCTAACTAGGATGGGAGCTTATCGGGCCATTAAAGCAATTATTCTCATACTTTTAAGGATGTGAAAATAAGAATATGAAAATCATGAGTCAAGAAGATTTGCAAATTGAAAATATCTCACTTCCAAAAATTTTACGCTTTAAGATAGGGAAAATTCTCAAAAAGTATCACTTTTCTTTCAATAGTTAAGTATTAAAGATATTTTTTAGGGCTTTTTGTGGGCGGGTCCTATAAACAAGTCTTATAGCTTGTAAGGTCCGGAACGAATAATGCGCATAGTTCACTAGGTCCTGGACATAAGTTTTACACTTTTTTTTCCAAAATTACCTCCATTCTGAAAATTTGTACATTTTGAGTGTTAAAATGTACATTCTAAATTCTAAATATATGGTCTAAATTCTAAAATGTGCGATCTAAATTCTAAAATGTACATTCTAAATTTAGGGTACCCTAAACTATAGGGTACCCTAAATTTTAAATACATAGTCTAAATTCTAAAATGTAAGGTCTAAATTCTAAAATTTACATTCTAAATTCTAAAGTGAACATTCTAAATTTAGGGTACCCTAAATTGTAGGGTACCCTAAATTCTAAATATACCGTCTAAATTCTAAAATGTACGGTCTAAATTCTAAATATACGGTCTAAATTCTAAAATATACGGCCTAAATTTAGGGTACCCTAAACTGTAGGGTACCCTAAATTCTTAATATACAGTCTAAATTCTAAAATGTACAGTCTAAATTCTAAAATGTACATTCTAAATTTAGGGTACCTTAAACTGTAGGGTAGCCTAAACTATAGGGTACCCTAAATTCTAAGTATACAGTCTAAATTCTTAAATGTAAAGTTTAAATTCGAAAATGTACGGTCTAAATTCTAAAATGTACATTCTAAATTTAGGGTACCCTAAACTGTAGGGTGCCATAAATTCTAAAATGTACGGTCTAAATTCTAAAATATACATTCTAAATTTAGGGTACCCTAAACTGTAGGGTACCCTAAATTGTAGGGTGCCCTATGAAAGTGTTTAAAATTCTAGGATACCCTATGAAAGTGCCTAAATGGTTAATAAAAACAAAGAGTAACGACGTCGAGGATGGGCAAAAAAGTAAAATCTCCAATCATATTTGTGCCCCAGGACCTTTCTAGCAATAAATATTAGCCCAGGACCCAGTGTGCCAAAATTCCAAATAATAGGACCTGCCAATAGATTTCTATATTTTGTATACATATTTACATATGATCTATATACACTCCTTTAAGTGCTTCCAACCTTGGGAACTTCTAGGTGTCTCCGCTCCCTCGCACCCACTCCCATCCCCGCATCCGCTCTCACTTCATGCTACTAAGGGACAAATGCTCCCTCACCCTACGGCAATTTTTAGTATATTATGGTTATAAGAGAAAAATAAGATAGTTTGGTTGCCAAAATTGGTGCATTTGACCTTTTAATCTTTGATTCTCCGGTTTATAATCTATTTCATGCACTTAGTGCTTAAAAGCATATTGGTTTCTTTCTTCTCCCTCCCCCCGTTTTTCTGTTTATTTATTTATATCTTTGAATTCTGACTAAACCAAATACTTCGACAGTACATTGGTAGGGGTAGGATTTTTACTAACATGTTTAGTTACCATTTTTGTTAACCTATGGTGGAGTGTGCATAATTTGGTATAGGTGAATTGGGCAGTGCCTTCTTTTCTTGATAGGTTTTGCAATGAATTTAAAGGTTTTGACTAAAGCATGACCTTCCAGAGATTGTACGCTTTTAATTATTTTTTTTATTGTTTTGCAATAGCAATATTCCTTGGAAGCACATACACATCTATCAGCCTCACGTATCCCTGTCGGACATGTGTCGGCTACAGACACGACATGACACTCTCCGGACACTTAACAAATAATATTTTTGTTACATTTGTTTTACAAGGACACTTTGTGGACACTCAGAACAAGTACGTACACTCTTGGGAAATACATTAAGAGGTAAAAATGTAGTGTTTAAAACTTGTTCCACGGTTCAAAATTTTAGTTGATGGTTAGTTCATGAATATTTACTCTGTAACCATTGCTTCTTATCTTCATAATGGTTTTATTTTTTTGTGAGTTTTGTCTTCATTAGATAGAAAGGATGTTTTTATTTTTCATATAAATTAATAAGATACCTCTATAATGCAAGAATATACATTTGATTTGGCATATAACGTGTCCGTTTTAAGTGACATTTCCATGTCCCGTGTCCATATCCCTGCTTCTAAAGTGCAATAATATTGGGAAAGAATGATATGTGTTTGAGGAGATTTATGGACAAATGTTCACCATGTACTTCTTTTAATTTCTCCTTGTTCTTTATTAATAATTTTTTTATTGCTGATGAATAATAATAACTGATCTCTGCATGCTATTTGAAGATTCCTTCAAATGCTTGCTACCACTAGTGCCAGTCAAACTGTCTAAATTTTATGTGCCACGTGGCGTGCTTTGTCGAAAAGTTGGACTTTGGTTACGGACTGGTCTAAATCGACAAGAAGTGTAGATACCTTGTTTCTCATAAGATTTTATGGGAAATCCCATAAAATCAACTGGTTGTTTTTATGGGATTTTCCATTTTAGCACCTTGATTTTATGAGATTTCCCATAGAATCAAGGTGCTAAAATGGGAAATCCCATAAAATCTTATGGGAAACTAGGTAATTGGAACTACTTAAAAGTTGAAGGACAGAAAGAATTAGCTTATACTTCAAGGGTGCAAGGTGTACTTTACCCAGGAGAACGGCCACACAGTTAATTTGGTTAAATTTTTGGAATAACAGAAAATATATAGCCTTTCGATATTATTTTGTGTTGGACAAACTGGCATTAGCTTTTACCTTCTCATTAAGAGTTGATGTCCCCAAGATAACCCAGTGGCTTAGGTCGGGTTCCCCCCTGTGAAGAGACTTAAAATTTAAGTTCCCTTAAGTTAAAGATGACAAAAAGAGAGCTGATTTCTTAGTTTTTGTTCTTTTCCTTCCAATACAGATTGTATCCAAGGATCTGTCTGATCCAGTGCGTTCCCATAAAGATCTTGACAAAGATGCAGCTCCATATTTCAAAAAAGCGGTCCAATTTTATGAGGAACTTGCAAAGCAGCTGGTCAGCCGGGGTCACGTCGTGGACCTTTTTGCTTCTGCACTTGATCAGGTTTGAACTGGTTCTTTGGGGTTGTTTTTGCATGTTATTACTCAGTTTAATTCTTCTGTACATCTGCAATTCCTTGTTGACGCGTTTTAAATTTCATTCTGCTTTTTCTTTATGAAATTTGGAATATGAGAAAATGTTTCCTTGTCGTTTTCAGAATAAAAGTTGAAGATGAAACGAATATTGAAAATGAAAACTGAAAATACCTGGCTTGAATTTGATAGATTACTAGCATATTTTGTGTTGGTCTTGAATTTTTATGGTGATTCATTTTCCTTTTCTACACCAAAAATGAATACTTTTGGTGTAGTCTAGGTTGCACGCTTTTGCTCAAGGTAGCTTGATCTAAAGTTGACCAAATTATTTTTGCTGATGGAGTTTTGGCTCTGTTATTGAATGTGTGAATCTTATACCTTACCTGCTTGAGGCTATTGTGCTTCTGATGAGAAGATCTTTTAAAAGATGTCATTTTTATTCTTCCCTCGGCCTTCTTTAAGAATATCATTTGCTCAGTTTTACTTTTTCAACTGTTTTGTAAATGGAACTCTTTGTTCCTTTAAACATTTGTATTGTAAGTTGGCTGTCGGCTATCTTCATGTTACATGTATGTTGTCATGTCTGATCTAACCTTCGTGAGTTTGTAGGTTGGGGTTGCAGAGATGAAGGTTGTTATTGAAAGAACTGGTGGCCTTGTTGTTCTAGCTGAAAGTTTTGGTCATTCTGTTTTCAAAGACTCTTTCAAGCGTCTTTTTGAAGATGGGGAACAATCTCTCGGTCTCTCCTTCAAGTGAGTTAATCCTTATGAAACATTTGGTACTGTTATTACTGATCTATCATTTTCTTTTAATTTTGTTTATTTGCACCTCCCAATGATCTGTGGTTAGGATTATCCCCTAAACCAAACCAAAACCAAAGCTTGTTTCCCTATCACTTGAGGTTGGTTACATGATGTAGTCTTTGCCATTCTCCTCCCTCAAGGGCTATATGCAACTGCCTATTCTTCTGAGGGGAGCAAAATTATTTTTGAAAACCGAACTTTTCTTTGTGGGCCTGTAAAATAATTTGTATGAGTGTCTTTGGAATGGCTATCTGGCACTGATTTGGAACTTAAAGAAATTTAAACCCCAAAATACATGGCCCGGCAGGCCCACATCTGGCTCTTGTTGTGGGGTTGTATTCAGTTTTTTTAAAGCATTATTCAATTAGTCTGGTTAATGGAGGAAAAGGATTCATGTAGCCAACCCCAATTGATTGGGACATAACGCTCAGTTTGGTTTGGTTATTTAATTAATGTATTTTTCATGACCACATCCGGTCGTCTTGGTGGAGATTTTCTGTTACTTGTTTATAAATGCACCTGAAAAATAGATGCATTTCATGCTAGTTGATGTCAATCATGACATCAGCATTAGCTTTTCTTTGCATGCCATGGCCTTGTGAGTTTCAATCAACGTTTTGGTTTGTATTTCTTACTTCGTTTTGACTTGGTCTTATAACTCATTTGCCAAAAACTGCAAAACCAGAAAAAATTGCGGTCAAAACTATGCGTCCACAGCAATGCCAATGAGTCAATGACAGTATTCCTATTTGTGGTAGCTTAAGTTATAGTGTCTTTTTATTCTGTGCATGGTGTGGTGGATGCAGATGTTAACCTAGACCGTTAGTCCCTTTTTACTTTTGGCTTGGAAATCCATTAACTCTGATGATGGACTACATCTAGGCTTTTTAAACTCATTACCAAATTGTTTCTTCCAGTGGCACACTTGAGATCAACTGTTCGAAGGACATCAAAATCCAGGGTATTATTGGACCTTGTACTTCTTTGGAGAAGGTTGGTGCATATAATATTTATGTGCATTCTTATCTATTTTAGGCTGACGATTCTAATCAGAAGCTTGTCTCTACTTTATTGCATCACATAAGCTGGATAAATTTTATTTTGTCATCGATATTTTTAACTAAGAGCCTTTTGCAGAAAGGACCTGCTGTTGCCAATACGGTCATTGGACAAGGGAACACTACAGCCTGGAAGATGTGTGGACTCGACAAAAGTACTTGCTTCACTGTTTTCTTTGATGTTTCTTCTAGTGAAAAGTCAGATTCTTCGGCAGATTTAAATCAAATGTTGTACATACAGTTCCTTACAAGGTACGCAATTGGTTATAACGTGGCTCCTTTCACAGAAGGTAGTCCGATAAGCTTCTGTGCTTGGTTCAGCTTGTTTGTTTGAACTATCTGTGAGGAATAGATGCATGTAGTAGGGTGTCGTGTGTGATGCACACATGTACCGGATACTGACCGTTGTTGGGGATATACCAGCTGATCTCAATGAAGTGACCAAATGTGTTCTATTTGTTTAGTTCGTTTAGAAACATGACACTTCGGCCACTTGAAGAAACTATAATGGAAGGCAATCACGAAAAACCTTATTTTGTCAACTTCCTGTTTGTGTGGGATAAACCTTCATGCTTCTAGAGAAAGACAGTACTCAGTAGGACTTTCTACTCTTTCTTCTCTAGTGGGATTTTAAAGTGAATTATTTGCTATTATGTTATAAACGGATAGAAACGGAGGCATTTGTTAAAGTAATGAATTTTCTAGTTATAGATACATAACTCATGTACGTTTGACTTGTCACCATACTGTATTCTGTCCTGGTCTTTTTCATAAATTCTCTTGCTAGCATGTCCACATCTGTTCCATGTATTTGTGTCCCATTCCCATAACCATGCTTATTTAATGAATAACTATATATTCATCAACTTGCTTTTTCCTTTCAAAAAGAAGAAAAATCAATCTGATGGTGAAAGACTGAAATGCAGTTATCAACTTCCTGATGGGCAAACAAGGTTGCAAGTTACAACTATTAGTAGAAGATGGATAGATAGCACTGTTGGCACGGAGGTATGTCAGTAAACAGGATCATTTTCTGGTCTTATTTATTGTCCTGTGATAGCTAGTGTGTAGCTGATTTGATGAGGTGCTCTCTTGTGAGACTTTTCTGGGTTCAACTCATACTTGAACTGCAGCTTTCCATGTCCCTATTCCCTCCTACCAAATGTTTAACTGCTGAACGTACAGGAAAGTGTGTCTGAAAGTTGGCAAAAGCATATGTTCAATAAGTGGAACATTTTAGTTGGTGTTCGTCATGCAAATATTTTTTTATTGTGCATTTTGTTTGTTATTCGGTCTGTAGGTCGACTAAACATTTGCTTCTCTCTGAAGCCTTTTGTGTTTGAAGCAAATTCATCGCCAAATAATGCAATATAAACTCCCTTTTGGAACATTCGAAATGAAGTAGTGGACTAACAATTAGGAATGGAGGGATTAGTTTATTGGACAAATTATCTCCAATGTTTGTATAAGGATCAAGAGATGCCTAAAGTAGTATGATTTTTTACTAATTAAAGGGAGTCTTTGGGGTCTTAGGGCTTTCTGTTTATCCACACCCTAGGTTCCCGTACAAAGATTCCTGGATTCGACTTGTATTCGGTTAATATTTCCCTAAACTCAGATTGAACTGACTCTGAAGAGTGGAAGTCAATAGTAAAAAATCATACTACTTTGGAGCTGAATTTCTATGTTTCTTTGAATGCAATTGATATTTGTCAACTTCTTTCTCCAGCATTGGTAGGGAAGGATTGCTTTTAAATTTTGTTCGAATTGTACTGTTTGAAAAGGCCAATTCTGAGATGAAATACTTTTGCCTTTACAGGAATTAGTACAAGGGTTTGATCAAGAAACTGCTGCTGTAGTCATGGCAAGATTAACTTCTTATAAAATGGAGATGGAGGTACCTTGCAAATTTTCGTAAATAGTGTTTGTTATTGGCAAACTCACCACTGAGGCACATAAAGGAATGCCTGCTGTTCAGCTCTTGGTGCTTTTTTTGTGATAGCCTATGCTGGACTCGACTTTCGTTTTATCATTTGCTTAGACTCGAATATTGTATTGTATTCCTTTGGAGTATATTCATCCTTAAAACTCATGAACATATTGGAGAATCTGATTCTGTTTCACCTTGTCTTCTCATTTGCTTTTGTGTTGGACGATCAATTAACTACTTTTTCTTTACTTAAAAAAATATTGCTGTTTTTTTTAATGGATTGTAATCTACTTATTCTGCAATTTCTAA
Organism: Vaccinium macrocarpon; assembly: GCA_022606695.1. Lineage (NCBI taxonomy): Eukaryota > Viridiplantae > Streptophyta > Magnoliopsida > Ericales > Ericaceae > Vaccinium > Vaccinium macrocarpon. The sequence continues at coordinate 6,419,201 of CM040173.1, read as the reverse complement.
TTTAGTTATTTCAATACCGGGATCGAGGCGGATCTAAGTTTACCACCTAATGATTGTTTTTAAATTCATCAGGAAGGTTTTGATGCCACACGATGGCTGGATAGAAACCTTATTCGTCTTTGTACCAAATTTGGTGACTACCGGAAGGATGATCCATCATCTTTTACATTAAGTCCATGTTTTTCATTGTTCCCTCAGTTTATGTTCAACCTACGGCGGTCCCAATTCGTTCAGGTATTTTTTTAACTTCTTACTATCCTTCTTTCTGTCTCATTTTTTGAACTTCTCTTTATCTTCAATGCACATAATTCTTTGATTTAGTTCTTTGTACATCATCTTATCTTGGCAGGTTTTTAACAATAGTCCAGATGAGACAGCCTATTTCCGCATGTTATTATACCGGGAGAACATAACAAATGCTGCAGTCATGATTCAACCATCACTTATATCATATTCATTTAATTCATTACCCACACCAGCTTTGTTGGACGTGGCTTCCATAGCAGCTGATCGTATCCTCTTGCTTGATTCTTACTTTAGTGTAGTTATTTTCCATGGAATGACAATAGCTCAGTGGCGGAACATGGGTTACCAGAATCAGGCTGACCACCAGGTATGGGCTCATTTTAATCATGTACTCCCACTCTCTTCTCATCAATTAATAATGCACATATACTCGATTCAATCTCTGCTATATACTCCTGACGTAATTTACCATGGGCGCACTTGAGCATTGGGTCAGCTGGCCTCTGAAAGGACCTGTATGTAGGTAAGCCTGCGACTCAGGCTAATTGAATTTCTAAGGACATAAGGAGATGGCAAAATATTGATAAGTTATTGAGATATTTTGGAATGGTGCTTACTGGAGACTATCTGGTATTTCTTGGATTATCTAGGATTCTAGGTCTTCGTACAGAGTCATATAGTAGTATGGTCAATAACCTATGTTCTAAAAATTGCTAGGCACTAGTTGGGCAGAAGAGGGGCGCCTAACATCTAGGTGGGGACTAGGTGCTAACTAGTCGGCTGTCTAGGGCCTAGGCGGGATTAGATGTTGACTAGTCGGCCGCCCAATCTGTGCGTTGGACCCCTCCTAGCGCCTAGGTAGGGACTAGGCGACCTAGGTGGCCAAATTTTAGAACACTGTAAATAAATACTTTTGCTTGTTGGGTCTATGTTTACCTACCACTTGCCGGACTCAAATGCCATACCAGGGTTGAGTGCCTGATACAGGTACTACACAGTAAAAGTCCATGTAACATGGATGACTAGTAATGACAAATGGTGTTTTTAACCTCTTTTTTGTTGATAAGTAACAAAGTTTATTGAGAAGGCAGCAAGGGGATGCCACCCATGTATACGAAAAATCGAGGAATAAAAAAGAAGAGAACAAAAAAAAAATCAGTGTTCTAAAAGATGCTAGTTGGTCGGGTACCGACTAGCAACTAGGGGATTAATCAGCTAGTCGGATTTTCCTTTTTTTTTAAAATAAAAAATACTATGTCTATTCTTTTCCCTTCTTCCCAAGTTTTGAGTAAGTAGAATAACACAAGTATCACAAATCATAAAAAGCAAAACATGGAAACTAAGTAAACCAAATATGCACTACACTGCCACTGCCCAACATAAACACGTCAATATTAGCCTACAATTTTCAATTAATACCACATCAATACTAGCCTAACCAATTTGCTGTTTAAAAAAAAACTGACACCAGATAACTACATATAGTAGTTTATATAATAAACTATACGCAATAGTTAAGCCACTGCCACATAATCGCATATTGATGGAGGGAGAGAGAGACGGCGACGACGATGATTGAAGATGAGAAGAAGGTTTCGATCAGACTGAGAGAGCAGTGTTGACGATCAGAGATTCAGAGGTTTTGATCGGAGGAGAAAAGCAGAGAACGAGGTGCTCTGGTTTCAACCAGTAACGAGGTGCTCTGGTTTCAACCAGTGAGAGGAGGAGAGGCAACTCATCAGATCGAATAAAAGCGATTTAGGTTAGTATTTAGCTAAACTGGAATTATGCTAAGCCCCCTCAAATTGGCAAAATTTCTGTTTCTAACCCGACTTTTTCTGACTGGGTCAGACTTCTTTCCCGCTATCCGAGTCGGAGACTAGTCGCGACTCACCGCCTTGACGACTAGTCGGCAACTAATTCCGACTAGTCCCCGACTTGTCCTTCCAGCGACTACAACCACCAACTATCCCCTAATCGCCTCGGTGAGGCACCAACCAGCGACTGGTCGGCTGACTAGTCTGACTTTTAGAACACTGATAAAAACAGCCTATACCCCCTCTATTCTCTTAACATATCCAAAATATCAAAGAATTGACTCAAAGTGGGATTGCATTCCCTCGATTCCCAAGTAAACAAAGTATAACCTTTGATCACAAGAAATAGGTTGAGTTAATAAGAAAATAACCAAATGAGTTTGGGATGTTTAAGGTTGTGAACTGTTACATGGGCTGATTGGTTGTATTTGAGTTCTGTGCTAAAAAGCTATCAATATGGACATTGAAGATGGATTCTGACTGTTCTTGCAAGGTCAGGGTTAAGAAAGGGTTCAATGAGATAAGTTTGAGGTTATGAGATTTAGAACAGACTACAGAGTGTAATATTTGGGATAGAGTAGATTCTAGTTTTCTTAGGTTGACATACATATGTCAACAATTGGAGTTACAATATTTGTGATGCATCAACCAAGTAGTGCAAGACCTTCCCAGTGTGAACTTTGCTTCTAGTTCTTCTTAAAGGAACCTTTTTGTAGACCTTTTGTCTTTCTAGTTCAATTTTGTTACTGTATATTGATCTTTGCTATGTTGTGGTAGCAAATTCCCTAGGTTTCCTTGTAGTCATTCATATTTACATGCGAATCGAGTCGATTATCTAATGAATTACAATCTGCTTTCCCTTTTAGGCATTTGCCCAGCTGTTACAAGCTCCTCACGATGACGCCCAAATCATTGTCAGGGAACGTTTTCCTGTTCCAAGGCTGGTGATCTGTGATCAGCATGGCTCCCAGGTCATTGTTTTCTCCCTTGTGTCAGGACTTGAAGCTTTCGATTTTCTTTATTTTCGCTTCTTCATTGACATTTTTATTGCGATAGTTTAATTTTGAACCGTTCGCCTTCAATAATCAATTTTGTCCTGTCACCAAATGCGTAAAATAAGTTGACCTTTGTTCCCTTCCTTTACAATGAGGAAGATATCGCCCTGTTATTCATACTATAGTTGCATGATTTCTTTTCCTTGTCATACCTTAGCATTAAGGGCTTCATTGCAAAAACATTGCACTGGAAACTGATTCCTCTTATGGTTGGGGTACTAATTTTTATTTTTATTTTTATGATTTCATGACATTTTGAGCAGGCAAGATTCTTATTAGCTAAGTTGAACCCATCGGCTACGTATAGTAATGCTCATGAGATGGCGTCCGGGACAGAAATGATCTTCACTGATGATGTCAGTCTTCAAGTGTTCTTTGAGCATCTTCAGAGGCTGGCTGTACAATCATCATGAGACACACCAAAATAGAGTTGGCTAATTATGGGTTCTTCGTGTTTCTTAACATTATCGGGTCCGAGAACTCTATCCCATCCAGTCCTCTTGTTTTGTCCTTTTTCTTGGGTTCACAAGGTGAGAGGTCCAGACCCCCAACATTATTTGAACAATAAGAAGATTTCTGTGCGAGTGTTGGGGAGGTGTTTGATTCCTGAAAGGAATAAAGTACACAAGGTGAGTTCTCGGTAGATTTTGAGTCGTATGAAAAAGGGTGAGAATGTAAGTGAGAGGGAAACTTTGCTCCAGCAGCAGGCTTGGTCTTTTTTCATTGTGGTCATTTATATATATATTCTTTTCAAAAGTCACACAGGTCTGAAATCTTGTCTATGGGAAGGGTACTGATATTTATATACTGTGTGTAGCGTCAGTTCTTTGGTCGAAATGTTTTTGGATACTGATGTTTGTATTTTTGTTTTCATGACAATTGTGGAATATACCGCCTTGTGTCTGCCAAATTTGTGTCCGCTCACTGTAAATTTCTCTTCGACTTTTGTTCGAATTAAAGTGACAGGTACATGCAATGGGGACATGGGCTTATCAATGGAGACCTCACCACCATATCCATAGGGCTGGCATAAACACCTCAGCATCAGCCTTCCTCGTAAGCCAATATATCATAGTTATATGACTATCCATCGTATAAATATAAGGCTAGTAAGTATGTCGGACTACATAAGTGTCCACGCACGTTTAGTACGTTACGAGGACTCCATAACTTGACAAAGACCGAATGACTATGAGGGGCTTCCGGTAACATGGGGACATGAGGTGCCGGTGGCTAGGATGGAGGAACACAAGGGTATTGTCGTCCCTGAGAATTAGCTTCCAGCTTCTTACATATCAAACACCGTGACACAAAAATTACCAAGACAGTATTGCACCGATTTAAATAAAGCCATCAACGTTGCGATGGTTCAATAGCTTATGTTACATCTCTAGCCTCCAAACAATCACAAACCCGCCTGAAACCCTGCTAATGATGAATAATGGTATCTTTGGGGCAATGCTACGTGATTCTTTAGGTCCTCACTATAGGGGTACGTGATTTTTTAGGTCCTCACTATTGGGGTTCTATATAGTGGGACTCCACCCTCCTGCAATGGGTCAGTGACAGAAAAGAGAAAATTATGTTGTCGTGTTCACCAGCGTCGAGAACAATGTGGGTTCTCCTATCTTTTAGTAAGCGTCATGTTGAAAAACCAAATTTGGACAACAATTACCTCAAAGAGAATGCAAGAGAATGAATCTTCTGTCTACCATCAAACAAGGACTATTTTATAGTGGAGGGTACGGTCATTTATCTACCAAACCCAATCACTCAGTGAGTGTGCGACTTCAGGACTTGGTCACTGCCAATGATAATATGCGTGCCCGTACCTAAAGGCGCTTTGTCAATTGACCACCTTATCATGGTGTGATCACCTTCAATCCATTTTAATCAAATATAAAAACGGAGCATACAATCATTTATCTACCACGACAATGTGAGAGAAGCCTCAAACAATGAAAAAAAAAGAGAGAGCGAATTTCGGCTTCAAACCCATAATTAATCATATATTAGCCAAATAGAATACAACATAATCCAATATCATATTGGACGTGATGAAAAAAGCGCAGTCTCATAGATGACGAAGCAAGCATCCAAACTCCAATTCTTCACTACCAAACCCAATCGCCCTCGGTACAAGTGACCCAATAAAATGGTCTTTTATGTTTAATGTTACATAATCAGAACTTCCAATTTACAGACAACACAATCAGGCAGTCATTGCTACCACAGCGGCAAAGTCATCACGACGACAGGAACAATAACAGAGAGACAAAAGGTATGGAAAATGAAGGAAGAGGTTCGATACGAAGTAGATTCCCCACTAAGCAACCAAGCATACAACGATCAGTAGATTCACCACCAGTATTCTCCGGCCCTGCAATCGTTGTAAAGTTGTCTTACGTCGCATACCAAAATGCAATTCCTATTGATACTCCAAAACAAATAAAAAAAATCTTCAACTCACCGAACCATGGAAATGACACCTGCAAAATCACAAAGAGATACAAAATTTAAATTAACCTCTCTATTATTGAGATACAAAATGGATGATCAGCTTACAAACTTCTAACTCAATTAGGATGAAGGCATCTATGTGGTACGGACACAGATACGGGACACGGCAATTCTTCAAAAAGTGGGCACACAAACATGGCTATTTTTCTAAGATAATACTTTTAGCTATGCAAACCTACATAACCGCTAAAATAACAAGGTTAGGTCTCCTAATGAGTGTGATATCAACCGAAGGTGTATGCTTATATACATCTACATGTGTTCCTTATTTAATTTTTGTCTCAATATTTTTAGGTGTCTTTGGTTGGCTTCTTGCCAATTGAGGTTTGGGTCTCGGATGGGCATAGGATTGTTCTTAGCTTCGCTTTTGGATATGATGCCATCATCCTTTGTCCTTTTAATCTTTAAACAATTTCAAAGATCAATAAAATTTCTTTTGCCATTCAAAAAAAATATTTTTGAAGTTATGAATACCTTATCCCGAAAAAGCTTTTAAAACTTATCACCCATGTGTGTCCCATAAAACATTGAAATCTATGTGGCACTCCACTTGACATGTCCTATATGTGTCCCTTGCATGCCAAGTGTTCTCGGTGTGTCTCACACAGATATAAAGATCTCTGAGGGTCTAAGTGTTTGTTGGAATGTACAAAAGAAGATTACCAATTCGAACAAAGTAAAAGCTTTTATCAAATGAAATGACTAACGAATCAATGAAGGTTGAAAAACGATGAAAGGACATAAATGATACCAAATTTGGTAAATAATACCATTAGAGCAAATGCAAGTTAGGAAAGCATAGTAGAAAAATAGAGAACCAAAACCCACATAGTGAAGCGAAAACAACGAGTACCTAGGCATTTGGAACATTGTCGTCAAGTAGTTGTCCTAATTTGATCGTGAGGAATGGGGTCTGCAAGTGTGACTTCTGTTTTGATAGAGCCACAGACACTTGTTCCATAGTTGGTCGGGAACGTGGGCTGGGGTGCAAGCATGCAAGTGCTAGCTTTACAGCAAGAGCCACTGCTTCCTCTACCTGATTCGTTGGCAGTGGGAGTCGTTTATCCAATAAATCCTTCAGCAAAATACCACGAGAAGATGGTGGTGATGATTCCAAAGATGATGAAGAAAGAGAAGCGACGAGATCTCCTGGATGCCTCCCCATTACAACTTCCAGTGTTAAAACTCCAAAGCTGTAGACGTCTAACTTCTCATTCACCTCCATTGTGTAAGCAAGTTCTGTCCAAAGAAAGCAGGGGTACAACTAATAAAAAAAAGCATGAAACTAATATTGGTAATTGATATGAACTGTGCAAGTACCTGGAGCAGCATATCCGAAGGTTCCTGCGAAGGAAGTCCAATTTGATGAGTGCAGGTTTAGAAGTCTAGCAGTCCCGAAATCGGAGAGATAAGCGACGTCTTCTAAGTCTAGTAGAACATTCTTGCTTGATATGTCACGATGAATGACTGGGAGTGAACAGTCGTGGTGCATATATGACAAAGCATCTGCCAAACATTCAACAATATTCACCCTCTTACCCCAATCCAAACTTAATGCTTCTTTTTCACAGCTTAGTTTCTTTTCCAACAACAATAGTCGGTTTGAGGGGAATTGACACCTTGTTTGGTTGGGTTCTTAGAAACCAGACTTGAGAACCTCACTTTAAAATGGTTTTCAAAAGTGGTACAGCTGTGGATCTCTCCCAACCTCATTTCCAACAAGTTTTGTGGCTTCTCAAACATTAAATATTTTTACAGCTGTGGGTCCCTCCCAAGTGAACACGGCAATGGGATAAAAAAAAACACGACAGTAATATTTCGACACGCAATCATCTACAGCTGTGGGTTCCTCCCAATGTCAAACATCTGAGGCTAACAACGTGGCCTACTGGCCAGCTAAAGGTACTAGACAGAGCTTTAAAAAAAAAAAAAAAAGAGGTCAGGTTTTGAAAACCAAACAAGGGGTGGTTTCTAAGACCAGTTCCCAAGAACCCAACCAAACAAGGCCGAGCGAGTTTTTCACATAGGTCATTTTATGACCAAATAATAAAGAATCTATAAAAAAAACATATACTCTAACACGCATTTTTATACTCCTTCCGGTTTCGATTTGTTGGTCTATTTTGGGGATTCCAACTTTTTTTCCATTACTTTTTGAGTTTGTCAATTTATTATTTTGTCATCAATCTCTCCATTTAATAGTCACTCCATTCAAATTTGATAGTTCACTGCAAAACTACGTGTAATTTTCAAATTAAAAAATAATAATGTAGTTACAAAAATCATTTTTTATCAATATGAAACTTGTTTGATAGATGTTATTGAGAACTATAAAACGGTGTAAAAAAATTAAAAAATGTAAACACATTATTTTAAAAAATAGTAGTAGTTTTTGAGTTGTTATTTTAAGTTTTAGAAAAAGGGCAAAAAAATAAAATTTTCATACTTTATGCTTTGACTTTTGAAAATGAATAAACATTTTAGGACTTGAAAAAGTTTGTCTGTGGACAAACAAATCCGAATGGATGGAGTATTTTTAATATATCTTTAAACACTTTATATTTTTTGCACATTTAAATATACTTTTTAAACTTTAATACAGTAACAGCCCACTGTGATCATTTTAAAAGTTTCCTTTTAGGGCCGTGATAACTTTAAAAGTTTCCTTTTCATATTTGAGAATCAACATTTTCAACTAAAAATTCTTCACACTTATCACTTCATATGTTGAGAAAAACTTGGGAGCCGCTCGGATATGACCACATATATCCGATCGTTCAAAAGTGGTTTGGACAACTTAGATTTTTCTGTCCCCCTCTCATTTGCTCTCCATTTACAATTTTGACGATCCAAAATACTATTCCCTTTGTCCCAATTTATTTATTTATTATGAATATCCGTGTCATTTTTAACTGTTTATAACTTTTTATTTGTAGTGTTTTTAAAGTTTTAAAAAATTTTGTATTATAGAACTAATTAAAATTAATTAAATAAGATCAATATTGAATATAAAATACATTATATATTAAAAACTATAAAAGTTTAAAAAAGACACATAGGAGGAGTATTAAACCGCTGAGATACGCTATCAGACACCACTTGACTACTACCTGGCCGGCACCCAACTTTTTCTCCTTTTGTTCGCCAGTTCGCTACAAACTGTCCGCTTCATCAAGCCTCAACACCGCGCCTACAAACTCTCTCTCTCTCTCTCTCTCTCTCTCTCTCTCTTCCCCCGCCAAAATTTGAACTCTGCAACATCTCTCTCTCTCTCTCTCTCTCTCTCTCTCTCTCTCTCTCTCTCACATCACCACACACAATGTACTTCCACGATCCAGAACCTCAGCCCCAATCCATCGATTACGAACCAAACACTCCTCCGGAATCCACATCGTGCTCACAAGGCCACCGCTCCTCTCTCATCCTCGTAACCCAACAAGGCGGCTCAATCTGCCTCCTCTGCCTTTCCAACCTCATCTCAAACCCTAACTCCCAAACTATCCACGTCTCCTACGCCCTCTCCCAGCTCTCTCTCGCCTTGTCTCAGCCTCCTTTCCTCCGCGACCTCCTCCGCTTCCATCCTCACTTCCTCGTCCCTCCTCTCGTCGATGTCCTCTCCTGTTTCGACGACGAGCCGATCGCTCGTCAGGTGATGGATGTGGTGTCGGAGCTTTGTAATTCGGGCGGTGAGTCGGTTTGTGGAGAGTTTACGAAGAGGATTGCGGGGAGGCTGTCGTCTGGTGATTTGGCCTGGAGCCGGCGCCAGGTGTTCGCGGTAATGTTTTTCTGGCTTTGTTGATTTGATTGGCTCGTTGAGGCTTGTGAACAAGCTTGAGCTCAACTCAAGACTAGGTTGTCCTGAGCTTGAGCTCGAGTTTGCTATAAACTTAACCAGCAAATTTGAATATTCTAAAGGTTGGTTCCATTGTGGCCCACGCCTAATTATAAGTATATATATGTGCATCTCTATATATATTTTTCTCATTGGAGTTAGTAAGGTTTGAATGCATGGTGCCAACATTTGGGCTACCACCACTCCACTTGGTATGCAGCTAGATGTTTAGGACAGTATTTGGTCCCTAAGAAAGCAAGGAATGTGAAACGGAGTGAACTTTTTTAATATTTCTGGCCGTTTGTTTGACTGATATGGACATCAGTTTGAACTATATATCTAAGAGAAACACCTGTTGTCTGACTGATTTGAGCATCTGTGTGAACTCTGTATCTAAGAGAGGAGCAACGCTACGGACACATCCAAACTTACATCTATTGTGACATCTCTCTCACAAGTCACGGTGAGAAGATGTAAGGATATATGTAAACTTGGATGTGTGACTAGCATATTTGCTATGAGAAGAGAAACACCTATCCGGTCTTTGATACTCGGTTTGTCTGTATTTGTTTTTCCCTCATTCTATTGCGTCCGGATAAAAAATTGGTGATATCTTTAAATAGGTAAGTAATTATATGTCCAATATGGAACTTGTTTGATAGATCTCGATTAGTTCTATAAGACAATGTTTTCAAAATTGCATAAAAATTATATATTATAAGATATAATCATTTGAAAAGTGGCACGAACTCCCAAAATGGACTAACGAATCTGGACAGAGGGAGTAATATTTTTTGGCCCACATTAAATGTCCATCAAATAGATAGTCTCACAAAGTATCTACCTGGTGTTTGATTAATTTTTTTGCCCCAGATTAAACGTTCATCAGGTTTATAGTCTCACAAAAGTATGGGATATACAGTAGCACGGGGTGTGTATTATTACATGATTTCGTCACTGTTAATTACATGGGTCATGGGGCTATATATCCTATGAACTTAATTATCCATTCACTATTAGGTTGGTCAAACAAAAGTCTGCTTATTGTTTCTGGAGTTTGTTGAGGGGGAGGAAAACAAATCGCCATACTATGAGGAACTTAAATTGTGACCCCGCCCTGTCCCAAAAAAAAAGGAGGTAAAAATGCATTCTCATTAGCATCATCAAAGTTAAGTTTCCCTTTTAAGCTATACATTGACCAGATATCAACAGAGTGTTTGACAATGTATAATAAATAGACTTGCAATTAGTTCTCTTATTTTTAAAGGTGGTCAAACTGAGGAGTTGGCTTGATTGTGATTTGATGAAAAGAGTGCCATTACTTCGAAGGATTTGCTATGTTTCTTGAAACCATGTTTTCTTTGATGAGGGAAAAACTATTTGTTTCCTCTTAGTAAACATCTCCTATATTTGCCTTCAAATGCAGCTTCACTGCTTAGGCATTCTGTTGTCTTATCAAAAAAACAACCCCTATTCCTATGTCAGTGACAAAGAAGCCCTTATTTTCAACCTTGTCACGGGTCTTCAGTTGCCAAGGTAAAATCTGAAAGGAAACTATTACGTAATGCGTCCTTTATTTTACCCTTTCTGAGTTCTCTTTTGTCTTATTGCATACAGTGAAGAAATCCGGGGAGAGATACTTTTTGTCCTGTACAAAATATCCGTCCTCCAGTACACATACAAGGATGATGGTGCCAGTGATGTTTTGTATTCCTTTCGTCCCAAGCTGTTGCAATTGCCGCTGGAAGCCCTTATCAAGACTCAAAGTGATGATGTTCGCTTGAATTGTGTAGGTCAGCTATCTACTTCCAAATTTTCCATTCACTGGTTTTCTCTAGCACTTTCTGCTAATATGTTAAAATGATGGCTGTATGATATGGCTAGGCGACATGTATTCCATAAAGTAGATTCACTGCACAAGCTTAAAAGCAGCCTTGCCCTTTGTGGTTTTTGCTCAAATATTTCAAATGATGACATGGCATACATGAGCTGTAGAAAGTAAAGACTAAAGTAATCCATCATTATAAATGAGAACATTGACACCGTAGTTTCTCTTTGGCTGGTGAACATAGCATGCGACTGCTAGTTTAATTATTTTGGAATATGCATTCTTTACATAAGCTGAATGTAAAGACAAACAGATCCACATGAACACTGTTTTTGCATAAGTGGACCTCAATGCCATGGGACTTAGTAATGAGGGTATGGCCAATTGGCAATTGATTCCTTGTTGCATTTGCATGTTCTATAGAGTTAGCTATTTGCACAAGTTTGTTCTTTGTTGAGTACTTCCCAGTTTCTTGGTTGAACTACTGGTGAGTGGTGAGAACCGTATAGATTGTCATACCATATGTGTACGCAGTTGTGATAGCCACCTGGATGCAGATATTCTTTTTCATCTCTTCTACCACATAATACGTTATCTCTTTCACTTTTTGCAGCTCTTCTGACTGTCTTGGCTCAGAGAGGGTTCTTTGAGAATGGATATGAAAATGATATAAGTGACAAGAACTCTTATGAAGCTGACAACTTTATGCAAACAACTGAAGATGGGATAGATGGCCCTGCTCTGAATATCTTGTTTGCTGAGGCCGTTAAAGCCCCTTTGCTTTCTTCAGATAGCGACGTACAAGTTAAGACATTGGATTTGATCTTTCTTTATCTATCTTGTGAAGGCAGTTCATGCACCAAAATCCGAGGATTTGTGGAGGAAAACATTGCAGACTATGTATTTGAAATTTTGAGATTGTCAGGTAAACATCGTCAGCAAACTAGAGAGATTGAGCTATTCATGTATGGCTTTCTCTTGACAGTATGACACATTTGATTGTTTATTTTTGGCTATCAGTCTTTTTTCAAAGGTTCCACAGTTAATTGATTTCTCTTGAACCGAGCACTGAAGGTGTTATAGTTATCCCGAAATGGAATTATAGAAGTGATCAAGTTCTCTGGTCAACTTTTAGTAGGGATCATGTATGCATCTCTCCATTATACTAAGTAACCTTGGAACCCTGTATTTTCATTTCCCATCAGAAACAATATTTTCCATTAGCTGGGGTTGGCAGATACAAGTTTTACTTTTAATGCCCTAGTTCTGACTATAATTAACAGGGTGCAAAGATCCTGCGGTCACCTCTTGCCTTCAGGTTCTTGACCTTTTATCAACAGCCGAGGATGCCTTTAGGCAACGGCTTGCCATTGGATTCTCAACCCTGGTTCCTGCTCTGCGTTATGTAGCTGGAATACCTTTTCATCCTGTCCAAGCTCAGACACTAAAGCTCATAGGGAACTGCATTTCAAATTGCCCTGGAATTGTATCCAGCTCTCACATCGAAGAACTAGGCCTTGTTTTGACAGGGATGTTAAAAAGATATGCGAATGGGGAGGCAGGCATGCTCACAGATACGTTCTCCATGGCCTGTTCAATTCTTGTAACCATTATGAAATCTCCGTCTTCTTATGGGGCTTCAAATTTCTCGACATCACTCCAAGATGCATCAACATATTCTGTTCTCTCTTGTTTAAGCCACCATGGAAAATATCCTAGCCAACTTCTGCACTCTCTATATCTACTGAAGGAGGCATACACATACAGTCACAATGGAAAGTCTATCAGCTCCACTGATGTTGAACTAAGAAGCTGTATTCTGAACATATGTAAGTCAAATCTATTGCCTTGGTTTATAACATCGATCAATGAAATGGAGGAGGACATTATCCTTGGTGTTCTGGAAACTTTTCATTCGATATTGCTGCAGGACTCCGATATCCAGGCTGCAGAATTCACTAATATTTTGGTCTCATCCTGTTGGTTCAGTTTGACATTTGGATGCCTAGGTTTGTTTCCAACCGAAAAGATCAAATGGAGAGTTTATCTGATGTTGAGCTCAATCGTGGATGTGCTTTATGGAAACAACTTTGGGCAGCCCATTAGAGATGCTGCTTTACATCTACCATCTGATCCAATAGATTTGCTGTTCCTGCTAGGTCAAAAGAGCTCAAATAACTTAGAGCTGTTCTCTTGTCAATCTGCAATTTTGCTGATACTATTTACCAGCTCATTGTACAATGATAGGTACCAAGTTCTCCATTATTTATCTTAAATCCAATAAATATTCACTTGAATGCTTTGTTGCATGGGCTTTTCGAAATGCACTAACTCTTGTCATACACACATCACTTGAGAATTATCCAAGATTTTTAGTTTGATACATCTCATAACTACTATCCAATTTCATTGGAGAATTATTTGTCAACCTGTCATAATATGCATTAAATGGTCTATGACACCTATATACACAAATTTTAGATAGTATACAGTGACTCAGTGAGTAATGCTGAATATTTCATCGCCCCGGTGATGCTTAGTTACATACTCGTAGCCAATGCCCATTCCTTAGTCCATGAAACATAGGTTATATAATTATTTTTAATTCACTGTTTTCTTCTTCTTGCAGACTTGCAGATGATAAGCTGGTTTTAGCTTCTCTAGAGCAGTATATTCTAGTTAACGGCAATGAACTCCTATACGGGGATGCTGATTCAGTGCCAGTGGAGATTGTAGTAAATCTTTATGGGCTTTATAGAGGTCTTGCCAAAAAGAGTTACCAAATTCCCTACAGTCCAGAGGCTGAAAAGATTCTGTTCCATATATTGACTGAAGAAGAGTGGGATTTGACTTCTGCAAGCATTCACGGGACGTCGCTTAAATGGTTGTTTCAGCAAGAGAAAATCTGCAAGCCTTTGTCTAGTCAGATCCTGAAGTTTTGCAGATGCACTAGCTCAAATACGAACCACATCGTCGTGCGTGGAAATTGTAGTCAGAACATTGATCTACATACAATAGCAGAGTTGGTGGCGTCAGATGATACATTTGGAGCAACACTTGTTATTTATGTGTTGAACGAGCTTTTAGAAGAACACCAAGAGGATGACATAATTTCAGTATTGAGGACTATGGCAGTTATCATTGACATTTTCCCAGCTGCTTCAGAGCAATTATGCTTACATGGGATAGGCAATGTGATCCAGAGTCTTCATTACTCAGACCATTCTTCTCCACAGATGTTCGTGGTCATCTGTCAACTTACTTTTAGGATTCTACATTCGGTGCATTCGGAATCTCTTTCAGATGATGAAGCTTGGCTTTCAATCACAATGAAGGTGAATCTGTCAATTATGCTAAATTTTCAGTTGGCTTTTCTGTCTGGATCTTAATTGGATGATTTTCCTTGTTTTGATGTAGTTGATGGACTACCTGGTCTCTACAGTGCCTGCAGATGGGTGGACTGAAGAACATCTCTTAGTAACTGGCATTCTTTCCTTAATTTTACACCATTCCACTAATCAAGCACTGGTCGAAACTTCTAAGACAATACTTTTGAGTACTCCATTGGTTTCCATAGTTGACAACATAATCCATGAGGCCTGCTCAAAGGGACCTGCTTTGATTGATTATGATGGAGGAACCAAAAATGGAGAAACTCTGCTATTTGTGCTTTTACTGCTGTTCTTCTCATTGCAAAGGTAATGGTTGTCATCTAGGCTGCATTTGGATCGTGGATTTGCGGAGGGAAACTTTGGATGTGCTTGAATAACTTTTCCGCTTTTTATGTCACTCCAAAAATCGCCCTGCAAATTTAAGATCCAAACACAAGCTAAACGTCACAGCCTAAATCTACTTATAAATTCTTAGAAGTTCAAAAGCTCACTATTGTTGTCGCTTCAGCATGGATGCTGTTCTACCAGAGTACGCAAACTGGCAAACTTTTCTTGGTCAAGCCTATGGTTTGCAACCACTATCCTTCATAAGAATTCAATGCCACGACTTGTGTAAGTTGATGTATTTTGGTTCTTCTATGGTCAAACTGGTTGCTTCACATTGCCTGTTGGAGCTATTCACAAGAATATCAAACCAGAAAACTGAGAAATCCGAAATATTGAACTGCACCACCCGATACCTACTCTCTGTAATCTCTATTTTAGAAGGTCTAGTTCTCTGCAGTGATACCCGAGTGGCCATGAATTGTAGCCTTTGTTTATCAATGATTCTGGGTTGGGAAATACTGGACACTGAATTGGGTGCCAGCAGGAAAAATAACTGGTGCAGGCTGATTGTAGAAGAACTGGCAATGTCCTTGGCAGTTCCACATTTGGCGTCAGAATCATTTATGAACAAGCCTTCTGTTCACGTGGCAGTCGCGTTGTTGAAACTGCACAAGGTTCCTGAGTGGATGAGTTCTGTTTTTGATGATTGCTGTATATCTGGTATAGTGGAAAACCTTTCGGCTAGCAACCTGAGCAGTGAGATGGTGCTTTTATTTCGAGAGCTGGTGAATGCTCGTTACCTCAAGTCTGAGCAAATTGGTAGTCTGAATCAGATATTCCAGGTGAGATTTTGTGGCTGTATTTCATGCCCTTCTGTTGCCTTCCGTTTTCATTTTTAATGTTCTGTCACAGAGTCTCAAGGGGCAATCCAAGTATCTAACCCATCAATATAAAGTATAAGTAAATTGGTGAATTTGGTACTGGACATTCTTTACTATTCAATTTATAATCTCACAAGTCTCTTTTCTTGGGCGAACTCTTTTGTTTTTCTGCACATAGTGTTCCATCCTTAAAATTGCAGGGATACAAACGCATTAAAAGTTCAAAATGGTACTCACACCCCATTGGGTTGTGGTTAAGTTTGTGTGGGGAACCTTATGTGAAGTGTGATGAAATTCTAAACTTTCAGCAGTATTTGCACATGCATTAACACCCGCCCCCAGTAACACAGCGACAAAAACTATGGGAATGCATTTGAATCTTGCGTTCGTGAAAGATTTGTGAGGGGGGAAAAGGGTGAAGGTGCAAAGATAGGAATAGTTTGTATATGTTCAAATTCCCAACCGTTTCTTTTCCTTTCACTGTTCACCTACAAATCCAATACCCAAACAAAATGCCGGGAAATCTATTCCAAGAAAAGACATTGACATTAGTTCATCTTTGAAACTCATATTTTCCCTCTTGTATTGCAGGCATGCAGGAAACGCCTGTATACCAATGATACTCAAGATACAAAAGGAGAGGTGTATGTGAAGAAGGATGTCATCAGCCCAGATGATACAAGAAAAGTTTGTGAGGTTCTTATTAAGATCATGTCATCTCAAACATATCTAGGTTTGGATTATAATGGATCATCAATCAGAAGTAATACTGGATTGCTAGAAGAAATAGAACTGTTCTGTAAAAGTCTGATGGAAGTAGACGACGGGTAAGGGGAGTGCAGCTAGATGGATAGCTGACTTCTAGTTTAATCACTGGCAGAATGCGGTATCTGTAAATCCTAATCAATGGATGAACTTTAGCAGCGAGCAAAGGCCTTGCTATATATATAGTAGCAAATGCATCCACGTGGCTGCAAGATTCATGTTAATACCCTTTGTAACTACAAAATATTGAATTTAGGAATGCGAATTGTTTACATTGTCGATATTTTGTATTTTGTTTCACCTTCTCTATTTCATTTGGAACGAGTTCCACCCAGAATAGGTCCAATTGTAGCAGAGTGGGGCGCATCAATGAAATGAAGAATTAAACAGGTGCACTCTGTAAGAATTAACAAATTACTACTAAATTTGATACATGTATTTCAAGAAGTTTTCAACCTCACAGGCCACTGCTTTAGTCATGTGGCTATACCAAACAATACGAAATTTTCAAATAAAAGCCCAATAACTGTTACAAAGGATAGCTAAGAGATGCATTCTTTTTTGTAAACAAACAATACCATTGTTATAAAAGATGTATAATGGATGACCATATGGATGACAATTCTTGGAAGGTGTGATGGTATTGAATAGGTTAGCTACAAGCCTTAAATATGTTAATTTAGTAGCCTTTTGGCTATATAAAGCAATCGGCCATAAAAGAATTGTACTGAGCAAGAGAGAAAGAAAAGGCAGAGAGCAAAACATCACTCTGAATAATATTTGAGTAGTTCAGAAGACTAACTTTCTTTCTATACATTTGTGACTTTGTGTTCAGTATCTCATTTATGTTTCAGCTCTTATTATTCACTTAGTTTCATAACAAGCATCCTATTCTTCTATTTGTTGATGTGGGACTATGGCCATGTTGATAAATAAAAGCAACAAAGGTCAAAGTTATATTAATCATCATAATGGGCTCAAGATGAGACCTTAAATAATACTCATTCCGTCCTTTTTAAAAAGTGTTGCTTCGTAAATTTAACTTATTAAAGAAATGTCATCATTACAGCTTTCACATAAATTTTTACATCCACTTTACTCCATTCATATCGACTTTTACATCTACTTTCTGATATTATCCTCCACTTTACCCATTTCTTTACTCATTAACTTTTTTGAAAAAGATAAGATAATAATTGTACAAACTTTTACCAATTGACTTTTCAAAACATACACTTATTAAGAGAGAGTCCAAAATGAAATAGTCGATGATAAAAAAGGGACAGAGAGAGTAATCCTTTCGTAAATTCAGTCTCCATAGTCAGGGGCGGATTTACACTGGGGCACGTGCCCCCACTCACTTTCAGAATTTTTTTTTTTAAAATAGGGAATAAAAACGAAAGAAGGAAGGAAAGAACAGAGAAGGTTAATTACTCCATTACTTACTGGGTTGGCCGGCCCTGAAACAAAAATCTGCCTCTCTCCTCTTTGGAGAACCCATTCACGCTGCAAACCAAGAACCCATTCTGCCATTCACCATTTCACCGATTCACTCCAATACAAACCATAATCAGTCAGTACTCCGCCCGATTGGTGTTTCAATGTCGCACTACAGCTAGTTCTCCGGCCATTCGATTTAATTTCGCCTTTGAGTACTCCGGCCAATTGGTTCATTCAGTACTCCGGAGTCCGGCCGATTGGTACTGGTGCACCTCCAGCCTCCAGGTTTCTCTCTCTCTCTTCTCTCTCGCCATATTTGTAAATTGCAACTTTGCAAGTATATTATATGCACCTTCTCTCTCTGCACAAACAAACACTCTGACCCCCCTTTTTTTTTTCGAATTTTGGTACCAGAATAAAAAACTTGGAATTGGAGGAGACTTTAAAGGCAGATTTCGAATATTATAGGAACAAAGGGAGAGGGGTTTTGGAAGCCCCATCTCTTTTCCCTTTTTTTTTTAACTGGAAAAAACGGTGCTCTAGTGGGGGCTTCATTGGTGAAATAGAAAATGTACTTAGGTTTTTCCCTATTTTTTTTCCCGAACTAATAGTAATTTTTATTCTAGTTATGTCATAGTTTTGGATAACTATGGTTTGCATTTTGTTACGGTAAATATTTTGTAATGGTTTTCATAAAGACTCCTTATTGACCCATTTTTATGTGCAAAACAGAGGGTGGTGGGCCTTGTTTAATGAGTTTGATTTAGGCCTCCAAAATCTATGAGTCGGCTCTGGGTACGTAATTGAATATTGATGGTTCTTGGTTTGTCATTGGTGATTAACTGAGAAATACTTAATTGTAAAGTGATGCTACTATGTAGTTATCAATATAGATATACACATTACACACGCACTTTTGGATTAACCTGTTAATCCAATTGTTTCTTTTGATTAGCCAATGGAAAAAGTTAATTGTTCATAGTTTAATTTTTGACCCCTCAAGTCAAAAATTCTGGCTCCGCCCCTGATTATATGTGATAGTGCACGTCAACAACATTAGTGAGAAATGATTAGCTTTTTGTGCTTTTGTTTAGGAACTTTTGAAAGCATACATACGGTGTTAGTTTACATTTCCCTTCTTATTTATAAATGCCGAAGTTTAATTATAAACAATTGCATTTGATTGTGAATTCCTGTTTAGCCTTGTGAATAATTATGTGGAGGTCAATGGATCATTGTGCTAAGCTCCTATTTATATGGATTTTGCTTGTTTCCGGTAAATAAAATTTTTTTGTGCCCCCACTGTAGCAAATTCCTGAGTCCGCCACTGTCCATAGTCCACAAACTACAATTTTCACTCCTTCAATTGTTATATGTTTGAGAACTGCGGCCCTCAACTTTCAAAAGATTGATGAAAAATTGAAAATCATGCCAATTAATGTGCATGGGCCCGTCAATTTTAGGACCGATGAACATTAAAATTCTAAAATGTTTGAAAAGTTTGTTATGATGAAAATTCAGGAAGAAATTCGAACTCATATTCCTAATCTGAGTTAAATGTCCATTTGAACTCCCTTGCACATAATGTGAGGCTATTTCGTCAATTCTTTCAACCATTGATCGAAAGTTGCTCTCGGGACTAATAGGTACAAATTCGATAGTTGGAAGAAGAAATCCTGCCATCACTTCCATTGCAACGGCATGTACTAAGCCTAAACTTCTGGGGAGTATTCACGGAGTTCACCACATTCATTGGGTCAAATATACATTAAATGACTCATATTCACTTAAAAGGCTAAACCTTATAAGTGGTGAATCATCTAATTGTATATTAATGTCCAACAATCTTTATATTTTTTTCAACGTGGGACTTAACCTTCATATATATATATATATATGTTCCAACACACATTATGATATTTATCTTTTAGTGTTCATGTTAATTGTGTTTTGAACACTAAATTACAAAATTTAAATTATTATTGCCAAAATCAATTACCAAAATTAAACCAAGTATTTGTTTTGTTATATTTGTGCTATTTATGGGTGAGCACGGGTCGGGTTTGAGTCGGGTCCGGGTCGGGTTTGGCCGGGTTGGGAAAATGACACCCGAAAACCAAACCGAAGTAACCTATGAACCGATCGGATTGGGTAACGTCAGGTTTCGGATCGGGTCGGTCGGGATTATCGGGTTAGCATAAGCCTTAAATTTCAGATCAGAGAGAGAGAGAGAGAGAGAGAGCACAAAGGCACAAATTCATCACAGATTCACAATCATTCGTGATACAGATCTGAAAACAAGTACACGACTACATGAGCGAGAGAGAGAGAGAGAGAGAGAGATCACATATTCGCTATCATCTTCATCGCCGTCGTCTATTTTCTCACCGTTGTTGTTGTCTGTTTACTCCCCGCCGTCGTCTGTTGTGAAGCTTGTGATGCTCGTCATCATCGTTTGGACTTTAGTGTTATGTCCATTGTCGTCATCGTCGATTGGAGAGAGAGAGAGAGAGAGAGAGAGAGAGAGAGGTGGGTTAGAGAGTTGGAGTAGAGGGCAGATTTGATTTTTTTTGGGTTTTCTGGAGTTAAGAGAGAGAAGACAGCTTTGAAGTTATCAAATGAGAAGGCTCTGGAAGTCAGGAGGAGTATTCACTATATATATATATATGGTCGGGTTAATTCGGGTGAACCCGACCCCTAGACCCGAAACCCGAAACCCGACCCAACATCATCGGGTTACTAAAATTTCAACCCGAACCCGATCCAACTCTGTTTGAAAACCTACCGAAACCTATCGAGTCGGATCAGTTTTGGCGGGTCGGGCGGGTTTTTGTTCACCCCCTAGTGCTGTTGTATTCCTCCAGATGTCCAAAGAACATTTCAATGTACAAATTTGTTATGTTGAAAAACAAAAGGTATATAATATAAAAATATATACTTAGATAAAAATATGTCTATTAAATCCGACCCCCTTGGATCAAAATCTTAGTTGTGCCACTGCACGTATGTATATGTGCATACCATTCCTAAAGGCATGACTTGAGCAATCTACGCACATGCCCGTGGACCCATGCTCGTGTCTATTTTTTTATGGTCCTTCAAATTTTAGAGAGGGGGAAGGAGATGAGGTAGCGAGAGAGAATGTGATTTGAATTTCAAAAATGGGAGAGAGAGAATGTGGTTTAAAACTTTAGGTGTGGTGGGCGGTGGAGGAATGACTTGGCAGTGAGAGAGATAAGATGACTAAGATAAAAAATATGACTTAGACAAAAACTGCTTTCCATTGTAACATAAATGTGAGGAGTTGTGTAGCACACATTTATTTTATGGGATCCATGTTTATGTGAGGAGTGCAAATTTGTTTGCCTCGCTTTGTTTCACCCTTGGCGAGGGTGCACTAATTTTGTATCTTAATTTTATGATTGAAATCATTCATTATGTCTAAATTCATTTGTGAGAAGGCTATGCAAAATTTAGCCCAATCAGATATAAGTAACTACTCCCTCCGTTCCATATTATTTGCCCCTATGGAAGTGCGTGCATTTTTCACGCAAAAAATAATGTACGAGCATTAATTTTTTTTAACAAACTTTATACCAATTTGAAGATCTCATTGAGAAGAAAAAATTGGTGTAATTTTTTTTCAAATTTTTTTCTCATAAACACATTATTTTATGTGTGCAAAATGCACGTACTCCGTAGGGGCAAATAATATGGAATAGAGGGAATAGTACTTTCATCTAGAATTTCATTTATTTTTCCTTTCAATTCTCGTTAAAAAATTGAACCTTTCACATCAAGAGCTCACCGATATTGGATTAAAATCAATTTTCGCATGAGCTCCTAAAAATGAATTTAGACAAAATGAAAAGTTTTTATTCTTCATGTGAGCTGCATAATGAGTACACCCTCGCGAGGGTGAACAAATTTACTCTCATTTGAGAAGTTTTCCTATTATGTTTGGATGGTTGTGTTAAATGTTCCTGGCATCTCTCCAAACCGAGAAATTTTTGGGTGCTGAGTGGATATTGCCTACGTGGTATCCACTCGGCAATTCGAGCCATCCATAACGCGATCCAATGGTCCGGATTTTAGAAAGAGAAAAAAGAAAAAGAGAGTGTTTGGATGAGAGGAGAGATAGGAATTAATCCCGACCGGCCCAAAACAGATTTAAACGTCCAAAATATATTTAAACGACTCAGATCACGCTTGGGTACCAAGTGGCAGTTCCCACTCGGCACCCAAAATTTTTTCATCCAAACCTCCCCAGTCCCACTCTACTCATTTCAGCTTCAGTTCATTCCCTCCTCTATAAAACCCAGAACCGCTTCAACTTTCCCGAGAAGCCAAATGAATTTCCTTCAACCCAAACATGACGAACCCCCTTCCCCTCGACCCAATCCCCCAAATCTGAACTTCCAACAAGCTCTAACCCACCTTCAAACCCAATGCTCCTCTTTCCTCCACCACCACCACCACCACCACCACCACCACAACCTCTTCAAAATCCCCTTTTTAAACCCTAACCCTTCTCTCCTCAAAACCCACCTCGATTCCACCCTCTCCACCGTCTCCTCTTTCCTCCACCACCACCACCACCACCCCCTCTTCAAAATCCCCTTTTTAAACCCTGACCCTTCTCTCCTCAAAACCCACCTCGATTCCACCCTCTCCAACCTCTCCTCTTTCCTCCACGACCACAACCGGCACACCCTCTTCAAATTCCCCTTTTTAAACACTGACCCTTCTCTCCTCAAAACCCACCTCGATTCCACCCTCTCCAACTTCCACCACCATGCCAAACAGGCATTCGAAGCCGGGTTTTCGATCTTGGCCAAGAAAATCGAAAACCCGGCTTCTGCTCGAACTGGTAATGCTCTTGCCTCGGCGAACGGGGTGGTGGAAGAGCGGTTAACCGGAGTTCACGTGTATGCGCTCGGAAATGCTTCGGAGGAATTCGTGTTGGTTTCGGGTGTGAATACGGGGAAATCTGTTGGGTTGTTTTGTTTTGAGGTAAAGGATGCTGAGGCTCTTCTTGATCAGATGAAGTCCATGGACCCTGGTATGCGGAAAGGCTCGAAAGTGGTTGCTGTGCCTCTGAACAAGGTTTGTACATTTGCCTATAGACAGTGTTATGATTGGTTGGAATATTGATGGAACGATATATAAAAGTGCAATCCCACCTAAGTAATAGCGAGGATAACACAAGATGATGTCGGGGTGCCCGGTACCTGTGTAGTAGCGTTGGAGCTCCACTCCTTCACTAAAAGGATAAAAAATTTGAGCTCGAGCTCCGCTCATTTGCAAACTAGCGGAGCCCGTAATGAGCTGTGCTTAGTTTATACACTAAATGAGCCAAGCCTAAAAAATCAAGCCAAACTGTGCCTAAATATCAAGCCGAGAGGATTGAGTATTGAGCTCGGCCCAATTACTAAACGAGTCAAGCCGAGCCCTAGTCTTGAGCTGCTTGCGAGCAATTTCAATTCAGTTCATTTGCAGCCCTACCGGGCCTAGCACAACTCCCAATATTCCCAC
This sequence comes from Vaccinium macrocarpon, assembly GCA_022606695.1. Classification (NCBI taxonomy): domain Eukaryota; kingdom Viridiplantae; phylum Streptophyta; class Magnoliopsida; order Ericales; family Ericaceae; genus Vaccinium; species Vaccinium macrocarpon. The sequence continues at coordinate 6,395,563 of CM040173.1, read as the reverse complement.
ATGTATCCTAGTTATGTGGTTTAATTTTGGAAAATTCTGTAGGATTGGCCCCTGCACGTTCCTCGGGTGAAAGCAATTTCTTAAATTTTCTGTGTGTGGATAAAATTCAAGAATTTCAAGTTATCAATCAATGTACAAAATTAAATGGCTGCTACAGACATAAACACAATCTCATCTCTCGTCCTCGGATCTCACAAGTACCAATATATACTTACCAAAGTTTATAGAGATACATGCATTTTGGGTCCCTGCTAGGGACAAATTCCGGCGTTCGCCACGCGATTACCAATGACATTTGTGAAAGGTGTAATCGTTCGCCAATTGTTGTGTTCAAAAATTGGAAATGCAATCCCTTGGTATTTTTAATACAATCCCATGTCTAATCCGGCCAATTAGATAGCCCTATATGTGATGTTATGGACTAAGTTTGGTTTGGTTTCTGAATTTGTAGCTGTGATAATTGCTTATTTGGTTAGTGGTTTACAGATGGGCAAAGACTGGTCGTGGTACTAGTGGTGGTCCAACTCAAGTCTGACTAGTTAGTGGTATTGCAGGTTTTTCAGCTTAAACTGGATGGTGTGGCGTTTAGATTGATACCGGAGCTGTCTCAAGTCAAGAATGCTCTTAAGGTCAGTAATTTGGAAGTGTGAGCTTTTGCTTTCATATTCTAGTTTGAAAAGGTAGGTGCTTCTTATTGGTGAACATAATCACATGAGTTAATTTTAGGAACTTCGTCGTGGACGCAAGTTAATTTTGTAGTTCAACTTTATCTCCTGTACTGCAAGTACTGATGACGCTTATGTACACTACAGCTGCTATAAGCATTGATAGTTTAAGATTTTGGTGCGTACTGGGGTACCATTAAGCTGTGGATGATTTTGCAGTCCTTGGGAGAGTGTTTAAATTGGCTTTTGGAGATTACTTTAATGTTTGAGTTTTTATTTTTTATTTTTAAATGTGGTATATATATGCCATCACATCACGGATGTCACCATAGAGACTACTTGTCTCCAAGCTGAACTTGCTGCCCTTTACCTTCTTTCTTTTATTGGTCTTCATGATTTTCTTATTTTTGTGTTGCAATTTGCTTTTACTTATGTTGAATAGAAAAGAGATGTACAAAAACTGTCTGAAACAAATAGGCAGAAACTAGTTTTCTGGAAGATAGAATGCGGAATGATTTAGGAATTTGGAAAGCCTGAGATGATAAATTTCCAGCTTCGTTGATTTCTCTCTATATGATTATTCTCTTCAGCCAAGGAAATGATGTGTGATGTTGCAATGGACCACACAAGTTGCAGAAATCATGCTTCTAATGAATTTGTCACCTGTAATTTTTCATGGCTGGGGTTATGATCATATTTTATTTGCTTTTGTATTTTTTTCCTAAGCAGGAGAGGCAAAAGGCTGGTTTTGCAGATGACAGTTTCCCTGGGGTTCCTGTTTTTCAGGTTCTCTTCTACTAGTCCTTTGTTTCAAAAAATAATGATAGACTTGTGAATAGCCTTATCTGTACTTTATGAAGATGTGTTATTGTCTACGAACCTATCCAATTTGATGGTTTGAAATTCAGGGACAAGGCATTGCTACATAATGAATAGAAAATATATGCAGAAATACAATTTATCATAGTTACTGTGTCTCAGGAAGAAAAAGGTTTCTGTTCTTTTTGCAATTTTTTTGACGACATCTGGGAAAATTTGTTGTCACTGACGCTATAGAGTTAATCATGTTGTTCTCATTTAAGTAACAATGGAAGCCTGGTGTATTTGCAGAAGCTATATATGGTTCATTCATTTGTTTCAACTGTAGAACTAACCAAATTGTATATGTTAACTGTTATATGCTTTGAACTTTAATTTGTGTTCCAATTCGAGGCTGTAGTGAGGTCAAGAATCATAAAGCTGGCTTGAAATTTATGGAGAATGATACCACACTTACCATCGTTAGCTCTTATCTCCTGATTATGTGCATGTTTAATCTTTTGGGTTCAATTGAAACGTGAAGATGGAAGAATGTAAAAAAGGCCTATCTTGTACTTGCTCATGGGGATAGTATTGCGTCAGAAAGTAACCTACGATGATAGGAGGTGAGGTGATAATAAGACAATTGAATAAGAGGTAATCATTAGCGGGGATCATTCAAAATGGGCAGAATGAAGCAACTTTTTCCTTCTAGGCTTCGGAGTCCAGACTTCAGATAAATCATTTGTGATCAGGGTTTGACTAATTCAATGTATCTTGAGTGTTTTCATCTTTGACATAACATTAACTAACCACATCTGGTCCAACCTCTATAATCTTCTCGCGTCGGTGTTATAACGTTTTCATGTCGATCGCACTACTTCAAAAGTTCTCCCACAAACAGTTGATCCTCTTGGTTGACCTGCCCCATAGTGCGAGGCCAAGAAGTTCAGGACTCTGAACCGCTGTCATATGATTGCGCAATGTTTTTACTGGGTGATAATTTTGTGGCAAAGTAGTAGGCCAGTGGTATGAAGCTTACCAACCTTCCTCGATGTGCAGTCAGAGAACTTGATCCTGAGGAGCCAAGACAAGAAATACCGACCTGTTTTTTTCAGGAAGGTTAGTGAGAAGAAGGCCATCTTGATACAATGCTATGTTTATGTTCATGACTACACTCTTTAATTGTTGATGAATTCTCTAGGAGGACCTGGAAAATTCGTTATCGAGAGCTTCTCGCCAACAGAAGCAATTGAATCCTGCCTTCAGAGAGAGCAATATTCAGGTAAACTATTTTGGTTCCCTTGGTTTGGTAAAACTCCACTTTCATTAAACCCTTTTTTTTCCTTCTTTTTCTCTCCTTCCAATCTTGTAGGTTGCTGTGCTTGAGGATATAATACAAGGGATGAGGGTAAGGAACTTTTGCGTAGTTTTTCCTTGTGGTTTGTTTGAGTTAGGTACTCTGCAATCTTCCTCTATTTAATCCGTGACCATGGGTCCACCACAGGCCACACTTTGATGATTCAAGCTCTTTTTTATGTGCCTATGTAGATCATACATGAAAGACTAGCAGATTGATGCAATAATTAGAGGTGTATGATTTCATCCCATTTGTCCAAAGAAAGGAATGACCATAGATTTTTCTACAAATGAAAATTATGTACCTCCCATTGTCTGATTTTTCAAAAATCTGCATGGCTGATCTACACACTGATACCTATTAAATGACCAGATTGGATCATCAAAGTGGGACTTGAGGTTGGCTCGCTAGTGCAACCGCTTTCTACATAGTGGACTGCATTCAAACCAAGTCCTTTGGTTTGACTGCCAAGAAGGTGGGGACTAGAAAAGGAATTTTGGATGGGGTGTTTTCCAGATGATTTTATGAGATAAAATCTACTTTTGATGAAATTTAGGATTCTCAAACGATAAAAGCAAAACTAGATTTTATCAAATAAAGGCATTAGGTGGAGTTTATCGAAACTAGATTTCATCATTTGGGAAGAAATGTGATTTTATCACCCTTCCATAAAAACTACTCTCTCTGTTCCATTTTAAATGCCCCCTATGTAAAGTCGTGTCATTTTGACTTTAAAAGAAAATATATTTCTAGATATTTTAAAATTTTTTTTTTACACCATTCAAAAGTACTCGTGGAGATCTTTTGAATGGTACAAAAAAATAATTTAAAAAGTAGTTCTGAAAGTATTTTACTTTTTAACGTCAAACTTGCACGGTCTCCCGTAGGGGATATTTGAATTGGGATGGAGGGAGTAGCTTTTATAAAATCTAGATTTTATCTCATAAAATCATTTGGAAAACACTTCTAGTGACTTATCTATTACTCGGGATACTTTTCCTTTTCCCTTCCGGTTGGAGTAACCGGAAAAGCTGGGTTACGTTGCAGTACAGCATGATAATGTTGGTTGGAGTTTGATGGCGAGCACTTTGTGCAAATATGTGATAGATAACTAATCTACCCCTTCCAACATTCTCGATAACAGAACCTTGACCTGCCATAGGAAATGGTTTTGCTTCCTAGTAATTTGCAAATCAGTATGAGATTTCTTGAAATGCTCTGCGAAAATAATGTCTTTAAATTGCAGGAACAAACTTCGTCGACCTGGGATGATGTTGTTTTCATTCCTCCTGGCTTTGATGTTTCTACTAATCCACCCCGAGAATAGGCACCATTCACTGACCAATCTATAGTCTGGTTTATAGCTTATATCGTGAATATAGGACTTGTAAAAGTGATTGGCCAAAGGAAAGTACGGCGTAAATGGAATTTATTTTGGTGTTTGCTGATGAAAGTCATTTGGTTGCATGTACTTTCTAGTTCTGGTTAAAATCACTTGTTTTAATTGGGCCAATAATTGGCTTGACAAAAAAAAAAAAAAAAAAAAAAAAAACTATTTCGTCGGTTCGATCCTCTTGTGAACTTAGTGGCATAATCTGAGGTTTTGAGTAGTGTATATGACATGTCTGGTTCTTCTACTTATTCCTCATACATCCGCTGCCTTCTGAGTATTGGCAACAAATAGATACTTTGACATGAGCTGGCCATGACCAAGAAATGATTTCTGGGCACATGAATTTGGTTAAGAGGGAGGCCTAAACAAAGAATACTTCCTCCGTCCCAATTTCTTGGTCTTTCTTTTCATTTTTGGATGTCCCAAAATATTTGTCCCATTTCTAAAAACATCAATAAAAACATGGGTTGTGTTTGGTTAGATAGTTTAGTTTAGTTTTGATGATGTCATAAATTTTTTAATGAGTGGAAAGAGATAGAGAGAGAAATGAGGATAATAATGATGTCATCAAAACTAAAACGAAAACTAAACTGCGAAACGAATAGGGCCATGGTCACTTTCCAATTTTACTCTTAAAAATACTTTTTTTTAATCTTAATTTGTTAGTATATTATCTTTTATTTTATAACTGTTTTTATGATTTTGAAATTTTTTTTATAATAAAACTAATTAATATCTATCAAATAAGATCCATATAGAATATGCTTTGACTTTCATATAATAAATTAGCCTTACAAATTTGGTCACAGTAATATTGATTGGATTCAAGGGCAAAATAGAAAAGTCAATATAAAGTTTTTACATCTTTTAAAAACCTACTTTCCCTAAAGGGGCAAATAAATTGGGACGGAGGAAGTAAGCAAGAAGGATTGAAATAGGAAATGTGAAATAATAATCACTTATTACTTCAAAAATTGACATCATAAAACCTCCCCAGAAAATGACAGCATCAGATGTGACTCCATTAACGACACTGGCGGCTAAGAGAGAGAATCAAAAGCAACTAATCGAAGAGGGAGCACAATTCAAATCATCAACACCTAACAATCAAATAGGCCAGTTTTAGTTCATTCTACTTTGCTAGCCCTGACCTCGTTAACAAAAGTCTCGAGATTCTTATCCGACGATCCACCTTCCTTGCCAGCCTCTTTTGCCAAATCCATCCACTTCTTAGCATTCCTCCTCATTTCATCTCCTCCCATCACCATTTCTATGCATCTTTTAATCTCATCTCTCTGGACTAATCCGTCTGGATTTGGTTTCACTCTTGTTCCAGTCTTCCATACATCTTCAATAAGCTTTGCATTCGTAAATTGGTCCGACCACTGCGGAAAAGCCACAACCGGAACTCCAGAAACCAAGCTCTCGAGAGAAGAATTCCACCCGCAATGACACACGAAACACCCTACTGATGGGTGTGACAAAACCTCCACTTGTGAGCACCACGGCACTATCATCCCCTGCTGTTGCAATTTGTCTTTGCAACTCAGCTTCTCTTCTTCCGTTGTTCTCACCACCCACAAAAATGGCATTCCACAAGCAAGCAGCCCGTGTTTGATCTCCTCTATTTGCTGCTTCGATATAGGAGTATAGCTTCCAAACGCTGCGTAAATAACAGATTTACTAGGTTTTGAATCCAACCAATTGACCTAGGCTTTTGAATCTTGATAGAGATCTCCTCCGAAGGAAGTGTCAGACTGATCCTTTCCATCCAAGAAAGCCGACGGGATTAACGGTCCAACAGCAACCATGTTCAGCTTCTCGATTGCTCTCAAGGCTTGAGACTCCAAAGCATCAAAGGAGTTTACGAGAACTTTTGGATTCTTTTGGGCGTCGAGTAAATCAAAATGCTCTTTAAGTAATGGAAGTGCAAAATTATAGGTATTTGAAGCAAGCAAAAAAGAGGGAAGGTCACTACCGGTTACCGGTGGCAGTCCCGGTAATTCGATCGACCATGAGGGGTCATTCATGTTGTTCCCAATGGTATCCCCATAACCATTGAAGTAATAATAGTAAATATCCAAGATGGTGGCCGGTTGAATCCAAAGGAAAGTAGATGGCACGTGAAGATCTTGTGCAACTTGGCCAACCCAAGGAATGAGCGTGGTATATACCACATGCATGAAAGGCTGGCCTCTTTCGGCCTCCGATGAGATGAGTTTTGCTGCAGCCTCCGACCCACGGCTCTTTAGCTCTTCCATGTACTGGTTGACATCATCCGGCACAACCCCGTCATCGTGGCCATCAGAGAAGCCGAAAAAGGTCAAGCCTGGTGGTGCAGGCGAGTTTTTGGTCATGCGATTGAGGGCGGAAAAGGCCGTTGTGTAAGTGACGTCGACGCCCATTTTGACGAGACGCTTGGCGAATTGGAGGCTGGGATTGATGTGCCCTTGCGCTGGAAACGTTACCAGCAGGAGTCGAACACAGGAATCCATTTCTTTTCTTCTTTGCTTGGGGGCTGAGGGAGGAAGGGTGGTGGCTATATTCAAAAGTAAAAGTGAGTCCTAAAAAAGGTTTTTGGAAATTTAGATAGCTGTGGCCTAACTGAGCATGAAAAATACCAAGAGGGGTTTCCCAAATTTATATGCATCTGTGTAAGGATAGGGTCAGGGGCCGCGACATAAGTGGTGACGAAATTGGAAGCTTTGTTATTACTTGTTGGTTGGACAAGGAGATTTACTTTGAAGGGTTTTTTTGGACCTTTTTTGACTTTTATAGTAAAAATCTGGTTATGATTGAGTTTCAAAGTGGGTATGCTGGCTGTTTTTCTAGGCAAGGATCTTCGAATAACAAAGGTTATTTAATAAAGGTGGCGGTTTTAGATAGGGGTGAAAATCGGTCGGTTCAGTTCGGTTTTCGGGGTGTCCCGGACCAAACCGATCGGTTCGGGGTGGTTTGGCTAGAAACCGATTCCGACCGAAAAAAACAATGGACCAATCTGTTCGGGGTGGTTCGGTTTTTTTCGATTTTTTTGGTCCGGTGTTAAAATTGAGATGGATGGCTAGGATTTGTTATTTTTGGGGGTTAAGATTGTTTTTTTTGGTTTTCGGTCCAAATAGGGGTGGTTTCGGTCCAAATTGGGATGATTTCGGTTCGGTCTAGTTCGGTCCAAACCAATTTCCAGGAAACCGAGACCGAACCGATAATTTTTCGGTTAGGTTCGGTTCGGTCCAAAGTCAACCGACACCGCTTTCTCCCAACCGAAAACCGAACCGATCGGTCGGTTTTTTTCGGTTTTTCTTTCACCCCTAGTTTTAGAAATTTTACTCAGCGGGGCCAAAAATATTTCGTGCCTTTTTAAATATGTTGCTTCATAAATCCAATTTATTGAAGAAATATCATCATTATACTTTTCGTATCAATTTTTACTTCTACTTTACAACTCTCACATCAACTTTTAACTCAATTTTTTAAATCTTCCACTTTACACATTACTGAGTAACTTTTTAAAAAGGCGAAATTATAATTGTATAAAATTTTACTATTAATTTTTCAAAACACACTTATTAAGGAACAACCCTAAATGGAATATTCTTAGGGAAAAGTACGGGTAGGTCCAGTTTTTTTGGCCGTGTATGCCAAGCTCCATTAGTTTTCGAAAAATGCACCAAAAACTTTACTCATCAGTCTCTCTCTCTCTCTCTGTGTGTGTGTGTTTTTTTTATTTTTAAATTTTACATTTAAAATTTTGAACCCCCAAATCATATGAAAGTGCCTAAATCCTAGAAAATGTCTAAACTTAAATCCTAGGGTACCTTATAAAAATGCCTAAACTACTGAAACCCTATAATAGAAAAATGCACCATAAACCTAAATCATAGGGTATTCTATGAAAATGCTTAAATCCTAGTATACCCATAAAAGTACCTAAACCTAAACCCTAAGGGTACCATATAAAAGTGCCTAAAATATTATGGTATCCTATAAAATGCTAAATTCTAAATTCTAAATGTATGGTCTAAATTCTAATTGTATAACCTAAATTTTGGATTGTACATTTTAAATATATGGTCTAAATTCTAAATGTACGGTGTAAATTTAGGGTGCCTTATGAAAATGCCTAAACTACTAAAACACTATAACAGGAAAGTGCACCTTATGATAGTGCTAAAAAAAAAGAAAGTGATTGACCTTAATGGTAATTAAAAAGAGTAATTGACCTTAATGGTAATAAATATTTATTTTATGACCTTATTGATAATAAACTCATATTCTTATACTTATTTGGGGACGGAGGAAGTATGATGTAACAGTAACCAAAACGTTCAAAAAAAATAAAATAAAAATTTGGGGCATATATCATTGGCTTAATAGATTTTTGGGTTGATGTAATGACCGGTCTTGTAAAACTTAATAAGTTAGTTTTAAGTTTAGGTCAGTTTTTAATATCGAAAATATCCCACATGGAGTCTTAACATATCATTATGAAAGTGATGAATAACGACTTAATTATACTATTCAACTACCCAAATTCTCTGTAAATAATATACCCCTTTGACCATTGTGGACGGACTTGCCCTTCACGTGGCAAACACTTTCTGGCCATGGGAAAGGTGGTAGATATACAATATTGCTGATGTATTCCCTTCGCAAGTTCTCGGCAAGTACAACATAAGTAAGATATACAATAAAACATTAAATAACACAAAAAGAGAAAATAAAGCCCACATTAACATAAGAAAAATTCTAAAATCGGCTCATTAGCTGTTGTTAAGGTTAAAAAAAAATAATATTAATGTGTGTAAATAACATATATCAATGTGTGAAAGTGTATAAAAAAGGAAAAAAATGTATATTGGAGGGTGTGTTTTTGTCTTCTTGGGAGCCCACCCTATGTTACAAAATTACGTATTTAACCACCAATTACGCCCACCTAGCTGCCTAATTCTCTGATTAATCTCTCGCAACCTCTTAATCCTGGCTCGCTGCCTAGTTAATTAATTGCCGACTAATCCAGGTTAGCGGCTGACTAATTATCCCACCACCAAAATCAGGACCTCGGCCCCTGACCACCGCCTTGGCTGACTTTAATTAGAACACTGGCTGATTTGATACTTAACTGCTTTGGGTAAAAAATCAAAAATTGGTTTTAAAAAAAATCATTTTGTTCTTGTTCAATTTTTTTTTTTTTTTTTGCGTTTGTTAGTTTTGCATTAAGATTTTTTGGTTTCAGAATTCCTTTTGATAAGACGAATCTAAGAAGTATAAAATTATGGTCAAAACTGCTGCTTATCAATCCTAAGGGCTAGATCAAGTGGTCTTGGCTTGAAACGTAGGGGTTTACTCTTATTTAAGGTCTCATATTTGAATCTCCTTGCCAAAAATTCTTGGGGCTACCTCAGCCTCACGCATGTGCGAAACGATTGTGGTAGTGACTGTAGGGATTAGTATGTGGTGCCTGCAAGCTAGCCCGGGATATCCTAGATTACCACCCCCAAAAAAAAAAAAAAAAAAATGCTCCCTATCATTGAGTAATTTTGGTAGATTTTGGTAAAAGTGGTACTGAGGAACAAATCAAAAGATGACCCGAACAAGGCTCATGAATAAGAGTGAGTTTGGACTAACTTTTCAGGGAATTTTAGATTATTTTGCAAAAAATGTCTTTGAGTGGAAGGCAACTTATTTCAATTTGTTTTCTCACTTAAAGGCTAAAATTCATTTTATTTACGTTAAATAGAACTTGCTTGGAGGCAACCCTAAAATCTCTTTGCATTAGCCCAAATACTTGAGAGTTTTTCTTTGTCAAAGTGTCTACGGAGAAGTTTCGCGAAACGCACGCTTCACAGACTATTATTGAACTTTTGTAGATTGGATAGCATAGGCATGCTGAAATTATATTTGAAATCTAGTCCCTCTATCTTTTTTTTAAGTGTGTTATTTTGTAAATACAATATATTAAAAAGACATTATCATTACACCTTTCCCATCAAGTTTTACCTACACTTTAGACCTCTAACATCAATTTTTACCTACACTTTCTAAAATTATCCTCTTTTTTTTACCCATTAACTCTTTTCCACTAATTTTTTAAAAGAACAAAATAATAACTATACAAACTTTTATTTATTAACTTTTCAAAAGACAGTCCAAAATGACATAGTCGACTATTAAAAAAGGGACGGAGGGAATGCAATATTTGCAAATATATATATATTTTGTAAGATAAAGAAAAGAATAATAAAGAAGGGTTAAGTTAAAATAAGAAGTGAGAAAGAATATTTCCTCACTGGGCTTATTATAGGGGAAACTTTTGCGCGCCAGGTTTAACTTTTCCGTATAGTAGTTTTCAAAGATACCAGATGATATGACATTGCACAAGAACTCTGGTGTACAAAAATTAATTCTTCTATGCAAAAGTCCTCAGTTAACATAAGCTCTTCATTTATTCCTTGTAGAAATTGGCAATCGACAACAAAAGACATCTCGAGAAAATGACAGAATTAGATGTGACTCCATTTACGACATTGGCAACGAGAGAGAAAATCCAAAGCAAATAATCGAAAGGGAGCATAATTCATTTTACCATTACCAAACAATCAAATAGTCCAGTTTTGTAGAACAGTTCATTTAACTTTACTAGCCCTGACCTCATGAACAAATGTCTTGAGATTCTTTTCCGATGATCCACCTTCCTTCCCATCCTCTCTTGCCAAATCCTTCCATTTCTTAGCATTCTTCCTCATTTCATCTCCTCCCATCACCATTTCTATGCATCTTTTGACCTCATCTCTCTGCACTATTCCGTCTCGATTCGGTTTCACTGTTGTTCCTGTCTTCCATACATCTTCAATAAGCTTTGCGTTCGTAACTTGGTCCGACCACTGTGGAAAAGCCACAACCGGAACTCCAGAAACCAAGCTCTCGAGAGAAGAATTCCACCCGCAATGGGACACGAAACACCCTACTGATGGGTGTGACAAAACCTCCACTTGTGAGCACCACGGCACTATCATCCCCTGCTGTTCCAATTTGTCTTTACAACACAGCTTCACTTCTTCCGTTGTTCTCACCACCCACAAAAACGGCATTCCACAAGCAAGCAGCCCGTGTTCGATCTCCTCTATTTGTTGCTTCGCTATGGGAGAATAGCTTCCAAACGCTGCGTAAACAACAGATTCTCTGGGCTTTGAATCCAACCAATTGATGTAGGCTTTTGAATCTTGATAGAGATCTCCTCCGAAGGAAGTGTCAGACAGATCCTTTCCATCCAAGAAAGCTGATGGAATTAACGGTCCAACAGCAACCAAGTTCAGCTTCTCGATTGCTCTCAGGGCTCCAGACTCCAAAGCATCAAAGGAGTTTACGAGAACTTTCGGGTTTTTTTGGGCGTCAAGTAAATCAAACTGCTCTTTAAGTAATGGAAGTGCAAAATTATAGGTGTTTGAAGCAAGGAAAAAGGAGGGAAGGTCACCACCGGTCAGCGGTGGCAGTCCCGGGAATTCAACCGACCATGAGGGGTCACTCATGTTCTTCCCAATGGAATCCCCATAACCGTTGAAGTAATAATAGAAAATATCCAAGATGGTGGCCGGTTGAAACCAAAGGAAAGTAGATGGCACGTGAAGATCATGTGCAACTTGGCCTGCCCAAGGGATAAGTGTGGTATAAACCACATGCGTGAAAGGCTGGCCTCTTTGAGCCTGTGATGTGATGAGATTTGCTACAGCCTCGGACCCGTGGCTCTTTAGGTCTTCCATGTAGCTGTCAAGATCATCCATTACAATCCCGCCATCGTTGCCATCAGAGTAGCCAAAAAAGGTCAAGCCTGGTGGCGTAGGCACGTTTCTGGTCATGCGATTGAGGGCGGAAAAGGCCATTGCATAAGTGACGTCGACCCCCATTTTGAGGAGGCGCTTGGCGAATTGGAGGCCGGGATTGATTTGCCCTTGTCCTGGAAATGTTACCAGGAGGAGTCGAACACAAGAATCCATTTCTTTTCTCCTTGGCTTGGGGGCTGAGGGAGGAAGGGTGGTGGCTATATTTTCGAAAGTAAAAAGGGTTTTTTTGGAAATTTAGATTGCTGTGGCCTGACTGAGTATGAAATCCCGAGAGCGGTTGAACAAATTTATATAGGAGTACATGTGAGTGAGGATAGGGTCAGGGGCCATGACATATGTAGTGACGAAATTGGATGCCTTTTCATTACTTATATTCGTTAGACAAGAAGATAATTTGAAGGGTGTTTTTTTTGTTTTGACTGATCTGTTCTAGTAAATCTTTTTATTATTGAGTGTCAGAGTGGCTCTGTAGGCTGTTCATCAAGTTAGGGCTCCTTCGGCTAAAAACAAAAAACTGTTTTTTTGGTTTTTTTCCGTCGTCTTTATTCATTTTTTTTTTTTTTGCATTTGTTAGTTTTACGTCAAGTTTTTGTGGTTTATGGATTCGTCTCGATGAGACGAATTCAAAGAGTGTAAAATTATGGTCAAAAGTAATATTTTTTGGAATAAAGTCGAAACTAAACCAATTTATTAGTTTAATTTTGGCTTTATTAAAACAAAATAGTTTCGACCATAATTTTATAATTAATCTTTGGATTTTTTCTTTTTAGCCAAAGGAGCCCAGGGTTCAATTCCTAACATCGCCAGCTTCCTTGATAAGTGATGTTCTAACAAAGTTTAATTAGCTTTGTTTGTGTGGTCATAGTTTAGGCCTGGTAGGTTACTGGGTTTTCTTGTTCAAATAATGCTTGTACACACCACTCAACTACAACACCCTCAAATGGGGATGGATATTACCTGTGGGTCTCACACCTATGTGAAAATATTGCTTGGTGTTGTGGTTGAATGTTGTGTCCAGAGCATTATTTGTTACGGTTTGACTTTGTTCGAAGCGTTGTATAATTCTTGCATAATTCAATGGGTAGCAATGTATAGTACCGATGGTGCACAAATGGTCTGTGGGATTCACTTACGAGTCACGCAAAAACTAGTCCAAGTTGTTCATTAATTTTAAAATAATTATTCAAATGGCCTTTCAGAAAGTATGTTCAATCGAATAATCTTAAGTGCTTGATTTAATGTATTGATTTTTTTTATTCAAGATGTTGGATACCGAATTCTAAATGAAAAATTAGAACATTGGATTAAGCACTTACAATTATCTGATTGAGTTGATTTTTCATAACGCTACTCGAAATGTTATCGTAAAATTAATGAAATGTTATCTTAAAATTTATATGCATGTGTGCAGGGATAAGGTCATTGGCCGTGACATAAGTGGTGACGAAATTGGAAGCTTTGGACAAGGAGATTTATTTTGAAGGTTTTTTTTTAATATCTTTTTTAACTTGTCTATTTTAGAAAAATCTGGTTAGGCAAGGATGTTCGAACAAAGGTTATTTAATAATGGTGGTGGTTTTAGAAATTTTATTCAGTAGGGCCAAAAATATTCCGTGCCTTTTTAAGTATGTTGCTTTGTAAATCCAATTTGAAGAAATATCATCGCTACACTTTTCATATCAACTTTTACTTCTACTTTACATTTTTTCTTTTTGAACAGAAGATATACTCATTGAAAGAAACTAAAACTCAACCATAAGGATTAGCTCAGTTGGGATCAAAGAAACCCAATTCTGAGGAAGCAATCCTGTTACATAAGAAGCCACCCAATGGGCAACGCTATTGATGGACCTAGGAATTCAATATACAAGTAAATTAAAACCCAATTCTACTTTCCATCTCTCACATCAACTTTTAACTCCACTTTTTAAATCCTCCACTTTACCGATTAACTTTTTACTCATTAACTTTTTAAAAAGGCAAAATCATAATTGTATAAAATTTTACTATTAACTTTTCAAAACACACTTATTAAAGAACAACCCTAAATGAAATATTCTTAGGGAAAAGCACGGGTAGGTCCAGTTTTTTTTTGGCCTTGCACGCCAAGATTCATCGGTTTTCGAAAAATGCACGAAAAACCCCACTCATTAGTCTCTCTCTTTCTCTCTCTCTCTCTCTTTCCTTTTTTTTTTTAATTTTAAACCCCCCAAATCATATGAAAGTGCCTAAATCCTAGAGTACCCTATGAAAGTGCCTAAACATAAACCTTAGGGTACCCTATGAAAATGCCTAAACTACTAAAATTCTATAATAGGAAAGTGCACTCTAAACCTAAACCATATGGTATCCTATGAAAATGCTTAAATCCTTGGGTACCCTATAAAAGTGCGTAAACCTAAACCCTAGGAGTATCCTATGAAAATGTTAAACTCTAAATTCTAAATGTATGGTCTAAATTTTAAATGTACGATCTAAATTCTAATTGTACGGTCTAAATTTTGAAATGTACATTTTAAATGTACGGTGTAAATTTAGGGTACCTTGAAAGTGCCTAAACCACTAAAACAGTATAACAGGAAAGTGCACCCTAAATATAAATCCAAAAAAGAGTGATTGACATTAATGGTAATTAAAAAGAGTGATTGACCTTAATGGTAATAAATATTGTTTTGTGACCTTAATGGTAATAAACTCATATTCTTATACTTATTTGGGGACGGAGGGAGTATGATGTAATGATGACCAAAAAGCTCTATGAAAAAAAATAAATTTAACTCGGCGGGATATATCATAAGCAAAAAGAAAATCTACATATAGGTTTGACTGTTGCACGAAAGTATACTCCAATGCATGCGGGGTTATTAAAAAAAGTGACTAAGTTAGAAATTCGCTTGACAACTCTTTGGGTTGATAGAATGACTGATCTCGTAAAATATAATAAGTTAGTTTTAAGTTAAAGGTAATTTTTAATATCGAAAATATCCCACGTTGAGTCTGAACATATCATAATGAAAGTGATGACTAATGACTTGTACTATTCTTTCCCTTTTTTTGGGTACTACTTCCGTCCCAATTTCTTGGCTCTTTTTGGGAAAGTGGGTTTTTAAGGGGTGTGAAAATTTCCCACAAGGAAACAAAGTTTTAGAAAGTCCAAACTAAGGATATGAATCCCGTACCGTACCGGCCGGTACGTACCGGATTGGTGAGAAAACGGTACCATGACCCTTCAATACCGTCCCGGCCTCAATACCGGGGCTTGCCGCTGATATCGGAAAATCCGGTCGATCTCGGCCGAGATAATCTTACCGTTGATTTCGGCCGGTATTTTGCAAGCCACGCCATTTTGCAACTGACTTCACATTCCAGCCTGAAATCGAATTTTTTGCGTCAAATCTGGCAAGTGGCGCTGCGGCGGACACTTCTGACTTCAAGCATATGTTTTTTTAGATCATAGAAACCCAGATATGAATTTTTGTTGAAGAAAACCAGATCAAAAAAATTCCTTTAGGAGAGGGACATGCTCTTGGAAGTTGGAAGAGATGACTGATAAAAGAGAGGAGATACAGAGAGAGGAGCTGCGGGGAAGGGATGACTGATAAAAGAGGAGAAAGAAGAAAGAGGAGCGGCGGCATTACACAAAAGAGAAGACCAATATGACTCTAGGGTTAGAAGAAGGGTAGTATTTGTCCACTATGTTTTTCTTTGAACCGGTCTAACACATGTGAGTAAAAGCAGTAGTAAAAGTTAACAGATCTTTGTAAAGTCTATAATGTAAAAACAGTTGTAGGGTAATAAATTGTAATAGTGGTACTTCTTTTTCTTTCTTTTTTTTTGTCCATCTTAGCGTATTATGAAGTTTATCACTAAACATATAACTTGTTAAATGATATTTGGAACATTTATTTGTTGTCTAATTATAGTTGTTGTCTAATTATAGTTCAATGGATGATATAATTTATCCTAAAAGAAAAATAGGTGATATTAGGAAAAATTTTGATTTTATATATGTATATACAGGTAGTACCGCTAAATCCGAAATGGTACCGGTACCCACCCGGTACCGGTACCGTACCATACCAGTAAGAAAACCGGTACCTTGTCCGGTACGAGATTCAGAACCTTGGTCCAAACAGAAACAAAATGGAACAAATCGGCTACAAACGTGCAAAACCGAATCCGCTCGTTCGGACCAATCTGATTTGGTGGTCCAGACTAGACATGCTGCACCCAAAATTGACCAATCTGATTTGGTGGTCCGGACCAAGGGTAAAGCGAGTTGCAAATTCGTTTAGAATTGTCTAAAATTGCTCAGTCCGAGCCACCAAAACCTTGGCCCAGACCAACCATTTTGTGAACACCAAAATCGAGCCGAAATTCCAACATAAGTTAGTATGCACGCACCTCGACTAATTTGGAAGTATTAATCCCACCATCTATTATTAACAGGACTCCAATCATAGCAAGAGCCATATGGACTTGGGCGGTTGAGACAGTTTGGTTTGGGACTTGACTGTTGAGAATAGTAAAGACAAAATTCTAGCTCCACTCTTTTGTGATCTCTAATAGAATCTACAACTAATGATGGCAATTTTACAATCACGCCAAGTGGATAAATTAGCATTTGAACCAACTCCAACTAAAGATGTCAATTTTGCTCAAGTGTTATTTGACATCTTCCACTTGAGTTTGATAATTGTGACCCGGACATGGTGAACACTACTGTACGTCGTGTGTCAATTATCATGGCTTTGGCTTGAAACTTGTTGTGGGCCAAACTCTATCTTCGAGCTGGACCAAACCATCGAGCCGGATCAGCTCATCATGAGCATGTCTTGTCTAGGAACAAATGTTTCACCCGAACCATCTGATTCAGTCGACTTTGTCAGCATGGGATTCTGGTCCTAACAACATGACCCGAATGATTCTAGGAAAAGGTAGTTCGAACTCATGAACATAACTACCACACTCAATACATCATCTTAATTGATTATTGCGCGTGCCGCACACGAGAATATTTGGACGACAAGTTAGATTTCATTACATCGTTTCAAGCAAACATAGAGTTCTGTACTTAGCTACTCCTTCCAAGTGCTTACTTAATTATCGGGTGCCTCTCCAATTGTCATCCCCTGGTCATACCAGAACGGTGGTTTCCTTGTTTTGCGAATCTAGGTCAGGAGCTACAACCTAACCCGGATCCTAGCCTAAATCCAGATAGTTGAACCATTCAATTGATTTACCCCCTCTACAAATCTATTTTTGGCCGTGACTGAGAGCTGTAACTTAAGTAACTTAAGCAGTTGTGAGTAGGTACTTGAGTTCCACTATACGAGGTATCAGGTTCAACTGATGAAACAAATATGGCATGTACTCTACTAAAATATTAACATTTTTTTGGGGAATTGATAATCGCACTCCAAAAATTGATGCAGACACTCCAAGTTATAGTGATTTTTCAAACCCACCGTTTTGTAAGTTTCAATTTTATTTCAGGCGCTCCTGAAGTTTTTTACTCTCAATTTCACTTAAGATGCTCCTAATTTTTTTTTCTCTTCTCCTCCGCCTCCTCTGTTAACGGAAGAGGAAAAAATGGACGCCCACCCAAACCCTAACATGTAATAAAAACTCTATTGTGAATTTGGTGTTGTAGATCAAAGATTCAAGCTCGGAAGGTAGTTTTTCAGTTCTTTTCTTGTGATTTTGTTTGGATTAAGTTGTGATTGTGTGAGTATTGTGTATTTTAAGAGGGGTGGGGTTTGGCTAAAAAAATTCGCCATCATTCATTCACAAATCCAGATGAGAGGGGAACCAAACAGGGGAAAAAACATCGATGCCCTTCAATACATCACCACCACTACCACTACAGACATAAATGTTTTAGACTTGAAAACTAGTTCAAGCTTGTGATTATTTTTATTTCTTTTTTGAGTAGATTCTCCACGTCGAAACTTACCATGGTATTCTAATATAAGGTTTTCTTGTTCTAATTGTAAATTTGTTATGTATATTTTTGAAGTCTCTCTAACCTAACTCTCTTTAACCTAACTTCTCTTAGAAGCCCCTTTTTTCCAACCGCCTCTCAACCAGTCGCCGCTGCTCAGGGGGAGGCCGGGTGGTTCACGCCAGTCTCTTGAACACAGGCTCTCCTCCCTTCCCCCTGTTTTTTTAATTTTATTTTCTAAGCATTTTGATTAATCTCTCTCCCTAATCCATTCAGACACCACGCTGATCGTTGATTTGTCCTGCTCTGATCTAACATGCAACGGTAGTTTTGCATAGCTATGGACTATGATTGCTTCTGTCTTTACCATTTGAACTGCTCATGTTAATTTCTGGAAAACAATTTCCATTTGGACTGTTAATGTTAATTGCTTTCGACTTTTTCCGTTTGGTTATGCATGGTTCAATATTCTATTTGGAGTGCCTTAGTTAATGAGGAGATAATTTGGGTGTGTAGTTTCTCTAGTAATTTTTATATTTTCAAAAGGATAATTTTGTAACTTCATTATATTTTGGAGTGCTTGCAAAAAAAAAAAAAAAAAAGAAGTCCCAAAATTAGCTCCCTTTTTTTTCTAAAAAAATAGAAACAACAAAATATTAGTACTTGATATTCATAAGTATTTGCGAATGTATCTGGTTTCATTAAAAGAAAGAACAGTAAGTAGAATTATTGCCCACACAAATTGGCATCCTAAAACCTCCTAAACAAGACCTTCTCCCTTGTACTTGTCCTATTAATCAGACAAGATGTCACTTTACAAATGACAGCGATCATAAAAGACTAAACTCCAAACCAAATATTGAAAGAAAGAGAGTGGAAATAATGTTTTTTCTTATTGAAACACTCAAATGCAAGTTATCGAAAGGAAGAATACTAATAGGAGAAAATTTTAAGTGCCGCATGGGTAACCTTACATGATAGCCATTGCTCCGCATCTTAACCGTTCGAAAATGTTATCGATTAATGGTTTGGATTTGAAATAAACTATTACCGATAATAGTTTATTTCAATTCTGGACCGTTTATAACTTGTGGATACGCGACGGATACCAACACGTGATATACGTTCCGCACCCAAATTTTTCTCCCTCAATAGACAATTTCGTTTCATAGAACATTGTTCACTTTACCAAACTAGACTTGACCTCCTCAACAAAAGTATTAAGATTCTCGTCTGATGATCCACCTTCCTTGCCAGCTTCCCTTCCCAAATCCTTCCACTTCTTAGCATTGTTTCTCATTTCATCTCCTCCCACCACCATTTCTATGCACCTTTTAATCTCACCACCCTCGACTATTCCATCCGAATTTGGTTTCACTCTTATTCCAGTCTTCCAAACATCTTCCAAAAGTTTTCCATTTGTAGCTTGGTCTGACCACTGCGGAAAAGCCACCACGGGAACTCCAGAAACCAAGCTCTCCAAAGAAGAATTCCACCCGCAATGAGTCACGAAACAACCAACCGATGAGTGTGACAAAACCTCCACTTGAGAACACCAAGACACTATCATCCCCTGTTGTTCCAATTGCTCTATGCAACTCAGCTTCTCATCTTCTTTTGCACTTAGCACCCACAAAAACGGCCTTCCGCATTCAAGCAACCCGTGTGCTATCTCCTCCATTTGTTGCTTCGCTATAGCAGACATGCTTCCAAACGCTACGTAAATTACAGATTCGCTTGCCTTCGTATTCAACCATTCAATATAGGCTCTTGAATCTTCAAGCATATCTCCCCCAAAAGAAGTGTCAGATGGATCCTTTCCATCCGAGAAAGCCGACGGGATTAACGGTCCAACAGCTACCAATTTGAGCTTCTCGATTGCTCTCAGGGCTTCAGACTCCAAAGCATCAAAGGTGTTTACAAGTACTCTGGGATTTGTTTCGCCGTCAAGTACATTTAGGTGCTCTTTCAGTGTTGGAAGAGCAAAGTTGTAAGTGTTTGAAGCGAGCAGAAAAGAGGGAAGGTCATTGCCAGTGAGCAGTGGCAGCCCCGGTAATTCAACTGACCATGAAGGATTATGCATATTTTTGCTAATGGCATCCCCATAACCATTGAGGTAGTAGTAGTAGATAACCCAGATGGTGGCTGGTTGAATCCACAGGAAAGTGGATGGCACGTGATGGGCACGTGCAACCTGGCCTACCCAAGGGAGAAGTGTGGTGTAGACCACATGAACAAAAGGCTGGCCTCTTTCAGCTGCTGACTTGATGAGTTTTGCTACGGCCTCTGACCCGCGGCTTATTAGCTCCACTGCGTAGTGATCACCGACTTTAAACCCATCATCGTAGCCATCGGAAAAGCCGGAAAAGGTCAAGCCTTGTGGAGTAGCGGGGGCGGATTTGGTGATCCGGTTGAGTGCGGAAAAGGGGGTTAGAAAGGTGACGTTGACGCCCATTTTGACAAGGCGCTTGGCGAATTCGAGGCTGGGATTGATGTGCCCTTGGCCTGGAAATGTTACCAGCAGGACTCGAACACAGTCATCCATATTTTTTCTTCTTAGAAAGAGAACTTTTTTTTGGGAATTTAGATAGGTGGAGGCTTGACTGTGCATTGAGTTCCATAAGAGGGTTGCACATATATGTATATGCATAATGTAAAGGAGGGGCCCGGGGCCATGACATTTGTGCTGACGATATTGATTAGTTCTTTTATTTATTCGGAAGGTTAAAGACTAATCTGAAATTAATTTTGGAAATTAATTTCACCGTTCACTAACTAAAGTTCCGTATGAAAATATTTTATGACCCATAGGTACTTGAATATAAGTTTTGATGTAGCAAAAAATGGATGTCAGTTCCGAGTTAAGACACGAGAAAAACTTGAGGGCCAGCTGATGGGGTGGTACCCATGGCGAATATCGGCTGTTTAAAAGTATTTTGATGTGTCTGAATTTTAAGAGAAAAAAAGGGGAGAGAGGAGAAAGGAAAGGAAAATTTTAGACTATTCAAAATACTTTTGGACGGCTGAAATACGTTTAGTGGTAGCTTATTTGCACCCAAATTTTTCTCGGAGGACGACAAATATGTTGATGTATCTGGTGAGCTTTATTTATTGTCCTATGCACGACATCCGTAAATTGGAGTATTTCAAACTTGTCTCGGATTTGATGACGTCCCTTTCATGGTTTGAGTACCATCTACAACTCTAATATTATAGAGCGAGAAAATCTTATTCACGCTTAGCATGAGCGGCATTAGGCGAATTTTTAATACGAGGTTTTTTTTTTTTTTTTTTTTAACGATTGAAAATTTATTTAATTTTTTGCTTTTTTGGATGCAAAATTACTAGTCAAGCTTTTAAATTTAAGTGGTCTAACATTTTCTTTTCAATTGATAAAGTGGTTAACCCACTTAATATTTCTTGAGAAATAATCGATGTCAGATAGGATTTTAATTTAGCAAACTCCCTGCTGTTGCAATTGTTACGGGTGTTCCCTCAAAAAGGCAAAACAACACATTCGCCGAGTAATCGAGAAATTGTGCGTGCGTATTGTCAAGGGGCAGAACTTGAGACAAGATGAGATTCAAGAGACAAGTAATGACGAAGTCCTTCATTGCTATACGTAGTATTTGTGTGTTGCTTCACTTTTTATTGAGACATTTAAGTTGTGTTCGGAAATGGTTTCAAGAACCAGTTTCGCCTTTTTCGGGATAGGCCCCACATGGCCTGACACTACTTTCTCAATTGTCTAAATTTTAAGAAACTTTACTCTAATTTATACCTTGTGTGAGATGGGTCTGTTGAGTTCATTTCAAAAATTCACATAAATGATCTAAGTTGTCCATTATTCCAAAATTATTCTTTTAAGTCATTCAAAAAAAAAAAAAAAAACAAGGCAATCATATAATTTTAAATACTTCATCAAGTTGTCTGACTTTCTTTCATATATTTGTAAAAATTGAAAATCTTAAATTGTGAATCACGGCAGATCAACTATTTACAATTTTGAAGAAGATAGCATTGAATTTGCCAACAACAAAAGAACAAAAAGGAGGTTGGGTATGTGAATCACATGTGACTTCTTACCAAGACTTTCTTGTAGGCACATTACGGCCTAGTTTGGCTAAACCAAAAAATTTGGTTTTTTGGATTAATCTCTTTTAAACTTGGATTTTTGGTGTTTTAGTTTTTTGGATTAATCCACTCATGCAAACTGGACTCCAACTGGATTAATCCAAAAAACCAAAAAACTGGTTTGGATGAATCAGTGATTTTTTCCATTCATCCAAACGATCCCAGTTTTTTGCACTGGATTAATCCAAAAAACCAAATTTTTTGGTTTAGCCAAACTAGGCCTACATTAAACTCCCAAAAACTCCTAGATGTGTGTGCAAATGAGTTTGGTAGTGATTGGGAGACAGGGTCACGTGTTGCGCCAGCCATGATTGCAGCTGAGGCCACAATGGGAGACATATTATATTTGCCAAGACTTATGAGCCGTTGGTGGAAGATCACTACCATTCGGACCTATCTGACGCAGAGGATATTGGCTGCTCCCTAACGCCCTGTCCGTATGATGATATAGGAGTGGGATATGGCTTTCTCCCGGATATAGATTAGATATCCTCGTGATCTATATCCATTGTTTGTTTTCTTTTTACTTCCCAAATAATTTTTAGCTGGGATAAGTATATCTCTTCCCAGAGGTTTTATTTTTAGGCACCCTCCCCCCTATCTATATTATATCCGGCCCTCACTTTACAGAAACACCCCCGGGGCTTACCAGTTTCTACACCTTTTTTCCTTAACGGGAAGAGAGAGAGAGAGAGAGAGAGAGGGAGGAAGAATGAACACCCAAACTCCAATTCAGACAGAGTGAACTTGACACAATAATAGCAGTCATCATCTCTCCCACTTCAACACCATACCAAATACATTCGAATCACCAATTAAAAAAAAGGGGAAAACCCTCCAATTCAGACAGAGTGAACTGGACACAACAATAGCAGTCATCATCTCTCCCTCTTCAACACCATACCAAATACATTCAAATCACCAATTAAAAAAAAGACGAAAACCAAAAAAAAAAAAGAAAAGAAAAGGAAAAGACAAATTTGTATCATATCTAATCTATACTCTTGTGTAATTCAATTCCAAATAAGAGAAATTGGAACAAAACAGAGGACCCAGGTAGAATTAGTTACAAACTATGAACATACAGGGTCGGTATTGATCCAAGCAGTTTTTTCATAAAAACGCTATAAATGTATTTTTATGAAAAACTGTTTGGATCAAGCCCTTCCGGATAATTTTTTTTTTCAAATCCTCGTGGGGGCCCTAAAAAACCCTTCTAAAACACATCTAACGGTTCGGATCGTTGAAATTTGGCCCGGAAAGTGGAGGTCCGGACCGTAACATGGTCTGTGATCCTTGATAGGAAGTAAATTGTATATACATATATATATAGGAAAATTTTCTTATCCAATCTCCCGGAAATAAGAAAAAAATGGGTTTTTTTTGTGTTGCAATTTTTTTTTGGAAAATCCGAACCGTCCAATGTGTTTAGAAGGTGTTTTCAAGGGTTCTCGCAAAAAAATCTTCAAAAAAAAATACTGGGAAGGGCTTGATCCAAGCAATTTTCGCAAAAACTGTATTTATATATATTTGCGAAAACTGCTTGGATAAAGCCCTTCCCGGGGTTTTTTTTTTGAAGATTTTTCGCTACGACTCTTGAAAACACCTTCTGAACACATTGGACGGATCGGATCGTCAAAAATTTTTTTGTATTAAAAGTCCGGAAATTAAAAGTCCGGATTAGAAGCTTAACCTATATATATATATATATATATATATATATATATATATATATATATATATATATATATATATATATATATATATATATCTTTTTGACAAACAGGCCGCTATAGGGAAGAGTCATGGAATGACGCAGGCCATCATAAGGTTTATTTGGGGGAATCGTCTTGCTCTAGCGTGGAGTCCTGCGAGGGCCCAGTGATAGATCCTTTAAGGGCAGCTGGTAATAAGAATAATGAGGTGACAATTGACATCCCCCAATTGTGCTCGCATGAAGAGACCTAATCCCGTTAAGTCTAGCCGTCGCAAGGAAATGGTCGTTCTGGGGCGAGACTTTCTTCTTGTAAGATGCAAGTGTCTTTGTGATCTTGATAAAGGTAAGAAGTTTCACTTCTTTCACGGGCCTAGTCATTCGGTTGTGGTGGTTAAGGTTAAAAGTTGTTCTACTACCAATATTTACAATCGGTAGGTACTGGAATATAAGTTTTATTGCACAATCCATGGGTTCAAAAAAAATACACTAAAAAAAATTTATATGTAAATTAAATTTTCTTTACTATTGTCAGCACTGAGTTACTCACGTGAGTTTGAAATAGATGTTTTTAACAAAATTTGAATCAAATTATTCCAGCCTTAACAGAAAAAAAAAACATTAAGCCTGATCCAATTATAAGAGCCTATATATAATAAATATTTAAAGATAATGGTTGTTTGATATTAAATTCAACATAGAAAAAAATTTAAAGGGAATCAAACGACTAATTTGTGTACAACTTTTTATTATAAATACATTGTGTAGTAGATGAAAATCCTGAAGCCACCACTGCCGAGATAGATATTAGTGTTCTGTCTATGAACGGATGCAGTAAATTGTTTCAAATTTGTATTGGACAAGGGTCTTCATGACGTCCCTTTCATTGGTTTGAGTGCTTTCTACAACTGTAATACTGTTAAAGAGGAGATGGCATAGTCAATTATTCAGTCGGTGAAATTGAATTCGGGCATGCAGTAGTTCTAAATTTGATGCCGGAATTTACATTGTTTATGTATAAATCTGTGTGTGTGTGCATGTGATGAAAGTGTGGGAAAGAGAGAGAAGAGACAGGGCAGAGAAAAGAGTTAACGTGGGGTGCCCCTTGGGGAACTCCCCCACCAGCTACGGGTATGTGAAAGAATTGCGAGAATGTAAAAAATGTCTATCAGTGTTGTGTGTTTGTATTTTATGAAAAGTTTAATAAAAATGTGCTGAGTTTGTCTGTGAATTTTCTCTTTTCCCCATCAACTTAGGTGAATTGTAAATATGAGTTTTGTTTTATTTAACGATTGAAAATTTATTTTTCTTGCTTTTTTGGATGCAAAATTGTACTAGTCAAGCTCTTAAAATTATGTTGTTCTAAAATTTTCTTTTTAAGTAATGATGTGGCTAATCCGTTTAATATTTCTTAGGAAATAATCGATCTTAGATAGGATTTTAACCAATATTCAAGAAAAAAGCGATATTGTTGCAACAACTATAGAGACATGTAAGTTGACTAGCCATACAATGAAGCTGTAGGAAAGAGTTATTGAGTGTCGTTTGAGAAAGTGACAATAGTGTCGGAGAAACAATTTGGATTTATGCCCGGTAAATTGCTTGACCGTTCGGGTGATTAATAATTAACTAAGATTTCGTCCCCAAAGCCGCTAGGACTACCGACGGTGTAAGATAATAAATCCGGAAGTCTTCAGAAATCGAACCACGAGAGGCGGTACTTGAACGGTCTTGACTCAAAAGTGTAGAGTTTTAGTTTAACTTGGCTCTCAGGTAGCCACCCCTTGCTCAAATGATTTAATTAATTAACTAAATTAAACTGATTTAACTACTAGACTCTGAATTTAAAAAGGAGAGCACAGCCGTGGGCACTACGGTGTTCGCAGCTAGTCTAATTCACATTCACTCGGGCCACAATGATTCAATTAATAGATTTAAAAATATGGAAAAAGAGTTTCCAACAGATGCGCACCACTTGTCACCAATTTCTGCGCTCATTTGGAATCGGCAATGCCCGGGTTCGTTTGCTAGAAAAACTTCCGTATTCAAAAATTGCATATTAATTAAAATGATTCGGCACCGAGGTGGAACATAAATTAGCATAGCCACGGGACACCCTCGTCCCGCGGCCGCACTCAATGCGACTACTCACTCATTATTGCAAACGCAGCAAGAATAACACAAACCCTAGATCTAAACATGATTAAACAATGAGAACAATAACAGAAAGTAGTATCAAAGATTGCGCAACGAAAATACTCTTGATTAATGAAAGAAGAACGTCGATCCACGTTGAGAAACTTGAAAACAAAACGCTGAACAAAGAACACGAGATCTGTATCCAAGAACTTTAAAAACTAAAACCTAGGTAAAAATTGTGGAACCCTAATCTAAGTTAAAACATAAGTATTTATACTAATCTCTAATTTCTAATTAAAATCCGAGACAGAATAGGATTATACTTTGCGGACGACCAAAGCGCTGTCGTTCACTGGCCAAGATAAGCTATTTGTAGCGCTACACCAAAAGTGGTGTAGCGCTACCGCTTGCTTATCTCCCCCTTTGACTGGTTGACTCTTCCCGTTGACCATTGACTTCTAACAATCCGGTAGCGCTACACCTCTTTGTGCCAATCTTGAGTGCTCCAAATAATTAGAGTAGCGCTCCCGGACATATTTTCTCGAAATCTTGCTCCCACACTTAGTCTCCAAGCGCTCCTCTTCTCAATCCACGTACACGATCCATACGGACACTTCCATTAGCACCAAATCACCTCAATTCCCTGCAAATTAAGCATAAACACCCAATGCAACCACGTGCACATATTAAATAGAGAATGAGGATTAAATCCATGATAATTAGGCCAATTCTACCCTACTCAGGCGCTCAAATGCAACCATTTCACACGCCAATCATAAATCGACCATGGAAGCAATTTATTAGTTAAGAAGGTTGGCATAAAAGTATAGGGAGAAGAAAAGGGATCTCCATATGATTTTTATAGATTTAGAAAAAGCTTATGATAGGGTACCTAGAGAGATCATTTGGTGGGGTTTGGGGCAAAAATGAGTGACTAAATGATATATCAATGTGGTTAGAGACATCTATGAAGGTGTTGTTACTACAATTAGATCACCAGTAGGGGAAACAAGTGAATTTTCAAATACAGTAGGGTTACACCAAGGGTCTACTTTGAGTCTTTATCTTTTTGCTTTAGTTATGGATGAATTGACTAGACATATTTAGAATGATATTCTGTGGTACATGTTATTTGTAGATGATATTGTCCTAATGGATGAAACTGCTATGGGGTTTAATGCTAAATGGAGTCCAAAGGATTTATGATAAGTAGGAGTAAAACCAAGTATAAGCGCTCTAAGTTTAGTGACAATGGAAGGGCTCAAATAGAAGAAATGATGATTCAGGATCAAAGATACTAAAAAGTGAGCGCTTTAGGTATTAAAGTGTAATATTTAGCTAGGATGAAGAGATTATAGACGATGTAAACCATAGGATCCAAGTTGGTGGCTCAAGTGGAGAGTCACTTCAGGTGTATTATGTGATCGAAGGATGCCTAGCAAAGTAAAAGAAAAGTTTTGTAGAACTGTTATCAGACCAACGATACTTTACGAGATGGAGTGTTGGCCTATAAAGAAGCAACAAGTGATTAAGATGAGTGTAGTTGAAATGAGGATGTTGAGGTGGATGTTTGGCGAGACTAGGAGTTATAAAATTCGAAATGATGTGAAACGATATGAGTTATACCTATACAACATAAGCTGAGAGAAAATAGATTGAGGTGGTTTGGACATAACTATCGTAGACCTCCAGACGCAATAGTCAAGAAGAGTGATACTTTCTCCGTCCCAATTTAAATGTCCCTACAGGAGACTTGTGCAAATTTGACCTTAAAAATAAAATACTTTTAGAACAGCTTTATAATTTTTTTTTATAATGTTCAAAAGATCTCAACGAGTACTTTTGAATGGCGTAAAAATTTTGAAAAAAAAATCTAGAAATAATTTTCTTTTAAAGTCAAAATGGCACGACTTTACGCATGAGACATTTAAAATGGATAGAGGCGGTATGATACTAGTGGATAGTAGGGCTAGGGGAAGAGGAAAACCTAAATTGACTTTAGATGCTTTCATACGAAAAGACTTGGGCTTATTAAACCTAAGTGAAGAGGTCGCCTTAGACAGAGCTCAATGGAAAAACAAGATTCATGTAGCCGACCCCAATTGATTAGGACATAAGGCTCAGTTTAGTTTTGTTATCAAAAACTAAACCTCCACTATTCTGTTTGGTTTGCATTACTGCTCAAAAGCATTTTGTACTTAGGAATCTTAAGCCACTTGAAAAAAGAAACATTAGTCAAAACCCAACTTGGCAGTAACTTTTAAAATTGAATCGATGGATCAAAAAAGGGCACATCTGTGCTATTTCATGAAACTCGTTCGGTTAAATAGATAATCACTCAACACCAAACACCAAGCCGAAACATAATTGCATCTGTTTTGTTTCTTTTCTCACTTCTGTATCCATTTTTCTTTTTCATATACCAAAAACATGATTTACATCGGGAAATTAAGAACAAAAATATAGGCGATTATCCGAGAGTGAGCCATAAGGGCTTTGATACCGATGTTAAATCAATTGAAAGCATGTAAATCACACGCTTACATAATGAAACGCAGCAAAATACTTGGAGCTATCAAAGATCGATGAACCAAGACCCGCTCTGCAAGCATGCATAAACCACGAAAACCAAATCGAACAAGAACCCAAACATGTAGAGAAGGCTACTATAGCCTACTCTTAATATCTACACCACAAATCTTAAGATTCATAGATGGAAACCCTACAGAAAGAAGATATTTATAAGACTATAGAAGATTGTTGTGGAGAGAAGAAGAAAATTAGAACTCTAATTATTTTCTAGTGTATCTCTCAAATATCTGCAAGACTAGGCCTTCTTTTTGTCTATAGCCTTTAATGACAAGCCTACCTTTGTACTTATCTATTGACCCATCTGCTTTCATCTTCCTCTTGAAGATCCACTTATAGCTCAGAGGCTTACTACTAGGTGGCAGATCCACCAGTTCCCACGTTTGGTTCTGTAGGATGGAGTCGATTTCCCTTTTAATAGCTTCTTTCCACAAAAGACCCTTAGGACAGCTAACAACTTCCTTGTAAGTCCGAGGCTCACTTTGTAACAAATAAATTAGAAAATCTGGACCAAAGGATGTTGATGTCCTAGCACGCTTGCTGCGTCTGGGTTCAACATCACCTTCCTTTTCTTGGTCACCACTGCCATAATTAGTAGGATGCAGGGTCC
The DNA here is from genome assembly GCA_022606695.1 of Vaccinium macrocarpon. Classification (NCBI taxonomy): domain Eukaryota; kingdom Viridiplantae; phylum Streptophyta; class Magnoliopsida; order Ericales; family Ericaceae; genus Vaccinium; species Vaccinium macrocarpon. The sequence goes on along the minus strand of CM040173.1, from coordinate 6,366,379 downwards.
GTTTCACTGAACTAGACTTTCCAATGGATCTATACGGAAAAATGTGCTTGAAAAATGACACATTTATAGACTCCATGTAAGTGTTTTTGTGTATATCTAGTACTCCAAACTCATACACAAGGAACCGATATGCACTACTATTGTGTGCATAACCGATGAACACACAGTCAATGGTTCTTCGTCCTATCTTCTCATATTTAGGAGGGTATTGTTACTTTAGCAAGACACCCCCACACTCGCAAGTGTTTAAAGTTAGGTTTCTTACCTTTGAGCAACTCATAAGGTGTTTTGTCTAACTTTTTGCGCGGCTCTAAATTCAAAAGATAGTTAGCAGTCAACATCGCTTCACCCCACATGTTCTGAGGCATCCCAGAACTAACCAACATAGCATTCATCATTTCTTTCAATGTACAATTCTTGCGCTCATAGCCTCGTTCTCACGAGGCGAGTAAGGTGCAGTGGTTTGGTAAATAATACTGTGTTCAGCACAGTATTTACCAAACGGTGATTCAAATTCACCACCTCGGTCACTTCTCACCAACTTAATCTTATTGCTGAGTTGGTTCTCTACCTCATTCTTAAAAAGAATGAACTTGTCCAATGCTTCATCCTTGCTTTTTAGCAAGTACACATAGCAATATTTCGTGCTATCATCGATAAAAGTAATGAAATACTTGTTTACATTTGGCGTTTGGACATATTTCAGATCACACACATCAGTGTGGATTAGCCCCAACGGTTCGGTACTTCTCTCAACCAATCAAAACGAAGCTCTAGTTAACTCTGCTTCAACACAAGTTTCACACCTTTGATTTGTATCAATATGAAAAGCTAGAATATGGTCCAAGTTAACTAATCTACGCATAGATTCATAATTAACATGACCTAGTCTACCATGCCACAAAATGGAAGACTCAAGCACATAAGCAACTGGGCATTTGTTTTATTAATAGTAGGGATAACAGTCATTACATTCATTTTAAACAGCTCATCGGCCATATAACCTTTCCCTACATATGATCCAGCCATAGTCAAAATGACCCTATCTGATTTGATCACCATGCGAAAGCCGCGCTTGCTAAGCAGAGAGCTAGATATCAGATTCTTACGAATGTCTGGCACGAACAACACCTTGTTCAGGGTCAATGTCTTCGCTGAAGTCATCTTCAGGACCACCGTTCTTTCACCATCAATAGCTGAGGTCGTTGAATTCCCTATAAACAGCTTCTCCCCATTTACCGGCTCAAGTGACGTGAACATCTTCTTGTCATAGCAGATATGGCGGGTAGCCCCAATGTCAATCCACCACTCCCGAGGATTCGAGCCCACCATGTTCACTTTAGATACCATAGTTGAGAAGTTCATGTCAGAACTACCTCCCGAGGCTTATGCAATATGTGCTTATGGACGAGGTGGCTTCTTGCACTCAGATGCTTTATGACCAAATTTGTCACAATTGAAGCATTTCCCTTGGAACTTCTCCTTTTGCTTCTTAGCGACACCGCCTTTTGGTCCCAGATGGACATTCTTGCCCTTCTGCTTGTCAGACCACTTGTCATGATGGTTCTTTTTCACACCACTTAACGAAGGATGACCATGTCCACCATATTGGCCTTTGCCATTTTGGCCTCCTTGGCAGCCTTCTCTCTAGCCCGATTTCCTGCCGTGACATTGAGCTTGTAGAAAAGCGTCTCCAATGTCATCTCTTTGTTCTTGAACATGAGATAACTCTTGAACTCCTTCCAAGTTCCTGAAAGCTTGTGGATGATAGCAGCCACCAAAAATGCCTCAGGCAACAACATCCCTTCTGCTTTGATTTCATTGATCAACATCTAGAACTCTTGGACCTATTCAGTCACAGGCCTTTCATCTTTCATAGTATAATCAAGGAAGCGGCCCACCACAAATTTTTTAGGCCCAGCCCCCTCAATTTTGTACTTTTTGTCCAAGGACTTCCACAGTTCCTTGGCTGACTCTGCCTCATTGAACATAGAGTACAACGAGTCATCAAAAGCATTCAAGACATAGTTCTTGGCTAGATAATCAGCATTCTTCCACTGATATAGAGTCTGTCGCTTCTGGTTGTCCGTCTCATTTTCAGCAACAACTGGGGCATCATCAGACAAGCACCCAGCGAGATGGAGAGTGGTCAGATAGAACATCAACTTTTTTTGCCATCTCTTGAAATCAACCCTTGGACCAAACTTCCCAAGGCTTATCAACATGGGACATCGGTATCGAGGGGACTCCATGCAAAGGAGTAGCAACACTAGAGCTTCCCACATTTGGAGTCTCATTGCTTTTTCCAGTTGTCATCTTAACCTGAGAAATGACAAACCACAAATTAGTGAAACTATTTCCACAGTCATGACAATAAGTATGGATTAACAATCTAAACTTAGTAACCGAACATGGTTTTGCACCCACAACGCACAAGCGTACCCTGGGGGTTTTAGGGGGTTTGCCCCCTGGTGGGGGTTTTAGGGGGCCATGCCCCCTAGCGGGATTCCTAGGGGCATCGCCCCTAGGCAGGAGTTTGAGGGCAGCGCCCTCGACGGGGTTCTACCTCTGCCAAGTATACCAATCCTTGTGCCAAGTTACTAAACTGGCTATGTACTAAGGTTGAGTAATTAATCTTCCACTGGTTATATTACTGCAGGCAGAGCACACGCTTAGGTCGAACTAGCCCAACCACTGGCTGTTCTCAAACCCAACACAAAGACTACTATCACAAAGCAGAGATCTAGAGGACTGTGGCTAAACAACATCACTGCTAAGCAGAGTAAGTTGCTCCATAAGCCAAACAATCCACTGATCAAGAGTTTCTGGCCTAGCAACGTCAAGGTTTAAGCCAAGTAGATTGCTCCAGAGGCCTATCAAACGTGACAGATCAAGGCTAGTTGCGTACAACTGCCTAAAGTCGTGGCTTAATTAGTGAAGTTCAATCGCGCACGATTGACTTAGGCCGTAGCCTCTGATTTTTGTATCAATCTCCCACACGAGTAATCTAGTCAAATTACTATGATATCTTACATCAGTGAGATGCCACCAATTCTATCACAACTTTGATTCTGTTCTTGCAACTCAAAAGTCAGTACCAAAACAGAATTGTTTTCTGGAACTCGATTGCCAATCCATAAGAAAATCTTTGTAAAGATTGTTGGAAAAATTTAGTGGCAATCTGAATTCGAAAGAACAATTCCTCCGATATACAATATGAACAGATTACAACTGAAAATTTACAAAAACAGAAATAGACAGAATATGAAAAAACAGAGATACAAAAAGTAATCGGAAGTCGAGTCATGTGTAACTACACTCTCTTTAACAAAGATTCGTCGCCTACCCTGGGTGTTGCAGCTTGAAACGGCGTTTTCATCCCAGGATACAACAGCTAAAACCACGGCCAACAGAGCACCGCTGTTTGACTGCCTTGGGGAACTGAAACAATGTCTACCTCTCTCTCATAACGATGAATTTTTGGAGTGCTTATGTTGTTCGAATTTCGGATGATTAACCAAAAGGTACAGCTATCAATTTATAGCTGTAGGAGGAGCTAAAAACTTCAATTCGGGTATTAAGGAGGAGCCTCTTCATTCATTATGAAATCAAATTCTGCCAATAAATTGTGCAATTCAATTCCGATTTTGTAACCCCTGCCCTTAATCCGATTTTGAATAAGACTTCAATTTTGCCATTATCTCCATATTCGCTCAATCCGCCATATCCGTCCAATCCGATCTATCCGTTAACCCATCCGTGAATGTTCGGTTCGGTTCCGGATAGAGAATTTCTTATCTGGCGGTTCCAGATCCGGATCAAATCGAATCGGATCCACTTAATCCGCTCTATAATCCTTTTTTATCTTTCCAATCCGCCCGATCCGTAACCGATCTGTGAATGTTCGGTTGAGTTCTGGATCTTAAAAACCATAATTTGCTCTGAGCGGATCGGATCTGGATCCAATCCGTCCAGATTCAATTTGTGGACACCCCTAAATTCAAAGGTACATAAAGAATTGAACAAAGAAAATTGACACGTGGCTGCTAAGGATTGGCAAGTTCACAACCTTCAAATAAACAAAGAAAATTGGCTCACAGCCCAGTTCTACCAACCTGACTTTGCGGCTTTTTTATTTTTACATTTTTTGAAATAAGTCATTTTTTTTCACATACATCAAATTCAAAAAACCCATAAAACCAAAAAGTTACTTTAGTGGAACGGCCCCAATACCATAAAACTCGTTCCAAAAATATGACAAAATGTGGTTACCAAAATATTAGTGTTCTTATTAATGGTGCTCCTCATTGGTTGTGATGCGAGGATTTGACGTTCACTAATGTTAACTAGTACTAGTAAATTGACACCAATTAGATTTATGAGAGATGATGGAAAAACAATCTAACAAGTGGTACCGGCCTTGTTCGATTATTATGTTTAGTTTAGTTTTGATGATGTAAACAGGTATAATAAGTGGAGAGGGATAGAGAGAAATGATAATGTAAGCAAAACTAAAACATGGCCAAAACTAGCTCAAAACTCACAAACGAACACGGCCACCATAACTAGGAGGTTATGGCTTCGAATTGCTAGAGCATTATCGTGAAGGGAGAGCTTGTTTAGCCTATGGTTCTCCAATGAATTTGATTACATAATGCCACTACCATAATGGTGGTAAAAATGTTTGCTAAAACTGTCGGACAGACTATTCTACAAATCATTTGAAAGCATTAAAATATCTTTATAATTTTTTTTAACGTTTTCCTTAATAATCGCCATGGGCGGACACACAGAGGCAAGAGGGATTAATTGACCTCACTAGTTTAAAACTTCCTACAGGCATGTACATAGATTTTTAAATATTTTGGTAATTTTGTCTCAAGATCTTATACTCTTTTCTAGATTTTGCACCAACTAAAATGAAACATTTATAACTTTGCCCAAATGGTTCACTGAATCTCCCCTATTTTATTCTTTTGTTGTTGTCCCACTATTTTTTAACACACTCTCCCTCACATGTGAAAAAGCGGAGCATTCATATCCAATAGCATATAATTTTCTTTTTTGTGCTCCCACTATTTTTTAACTCCTCTCTCTCTCTCTAACCGCCTATTCGTGCTATGCATGATACCACTTGAGAAAATATGGAAGGTTATGTTTTAGACAGTTTGAAAGGGAATTTGAAAGAGAAATATTACAACCATGATCACGGTACTTGAGATATTTTTCACTACTTATTTTGGAATTACTCAGCCGACCAATTCTATAAGATTCATTCTGTCTGTGACTCATTACAATAAAATCAAAAAATTGTTGAACTATATATGTATATAGAGCCGTATCAACTGAACTGACTGCTCTAATTAGGTTTATGGGATTATGGAGGACTTAAAATAAATTTTATTTTTGTCTCACTTGTGATGATGCTTGTCAGCTAAGCAAATTGTTACTTTGTAACGCCAACTGGGGCGGTTTAAGGAGTGGTGTTAAAATTGACTTGTTCAAGTCATACTTTAAAAAACCATGACACCTGATCTCGGGTTCTGTAGAGGTACTAAAGTATTGTGCCTCCGTCCCAATTTTATAGTCTCTCGTTCTATCTTAATCGGATAAAAAACGATTATATCTTTCAATCGATAATACATTTTATATGCAATATGGATCTTGTTTGATAGATCTTGATTTAATCTAATAAACAAAGTGTTCAAAATCACCTAAAACATTGTAGATTATAAGATATAACACTTTGAAAAGTGGCATGAACTCCCATGAGGGACTATAAAATTGGAACGGAGGGAGTACTAAAGAATTTTGACGCCTCATCTCTGGTTTTGTAGAGGTACTAAACTTTTTTACTGAGGGTTCTCAAAGGGGTCCAACTGATACCACATCGCAATAATTTGAACCGATTATCTTGCAGGGCCCGTAGTGTAGTGTCTATATGCAAAAAATTAGCTTGACTGTTTTGATATGATCCAAACCATTGTTTTTTTGCACCAAAATTCAATTTTTGACATACCTATTGGTGCCTTCTGAAATGATCCAAACCGTTGTTTCTTTACACCAAAATTCAATTTTTGACATACTTATCAATGCTGGGTTAAGCTGATTTTTTGTATGTCAAAAAAATAAGCCCGTTCTAGGGTAGAAACAAAGAAAGGAAAAGCCCCTGTAGGCAGGCAGGCAGGTGATAGGCGCGTGGAAAGCTTGCTTTTGAGCGCCTAAGTAGGGTGGTTTTGCATGTTAGACGTGCGATTTAAGCTTTATTTTCCATTTGATGTGTGCACATGGTGTTTTTGTGTGTTGAGCGTGATTTGCAGGTAATCTAGGGATGCGGACGCTAATTTCGAGATATTGAGAATGCATGCACGTAGGTTGAGGAGGCTAAGTAAGGATGAAGTGGACTTCGCGCAAAAGTGATCATAATCCATCAGGAGCGCTACACTAATTCTTTGGAGCGCTCAAGATTGGCACAAAAGGGCTCAGAAATGAACACAAGGATTAGGAGCGCTACACCAAAAGTGGTGTTGCGCTACCGATTTGCTGATGGTCAATGGTCAAAGCAAGGAGCAGCCGGTCAACGCGCAGGGGTCGCGCTCGGTAGCGCTACCCCATTTCTTGGTAGCGCTACCGAGCGCTTAGCAGGCGCAGTGAACGTCGTCGTTTTGGCCTTTGCGTAGAATATTTTCAGAATTTCGTTCGTTTTTCATTAGGGTTACGTATTTTAAGTATAAATACTCTTGTTAAAACCTAGATTAGGGATCCACGATTTTTCTTAGGTTTTTGTTCTTCAAAGTTTTCGGCTAGAAAACTCTCAAGCTTTCAACATTCAGCACTTCGTATTCAAGTTTTTGTTCAAGATTTCCACTTGTAGATTGGTTTCCGCGTATCGTTAATCAAGTTCAATTTCTCCCTTGCAATTTACGGTACCGTTTCCTATTGTTTTCCTATTCTATACTTCAAGCATGCATAGATCTAGGGTTATTTCGATTTCTGAAATCTTCATAAGCATGAGTGAGTAGTCGTGTAGGGTGCGGCCGCGGGACGATGGCGTTCTGTGGTTAGTCTAATCGATGTTTCACCTCGGGACCGAATTAATTCAATTTTAAGCAGTTTTAGGAAACGAAACTTTTCTAACGAACAAAACCCAGGCATCGCCGGATTTCGAATGCGCACGAGAACCGGTGACAGGTGGTGCGCATTTGTTAGGGAATATTTTCTAATTCTAAAATCAATAGATTGAATCATTGTGGTCCGAGTAAACATTGGTTAGATTAGCTGCGAGTGCTGAGTTCCCACGGTTGCTCCCTCTTCTTTATTTCATCGTAGTCAGTTCCATTAATTTTTAGTCAGTTAATTAATCAATCTGAACAAGGGGTGGCTACCTGAGAGCCAGTTTCAACTAAAACTCCACACTTTTGAGTCAAACACCGTTAGCCGTCTCTGTGGTTCGACTTCGGTACTTCCAGATTTATTGTGCTACACCGGTCAAGAGTCCTACGCCTAGGACGCGTCTTATTTTTAGTCACCTGGTCGGTCAAGCAGTAGGTATATTCGAACCCCTAACCTTCTAGTGAGATGCAAGAGCCCTAATCAACTGAACTAGCCCCAGTTGGTTATACTTATCGTGATATTTGTTCATCAACTATTTATATTGACATCTGACCATCTGATCAACTTATCCTTGGGGTTTCCTTCATTTGATTTGGATGTGTTATTTGTCTTTCTCGTGTGCAATAGGCTTTTTCCTAGTTGTATAATTAGATGCACACACTAGGCTGTTATCTTAAGATGTAATTAAATAATCATCCTCTTTTTCCACCCCATGTAACTTTTCATCCCGGTAATTTTGAAAGGTTATGTTTTCATCCTCTCAGGGTGTAAATTACCTATCTTACCCTTTTCTAATCAAAATATCCATATGTATGTTTATGTTGTCTTCCTAAATTAGTGTGATTGGATATATTTTCAAAAATTTCAAACATTCAAATCAACCGAACCCCATTGATTTGGTTTCCATTTTTAAAAGATGAAATTTGAAACTAAAAAAAAAAACAAAAAACCTCCTAATTAAAAAGGCCACAACAAGCTCATCCCACAAGTTCGTATAGTCATGATTAAAAATATATGTTCCTAGCATATTCCAATGATTATGGTATAAATATTAAAACATCACATTGTTTATGGTAAAAATAACTTAATGACTTGTCAACATGGTAATAACGGTTGAATAAACAACTTGAATCATGGTAAAAAATGCTATTAGAATAATCAAGATGTCATAGTAAAATCGAATAAAGAATATAAATCATGATAAATATAGAATACTTTTAGAATTCAAATCATGATAAAAATACTAAAACATATGACAGTGTTTATGAAAAAAAAAAACTTTTAAATAACAGAGGTTCTCATTACAAAGGAGGTCTAGCCCATAAAGTGGTATATTTAACACATTGATTTTAGATGGTAAATTCCACAAACAACAATTACAAAACTGCTTTTTCAAGAAAAGGGAACCTTGAAATTAGACCCAGAGTTAGCTATTAATCCGGTTGCAAAGAAAAATATTATAAACTAGTACTCCCTCCGTCCCATAAAGTTTGATCAGTAGAAACTACGTGCAATTTTCAAACTAAAAAATAATGTATTTACCAAAATAATTTTTGAATTTTTTTTGGCATCGTATAAAAGTTCTCGATGAGATCTATCAAACAAGATCCATATTGACTAAAAAATTATTTTCGTAAGCACGTTATTTTTAGCTTGAAAATTGCACGTAGTTTCGTAGTGATCAAACTTTATGAGACAGAGGGAGTAATAAACAAACCTGAGGACAGAAATTTTCACTATCAATCAATAACCCAAATTTGGTTATACATGGTAAAATCCACAAGTCAAACTTCTCTGTAAGGACCAAATTCCAGAGTTGTCTTGTTCTTGGCAATTCCATGTGACAAAACACATATTCAATATCGAGTTGTAATTTTCTATTATTTCTAAGTAGGTGTCTATATAGGATTAGAGTGGAAGGAATCTCTTTGTAATGTAATTTGAGTGTTTGTGTTTTTAGTCAGTTGTTGGCGTTCGGGACGAGACGATCAATCATGCGATCAATCGACTTCTCAATCGAGTACCTCTGATATTGGCAAAGCTGCAGGTTGCACAGGGCGTGTGTTTTTCAGAGTCTATGGACTGACGAGTGGATCAATCGGGTTATTATTCGACAAGCTCTAAAAATTTCGGATCTACAATGATCCAATCAATCGGCTTACGATGCAATTGATCGGATTGAGAATTCTATACATAAGTCGCATTTATGGATCTAGGGTAATGGTGTCAGCTGAAAAAGAATATTGGAGCCGTTTGTTCTCAAAGCCACAAAAACCCTAATTTATTGAGAGTGAATCTTGAAGCACAAGATCGATGGAACTTTAGTCAAAGCTTCAAGAGGTTTCTACATCAATCAATAATCAAGTTCAAGCTGTTTTCCGGTGGATATCCGGAAGAACGTTTGGAAGGCTCGAGGATTCGAGGCATCGGCAATCAAATACTGGGTGTGGTGTACGAGGATTTGACAAGTACATCTTAGAGCGATTGTGAGTGATTCAAATCGTAGGGTAAGATTACTTGTAACTACACAATGATTTTATAGTGTTTGATTCCTTCCCGTGGTTTTTACCCGTATTGGGGTTTTCCACGTATATCTGGCGTTCATCTGTTTAATTGTTTTTCGTTTGTGATTAGTTCATAATTGATTGATGTTATTTTTTTATTGAGATAAAATAACCTAGCAAATTATAAAACTTAGGCGATCTAGGATTTTTCATTCTCCATGCAAAATCAATGACAGACCCATCGTAGTTTACTGAAAAAAATTGGATCATTGTATAAATTGAAACATTTTCGACATTTTACACTATAGTTTGTTTGTAGAATGAACACGTGAATTCTGGGAAAATAAATGTAGAAGATAGAGAGTGGAGAGACATCGACGCCGATGATGGAGGATGGATGGCGATTGGCAGCGATGGAGATACGTGATAGGGGACGCCAGAGGACGTCTGGCAACGTGACAGGATGGGATGGGATGAAGATGCAAGAATCAAAACCAGATTAATGGGCTGTTTGATAAAGCTGAAAACTGAAAATTAAGTACTGAAAACTAAATATTGAATTTATTAAGCTAATAAGCTGTTTGATATGTACTAAATCTTAAGCACTAAAATAAATAAGTTGCTGGTCTCTACAAGGAGTTGAAGTCTAATTTTTTACTTTGGGTTTCATATGTTCATACTAGAATGTAAAAAATAAAAAACTTTACTAGAATAATAATAATATATATAAAATATCGGCAAGATGGTGGCGGTCGTGATGGTGGAGTGGTGGCATTGTGGTGAGAAGAGAAAGAGAGAGAGAGAAATATAGAAACCATAATTCGTGGGATATTATCTTGTGGATAATCGGATAAGATAAAAACAAAATTAGAATTACAAGGGCAAATTTGGGCTTTTTTGAATTTGGGGATGAAAAATAATTCCTAAAAGTGGGCAGGATGGAAAAATAAGTTGAGATGTCCGGGAGGATGGATATTTAAGTACCCCTTATCTTTATTAGTTCTATAATATACGTGCAAACGACTGATTGACAAAAACATGAAAATTAACGTTTCTATAAGAATTGACAAAAGCATGATAAAGTTTCTTTTCTTTTCTTTTTTTAAAGGAGAAAGAAAGTTTCATTAGAATGAATGATTGACAAAAACATGATAACGTTTCGAGAAAATTTTTGGTGTGGGTATGGTAGATACACGTGGTGCTTGACACCACATTCAAGCCATTTAAATATGTTTTGGACGAGTCAAATTTGAGGGGGGGAAATTGAACCCCAAAATTTACAAAAATACCACAATAGATTTGGACCGTTTAAAACATGTTTGAACGGCTTGGATGTGTGGTGTCGGATACTGCATGGATCTACCCAATTGGCACCCAAAATTTTCTCTAAAGTTTCTATAAGAAGTGTTTCATGATTAATTGTATAAATCAATCACTTTCGAGTAAACCATTAACCGAACCACATTTATGATTTTAGTGGATTTTTCAATTGAATTGGGACCCAATATGGTGAGCGTACCAGGAGGATTTTATTCCCTGTAAATAATTTCCGCAAATCACGCTTAGAACCTCCGAGTTTACTTTAGACCCCAAATCTCCGGGCCTTTTTAGAGTGTCCAAAAAACGGGTAATATAGTGACATACAGTATAGTAAAACAAGGTAAATGTTGAGTTTTTTTAAGTGCAAGGACGAAAACTAAACCACCAAAAAAGACCGGTATGGAACATAACGTCGTGTTTGGAGACCGGAGATGATTTTGAGTGGATTTATGGTGAGAGTGAATTTGAAGATGGATTTGCAATGAGGGTGGCCCCACCTTATAAGAATCTCATAAGAAGAGTGGATTTGTGAGTGAGGTGTTTTGATAGTATTTTGAGAAAGGGGATTTGGAATGTGGATTTGATAGGACAAGTTGTCAAATGACTTAATTGCCCTCAATTTATTAATTTGATAAATAAAATGCATTGATTTCATTATAATTAGAATAAATACACAATAATAAGAATAAATACAACTTAAATACATAAATATATATAAATTATACTAGATGTTTAAAAAATATTTCCGTACAAAAATCGATAAAGTAAAATAAAATGTTATTAGCCATTTTAACAAAAAAAAAAAAAAAACAATATCACAATGTTTGCTTTCAGTACAAATGTCAAAAATTTCTAAGGGCTTCCAGCATAATTTAGCAACTCCTCCAACGTGGTTTTCAAGTACTCTCTCTCTCTCTCTCTCTCTCTCTCTCTCTCTCCCCCTCTATTCGTGTGTGTGATTTGTGTGTGTGATTTCAATGAAGAAGAAGAAAAGAAAGAAGGTGGATTTGTAGGGGTAATATGATACCAAAAACGATAAATCCTCCCTGATTTGCTAACAACAAGGGTCAGGTTGTTGTTAGTGCACCCGGATTAGTACTCCCAATAGTTTCTTTTTTTAATTTTTAATTTAATTTTAATTTTATTTTTTTGCAAATCCGGGGCGCGAAAATGGCTGCCAAACGCCAGCTTGTGGTGGGACTTGGATTACAAATCCAAATGTGAGGCAAATCCGGGTATAAATCAGGTTACCAAACAGTGCGTAAATGTCTATATGAGGGAGGACAAATATTTAAGTAATCCTTCAAAAGTTCATGTTTTTTGTTAAAGAATAAAGAATCTACTTTTAGGTGCGGTGCCCTGGCATCCATTCACTAAAATTTTACATATATTATTTGAGTACATTGAGCGCTACGTTGTGCGGCAAAACTGCGCCGTTTTGCTTGAATTTTATGCACACATCTCAAACTTCCAAGGGCATTGTTTGGTGGAAGAAAAAACCACTACAAAGTGTCTAAACCCTAAATTCGAAGTGCCTAAATTCAAGTGTTTAAATCTCATATACCTTACCCCAAAGAGCCTAAATCCCCTGAAATTGAACTCCAAAATTTAATCTCCAAATAGGATCCTGGATGTACCAAGAAAATGAGCAAAATGACGTAGTTTTGTTACACAATACGAAGCATAACACCTACCGCACAACGTCTCTCCTGAATTCCATGAGAATATTATAAGAAAAGGATGATTTTTTTAGGAGAGGCTTAGGGTTCTGCAGACCCCGTAATACCCACCCATGAGATATACTTCTTGCAGAAGCGGGGATGGTGTTACGCATTTAATGTGCTGCACTGTGCAACGTATATCACCATCATTCATCTTGGAAATCAATGGTCCGGATTCGTTGAAACTTTTTTATCAATAATAAAGCACTTTGACAGATAAGAAATGGTCTGCGAATCCTGGACCATTTAAAACACTTTTGGATGGTTGAGATGCCACGTTGCATGGTCCCCTGGTCCACTTCTTGCTTCACCAAATAATATTCTAGTATACAAATTTAGGTTGTCTCTGAGTGTCCATTTTGAAAAGTTAACGAAAAAAATGGTACAATTACTCCCTCCGTTTCTTTCTAATAGTCGAGTATTTCATTTTGGACTGTCCCTTAGTAATTGTCTATTTTGAAAAGTTGATAAATAAAAGTTCGTATACTATAATTACTATTATATTTTCTTTTTGAAACATTAAGCAGTAAAGAGTTATTGGATAAAGGTGAAAGATAATTTTAGAAAGCCTAGGTAAAGTTGATCTGAAAAGTGTAATGATAATGTCTCTTCCATAAATTGGAATTATGACATTTTACATCTCCATTTGTTTCAACGTAAAACAATTTCTCAAAAATGTTTAACTAAATTTCTGGTGTTTGGTAAGAAAACAAGATGTAAAACATTTTCGTCACTCTGTTTTCTAATCCAAAACATAGCACGATTGATCACAATGAACTACTCCCTCCATCCCAATTTTATAGTCCTTTTTGGAAATTCGTGCCACTTTTCAAAGTGTTATATCTTATAATCTACAATGTTTTAGGTGATTTTGAACATTTTTTTATTAGATTAAATCAAAACCTATCAAACAAGATCCATATTGCATATAAAATGTATTATCGATTGAAAGATATAATCGTTTTTTTACCTGGTTAGGATAGAACGAGAGACTATAAAATTGGGACGGAGGGAGTGCAATTATGACCGGAGGGAGTTGTATAGGATGTAATTACCTGGTCGGAGCTAGACGGGATCCGAGTACATCTATTCATTAACCAATTGGGGCTAGTTTTTTGGGTCAGGGTCAAGTGTGGCGAATCCTGATCCGCCCTGTCGCCACTCCTATGTAAAAGTGAATCTTGAGAGAACTTAAAATGTGACACGACTATTGAGAATAGGAAAGATCAAATTCTAAAACACACATAATTATTGCTCACAAACAGTCTTATTCTAGAGTAGTTTCCAAGGACATTTTTTATTTTACCAAACTAGCCTTGACCTCCTCGACAAAAGTTTGAAGATTCTTGTCTGATGATCCACCTTCCTTTCCAGCTTCTCTTCCCAAATCCTTCCACTTTTTAGCATTGCTTCTCTTTTCATCTCCTCCCATCACCACTTCAATGCACTTTTTAATCTCACCCCTCTCTACAATTCCTTCCTCATTTCTTGTCACTCTTATCCCGGTTTTCCAAACATCCTCGATAAGTTTTCCATTCGTCACTTGGTCGGACCACTGCGGGAAAGCCACCACCGGAACCCCAGATACCAAGCTCTCCAATGATGAATTCCACCCGCAATGAGTCACAAAACACCCAACTGACGGGTGTGACAGCACCTCCACTTGAGAACACCACGACACTATCAACCCTTGTTGGTTCAGTTCTTCTTTGCAACTCAACTTCCCATCTTCTGTTGCTCTTACCACCCACAGAAACGGTCTCCCGCATTCCAGCAGCCCTCGTTCAATCTCCTCCATTTGTCGCTTTGTTGTAGAAGCGTAGCTACCAAACGCTACATAAATCACAGATTCACTAGGCTTTGAATTCAACCATTCGAAGAGATCTCCTTCGGTTGAAGAGTCTGACGGATTCTTTCCATCCAAGAAAGCAGATGGTATTAACGGTCCAATAGCAACCATGTTTAGCTTCTCGATTGCTCTTAGAGCCCCGGGCTCCAAAGCATCAAAGGAGTTTATGAGTACTTTGGGATTTTTTTCGGTATCAAGAACATCAAAATGCTCTAAAAATAATGGAAGACCAAAACCAAAAGTGTTTGAAGCAAGCAAGAAAGAGGGAAGGTCACCACCACTGAGCAGCGGCAGTCCCGGTAATTCAATTGACCACGAGGGGTCATTCATGTTTTTTCCTATGGACTCTCCATAACCATGGTAGTAAAAGTAGTAAATACCAAAGATGGTGGCTGGTTGAAGCCAAAGGAGAGTGGACGGCACGTGAAGGGCACGTGCAACTTGGCCTACCCAAGTGCTAATTGTTGAGTAAACCACATGAATAAAAGGCTGGCCTATTTCAGCCGCTGATGTAATGAGCTTTGCTATGGCCTCTGATCCGCGGATCTTTAGCTCCTTCATGTAGCGACCAGCATCGTCGTTGTTGGTCCACAAATGAACGTTGCCTTCATCGTAGCCATCAGAAAAGCCGGAAAAGGTCAAGCCTTGTGGAGTAGTGGCGGAAGATTTGGTAATGCGATTGATGTAGGAAAAGGCGGTTACAAAAGTGACCTGGACGCCCTTTTCGACAAGGCGCTTGGCGAATTGGAGGCCGGGATTGATATGTCCTTGGCCCGGAAACGTTACCACCAGGAGTCGAACGCAATCGTCCATTTCTTTTTCTTCTTGTGGGCTTATGGTGGCTAGAACTTAAATTTATTAACAGAACTTGCCAACCTGGGTTTTTCTTTTTTTTTTTACCCCGGTAATCAACTTGCCAACTTGGTTTGGAAGTTCTTGAAAGCTTAGGCAGGATTTATATGCATATGTAAGGGATAGGGCCAAGGACCATGACGTTAGTGGTGACGAACTGGAGATGATAGGTGTTTTTGTTTAATTTGGAGGCTTTTAGGCGAGTCTACAAGCTTTATAAACAATGTGGCTATGATTGAGGGTTGAAGTGGATTGATTGGCTGGTTGGTTGGACTCGTCTCATGATATCCCGGCCCCGGTTTAATAGGAAAAATATTATCGTATAAGATATTCCTAGCTACATGGATACAATTTGAATACAGATCCTAACACTAATATATATGTGTGTGAAACCGTCCAATCTATATGGACCCTATTAGAGGGAGAGTTGTTATAGGGTTCACTATAGCTATTTTCAAACACTTCTAGTCCATTTAAGATTTTTCTAACATATTTAATCCACTCACCCATCTAAAATACAACAATACCCCTCTTGAGGTACACGCGACCTTCAGTCCTAGTACACGCAACCTCCGATCCCAGTACACGCAAGCTCCGGTCACACCTAATCCCAAGTAGTTTTTTTTAATAAGAAAGATATAGTCCAGAATCTCCAGATAACCACATCTAGTGAGTTTAAATAACCACATTTTATGAGTACAGATAACCACCTCTCGCGAATCAAGATAACCACATCTTGTGTGTCTAGATAACCACCTCCTGCGATTCCAGATATGATTATCTGCGCCGGCGAATTTTCTGGTGAATTCCAATTTTCCAGTAACTTTTCTGGCGCCGGCGAAATTTTGGCGCCAGTAACTTTCAGGCAAACTTTCCGGTACCGGTAAACTTTGGGCAAGAATATGTCATGTATTAAATATAATGTGATGATATATTTGTCTATTAAAAATGAAGAGTGGACCTTACATCTTAGAAATTGCAAAAAGATAGGTTAGAGAAGTTATGGAAATAAGATGTGGACTAGACATCTTACAAAAAGCTATAATAGACCTTAGAGTAATTCTTTATAAATTATTCTCAATATTTTGTCAAAACTTCTGTCAAAGGAGTTGCATTTGTTGGGCATTTCGGTCTCCTTCAAATAAAAGCATACCCGTATAATATAAAGTATGCACAAATAAAAAAGGAGTACTACACAGAATTTACTATTGGGATTGTCCAGGGTTCACAACGCAGAG
The DNA here is from genome assembly GCA_022606695.1 of Vaccinium macrocarpon. Lineage (NCBI taxonomy): Eukaryota > Viridiplantae > Streptophyta > Magnoliopsida > Ericales > Ericaceae > Vaccinium > Vaccinium macrocarpon. The sequence goes on along the minus strand of CM040173.1, from coordinate 6,349,782 downwards.
AAATCTGAAGAAAAACTCCGTATTTGTATATGTAAATTGAGCACCTACCGGTTCCTGAGGACCACAAACCGGTACCCCGTTGCTCAGACCTCACCCCTCTGCTCACCCCATGCTCCAACAGAGTTATCCGGAGCATTGCTCACTCCTGAAGGAGAAAGCTCTCCCACTGCCCTCTCTCTGTGTCTCACAGATTCACACTACACACACCGTCTCTTCTGTACAAAATAAGGCCAAAGGGAGTGATGCTATGTCTTAGCACATGGGGAGGTCCCGGGAAATAATCCCCTACAACATGTACAACTCCCTCACATGGGAGAAAAACCCAACATTTATATGGATCAACACCCAATTACCTATGTCCACGACCCAATGAGAATTTTGTTATATTGGAAGTGTTTACAAAAAAAAAAAAAAAAAAGCATACCCAAATCCCACTATGAGAAAAAACACGTTTGGTGACACATAAAAATATCATCAAAAGTCCAATTCTTGTCGTCTATGATTTTTGATTTTTTTTTCGTCTCCCTTATACTCTCAATATTTGCCCCACAAAAATCTACCTTATTCGAAGCCCCCCGGGCTATTTCTTCACTGCCATGCGTAGCGGAGGTCTACGATGACCACCTACATAGAACCACACTCATGTTTCTTCTCTGGCCAAGAAAATTTCACTTCCATTGCTTCTTTTTCACTTGGAGCAAAACACATGGGATAATTCTTGACCACCCTTGTTATCGCATGGCCATTGAAGCCTTTGATTTGAGTACCAAGCAAGACAAAAGCATCTTCAATGTTAAAATAATTTCTGTTGTTCTGATAACGGTTTTCCCTTCCATTGATAATAGAATTTTCTTTTGTTGATAAAAAAAAATGGTTAACACATGCAAGGTTGCTCAAGCTGTCAGGGCAAGTGCCTGACTTTGGGAGTAATCTCTTTGGTCAGGAGTTTGATTCCCTGCAGAGTGAGTGTACTTGTGTTAATTGGGAGGCCGCGACTAGTGTGGATTACGCTCATCTCCCTCTGAGATTTGGGTTGTGTAGTTACTCAAATTAGTGGCATGCTAAGGGCTATTCCTCCGTTATAAAAAGAAAAAAAAAAAAAAAAAGGTTCCCCTTGCATTGGTAGGAAAGATTACATAACAAAACAAGACTATTTGCAACAGATCGAGAGAATTGACTTAACGGGGTTGTAGATGTAATTAAGTACAGTAAAATTGTGAGTTCAATTTGTTCCTTTCTGTTGACTGCATTTCTTTAGTTTAATTAAGTCTTATCCTGAAGAAGTTGATGCCATTGTTGATGGATTGGATGAGATTGGGGTTCTAGTCTACACTCTTTTTACATATAAAAAAGAAGAATTATTAGCGAACAATTAAACTTACAAATTTGGGTACAATGTATGTCAATGACATACTAGAAGTCTAATACAAGCTCTAAACTACCGAGCTCTAATCTCATCAACAAAAGCCTTGAGATTCTTATCTGAAGATCCACCTTCCATGGCTGCTTCTCTTGCCAAATCCTTCCACTTGTGAGCATTTCTTCTCATTTCCTCCCCTCTCCCTCCACCTCCCATCACAATTTCAATGCACCTCTTAACCTCACCACTCTCAAAAATTCCTTCTTCATTTCTTGTCAATCTAACCCCTGCCTTCCAAACATCTTCGATAAGCTTGGCATTTGTGGCTTGGTCTGTCCATTGAGGAAAACCCACCACCGGTACTCCAGAAACCAAGCTCTCCAACGAAGAATTCCAACCGCAATGACTCACGAAACAACCCACAGACGGGTGTGACAAAACTTCTAGTTGAGAACACCACGACACTATCTTCCCTTTTCGCTTCAATTCCTCTTCGTAACTCATCTTTTCTTCATCTGCTTCCTTTCCACCATTTCCCTTTCCTCTCATCACCCACAGAAATGGCCTTCCACAATCAATTAGACCGCGTGCAATTTCCTCCATTTGCTGCTTCGCTAAATCAGAGATGCTTCCAAACGCCACGTAAATAACAGATCCACTTGGCTTCGAATCCAACCATCCAATATAGTCATTTGTTTTTTGAAAGAGGTCTCCTCCAAAAGAACTGTCAGATGGATCCGTCCTATCCAAGAAAGCCGACGGAATTAATGGTCCAACAGCAACAAAATTGAACTTACTAATAGCCTGGATGGCCTCCGATTCCAATGCATCAAAAGAGTTTACAAGTATTTTCGGATTTGTTTCTTCATCAAGAGTATCTATATGCTCTTTAAACAAAGGAAGTGCAAATCTGTATGCATTTGGAGCAAGTACGAAAGAGGGAAGGTCACGGCTAGTGAGCCGTGGCAATCCCGGTAATTCAATTGACCAAGAGGGGTCATTTTTTTTGTTGTCAATGACATCTCCATAACCATTAAAGTAATAGTAGTAGATATCCAAGATGGTGGCTGGTTGAATCCAAAGTAAAGTTGATGGCACGTGAAGGGCAAGTGTAACTTGGCTTACCCAAGGGAGAAGGATGGTGTATACCACATGCACAAAGGGTTTGCCCTTTTCACCACTAGAAGTGATGAGTTTTGCTATGGCCTCCGAACTGAGTCTCCTCAGGTCAGCCATGTAGACATCGAAATCGGTGTCCGATGTTAAGCCACCATCGTAGCCGTCTGAGAAGCCGAGAAGGGTTACGCCTCGTGGCATGGTGGTGGTTTTTGTTATGTGGTTGACGACAGAAAAGGCTGTTAAAAGAGTGACATCAATACCCATTTTCACGAGACGCTTGGCAAACTGGAGAGAGGGGTTGATATGCCCTTGCGCCGGAAAGGTTACTAGGAGGATTTGAACGCTCCCTTCCATAAATCAGTGCTTAGAGCAAGATATTGTTCTTATTTTGGGTTTTTCTTCTCTTGTTCTTAGTGGATTTGGGGGTACGCTCAAAGAAAAAGGAATTGTTTCTAAGGTGAAGTCACATTGGTTTATACTGAGGTTTACAAGCATATGGCATATAATAGGATATATGGGAACTCTGACTTGACATTTGTGGTGGAGAATTTGACCGGATATTAATTTTAACTGTTTTATACTTATTATTCAGTCAAGCATTATTCGTGTGACATAATTCAGCCAAAATTTAGAGGACAATAATAGTTTGTTGGCATTATTACTATATAGTCTGTCCACATCTACACAATTTTAAAAGGCTGTTTTTTATTGGGAGCATAAATGAAGATTTAAAGCGAGATAGGAAATACTCATCTATATTTTTAGTGTCCATGGCCATATTTGCAACACGTGTGGCAGTGCGGCGAGCCTCTACTTACCACACGTTTAGTCGTAGGACTCATAAAAGTATGCGATTGATGAGGGGCCACAGGCTTCACGTGACAGTGTCCTAGGACATTGAATAATTTTTTGTGTCCCAATGAAGAACATCAAAAGCATCTAGTGACATGTATTAAAATAAATTGGATGTTGATTAATACTTTTGGAAAAGGGTTACGGTGCATGGTGTAGTGCCCAAACGGATAGGATCGATCGGTAGTTTAGTTTTTCTGTGGATTGGAACGGGTTGTCGGAGCACTAGAATAGCTCTGTGGTTTTCATTTCAATTTAACAGGACCCGATATGAAAATCATACATAAAGAAAATTAGGCCGTTGTGTCACGTGTGTCGTGCCTCGTCCACAAGGCCGTTGTGTGACAGCTACCACAGAGGCTGAGATAACCCAAGCATAGCTGATCGTGGAGCCTTAGTTAAAACAAACCAAATTGCCTCTCGGAGCTTTTTTATATTCTCAATGGAATGATTTAATGAGGCAACCATATCATGTACTACTCAAATCAAGTATTAGCAGAAAGGGGGTTGCTGGAGAGCATTCAGTGGAGAGCGAACCTGGTGTGCAGAATTAGGGCCGCCAGATGTGTTTTCAACGGCTCAGATTTCATCTCGACACTATGTTGATAGCTAGTTATCCAATTTAATTAATCATTTATGAATCTCTTATTCACCCTTCTTTTCTATCCAACCAAAACCTTATCTGCTTGTCAAATGAGAGGATGGAGCCACATACCCATCCACCAGTTGATAAGTAAACCCATCCACTAGTCATCAAATTTAATTGGCACCACTTTTTGTTTTTGAACAGCAAAAAAGGATTACATTAATCTTTGGAAACGAATTACAAAGATCAGTGGGATCCATGGGGAAAGACATCACAATACCAAAGACACATCCCAACTATGATGACACCTCTCACCGCGATAATCATATGCCCACCAAGGATCCTAGGGAAATAACAAAAGGTTAACGAGAGGTCAACCAAAAGCCGAAGAGCGACGCCTAAAAGGGATACAAATACAATTTGGAAATATAGCACAAGATCGAAATATAAACTCCCAGAGGTAAGATTTCACAGCTTTTGGATAGTACAAGAAATTGCATGTGCATTGGAGGGTTAAGTGCTGGGAACATGAAATGGAACATGAAAACACATCCAAAGGGTGAGATTCACCCAGTACACTGTTTCTACCAAGCCTTGTGTTGGAGTAGAGGCCAGAAGAATTTCTTTAGTTTGTCTTAATCCACCCAAAATCTTGTCCGTCAATAAAAGAATCCTTAAACGCCGAAAGGGCTATTGACCTGAGAGGACAATTGAGAGGATGGAGCCACACACACCCGCACAGCCATCCACCATTGTACAAACCCATATCCACTAGTCCACAAGTATAAGTGGTGCGCACCCATTCCAAACCAAGCAAAGTACCCAAAACTTAAAGTGTACCCTACCAAGCTACAAATGTAGCTAGTCTTTGAAAACCACAAAATATTGCATGTGCGATTTTTATAGAGGCGCGGAGAATTTCTCTAGTTCATTCGAAAATCTTATCTGCCCCGAAAACGAGTGATTAGTGACAAAGAGCTGCTGTCTTGAGAGGACAATTGAGAGGATGGATGGAGCCAAACACCCATCCAACAGTCCACAAATACGTCCACCAGTCTACAAGTAAAATTGGCACCGACTTCTAACCAAGCTACGTACCAAAAGTTAAACCGTACACAAGCAAACCACAAGTCTTTTACAATAACAAAATGCATGTGATTTGGATTTCTTTCACATCAAGGCCAGATGAATTTCTATAGTTTGTCATTTAGCCGTGCCCTAGATTGCTAATCTTGTATAGCACCTAAGGGGAGGTTTGGCTATTTCACCAAAATAAACATGGGAGTTTGGTTAAATAAGCAACTTTTTTGTGTCTTTATTCAAAATTTCCTGCATTTGTTAGTTTCAGGTCAAACTGTTTTGAATTATTAGTTTTTCTCGATAAGAGAAATCGGAAAAATAAAAAATTATGATCCAAACTTAAAATTCTTTTGAACAAAAACAAAAACAAAAACCAGTCAGAAAACAAGTTGCTATATAAAATCAAATTCTCTCACATAGTCTTTTTCTTAAAACCAAGTTGTTAGAATCACCAAGTTGTTGGGTCCTAGCGGCATATGTTCTTCGAAATGAGGTGTTGCCTTGTTTTGCTCTTGCTTTGTTGTGATGCATTTGCTTTGGATCCATTTAATCTTTGTAATTTGTTTTGAAAGATTAATAAATTATTTTTGCTCTTCAAAAAAAAAATCACCATGCTGCTTTTAGCAAATGAGAACTAGGGGTGCTAAACGCTTTACAGAAACTCAACCTAGATAGTTAAAGAGGGGAGTTTCGACCTAAATTGTTTGCCTTTTGATTTTTCTCCCTTAATTTGATTTGTCTTGTGGAATGGCATTTGACAAAAAGGCGATGAATTGATTCATGATAAGGAATGCCTGCAATGACATAGGGCATTCCGCATTTTGAAATCAGGAGCCATTTAATTAACAAATAATTAGATCTGATTATACATCCATCGCCAGGTAATTCACCTTAGAGCATCCCCAACAGCTGGGGTAAATTTTTGGCTATTTTTGGCTACAATACCTTGTGTACAGTACATATAAACAATCTGTCACTATCAACACTCCAACAATACTACCCATTTTACCTTATCTTTTATTAAAATAATATTTTTTTTAATTATACAATATACACACAGTATATGTATGTATGGCCGTCGTCCTCCGTCACCGTCACCGATCGTCCGTCACCGTCGTCCTTCACCGCCGTCGCCGTCGAAGCTCCATCGCCGTCGATTGAAAGCTCCATCGCTGGATCGAAAGCTCCATCGTCGCCGTCGATCGAAAGCCTCATCACTGCGATTGAAAGCTCTTCGTCGATCTCTGGTTGATGGTCGTCGCCGTTGTTCATCGTGGCCGTCGTTCGTCACTCTTGTTCGTCGTCTTTCGTCGTCTTGTTCGTCGTCAGAAAGGGAGAACAGTGTTCCTCTTGAACCTTGTTTGCTGTTGGAGAGAGGGGAGAGTGAGAAAGGGAGAGAGAGAAACTAATAAATAATTGGTTAGAGGGTGAACAGTGCATAGGTGAATATACCTAGGTACTGTAGCAAAATGCATGGTGAACAGTGTTTTAGAGAGACTGTTGGAGCACTATTTTTCAGCCTTTGAGGGGTAAAATAGCTCAATGGGTCATATACCCAATCTGCTGGGGTTGCTCTTACATGAGAGCTGAATGAAGGAGTTTTGTATTTTCGGTATTTTGACAATATTTTCAGTATTAGCTAAAACAACAAATACTTTTGACTACAATAGAAAGATAGTATTTCTAGTGGAAACTCAGCGTAAGAGTATCCACACCCCAAAAAGAAAAAAGTATTTTAAAATATATGGAAAGGGTATTTTATTTGTCTACGTTAGACCTCTTTCTTGAGAGCTAGCTCTTTCCTTTTTCGATCCTCTTGATGTATCCTTATTGAGTTTCTATAAAAAATTTGTTAACCGATAAAAAATATATTAGGATCCAGATGTCGGATGGAAAGAGTACTTTTAAGTTTGTCATATTTTGATAGTTGTTTTTAGAAATAAGACAATTTAGTTCGTGACATCGATCCCAAAATAAAAGGACACTTAAAATGGGATAGATTGAGTAAAAGAAATAACCAACTGGAAGTGGATGCAACTTGACAAATACCAAATCCTTTGTCACATTTGGCAAAATTTATGCCAAAATTGTCATTTGAGAGACACGAGAGAGCGCAATACACCAACAAACCAAAACACGGTGCAGCAGTTGCCATTTTTGTTTTTTGTTTTTTGGTAAAATCACACTATTCATTAGGCCAGAAATCAAGCAAATACTAAAATGTAGACAAAAGTTGAACAAATTTCATATAAGATAACAGAAAGACCAAAACGTTGGGGTATTTCACTTTCATTGATTTTTTTCGTAGTCATAAATGGCCAGTTGGCTGCTACATGCACTAACAAATGAAAAAAATTCTGAGATTTGACAAATGCCAATTCCTTGGTCATATATGACAAAATTTATGCAAAAATTATCACTTTAGATAAAAAAAGAAGAGATCTCCCAAAGGTGAAAAAGACCTAGAAACATGGCTAGGGTTATTGGAGATCGTTTCTTTGATTGTGCTTGTAGTAGATATACAATCTTTGTATCATATGAACCGCTAAAAGATCCATAAAAGTTATTTCATCCGTAGGAATAAATGTTGCCGAAAAATTTATTTAAGATTTTTAATAATAACGGAAAAATCTCCGCCTCACCATATAATATAGCTTGAATGTCTTCGGCGTCTGTTTCCTAGGATAAGATAGTTGCACAATAGCAGGTGCACCTCGGTGAAACAATTTAGCATACCAAACTCTATATATAGTACTCTCACGCAAAAACAAGAACAACTTGAATATAAGAAAGATTGGAGAATTGTTTAATGGTGTGTTGAAACAAAGAGAGTAAATGCCAATTTATAGTACTCAAGGGGTGCCTCTGTCATAAATAAGGGGAGCCTCAAAATTCAATAGTGGAATAAATAAAAAAATAATACAATTTCGTAACAAGAATGAATTCACAACGGTTATAAAATTGAATTTTTTATTCAATTTATGAAAATGATCTTACTATTTAATGTGTCACACTGAATTAATTACAGCAATTTGTTCACTTCATGAGACAATTTATCATTCATCTCTCAATGAATTTTGTTTTTTCTTTCAATGGTTTAATCCCTTTACTTAGGAGTATGTAAACTCATTCAGACCCACCTCAAAAATTTATCAGCTCCCACTTTATTTTTGGCTCAAAGTGCCAACAATATTATGAACAAAATACCCCTGGCCCATTCCAACTTCATCAACAATTGCAAATTTGAGAGAAGGCCTAAGTAGGATTCCTAGGCAATATGAAAAGTCCTTCATTGGATTTCTGGGAGGCAAACAGAAATTAAATTTGCAGAAATAAATTCACAATGGTTATAAAATTGAATTTGATATTCAAATTATGAAAATTAACATACTAATTAATTTGTTGCATGCACGAAATTAATAATGGAAACCATGCCCACTTCATCAGACAAATTATCATTCATTTCTCAAAGAATTTGGTTCTTTCTTTCAATGGTTTAATCCATTTACTTAGGAGTATGTAAACTCATTCAGACCCACCTCAAAAAGTTATTGGGTACCACTTTATTTTTGTCTCAAAGTTCCAATAATATTATGAACAAAATACCCCATTTCTTTTTTTTTGAATTGCAAAAATTTTATTTACCTTTGAAAACAATTATAAAAGATTAAAAGGATCCAAACAACAAGGCCTTAAGATGAAAGAATGGCAGACTCACAAAGAAAACTCCCCTCACACCAAAAGACACAAGCTGCTAGGAACCAGAAGGGAAAACACGAAAACACAATCTAATGCTGGCAAGAAGCCAACAAAAAACCCCCCAACAAGAAAACACGCCTTGAAAAAATAAATTGAAACCAACGCCTCAAAAAAACCAACCATAACGCCTTAAACAGATATCAACAATCTTAGCTTGCAACAGAAAAATTGCCAATGATCTCATCATCATCCCCAAAATAATCTTCACCCAATATCTTACTAATAGACTGAGAAGCCTGAGCTGTATTAAGATGAAACATGCTAATGCCATCAAAAGAAACAGATAATGCAGCAGCAGCAGCTATAGCAAATCTGAACACAACGCATTTTTTCTATTTACGACGACCCTTCTTCTTTTTAGCCTTAGGAAAACCCAACTTTTCTTCAATCCTTTTCTTTTTCAATTTTCCTTTCCTAATATCTTCCACCGCCTTAGCTAGATTGAGATCCACAACTAATTGGATTCCTTCGCCATATTTCTCATTAAAAAATCCCACTTCAGAAATATACCAAAAGCCTTTATCAAATTCCACAACCTCCTTATCGTTGTTAGAAACGGCTAAAATGGTATCTTCTACTTGAATGAATTAGAAAAGCTTGGAGTCCGCAATAGGCCCAACTATAGAATTTGAATGTCTCACATCAACAAAATTACCCACGTCATTAGCCATCGAGCAATCCACTTCCTCCTTTGTTTCACCAACCATAGAAGCACTAATAGAAGGTGAATCAATGGCTCTACTCCCAATCAAATCCACTTGCCTCAAAATTGCATTATTCTCTAAAGAATCTTTTACAACTTGATGAAAGTTATTGGATTTCTAACATCATCAACAACAATTGCAAATTTGAGAGAAAACCTTAGCAGAATTTCTAGGCATTATGTAAAGTCCTTCATTTGATTTCTGGGGGGCAAACGGAAGACATGTGGATTCAAAACAACGGCGGTCAAATCACTGGGTGTGGTAAACATGGATTTGTCAAATAGATCTTAGGCTCGATTGTGAGGATTCTAATCATAAGTAAGATTACTTATAACTGCAAATTGAGTATAGTGTTTTGATTCTTTCTAGTAGTTTTTTTCCCCATTTAGGATTTTTCACGTTTATCTGGTGTTAATATGTTTGGTTGCTTTCGTTTGTGTAATTGGTTAAGTCTTTAGTCGGTGAGCTGATTTTTACAAAAGATTAAGACCTAGCAAATCTCTAAATCCAGACATGGCTAGGGTTTTTCAAATGATATCAGAGCCAGGAGATCATGTGTTCATATTGCGAGAGCCTCATCGTGAGAGAGGATTCGGCTATTGTTTCTTAAGTCAATTGTGAGGATTCTCAATTGGGTAATATGTTCAATTGTAACCGTATAATATTTTTCTATAGTGCTCGATTCATTCTGTGATTTTTTACCCATCTAGGATTTTCCACTTATATCTCGTTTTCATTGTACTTTATTTATTTTCTAAGTATCACTCCCTCCGTTTCAAATTGCTGGTCACTTTTGGAAATTTCAATTTTTTTAAGTATACATGCAATAACTGCATTCACATCAGACAAATTCATTAATTTCCAATAATACCATTATAATTCAACTTTTGAAAGAAATGATTCTTGTTGGTAAATGGGTTATTTAGGAAGATTGAATCAATTTTGTTTTGACTTTTTAAATAGGACAAAAAATTTGAAACATCCCAAAATAGTATAAGTGACAAGTAAATTGAAATGGAGGAAGTACTTGGTATTTGGTTACACAAGAATTAATTTTTTTTCAGGGAGAATGGGTGTAAATCTAAATTAGTGAGCTTGGCTTTGGGAATTCTATTGGCGTTGCTCCAGTGATTCAATCAAGGTACGAATGCAATAATGATAGTGGATCTGTGAAAGCACCTAGCGTTCAAGTTGAAGCCGTACGTAGCAGCCATGAAGCAGAAAAAATCGGATAAAAAATTTGACAGTTGCAAAATTGAAACGGGAAACCATTTTATAAGGACTATATAGGTAAGTAAGCCTAAGTTCTACTGTAAACGTGTAATGTTTTTCTATTGTGTTTGATTCATTCCGAGATTTTTCACCCATCCAAATTTTCTACATATATCTGGTATTCATAGTACTTTGTTTATTTTCCTACGTATTACTTGGTAATTGGTTACGCAGGAATTAGTTTTCTTACACGGATATTTTGTGAAGCATAGTGGGTGTAAATCTACATTGGAGAGCTTGGCTTGGGGAATTCCAATAGTGGCGTTTCTTCATTAATTCATCCAAGGGACGAATGCAATAATGACAGTGGATGTGTGAAAGCACCTAGCGGTCAAGTTGAAGCCGTAACAGTTAACAAAAAATCAGATAAAAAACATGTATCAAAATGATATACACACACACACACACACACACTACACTTTCCCTCCAAACTCCCGGATTTTATTAAGTTACGGACCTCTTGATCTCGATTGAATTTTGATGATCCGAACCGTCCAATGTGTTTAAAAGGTATTTTTTAGGGCCCTTGATAGAAATAAAAAAAATATCAGAAAGGACTTGATCCGAGCCGTTTTTCACAAAATTGTATATGTATAGCTTTGTAAAAACAGCTCGGATCAAGTCTTTCCCGGCCTTTTCTTTTATGATTTCTCGTGAGGACCCTAAAAACACATTTAAAACACATTTGACGGTTTGGATCATCGAAATTCGATCGGACTCAATGAGGTTCGTAACCTAAGGGAGTTTGAAGAAAAATTGGACTCTACATATATATGTGTGTGTGTGTGTGAATTTTGAATAGCACCGAGACAGAAAGGTCTTGAGGTACCAAAATACAAAAAACTGCTACACGGTGGCCGATATTTACAATTCCTTGCTTGCAGTAGATGCAAATATACAATGGCCATGAGTAAAAGAGGGACAAACCCACACCCACACCCATACCCACAGGCTGGGAAGGAAGAAATCTAATCTTGCATCGGATTGTATCTTTGTTGTCCAATTTGTGTTGTAAACATGTAGTAGAAGAAATGAATTTGATGACGAGGAACAAACGTGCATAAACTGAAGATGTCATAATCCAGTCAGTTCCCGCCAGTTTGATGACAGCTTTTTGTATGCAACTTCTGTCATTTTACTTGGTCTATTGTTTTCGGCATAGTTTTCAAAAAATATTTGAAACCAAAAAATAGTAATACACAAAAAGTGATTTTGTATATCGTTTTTTTCATTTTTTTCGCACTAAATTAAAATACTCTTCGTGTACTTTAATTTGACGTAGAAAAATTCAAATAATAATACACGAAAACACTTAATTTTATGATTTAAAATACCATAATTTTAGCACATGATTTTAGCAATTGAATTTCTAAATTCTTTTGAAAAACTATGTCTTAGTAGCTCTATCGAACTAGTTAGTTCTATCAAATAATGTTTTCAAAATCATTTTGAATTAAGAGATATGGACAATTAAAAAGTGACACAAATTCATAAAAAATGATTATTAAATTGAGAAGGAGAGAGTATGATTTAGCATAGGGTCAAATGTCAATCATAAAATTCGCAACTTCTGAGTTATAAGATGGGTTTGGAAAGTCAGATCTAATTGATTTGCTAGTACATGGGGTATGACGGGATTCGACTTTGAATTTAGTAGAATTGTTAAAAGACATGTTTCGCAAAAATTTTGGAATTCAGATTGATTTTATGACCCTAATAATTTCAAGGTATGATTCAAAAGGGTACATCCTATATATACTAAAACATAATAATAGTAGTATATTGTAACATTTTACCTATTTTTGAAAGGTGTCATATTGCTTGTGAGTCTAAATATTTGGCCTAATTAATATCAAGAATTAGAAATTTTAGGGTCAAAATCTTTCGAGCGCTACTAACTCTTTTGGAACCAATTCATAGAAATTTTCCCAGATCCGCTTTGGTTGGCCCCACTAGAGTTCAAAAAAAATTACTAATCATGTTGGTAGTCTAACTTTCCGAAACCAATAATTGAGCATGGGAACACGTCAAGTGAATGTTGTCGAGGGAGTAATATTTATACAAATTCAATATTGTAACCTAAATGCTATACAAGGTCACGATCAGATTAAGGGAATACAGCTGCTTGGGATTTCAGCTCGTTTGGCAATGTGAAGAATACTGGGAAAATAAAACTCTCCCTTTGTCCCAATTTATTGTTCACTACAAATATTTGTGTCATTTTTAAACGCTTATAACTTTTCATTTCTAGTGTTTTTAAAGTTTTTGAAAATTTTATTTTGTAAAACTAACTGAGTCGATCAAAGAAGATACATAGTACATATAAAATATATTATAGATTGAAAACTATAAAAGTTTTCAAAAAAAGGCACACATAATTGTAGTGAGCAGATAAATTGGGACGAAGGGAATAGAAGGAAAAGCCGATAGAAGATATATTGGGTATTCATAAATTCAAGAAAAGGGGAGGCAAGAAAAAAACATAGCACTGTTTTGTCTTGCTTTAGCTGCTCTATCACTGGAAGATAATGACAAGAGAAAACAAAAGTCACCTTGATAAGGCTAAAGCAGTTTGGACTGTTAATAATATCGTGGATGTTGATCCTATGGGAGATGAGGATGAAGTTTGGGAGAGTTATTATAGGGTCTATTATATCTATTTCTTAACACTTTTAGTCCACCTAACATTTTTCTAACACATCTAGTCTACTCACGCATCCAAAATACAACAATACCCCTAGCATGTACATGTATACAGGACCTTCCTCCAAACTCCAAACTTTTCCCCCATCTCTTTGTTTCTCATCTCATCGTCTCTCTCTCCATCATCACTAGACGATTTCCATCAAAGACAACCACAAAATAGACGAATACACCGCTTGCTATTTCTTGGTCCACTGGTTTTTGTGTATTTCTTGGTACCAACTTGATTTCTTGGACAGCCAAAAAGCAACATATTGTTGCTAGATCATCTACTGAGGTAGAATATCGTGCTTTAGCATAGACAAGAGCAGATATTGCTTGGATTAATCAGTTGTTACAGGACCTTTGTGTTTCAATTTTACTTCCTCATATCGTGTGGTTTGATAATATCTCTGCCATTGCATTGGCTGCTAATCCAGTTTTTATGCAAGAATTAAACATGTCGAGTTCGACTATCATTTTATTCGGGAAAAGGTCTTGAGCAAACAAGTTGTTGTTCAACACGTTGGCTCTTTGAATCAGATTGCAGACATATTTACCAAACCATTGTCTACTGATCGATTTCTTGCTCTCAGGTCCAAACTAATGGTTGTTTCTGTTGGGATTCCACCCCGTGTGGGCCAATTGGGCTTAGGCCCAGAGGGAGTGGGCTAGGGTTTTATGTTGTATTCTTATAAATACTCTGTGATGCCTTGTTTTAGTGTGTGTGGTAGCACAATGTAGAGAGAGGCAGAGAGTGTGTGAGAGGGGAGCTGGTTGTGGCTTTCCCGGAGAGAGAGATACACGAGAGACTTGGTGAGGTTTCATCTATTGTGAGATAGAGAGTGAGTGTGTAACACAAAAGACTCGGATTTTCTCCGGATTATAGTGAAACCCCCCTCCCCGTGGATGTAGGTCCGATTGGCCGAACCACGAAAATTGTGTGTGTTGTGTTTCTCTTGATTTACTATTTTGTTGCGTGTGGTGCGTTGTTGGAATCCTAACAGTTTCAACACCCATTAGTTTGCAGGGGCATTTAAGTGAGAATAACTAAGCAAGAGCTCATTGGCTCATTCAGGTCAACTCATTCAGAGCACTCTAGAGGTTCAGTTTAAAAGGTTCAAGAGAGTGTTGGTTTCTGTTAATTAGCTAGTAACGCAGTTATTAGAAGGGGGTTGTTTTCTGTTAAGGCCAACATTAGAGCTGTGCAACTTGTATCGAGTAACCACTTGTATCTAACATGCATCTCTTCTTCTTGTATCTGAGATATAAAAGTCTCAAGGCTCTCTGTGTTGTAATCATCGAAAAATCAAATCAATGAAGAACAATACATTTCATTTCTCTCTTCAGTTAGGGTTTTCAATTTGAGTTTTTCCACAGCCCCCACCCACACCCAACAGGCTGGGAAGGAAGAAATCTAATCTTGCATCGGATTGGATCTTTGTTTTCCAATTTGTGTTGTAAACATGTAGTAGAAGAAATGGATTTGATGACAAGGAACAAACATGCATGAACTGAAGATGTCATAATCCAGTCTGTCCTAGCAAGTTTGATGACAGCTTTTTGTACGCAACTTCTGCCATTTTACTTGGTCTATCGTTTTTGGCATAGTTTTTCGAAAAAAATTTGAAACCAAAAATTATATCATTCTTTCATTTTTTTGCACCGAATTAAAATACTCTTTGTGTACTTTAATTTGGCATAGAAAAATTCAAACAATAATACACAAAAATACTTAATTTTATGATTTAAAATACCATAATTTTAGCACATGATTTTAACAATTGAATTTCTAAATTTTTTTGAAAAACTATGTCTTAGCAGCTCTATCTAACTAGTTAGTTCTATCTAATAATGTTTTCAAAATCATTTTGAATTAAGAGATATGGGCAATTAAAAAGTGACACAAATTCATAAAAATTGACTATTAAATTGAGAAGGAGAGAATATGTTTTAGCATAGTGTCAATCACAAAATTCGCAACTTCTGAGTTATAAGATGTGCTGGGTTTGGAAAGTCAGATCTAATTGATATGCTAGTACATGGGGAATGACGGGATTCGACTTTAAATTCATAACACCATTCAAGGTTGATGTTATGAATTTAGTAGAATAGTTCAAAGACATGTTTCGCAAAAATTTTGAATTCAGATTGATTTTATGACCCTAATAATTTCAAGGTATGATTCAAAAGGGTACACCCCATATATACTAAAACATAATAATACTAGTAGATTTTAACATTTTACTTATACTTGAAAGGTATCATATTGCTTGTGAGTCTAAATATTTGACTTAATTAATATTAAGACTTGAGAATTAGAAATTTTAGGGTCAAAATCTTTCGAGCGCTACTAACTATTTTGGAATCAGTTCATAGACCCCAACCCGCTTAATTTGATTGGCCCCGCTAGAGTTCAAAAATTACTAAATTAATAAATGTTGGTAGTCTAACTTGCCGAAACCAATAATTGATCATGGGAATACATCAAGTGAATGTTGTCGAGGGAGTAATATTAATACAAATTCAATATTGTAACCTAAATGCTTTGACTGTTTTGGCAAGATTATAGCATCTAAACTAGTCTATGTTCATTGATCCGTTTAATAATTATATGCGTGAGCATCTAAGTAGACGTCACTCTTTATAGCCTTGTAAAATAAGTTTATTGTGTCCAAAATTATGCACATGCGATACAAGGTCACGATCAGATTGAGGGAATACAGCTGCTTGGGATTTCAGCTCGTTTGGCAATGTGAAGAATACTGGGAAAATAAAACTCTCCCTTTGTCCTAATTTATTGCTTACTACGAATATCCGTGTCATTTTTAAATGCTTATAACTTTTTATTTGTAGTATTTTTAAAGTTTTTAAAAATTTTATTTTATAGAACTAATAGAGATCGATGAAAGAAGATATATATTGCACATAAAATATATTATATATTGAGAACTATGAAAGTTTTAAAAAAAGGCACATATGGTTGTAGTGATCAAACAAATTGGGACGACCCCTGTTCAAAAACAAACAAATTGGGACGACCCCTGTTCAAAAAAAAAAAAACAAATTGGGACAAAGAGAATAGAAGGAAAAACCGATAGAAGAAATATTGGGTATTCATAAATTCAAGAAAAGGGGAGGCAAGAAAAAAACATAGTTCTGTTTTGTCTTGCTTTAGCTGCTCTATCATTGGAAGGCAATGACAAGAGAAAACAAAAGTCACCTTGATAAGGCTAAAGCAGTTTGGACTGTTAATAATATCGTGGATGTTGATCCTATGGGAGATGAGGATGAAGTTTTAAGCAAGATTACAATGGTAGTTGTTTTTTTTTATGAATGACAATGATAGTTGAGGATGATGAAAAAGCTAAAATTCAAGCTGCTCCGCATGATGATGATTGATTCTTTTTCCTTTTTCAAGTCTTGGCCTGTAATAATCCGAAATTTTTAATAAAATTTATGATTATTTAATTTCATTTTAATTATTTTAATTTCGTTATTTAATTCCTAATTGCATTTAGGGCCCTGAATTTGTAATTACTACAGTTTATACACTAATACTTCTAAATTGCTAAAAATTCGACCCTAAGACACGTTTACATTTTAATCGCGAGCATTACATTTTTATAAATTCATTTCATACGTAATTATACATATTCATAAACGTACACAAGTAATATTAGTACACATACACACACATGTGTGCATATATGCATTTTATACATACATACTCACTCCACACATCACCAACCACCCCACTACTTCTTCCAAATCAACCCAACACCACACTCCACCCCCTCCCCTGCAAAATCAGACCTCCCTCCACACTCTCTCTGCCTCCAACAACTCCAATCAACCCTCTTGTCATCCCCTCACATCCCACATGGGTTTAACCACTTCCACACACCACTCCAACCCAAACACTCCACCCTCACCCTTCATAAACCCCTCTATTTCGTCCCTCACTCTCTAACACTCCCACACATCACCATTACACAGAAAAAAATAGCAAGGAAAGAGAGAGAAAGCTCTAAGTTGAGCTATGGAGTTCTAGAGAGAGAAAATAAGGCCAAAACTTGGGTTTCTACCTCCAAACCCAATGACATTCAATCTTCTTCCACAAGTTCATCCAATGCACTCCTAGGCATCCACATTTCACCATCCAAACAAGCCAAGTTGGCCCAAGAAGCTCCCTCCGCCGGTTTTTCGCCAAAACTCATTTTTTTGCCAAATCTTCGCAAAACAAGGTAGAGGCTCTTACCCAATCATTCCTAGGAATTTGTATGTGTTAGAATATCCTAGAGGTAGTTTTTAGTCGAAGGGTTAAGGCCCAAGGTGAAGGGTTTCACAAAACCCGAACAAAACGCAAGTTGCTCTGTTTTTGCTGTGACGATGATCCGGACCACCATATCCCCGTCCGAACTACGGGTACAGAATGTTCCCTCCAAATTTGGTTTGAATTCTATAATTACAGTTAGGCCCCTTGTGTTCCTAGTTTCGACGGTTTTGACTCTAAACCATGTTTTTCATGCATATTAAGCCCTAGATTCATTTTGGTTTATGTGTTTAACTTCTCAAGCATGATTAGAACTTATTCAAGTGTTTATGTGAGATTTAATGTGTTCATGTTTCGTTTAATCTTGTTCTCGTTCTTGGTATTAAACTTAAGGGTTAAAAGTGTAGTTTTATAAAGTATGTGGTTTAATCTATAGAGATATTTATGTTCATACTTTTTATCAATTAAATGTTATTAGTGGAAGTTTATGACTGTATCAAAATTTCTAAAATAACTTACTGTAGACACCCCGATTTTGAACCCGGGATGCGCTCGAGCATTCCCGATGATGAAATAGACCAATCATGCATACCTTGAGGCTCAGAACAAGGCTTGAACTCACCAATCCACCCTAAACCATTCTAAACCCTCCTAGAACAAACTTAACCAACCAAAATGACCAAAATACCCTTCCAACCACCCATAAACCTCTTCAAACCAAACCTAAGCCTATACCATCTTGTAGTACATTCAAAACCCTCTTTATTGATATATAACATGTCCCAATCCATTTTGAAATGAGGGAGATATGCCAATTTTACCGAAATGATTCATTCTTCCGACCATCTGAGGGTAAAATGGTCACACATTTTGATGTACAAATCATCTTGGGTTTAAATCACTTGGGTTAGAAAGTAGACCTTTCAATCTTTCCAACGCTTCAAACCACGCACGAAACAGAGTTCGGTAGCACCCGGGGCGGCCCCGCAAAGTTTTACCATTTTTTTTTTTTTTGAGCAATTGGTAGCCAAATAGCTCGAACCCATTGAAGCGCTTCAACTCACGAGCGGATCGGTTTTACGCAAAGCATCTAATCATGATATTCTACTGCAAGAGGAGCGTCTACCTATGTTTTCTACTGCCTAAATACACTTCCTAGACCCTCGAATATCTCCTCAATCACCCCCCAAGCCAATTCAAAAATTAAACCCATTTCCCTCCCATTTCTCCTCTATATAAGCCTCCTCCACTCCCTCACTCACCCTCTTGGCTGCACTACTGCCATTTTCTCCCCCCATCAGATCAAACCCACTCTCTCTCCTCCATAGCCACCATCCTCCATCATTTTCAACCTCCAAAACACCCAAAAACCTTCTAAAAAAAGGCCTACAACACATGGGTCTTTGAAAAACCAACTACAAAAGCCCCTTCTCTCACTCTAATAAGCCATTGACAGCCCATACACTCCATCAATTTCGTCCAAACCTAGCTCTTCCATCAAAACCCACCTCATCCAAGCCAAAATCACCATTTTAAGCTCAAATACTCCATCATCCACTCAATCAATCATTCAATCAGTCCTACACTCACACTCCTCTGTCCAAAATACTTCATTTATAGCCCATAAACACAGCCACTACCCATCCATTCATCAAACCACAAGTTCAAGCCTTGATCAAGCCAAAAGGTAAGTTAAAACCATGTGAAAATCATTGTTTTGGTCTTCTTTGAGGGAGACCAATAGGGTTATTCAAGTTCCTCATACTTGAAAAAAGTCATAAAAGGGGCAGGGTTTGGCAATCAGGGGAAGCGCTTGGCGCCAAGACCTTAACCTTGGCCTTCGAGGTCATCTTGAGCTTTCAAACCACTTTGAGCGCTCAAACCCCAACAGAAAGTCAGTCACACTGTTTCGGCCATAACGTTTTACTCCGAACTCCATTTTCGGTGTATTATATATCAAAACGTAGATAATTTGAAGGGCTACAACTTTGTAGTTTTATGTTTTTCTCAATTCTATATCAAAACCCTCCAAAATATGCAAATATTATCGGAAAGTCAAATAATTTTGCTCAATATGGTGTTCTAAGTCCTATTTCTCTCTTTCATTGTCATTTTCTTTATTTATATCATTCCACCATCGCATTGTACATTGCGCAAGCATCCACCATCATTTGGTTCGTATTTGAGCACTTGTTTATGTGTTTTCCCATTTCGATTCCCTATTTTTGTGAATAAATCAAGTTTCAAATATTTCCAAAATCCCACAAAACATTGAGTAGAGGCCGGTTCACGGACCGGGCGAGAGGGGTGCCGTAAAACCCTTCCCCTCTCGTAACCAAACCCCCGAATCCAAGAAATCTTTGGTTCCGCCATGATCAGTGAAATCTTTTTCAAATGGGCAAACGAGTCATTTTTGATCGGTTTCTCGGGTTCGGACCTCAAATCCGGGTGGCGACTCTAACAATCACAATCTTTTTCATGCGCGACACCGCATGATCTCCGTGGGCCGTCCACAAGCTAGCGACTCCGCTGGGGACTTTGGTTAATATATATTTTATTTAATTACACTTGTGTAATTTTATTGAAATATGTGTTAATCAAAAGTGGGTTTAATTCGAAAAATATTTTGTGGGATTTTGAAAATGTTTGAAGTTTGATTCTTGCATTGCACTTGCATGGTTCTTAGCCCCGCTGGCGTGTTTTGGCAATCCTGCCCAGCTAGCCGGTGACAGGGAATCCCAAAATGCCCAGCAGCCCTCGACCGTGATAAATCACATCGTCACTATCGTTTTTAACGGTAGGAGACGGTTTTGATTTTGAGTCCGGGGTGCCCTCAGTGGCCAAAATCAGCCTTTGCATATAGATAACCATAGAACCCCACGTTTAGCAATCTCGTGCATTAAGTTTACGTGCTCCACCATGTTAATGTGCTACGTGTTACCACTTTCCTTGCCATGCCATGTTGCATTCATGCATTTGCATTGTATATAGCCATCGCGAGTGTCGAATTTCTGTATAGATGTCCCGTTTGGTTTTTATACTTTTACGGTTAGTAGGAAATTGCTTCGGTCCGATGATGAGTCGTGCATCCCAGATGCGCGTTGTTCTTACGAGTTAGCCCTTAGGACGGCCGGACGTGGGAAAATCTGAATCATCAAATTCCTAAACACTGATCTAAATGGGTTTAAGGGACCTTGGCCCGAGAAGGATCAATCGCCCTTAGGCATCTGATCTTAGATCATTGTCGGAATTTGTGTGGACCGGGATTTCCCAAATCCAGCCATCCGATATCAAAGACTTATTACTTAAAAGAAAACTTGAGGATCGGGGCAATCTTTCAAAACTATGTCCCAGGCAGTTAGTAGAAGGTCGCTTCGGCCCGATGATGAGTCGTGCATCTCATATGCGCGTTGTTCTTACAAGTTAGCCCTTAGGACGGCCGGACGTGGGAAAATTTGAATCATCAAATTCCTAAACACTGATCTAAACGGGTTTAAGGGACCTTGGCGAAAGGATCAATAAGCCCTTAGGCATCCCGATCTTAGATCATTGTCGGAATTTGAGTGGACCGGGATTTCCCAAATCCAACCATCCAATATCAAGGACTTATTACTTAAAAGAAAACTTGAGGATCGGGGCAATCTTTCAAAACCAGGTTCACGTCAGTCAGTAGAAGGTTGCTTCTGCGCGATGATGAATCGTGCATCTCATATGCGCGTTGTTCTTACAAGTTAGCCCTTAGGACGGCTGGACATGGGAAAATCTGGATCGTCAGATTCTTAATACTGATCTAAACGGGTTGAAGGGACCTTGGCCCGAGAAGGATCAATCGCCCTTAGGCATCTGATCTTAGATCATTATTAGAATTCATGTGGACGGGATTTCCCAAATCCGACCATCAATATTAAGGACTTATCACTTAAAAGGAAAACTTGAGGGCCGATGCAATCTTGAAAAGCTATCTAATTGATCTAGGAGACTTTAAATCCATGGAGTTTGAGATACCTTCGGTGTTTAATGGGTGCCCGAACGGCTACCCGTGTTTTGAACTAGTCTTTGAGTCGTTAGTATCTGGATTACAACACCTTATTGCTTTGTCTCGGATGGTCAAGAAAGTTAAGGCTTACGGTCCCAACATTTTAGGCTTTAGGTTGGTAAACTGTACCTACTGAGTAATGGCCTACCCGTGGTGTTGTTAAATCTTCTGTGCAACGGCTCCAAGTGAGATTCAAAACCAGTCGACTAACCCTAGGATAGCTCTAGGCTAATCGATAGGAACACACATGCAGTCTAGGAGACTTTAAATCCATGGAGTTTGAGATACCTCCGGTGTTTGTGGGTGCTCGAGCGGCTCCCCGTCTCCTTGCTAGCCTTAAAAGTACATCGTATCCAGATTTCAACAACCTTATTGCTTTCTCCGGATGGTCTACAAAGGAGATTGGCTCGATTCCACGACATTTGGGATTTAACCTACCTGACATGACTTACCCGTGGTTGTTGTTTCGCACATCCATCCAATGTCTTAAGTGAGACCGAGACCGGTAATCTAGATCTTAGGACGACATGACGACGACGCATGCACGACATTTCGTTCAATGAAACCAGGGGCACAATCTGAATTTGACCTTTTGCTTTCTTCGTCGGTCCCCGAGCTATTGGTCCAAGAAAGAAACCTTCCCGGCGTTAGTTGACTCAACCCAAACCTCAAGGCATGGATGTTCCAGCTGAAATTGAAGGACTCAAGATGGCTGTGAATAACCTGGGCAATCAAATCACCCACTCATGAACATGGTGCAAGGCGTCCGTGGACGTCTCCCGAGTTCCAAAGAGCACCTCCAACAACCCGGAAAAAGCCCAGAAATGGCTGCAGCTTTGGCCAAGATCTCTGAACTAGAGGAATCTATCATGGAAGGATTCAAACCTATAGAGATGCACCACTGGGACGTCAAAAATGACCACCTAACTCTAGAAGGCGAAAAGGTCTACTCCGAGAAGGCCAACACACCATTTACCAGCAACAATGCAAATGCCACCCCCAGCTCCACAAATATCAACCCTAACCCGCAAGAACCAAAGACCATCGTGAAAGACAAAACCAACCAAGACCACAATCCAAATCAACCGCCCAAAGACCAATCAAGAAAATCCTCCGAATTCCCCACACCTATGTCCTCGGTCTATGGGAGCTTCTCATGGTCGGTCTTCTTAAACCACTCTCTCCAACTCCTTTACCTCAAAAGCTCCCAGTTTACCACAATCCAAACGCCTTATGCGCCTTCCATCAAGTGCCCGGTCATGCTACTGATGATTGTCAACGCCTTCATCATGAGATTCAAGATCTCATTGACAATAAAACCATCTCTTTTCTGCCACTAGAATCCAACACCATATCAAACCCCAAACCTCAGCATAAACAAAACCTCAATATCAACGAAATCACCCTCACAAGTGCCTCTTCGAGCTTCATCAAAAATGATCACAACCAAACTGAGCCAATCAACAAAGTCACAACCCAAGTCAACCGCCCTCAAAGCCGACGAAGAAAATTTTCCCAACTCTCTGCGCCTTTGCCCTCGGTCTATAAAGAGCTTCTCATGGTTGGTTTCCTCAAACCACTTCAACCAACCCCACCTCCACAAAGTCCTCCACCTTCCTACAACCCAAATACCTTCTGCATCTACCACCAAACACCCGATCACCCTATCGAGAGATGCCAACGCCTTCGTCACAAAATACAAGATCTCATTGACAACGGATCCATCCCTGCCCCACTGGTGAATCCGAACGCCTCACCAAATCAATGAACCATCAATGGCCATGCAATAATTCAATCTTCCACGAGTCTTGGAAGTCTTCAAGCGTCAAATCAAGTTTTCACTTTTGATTGAGTCAGTTTGTATTTCGAGTCTGTTTATGTTTTCCTCGTCTATGTGTCTTCATCTTCGAGTCTGTAATGTCTTGTTGTTGTTGTCAAAAAAAAAAAAAATCAAAAATTAGAGTCAACCTTTGTAGTCCCGAACTACGCACGACCTGATTCCTTGCAAAGGGATACGTAGGCAACCCTTAGAGGTTCGGTCATAACTATCAAAATAAATGTCATGCTGTTGTGTCGAAATTGTCATCATTAAAATTGGGTTTTTGCAATAATCACTCAACTTGGAATTTTTTTACACCATCATTTGAGAAACATGATAATCACTTCGAAACATGAGATAAATTTTGATTGAACCCTTGCCCCGCACAAGGAGGATTTCCATGGACCACTCTCCGGCGCTATCAAGAAGCAATGCATTTGACACAGAAAAAGCCTGCTGGGTCGAAAACCCGCAAGGGCGGCCTAGGCAAAAATTAAGGCAAAAAGCTCGCTAGATCGACCTTCAAAAATGAGATCTAGGCAAAAGTTAGAGCAAGCATGAGTTCTCCCTATCAAGTTGTGCAATTCAAGATGAAGAAAGACATTCTTTGTTTGATTTCCCACATAAATATCCATTGCAAGCCCCTTTGAACCTAAATCAATTTCTTTGAAAAAAGAACCCGGCTAAGCGGTATCCCCACTATTTGTGGAAACGAAGGTATGTGAAAATTCAAGGCATCACAAGAATGAAAGGTGCCAAACTCATAGGCTTGTGAAATTGTCAAATACATGGACACAACAAGATGAGGAGAACCAAAGAAATGGAACAAAAAAGTCAAATGAAAAGAAAGTGCTAATAAAAAAAAAACAGGCACAAAGCAAGAAGAGGCACATGAAAGCACTTATCAGAAGCAAAAATGGCACAAAGAGTCTAAGATAGCTGCTAGCTATGATAACCCAATGAAAAAGAAATTTTTGAGCCTTCTTCCCTTTCTTTGTTGAGCCCAAGCCTTGGCCCCATTATAACCTGAAAGAAGTCCTTTCAGATTGAAAAGTGCAACTTGATAGTGAGAATTCAAGACAGAAGGGAACAGTCTAATCTCCCTTGAAAATCAAAAGTCAAAGCATTGTGCAAACGCTGGTGTCATGCAAAGCAAAAATCCAAACTGAGGCACATCAATGGTTCTTCATCGGCAGCCCTCTAAACTGGGGCATTTTGAAGGAAAATCAATGAGGCATCATCAGCAATCTGGGGCATGGATTCATGATAAGAAGTCTTGTGTCTTGATAAATAGATTTGAATGAACATCACTTGATGGAGTGAAACAATCACAAAATAAAAATTCAATTTTATCATGACAATTTTGACATTAATGGTGAGGCATGTTTGCCATCTTTCAGAACTTCGAGTCAACATAGTCTTTCATATCTTTCGAGTCAACACGTTCTTGCTCCTATCCGTCAAGTCAACATGGTCAATCAAATTCCTCAAGCCTTGTCTATCAAAGTCCATCCCAAAAAGACCAATCAAATTCCTTGGCCTTATCAATCTTATCGAAATCAATCCCCTTGTCAAAAAGGCCAATCAAATTCCTTGGCCTTGTCGGTCTCATCAATGTCCAAAAGGCCCATCAAATTTCTCAGCCTTGTAAAAATCCACCTCTTTGTCAAGCAGTCAATCATGTAGTCTTGGTATCCTTGACTCGTGGAAATGATTTCGATGCATCAAAGAACCTGTGGTCAATTGGTATCAGTAGAGGCGAGAAAGAAAATCAGAATTGAGATTCATCATCTATGAAGGCATGTCAACCCAAAATTGGGGCATGTCAGCCTAATGCCATTTCTGGGGGAAGCATACACCCAAATCCATGACTGGGGCATAGGAGCCTAAAATTCTAAAACCAATCCAAAACCCAAGTCTTGCCCAGCTCAAACCCAAAATCTTGGCCAAAAGGGAAAGACAGTAAAGCAAAAGAGCCACCCCATTAAGCCTCCTACTTTTTAAAGAAGGAATGTTGTTGTTATTGTCGTCGAGTGTCAATGCATGAGTCACACGTAATCGTCCTGCGGGACAGTTTTTCAATCAATGTTCCTGAGGGACAACTTTCAAATCAATTGTCCTGAGGGACAAACTTTTAAATCAATCGTCTTGCGGGACAGTTTCTCCATTAATCGTCCTGAGGGACAAACTTTTAAATCAATCGTCCTGCGGGACAGTTTTCCAATCAATTGTCCTGAGAGACAAACTTTTAAATCAATCGTCCTGCGGGACAGTTTTTCAAATCAATCGTCCTGAGGGACAAACTTCTAAATCAATCGTCTTGAGGGACAAACTTCTAAATCAATCGTCCTGAGGGACAAACTTTTAAATCAATCATCCTGCGGGACAGTTTTTCAAATCAATCGTCCTGAGGGACAACTTTTAAATCAATCATCCTGCGAGACAACTTTTTCAATTAATTTCAAGACCAGAAATGGTCAACTTTTTCAATTAACTACCAGACCAAAATGGTCACATTTTCAATCGTATCATTTGGGATAATCTTTTCAGTCATATCGAGATAGATTTATGGAGCCGCCTAGAAAGCGCACCCCAATCATTTTAGCCGCCTAGAAGGCGCACCCCAATCATTTTAGCCGCCTAGCAAGTGCACCCCAATCATTTTAGCTGCCTAGCAGGCGCACCCCAATCATTTTAGCCGCCTAGAAAGTGCACCCCAATCATTTTAGCCGCCTAGAAGGCACACCCCAATCATTAAAGCCGCCTAGCTGGCGCATCCAATCAATCATCACTCATTCTTTCAATCATTCATTTAAATCAATCATTACTCATAAATCAGTCACCCATCAATCATCAATCATTTATTGTGTACATCAATCATATCAAGTTGTTTGAGTATTTGTTCAACCCGTTAGTGCATTTAATCAGTTGTTCTGAGAATTTGTTGTTGACGAACCGTTGTGCTGCTAAGACCATCACATTTATGTGTTTGGTTTAATAGCGTATGGATTGCCTCTTTGCTCAGTAGGCGATCACATTTCCTCGATTGTCTCGTTGCTCAATAGACAATCATCTTATCATTGGCTATCTTGTTGCTCAAGGGATAGCCACCATCAAAATTAGCTTCCCCGTTGCTCAGAGGGTAGTTCCATTTAATCATGTTACGACATGAGTTGTTTTAGCCACCTAGCTGGTGCACTTGATTGGTTTGTGCTTTGTTTGTGTCATTGTTGATTGCCTCTTTGCTCAGTAGGCGATCATATTTCCTCAATTGTCTCGTTGTTCAGTAGACAATCATCTTATCATTGGCTATTTTATAGCTCAAGGGATATCCACTGTCAAAATTAGCTTCCCTGTTGCTCAGAGGGTAGTTCCATTTAATCATGTCACGGTATGAGTTATCTTAGCCACCTAGCTGGTGCATATGTTTGAATGAGTAGTTGGTTGTATCGAATTGATTCGTTTGTTTGGTGTTTCACGACCCGGGAAGGCTCGTTGATTCACATAATTTTGTTTGTATTGTTTGGCATTTCACGACCCGGGAAGGCTCGTCGATCTGCAGATTTCGTTTGTTTGCATACGCCCCCGGAACTTACGCCGGTCTGATCCCTACAATGGGGTACGTAGGCAACCTGAGTGGCACAACCGATTGATCTTTTAAAGTTTTCCTTTGTGGCTTGAGATGTGTCGCGCGGAATGAGTCGGGTTGTCTATGTCTTGGACGTCACTCATACCAAATCAATGGCATCGAGTCTCGTCCAAGAGGGGCAACTGTAGACACCCCGATTTTGAACCTGGGATGCGCTCAAGCATTCCCGATGATGAAATAGACCAATCATGCATACGTTGAGGCTCAGAACAAGGCTTGAACTCACCAATCCACCCTAAACCATTCTAAACCCTCCTAGAACAAACTTAACCAACCAAAATGACCAAAATACCCTTCCAACCACACATAAACCTCTTCAAACCAAACCTAATCCTATACCATCTTGTAGTACATTCAAAACCCTCTTTATTGATATATAACATGTCCCAATCCATTTTGAAATGAGGGAGATATGCCAATTTTACCGAAATGATTCATTCTTCTGACCATCTGAGGGTAAAATGGTCACAAATTTTGATGTACAAATCATCTTGGGTTCAAAACACTTGGGTTAGAAAGTAGACCTTTCAATCTTTCCAATGCTTCAAACCACGCACGAAATAGAGTTCGGTAGCACCCGGGGCGGCCCCGCAAAGTTTTACCATTTTTTTTGAGCAACAGCCTTGAGCGCTCAAACCCCATTGAGCGTTCAAACCCCATTGAGCGCTCAACTCTGAGCCATATCAGTTTTCTGCAGAGCATCTAATCATGATATTCTACTGCAAGAGGAGCGTCTACCTATGTTTTCTACTGCCTAAATTCGCTTCCTAGACCCTTGAACATCTCCTCAATCACCCCCCAAGCCAATTCAAAAATTAAACCCATTTCCCTCCCATTTCTCCTCTATATAAGCCTCCTCCACTCCCTCACTCACCCTCTTGGCTGCACTACTACCATTTTCTCCCCCCATCAGATCAAACCCACTCTCTCTCCTCCATAGCCACCATCCTCCATTATTTTCAACCTCCAAAACACCCAAAAACCTTCTAAAAAAAGGCCTACAACACATGGGTCTTTGAAAAACCAACTACAAAAGCCCCTTCTCTCACTCTAATAAGCCATTGACAGCCAATACACTCCATCAATTTCGTCCAAACCTAGCTTTTCCATCAAAACCCACCTCATCCAAGCCAAAATCACCATTTTAAGCTCAAATACTCCATCATCCACTCAATCAATCATTCAATCAGTCCTACACTCACACTCCTCTGGCCAAAATACTTCATCTATAGCCCAGAAACACAGCCACTACCCATCCATTCATCAAACCACAAGTTCAAGCCTTGATCAAGCCAAAAGGTAAGTTAAAACCATGTGAAAATCATTGTTTTGGTCTTGCTGAGGGAGACCAGTAGGGTTATTCAAGTTCCTCATACTTGAAAAAGTCATAAAAGAGCAGAATTTTGCAATCTGGGAAGGGCTTGAGCGCTCAAGACCTTAACCTTGAGCGCTCAAGGTCATGCTTGAGCGCTCAAACCACTTTGAAGGCCAAACCCCAACAAAAAAGTCGGTCCACACTTGTTTTTGACCATAACGTTTTACTCCGAACTTCGTTTTCGGCGTATTATTTATCAAAACGTAGATAATTTGAAGGGCTAC
This sequence comes from Vaccinium macrocarpon, assembly GCA_022606695.1. Classification (NCBI taxonomy): domain Eukaryota; kingdom Viridiplantae; phylum Streptophyta; class Magnoliopsida; order Ericales; family Ericaceae; genus Vaccinium; species Vaccinium macrocarpon. The sequence goes on along the minus strand of CM040173.1, from coordinate 6,320,989 downwards.
AACTTTGTAGTTTTATGTTTTTCTCAATTCTATATCAAAACCCTCCATAACATGCAAATAGTGTCGGAAAGTCAAATAATTTTGCTCAATATGGTGTTCTAAGTCCTATTTCTCTCTTTCATTGTCATTTTCTTTATTTATATCATTCCACCATCGCATTGTACATTGCACAAGCATCCACCATCATTTGGTTCCTATTTGAGCACTTGTTTATGTGTTTTCCCATCTCGATTCCCTATTTTTGTGAATAAATCAAGTTTCAAATATTTCCAAAATCCCACAAAACATTGAGTAGAGGCCGGTTCACGGACCGGGCGAGAGGGGTGCCGTAAAACCCTTCCCCTCTCGTAACCAAACCCCCGAATCCAAGAAATCTTTGGTTCCGCCATGATCAGTGAAATCTTTTTCAAATGGGCAAACGAGTCATTTTTGATCGGTTTCTCGGGTTCGGACCTCAAATCCGGGTGGCGACTCTAACAATCACAATCTTTTTCATGCGCGACACCGCATGATCTCTGTGGGCCGTCCACACTTACGTAGTGTAAAATGACCGTTTTGCCCTTTATTACATTTAGTACTCTTATAAAAGTTTGGACTTGCTAAAATTCAAAGAATATCTTTTTGAGTCAAGTTATGACATAACTAGCTAAAATAAATTATTTTACGTGTTTACCCTTCGTGGTGGAAAAATTAACATTTTGCCCTTGTATAAAGTTTATTTACAAAAAGGCCCCCAGAGTTTGTAAATTACACTAAGGACCCCAGACCGTGAAATTACTTTTGTTACATTTATACTTACTTAAAATGACGTTGGCGACCCATACTTTCTTTAAATTACATTTTGACCCCAATAGTTTAGTAAATTACGTTTTGACCCCTATAGTTGAATTTATTACGTTTAGACCCCTGATTTTCGATTACTAAAATTTTATGAACTTGTGAATCGTATTATTTGATTTTGTGACCCTTAGAATATTGTTATCGCTTCGCTTCTACTGTCAAGTGCATTTTCCATGAATGTGTTGAATGTTAGAATGGACAACTAGGCTCCCGGGTTGGGTGATCGTGCGCGGATATCACACAGACGATAAGGTTAATGGAAAAGTGAATTGGAATTGATTATTGGGGAGTCACCCCAAGATTTGTTGAATGGCAGTTAGCCAAGTGATTTGTTTTGGAGGATTGTTTGATAGTCTGCTATGATTACGAAACCCTAGGATATGACAATCTGTGATTACTTCATTTGAATTCTAAGGCATTAAAAGGGTGGATGTATTATAGACCGAGTCACGGCTATATACCTACTGAGGGAGTTTCGGTTGTCACTCGTAGCCCCATGGTATAGTCAGGTCCCCTGGAAATTCATCCCTTGTGGTGGGCGGCTGATGGTTGGATTAAGTAAGTAACTTATACCTTTTGTCGGGGCTCCCAGTCAGGGCAAGCAAAGGGGGAGTATATCACGGATTGGTCATATTCCTTAGTGGTTATTTGGGAGGAAAGTTCTCTAGGTGAGAACTTAGATGAATATGTAAGTTAATGGCTAGCAATGAAATCATCTATGTGTTTAATTTTTGCTTTACGATTTATTTCCTGTGTATTCCTTTAATTACTGCTTTTCAATCATATATGTTGTACTTGTATGTCTAGCAAGGGTTGGGAGGGTTAGAGTAGCTATTGAGTGATTTATCGCTCACGGTGTTACATTTCCTGTGACCCTGGTATAATACCATGATGTTGCTTTGCGACTTGGACGTATTATACCAGACTGTGATCAAACAGGTATTGCTGGTGTCGAAGGAGATGGTTATTTTAGAACCGAGGGTTATCCGGTAAACCAGGCTCAGGAGGAGCCGTGGAATCCAGAGTTGAACCTAAATCTGTAGAACCCACCCCTTTATTTTTAATGTTGGATTTGTAATATTAATTTCTCAAACCGTACTAAGTATTTTGTAATGGACTGCATTTCACGTTTTCCAACGTGTACTCTGATGGAAACTCTTTTTATTAAATTAATCCTAATTATTTGTCTTAATTAATGTTTCCAAAAATCGGGGCGTTACATGGCCGCATGTTATCGTCGGTATTGAGGCATGCCTTTTTTAGTTTGTTCTTACTTTGTTGTGATGCCTCATGCTTATATAAGATCTTTTTAATATTTGTAATTCGTGTCCAAAAATTACTAACAAAAAATTTTTGTTGTTCAAATGAACACATTACTCTTTACCAAGTAATGAGCCTTTAATTACGAAAATCCGTAGTGCCAAACGATTTCTACGTATATGTGTTCTCCTTCTTTTTTTTTTATTTTTTATTTTATTTAATGGGAGTTAGTGGGTGAGGTAGAGATTAGTGCAGATGGAGTCTTGAAACTATTCATAGTCCTAAATCCCAAAAGCCTCTGCCGTGGCTCGGACTTTGGTTTACCTTGTGGAAGAATCAGAAGATAACTACTCCCTCCTTACAGGTGTATGTGCATTTTGCACATAAAAAATAATGTGTTTATGAGAATTTTTTTCGAAAAAAAATTACATTAATTTTTTCTTCTCATTGAAATCTTTAAATTGTTGTAAGGTTTGTTGAAAAAAAGTTAATGCTTGTATATTATTTTTTATGTGCATAATGTACGCACTTTCAAAAGGGATAAATAATATGGAATGGAGGAGGAAGTACTAAACTACAAGCCCTTGGTTCATGTATATGTAACGCGTATGTCTTCACGCTATACAAATCATAGTCTTGTCATCAAAATAATTTCCTCCAACGTACTTGTCACACACGTAATTTCAACTTGAATAGGAAAAACATGAGAAAATAATGTATAGTTTTTTCCCAATTCGTCACCCCGTACGTCATATTTAAAAAAATCCCTGTCCTTATATATTAGCCTACAAATTTGACTACACAGATAAATGCTCACTATTATCTCTTGCATAGATTAGTAGATAAACTGATCGCCTCAATCCACCCCTCGCGCCGCCGTCGATATGGTGCCGCACCACTTCCTCCTAGTATCTTTCCCGGCGCAAGGCCACCTTAACCCATGTCTTCAATTCGCCAAGCAACTTATTCGACTCGGCGTGCAGGTCACTTTTGTCACCACGGTGTCTGTCCACCGTCGTATTTCTCGTAACACCGAAACCCTCGACGGTTTGAAGTTGACCGCCTATTCCGACGGCTACGATGCGGGGTTTAAATCCGGAGACGATACGAAACACTTCTACGCCGAAACCAGAAAAAACTGCTCCCAAAGGCTTAGAGACATCGTCGCGACTAGCAGAGAAGAAAGTTGTCCGGTCACGTGCTTGGTCTACAATCTACTCCTCCCTTGGGCTGCAACGGTGGCGCGTGACTGCCAAGTCCCATCATCACTTCTCTGGATCCAACCGGCGGCGGTGTTCGATATATACTACTATTACTTCAATGGTTATGAGGAGGTCATTGCAGAAAACTACAATGACTCCTCATGGTCCATTGAATTACCAGGATTGCCACTCCTCCATGCCAGTGACCTTCCTTCTTTTATGGCTCCTTCAACCTATAACGCCACTGTTCTGCCGATTTTCAAAGAGCTTATACAAACGCTCGATGATTCCGAAACTACCCCTAAAATTCTTGTCAACACGTTCAGTGCGATAGAGCCCGAGGCCTTGAAAGCCATTGACAAGTATGATCTGATTTCAATTGGACCGTTGATTCCATCGGCGTTCTTGGATGGAAGAGATCCGCTCGATAATTCATTCGGAGGAGACCTCTTTCAGAAAACAAAGGACTATACCGAATGGCTAAACTCGAAACCTGAATCATCGGTGGTTTACGTATCATTCGGAAGCCTCTTAAATGTTGAAAAGCAGCAAATGGAAGAGATAGCCCGCGGTTTATTGGAAACTCGTTGTCCATTTTTGTGGGTGTTGAGAGCTAACGAGAATGGAGAAGAAGCTGAGCTGAGTTGCATGGAAGAGGTAGGACAACAAGGTAAGATTGTGCCTTGGTGTTCTCAACTGGAAGTTCTATCACACCCTTCGTTGGGATGTTTCGTGACGCATTGTGGATGGAATTCTACGTTGGAGAGCATGGCATCCGGGGTTCCGGTGGTGGCATTTCCTCATTGGTCGGATCAAGCGACGAATGCGAAGTTGATGGTGGATGTGTGGAAGATTGGAGTGAGAGTCAAGAAAAATGGAGAAGGAATAGTTGAGAGTGATGAGGTTAAGAGGTGCATAGAAATTGTCATGGGAGGTGAGGAGATAGGTGAAGAAATGAGAAGGAATGCTAAGAAATGGAAGGATTCAGCTAGAAAAGCTGTGAAGGAAGGTGGATCTTCGTATGAGAATCTCAAGGCCTTTGTGGAGGAATTTGGAGGAGACTAGTTGAGGTTAATTTTGGACTTTAATTTAATGTTTTCAGTTTACAATTTTTGTTTAATTTCTCTTTTTCTATTTTGTTTTGGTTAGCCACAACTTTTTTTGTTTTGGTTAAGATTATGGAGATTGTATCCTTGTTCATTAGACAATAATAATTTGACTACTACAAACTTAACATCAAAATATGATCGGACGGTCATGAATGTTATGTGTGTATACGCGCGCCTAGGTATTTTTTGCAAAATTGTTGTGTTTTATTATATAGATTAAAATTCAGGTTTAAAACTAAAAATTAGGTATAGAATTTTGTGAAAATCGAAAACAGTATTTAATGTATGTAGTCAAATTCTACAAGTAGGTACAACCAGAACCAGGAAACAACTAAGCCAGTACAACCTGAACCAGCAAACTGGTCCGTCCGTTTTTGCACAATATCTCTTAAAATTAATTGGTGTCAAGGAGAGGGTTCAATTAAATTTTTTTATAATATTCAATATTGAATTCACAAGTCTTATTTTAGAGGGGCGCTAAAAGTGGAATTGTGTAACAAACGCCAAGGGGACGTGAGCAATAGCAATAGCAAAACCAATACCAATACGGGCACATGGCCACAGTAGCAGTAGATGCAAATATTCAATGGCCATTAGTCAAAGTTGTCCTTATGAAGACGTAACTTATATATATATATATATATATATACACACACTGAACACGTATGGATTATATATTGCTCTTGTCAGCCATTAGTCAAAGTGAATTGAAATCTCATGACACAAAGGACAAAAAGGGTCCCTTATTGAAAAATATAGAATAAACTTTCAATAAGGGTTTTTTATTGAAAAATTTCATACGGACCTAGCTTTTTTTGTGTTTCCAGACCAAATTTTGACGATCCGAACCGTTCAATATTTTTAAAATGCATTTTTAAGGGTCTCTTCTAGGATTCGTCCAAAAAAAACACCCAGAAAGGCTTCATCCGACTAGTTTTGGTTAAAAATGCTATATATAACTTTTTAAACCAAAACTGATCGGATGAAGCCCTTCCGGGTATTTTTTTGGACGAATCCTCGCGGAGGCCCTTAAAAATGCATTTTAAAAACATTAAATGGTTCGGATCGTCAAAATTTAATTCGGAAAGGTGAGATCCGCATTTTAACTTTAATAAGGAATCTTTATTAGAAGTTTATCCTATATATATATATAAGTTACGTCTTCATAAGGACAACTTTGACTAATGGCCATTGAATATTTGCATCCTATATATATATATATATATATATATAAGTTACGTCTTCATAAGGACAACTTTGACTAATGGCCATTGAATATTTGCATCCTATATATATATATATATATTGCTCTTGTCACCCTTTAGTCAAAGTGAATTGAAATCTCATGACACAAAGGACAAAAAACACCCCAAAGTGAATTGAAATCTCATTACACAAAGGATAAAATACAGCACCCAGTCAGAAGGAAGGAATCTAATCTTACATCGGATACGTTTACAAAAATATTTCTCAAAATAACTTTAAAAATCTTGACAAAAACAATATTTATATACATTTGAAATACCTTAATAAATAAACAAAGGCATAATGGTAAATAATTAATCCATAACTCATTCTCATCATTATTCTCTCAAATACTACTCTTGTTGTAAAATACACACTATTGGAAAACAGGTTTTTGTGTCAAGGCATGCCCGTCTCAAAAATTTACATGACCGACGCTAATAGTCTTTGGCGACGGCCATGCGACGGAGGTGGGGGACGTCGATGGTTGGGTCTCAAAGAGTTTTTTGCGTCAACAAGGGGCCGTCGCCAAGTATTTACGACGGCAAATATGCTTATTTGCATCGGCTTGGCTCTTGACTCAAATAGACAAAAAAACATGAACTTATTAGCATCGGATGACTTTGCCGTCGTAAATAACCATTTCTTTTCATCAACCGAAAGTTGTCATGATAGCTTGGGTTCATACATATTGTTTTTGCGTCTACCTACGAGCCGTCATAAAAAGGAAAATATCGAAACCTAGCTAGGAGCAAATTCTTCCCTATTTCAATTTTTTTATTACACTATCCTGCATAATTTTATGTATGGACAGAGAAAAAAACACTTCACCCAAAACATGCTCTCAAGCTAGCATTCTAATATAAAAACCATCATTCATTAAGATTCGTTCAATCCCAAAAGATCCATATTACATTGCCCAAATAACATGATTAGGTAATAAAAGCTAAAGTAGACTATGGCAACAGTAAGTCAAAAGACCTTGGTTTAGTTTAACAACCATACAAAATAGGTGAATTCCAAAACATTGCATCTTCCCCGGTCGTCACACTTTAGTCCTCAACAAACACCTGAAAAAGATGATACACAAAAATGAGATGCTAATATATACCTCTGTATATGCAAACACATGAAATAAAAAAAAAATCGGCATAACCTACGTCACTAGACCGCCAAGCAACAGTGCAGCCAACGGCTTCTCCAACTTTGCGAATTTTTTTGCAAGGTCTTTCCAAATAAGCATGAGGCTTTATTGCCTTTTGAACTAACACTTTCCAAAAATTAGAACCCAATGACTTTCCGTCTACCTTTACCAACGGGTCCTTACTAATAACAATTCCCTCTGCAACATCATATTTTGGAATAGTGTGACCCACCAAGCTTACTTTTGATCCATCCTACAATCGCAAGTATAAAATTTTAGTACCCACATTTCCTATAGCTAGCAAAGAAGAGATCATATTGACAAACATAAACATGAAAAAAAAAGGGGGACACAACAATATAGCAAGCCAAAAATAGGAGAATAAAAAATAACCAAGAGCCCAAGCAAATCAAACATTCTGAGAAGCTAGCCAAATTGCTACAGCAATAGGGAAAAAAAAAAAGAAGAAGAAGAGAGAGGCCAAGACCAATGCAACCAAAAACAAAACAATCATGCATGTTGAATGATTCCTCTAGCAATGACAGTTGTATATTCTAAGGACATTGTCTAAAAATGTACTTACATAAGTTTTTAAGCACCAACCAATTACTAGTGATCCAAATCTCCTTCTGTCTTTCTTCCATTGGAATTATGAGATAGCTAACAAACTTTGAATTGATAAAAAATGAATTAATGCAAATTGCACCTAGAACATATATATGTTTGAAATCATGTGTTTCCTTCCCGTAGCATTTACCTATCATTTATAGTCAATAATATGCTATGGGAGAAACTCCATTGATTGCTCAACAGGTCATTCAAATATTTGAATAGTGATGAATTCAATCCAAAATATAAATTTTCCAGTGCTTAAAATGCTGCCACGAGAAAACCTTTATCCACATGCATATGATTTGCTATCAACTTTGGCTCTTTGATACAAATGAGTATGTTCTGCTCTATTTTTTTGAACATCTATTGAGGACTCTAAGAATCTGAGCTCAATCTAGCAATTAAGATTGTTTAGATTCCATGTGGATAGAGCAGGGGATAAGTATGCTTTCCCCACCATGTGTCATAACTCAATAGACAATAATATGCTTTTACCCTAAAATTTGGACATTATTAAGTATTCTAACTATTATCTCCACCATGACATGTATGACCAACTAATGCAAAGGTCCAATTTGAAGAAAGAGCTCTAATAGCCAGATCATAAACTGAAATTAAACATACCTATCCATCAAGTCGTGGAGAACATGTTTGTAAAGAGGCAACTTGCTCACCATCTTGGATGTAGTCATCTCCCAGAGACTCCCTAATTATGGGTTGCCTACTAGCGACATTTCGAACCTATGACATACCAATATAATTTGTCACCTCGACATGCTTAAGAACTATATGCATTTATAAAAATTCAAAACAATAAGAAAGCACCTGTTCAGTTTCATTTACCCCTCCATGGGGTTCAAATAAGGCCATTTGAGCACCCATATGCTCGAGATGAGCCACGAACATCTCATCAAGTTTACGCTCAATCTCTCCTGTGAACCTCTGCTCAATCTCTCCCCTAAGCTTTTCTCAATCTCTTTTCGATAGCCTATGCTCAATCTCAACTGTAAGCCTTTGCTCAATCTCTTGAGTGGCCTCACGTACTTGCCTAGTGATCTCATTAGTTGTGGAAGAAGAGGAGGCGGCATGTGACGAGCAGGAAGACTGGCTATATACTACACTTGGTGGCACACCTGCACCAAAGGTTTTGCAATACCCATGCCCATCTTCTCCTAACACTTCATGGAAAATCTTATCTCGAACCTCTGTTGTCTGAAATGACTCTGGTACTTCAGCAAGGTGTTCTTTAAATTGTTCCTATAGTTCAACAATACAGAAGATCAGTTATGTAAATCACAGACATAAAAAAAATAGTAAGCAATGAATGTTTACTGAATCATACTAATAAAGTCGCTCATACCAAAACACTCTACACCTCTGGGTTATTTTCATAACGTGTCTTGGTGAAGACACTCATTTTGTCAGTATTCTCTCCTCGAGCACTCATCTAACATAAAAGACATTGCATTGAACTTGAGTTTAGTGTTTTCTCCTTTGTTATTGAGATCAACATAGACGGCAAGACATGAAATAAGGATACAAATGTTGCCAGCAAATTTTTGTCATCATGGAGTCAAATGAAATAAAGAAAATTTTCACCCCCATTCAAGTATTCCCTTCACATCCTTGTTGGTAGATCAATTCAACTCTTGTCCATCTTTCTACTTCCCTCAATTATTTATGTACATGAACATTTACATTATGCATATATAGGGATAGAAATCCGTACTACCTACTTCACAAAAAAATAGTTACGCTCTCAGTCATTTTAATGAGTAAAGAAAAGAAAGAGAGATAGTGCAACATAGGGATATCAAACAAGTCATAGTATCCTAGAAATATAAAACCAAGTGCCCAACGCAATCTATATTACTACTTTTAAAATCCTTTTGCCAAGGAACTACCACCTTTTGATAGAGGCTTGGTGATAAAAGTTGTTACTCTTATAAGAGGGATTGTCAAACCATATACGACTCCAAAAGAATTGGAAATCATTTGAAAACTCATAGTAATGGATGAACAAAATACTTAAATTTGTGCCTATCCTATAGGAAAATAATAGTAGTCAAGTTTGTTAACAAAAATTCCTTTGGACTATCAGGAAATCCCACATATCAAAACTGTGTTATATCATCTTTTGTTCTCCATCATTAAGTATTACAAGTAAGTGAAACCTTCTAATTTTCTTTGTATTTACAATGTACTCTTGATCAGTAACACATAATGTGAATATCACAAGTGAATGATTTCCGACCTGTTTTATCTAGTTTGAAATTCTAGTTTGTAATCAATTTGGTTCCATAATGACAGTTGGGGAAGTTGATAAAAAAATGCTACAACTACATAACTCGAATCCTGCTCAGCTTGCTCCAAACAACTTAATGCCAAGAATTTGTGTCACGTGCAAAGCACATGACAAAACTGCTAGTATTAAACAAATCGCATAAGCAAACTTGATAAATTCTAGTATGCCCCCTAATGATATATATAGGAATAGATATACTTTGTTGCAAATTTTAAAAAATAATATAGGAATAGATACAGTTTGTCACAAATCTAAAAAGGATTAATTTTTTTACAAATATAATGCAAAGAATTTAATGAAACAGCATGACAATCCTCTTTAACTAAAAATAAACCAAAAGAGCAATATACTCATAGTGGAGATGAACCTGCAGAATTAAAATACTACAGTTCCCCTCTTGGTTGAGTCTATAGACTTCAACAAAGGTTTTGTCTCGATGTGAAGCACAAACTCTAACCCCTGCTCTATTTAAAAAAACATATGTTTTGCTTCTTTTGATTAAAAAGTGTTTTGATTCTTTTATTAAAGTTTAACATATGATTTATTTCTTGTTAGAAAAAAATTGATTTATATACTACCTAACCCCACGACTTATTGACATTTACCCTTATTTTTTCTTCTTAGTGGGTTAATTTTTTTGGGAGGGGGTTCAATCTCAACAACAAAAGTTTAGTACTCCACTGTTATGGGGAAAATTATAAAGAAATCTCATGCTCCATTCCCAACAAAGTTGGATAGCCTAATAAAAGTAGCATAAATGTGATAAATAACAATATCGATTGAAAACATGCACAAGCATACAAGTGGAGAAGTTATCCAAAAAGCACACAAGTGGAGAGAACAAAAATTAACGACTGGATCTGAGGTCCTCTTTGAGCATACCTATAGTGGAATCAATTGGTAGTAGCGTTGGCGTGGTGATCGACGGTTTTCCTTGTGGTGCTTGCAATGTTCGATCAACAGGTTCTAGCTTTGCTACATCTCTGCAGCAGAAAAGTTAGGGCAAAAGGAAAAAGCATTAGAGGAAGACACAGAGAGATTTGTTTGGGTGTCACAACTGGACAGAGAAGATATTAATAACTGGATCTGAGGTCGTCTTTGTGCATACCGATAGAGGAATCGACTGCTAGTAGCAACGGCTTGGTGTTCGACAGTGTTCCTTGCGATGCTTGTGGTCTTCGCTCAGCAAGTTCTAACTTCCTAACATCTCAACAGCAAAAAAGTCAGGGCAAAAGGAAAATGAATTAGAGGGAGACAAAGAGATTTGGGTTTTGGGGGCAATTTTGTTTTCAGGAGCAAACGAAATAACTTAAATTTTACCTCCAAAATTAAGAACGAAATTTTAGAACATTTTGTTGTCTCCCCGCCAGTTTGGGAAAGTATTTACGTCTGGGGGATTTTTTGCTGTTGCAAACACTACCTATTTACCACTAATTTTTTGTGACAGGATATGGTTGACGTAAATTGATACTTTTTGAGACAGGATCTACTGCTGTCCCAATAAAATAGCTTTTTGTGATAGTAATTTCTACCAAAGCAAATAGGTTGACACCAAAAGCACAATTTCTAGTAGTGACATTCTGCGTATTTCTCCCAAACACTCCTCTTAAATTCAAAATATATTCTGACCATAATCCAAAAAGCCAAAAAACCAAAATTTTGAAAATGAAAAGCTAAAAAATAGACTCCCAAACACCCTCTAAGTATTGATACTATTTTTGTGTGGTAGGTTCCCTGACTGCAACCAAAAGATTCTTGATGGCTGTGAATAGAGAAGTCACAAATTAAACATATATGAATATGCAAATAGAGAAACTAGATAACAACCACCACAAATAAAATAGCAACTAAGGTTTACATAGTTCAGATTACAAATGTAAATTAACCTACTCTATGGGTAAAGTAAATGAGAGACGATTCCACTCTGTGAAGAGAACAATGCACTGTGGAGCTGCAAAGGTGATGACAAATAAACAAACTCCCACATGGAGACTAGCATCAACTCTAAATACAAGATCTGTCACCAAAATCCAATATGGATGGAATCTCTCACTAATACAGATTCTCTCTTATCAAGCCTCACAAAACCCCTAGGGTTTTAACAAAGAGAGTTAGAAGCAACAAAGTGTACAGATATATGACTAGATGTCACACAAATACAGATGATTCTTAAGAAATCCTACGGTTTCAACCAAAAAGAATTGTCGAAACATATGATCTTCAAGATGACCTACAGAACCCACTATGAAGGGACACCAGGAAATAGATAAAGATTGCATAATTAACCATTTAGGTTCTACAAGTGAGGCCCCCTAGCGTCCTCTAAGAGGGATTGATGCAGATTGGAAATTTATATTACTTACAAATATCATGTTTTAAGTTTTCCTTATTTTTATTTTATTAATTTTGTTAGGAAGTCTCCAATTTTAGAAATAAGTGTTCTAGAGTATTTTGATTCCTAGTTGGATTAAGATTTCTTTTTTGTTATTTGTTTCCTAGTTGGATTAGGATTTCTTTTTGTTATTTGTTTCCCAGTTGAATTAGGGTTTTGAGTACTATAAGTATCGTTGTAAGCCTATTGGCAAAAGGTGGTTGTTTATGAATTAAGAAAATCGAGTTTTTACTCAATCTCATTGTTCAAAGAGGGAGTTCCTCTGGCTCAAACATTATTCGTATTTTCTACTTGCAAATAATTTCGTAAAAGGAGGCAGCCCTGCATCAGTTGGTATCAGAGCTGCAAGTTCCAATCTTGACTATGGGCGAAGGATGTGCTAGAGGTCGAGGTGGACAAGGCGGTCGTATAGCTTTTGTTGAGGACATCTATGAACGGGACGAGGTTGCTAGAGAAGCTCGGATTGAGGACTGAATTCAACGGATAGGGTTGACACTCGAGGCAGTCATGCAACACCTTGAGGCCCTAGAAGTTGGAAATCCGACTCGTCGTTGCCCTATTAGACCTAATCCTCTTATCGAGGATGGTTTTTCAAACGATGAAGATATCAAACCTTTTGGTGGCGAAAACTACCAAGGGGGGCGGTATAGAGACGTTGCGGCTAGACCCTGTGGCTCTCATTATTGTGAGTCTAGTATGAAGATTGAGATTCCAAAAAAAATTGGCCTTCCACAATTCCATGGAGGAAGAAAAGATGTCATAGAAGAAATTTTGGTAAAGGGAGATGTGGGAGATTCTATCGATGATATATTAGAGGAAGAATCTGATAAAATATTTTTGGACACAAATCCATCGTTGTTGCAATCTGAATCGATTGGGATTCACCTCCAAAATTTGATGAGTACTCAGATGAGGAGGAAACTGTCTTTCATAAAGTGGAAGAGAATGTGAAGGATGAATTTGTGGAAATTGAGAAGAAGTTTGTTGCTATCCTTGACAAAGTTGATGGTTTGGATTCAATTGATGGAGTTTTGAATGTTGGAAAAAAGGCGATCAACGTATGTCCATCGTTAGGATTCGAAGTATCACAATTTTTCGATCCTTTTTTGGAATTTATTGAAGACTTTACAAGCAGCAAATTGTGTGTTTCATATCTAACAATGGAAATTGTTCCTCTAATTTTTGAAGATTTCTTTTTGGAAATTGGCTTCAGAAAAATCAATTTGAAGTTCAAGATGAAGGCGGACAAGGTTTGGCGAATTCAACTGTATAAACTCAAGGACGAGTTTCTTCAAGCAGAGGAGAATGATGCAGATTGGAAATTTATATTACTTACAAATATAATGTTTTAAGTTTTACTTATTTTTATTTTATTAATTTTGTTAGGAAGTCTCCAATTTTAGAAATAAGTGTTCTAGAGTATTTTGTTTCCTAGTTGGATTAGGATTTCATTTTGTTATTTGTTTCCTAGTTGAATTAGGGTTTTGAGTACTATAAGTATCGTTGTAAGCCTATTGGCAGAAGGTGGTTGTTTATGAATTAAGAAAATCGAGTTTTTACTCAATATCTTTTGTTCAAAGAGGAAGTATCTCTAGCTCAAACATTATTCGTGTTTTCTACTTGCAAATAATTTCGTAAAATGAGGCTGCCCTGTATCAGGGATTCACTCAAGAAGTCCAAACCCGAATGAGAGAGAAAAACTATATTTATAGTCACAAAATCCTTCATAAAGCCAATACTTGCCCTAATAGAATTCCTTGCACCCCAAGTCTCAATCCAACAGCGGAAAAAATGTTTAAGAAGTCCAAACGAAGTCCAAAATCGCCCAAATTGCATATCGACTGTCGGGATGGACTTGACCATTATCTGGACAGGATTTTCAAAGGGAGAAAGAGCAAACCAAATTGACCCAGGCCGAGAGCCAGCCTGGTTCCAGGCAGAGCCGGTTCGGTTGTCCAATATCTAGCCAAGTTTTATAGGGCGACAGATGGGTACTAATTTTATAGTCATTTACTTATGGCTTTCTCAATGCTCATTTTGCCAACTCCTTCACGTTGCTTTAGCCGGTTGGAAATCACCAAATTAAGTGTCGGCCGAGTGGTTCCACAAGCAACGACATTTTCCACAGAGACCAACCCATAACCAACTACTTATAGACAACACAATGTAGCATGACAGAAAATGCAACTTTTAGTAATGCTTAAGTTTTTGGGAGAGTTGAAGTTTAGGTTTCGAGATAAAAATAAGGCACAGAATTTTGTGAAAGATGGAAAACTTAATTATAATGGGGGAAAACGAAAAGTTGGGCACTGCCCTCAATGTATATATGTAGTCAGATTCTACATGTAGATCACCAAATAATTAACCATGTAGAGAAGTTTTTTTGTCATTCGTTATTTCCTAATCTATTACATAGGGGAGGGCCGAATAGGACTCGATCTCAGAATACAGTGTGGGGCATCTAAGAACTTTACGGCATGAGCTAGCCATTAGTTGCATGTGGAGAAGTTGATAGTGTAAAAAAAATTATTGATTTGAGTGTTTAATTTGGAAGAAATTACTTAGAACGTCTCTTACACATGTATCATTAATGATCCGGATATTTTATAGGGTATTACCCTGTAGTGCACTCTATAGTGCACATTCGGACTGTTTAAAACACTTTTGGATGTGACGAAGGTTCACTATAGGTACATGATAGTGCTCTATAGGGTCTTGGATCTATCATTAATTGCCGAGATTAACGTTTGAATGCCGCAGTGGCATAGTATTGTACCACACTACAGGATCCCTTCTTGGCTTGGGTGGATGCAAATCTCAACCTGATAGGCACCAATTCAATTTGGAGATAGCTTCAAGCCACTTTTGTTGACTTAAAAGGATTTCAAATTGTATCCGAGACGTGCTAAAACTGAGCTCTGTCTCATCTTATAAATATTTATGTATTTCTGCATTTGGAAGATAACAAGGAGAACAAATGTAGGCCCGGTCGTCTTGGCCTGATAGTAACAGATCTTCCAACGCTAAAGGGATGCTCGGTCGTCTTGGCCTGATAGTTAATCAATAATTCTTGGGCCACCTTACATCACGTGTAAGCGTGAAAAAAATTATAAGAGAGATTAGTACGAGAAATGCTCAAACTTGCTCTGGATCTCCTGCATTATCAAAATATAAAATAAAGGTCCACATCAAATGGTATGATTAGTGTCACATACGAAATCTTATTTGACATTATTAACTATGTTTGAAAAATGTGTCACGTTCCACAAATTTGTCACGTAACCTTTCTATATATATTTTCTAAAGGTGTCAATGCTGAATGAGTTTAATAAATTAACCAACTTCCCTTAATTTAATTATATTTCATGGTGTTTTTTGGGCATTAATGCACTTTAAATTGTTTTTGTCATTCTTTGAAGATTATATTATGTGCAACATAAAACTCTAAAAAATGACTTTTAGAATGAATTTATAGAACATGGAGTTCAAAAATTATTTCGCCAAGGTACCATGACATCAAGGTTTTTCCTTGGAGAGAAAAGATATTTAAAAGCTTCAACTCCAAAAAGGGGTGTAAAAGAGCCGAGCATATAAATGAATATTTTAGTTTTCGTGCTCAGCTTGTTTACTGAACAAACTTAAAATTTGAGCTCGATCAAGTTCAATTTGTTTGTAAACTGGTCGAGCCCCGGTTAATATCCTTAAAGAGCCTCTATAAATGAGTCGAGCTTGAAAGTGTTAAATTCGGCTCGTTTACTCTATGAAGCCAAAACTCGAGTTTGAGTGGATAAACTCCAAGTAAGCCTATTACACCAAGTGGATAAACTAGGTCTCACACGATCAGTTTAGTACTTAAGTGGTTCAAATAGGGAGGCAAGGTACAATTTCTTGTGGAAGAGAGATGTGAAGATGTTTGTTCTATAGCTTTCTTCTTGTCACTGAACTGTACTGCTTTATCTTATCTATGTCTATGCTCAAGGAGAAATAGCATGGAAACATGAAAGAAAACCCATAAAGTTTTCATCCGATGGGTGTGATTCATCTGGTACACTGTTTAAATAGTGTACTGGATGAATCTCATCCAATGAATACACTTTATGAATTGTTTTCTAGGTTTCTTTTCATGTTTCCTACCAAGCCTCTACGTTCAAGCGTTCTTTCTACTTGATTGGAATTCACATTCGCTCAATAGAAACCCAGTTCAAATAATAGAGTAGTTGCGCGCACATGAGGTGTCGTAAACAAATCTGCTATAGAATTGACAAGCTAGGGTATGGCAATTTCGTTGCACCATTTGTTGATGTTGATTACAACTCTGGACCCTTACGCATATGCGGCCAACAAAATGTGCCCGGCATTCGTCGCATTAGAGAATTAGTGTTCGAGAGATTATCACCACACGCACACAATAACGAATACGAAAATAGTAAAGGAAATCAACACAAGAATATACGTGGTTCCCCAAAACCGGGTACATCCACGGGAGCACACAGAATAGTCGTTTATTGATGAGCACCCACTAGGGTTTTACAATAGAGAGTATTTATACGCGTCTTCAACTCCTATTCCAACCCTAACTCGCAATATAGCCTGAATACCTATATTGTCCTTGTTAAAACAGTAAAGGAAATCAACACAAGAATATACGCTTTCTAAAGCCCAAAACCTAAGCGTCCACACAGGAGCACAAAGAATAGTCCGTTTATTGATGAAAGACCCACTGCGGTTTTACAATAGAGAGTATTTATACTTGCCTTCAACTCCTAATCAACCCCAACTTGCAATATAGCCCGAATACCTATATTGCCCATGTGTGCTACCGCTCCGCGGCCGGCGTAAAGCCGCTTCGGTATCGATCTGAGGAAAACCACGTGTATCGATACAATTGCACTTATAAGCTACTTGTCATCGGTGTCGTCATAGGTTAACCCCCTGTATCGATACCCGCCCTCCTACTGCCTCCCCACCTTGCTTCATCGATCCGAGAACTTCTCGGTACCTCTCATACACTTCATATGAGCCACACGTTCCAACAATCTCCACCTTGGCGAATACCCTGCCCATTCGAGGAGATAACCACCGATCCAACAAGTCTTGGGAGGGCGCCTCCTTCTAACATCGGGAGACATTAACCAAGTCAAGCAATGCTCGAACTTGTCCAAAGTCACAATCTTTGTTAACATGTCACCGGCTGCATTCTCCAGAAGTGTGCACCTTTTTCCAATATCAAATCACCCGAAGCAATCAACTCTCTCACCTTGTGAAATCTAACGTCAATATGCTTGGTCCTCGCATGATATACCTGGTGCTTCGCCAAATAAATGGCAGTCTGACTATCACAGTGCGACCGCACTCCACCTTGATTTATGCCCAGTTCTTTCACCAAACCCTTCAACCACAACGCTTCCTTAGTTTGCCTCGATCACCGCCATGTATTCGGGGACTCAAGTAGTAGATAGAGCAACGAGAGGTTGAACCATGGATCTCCAACAAATAGGCCCACCCGCAAGTGTAAACACATAACCCGTAGTAGACCTCCCATCATCCATACCCCGGCATAATCCGCGTCCACAAACCCTACAACCTGAACGACCTTGCTTTGCAAACATAATCCCACGACCTCTGATACCCCCCAAGTATCCGAACATCCACGATTGCCTTCCAATGCTCTTTGCCTGGATTGGCCATGTACTTGCTGACTGTGCTAACCGCGTGTGCCAAATCGGGTCTAGTACATACCATTGCATACATCAAGCAACCAACCGCGCTGGCATAAGGCACCTTTGACATATCCTGAATCTCTTCATCGACTTGGACAACGTCTTTGTAGACAACCCTCAAATGACTTCGCCAAAGGTGTGCTAATGACCTTTTAGCACTATCCATGTTGAACCTTTCCAACACTTTCATCACATAATCCTTTTGAGATAACCACGGCTTCCTTCTCCACCTATCCCCTCGCAAATCTCCATCCCAAGTATTTTCCTAGCAAAGACCTAAGTCCTTCATGTCAAACTCTTTTGCCCAACAAAGATTTCAACCTGTTCACCTCAACTATACTCTTTTGCGAAAGAATAAGCATATCATCCACATAAAGTAGTAAGAAAATATATGAACCATCATCAAGACTCTTAACATAGACACAAAGAATCATACTCCACAAATGTGAACCCAATCCGAATCATATAGGAGTCAAACCTCTTATACCATTGTCGTGGAGATTGTTTCAGTCCATAAAGTGACTTCTTCAACCTACACACAAGGTGCTCAGTCCCTGGCTGCATGAATCCCTCAAGCTGCTCCATGTAAATAACCTCCTCCAAATCACCATGGAGGAATGCCGTTTTCACATCCAGCTGCTCTAACTCCATATCATAGCTAGCTACCAATGCCAAGAGAATTCAGATGGAAGTGTGCCTCACCACTGGAGAAAAGACCTCATCATAGTCAATCCCCTTCCTCTGCGAGTATCCCTTTGCTACCAATCGAGCCTTGAACTTTTCCTTTTCCTTTTCAGACGCAGCTTCCTTCTTCTTATAAACCCACTTGCAACCCACAGTTTTCTTCACTTGAGGCAATTCTTTCAGCTCCCAAGTCTTGTTCTTATGCAAAGACTCCATCTCCTCCACCATGGCTTCCATCCATCTGTCCTTTTCAGGAGTAGTAATGGCCTCCTGAAAAGTAGACGGATCCCCACTAGTAGTGGACAAAGTATAAGCAACCATATCCTCAAACCCATACCTCTCCGGTGGCTTGATAACACGTTTGGGGTCTCCCTGTGGCTATGCTCTCCTGCTGCTTCTTTTGCTGTTGATCAAGCTGTTCCTTTGGTTGAGAACCACCTGTGTCTCCACCTATATTTGTGTCACCACACAGTAGTCAATCGCCCGACTCAATCGTATACCACCGCTTTACTTCTTTACTTTCCCACGACTCAGTTTACGTACCCCTTGATGTGCCTTGACCATTGAATCCTCATCAAATACCACATCTCTACTGATCACCAGCTTCTTTGCTTCCGGATCCCAAAGCTTGTACCATTTAACCCCTTTTTCATACCCAATAAAAGATACACCTGTTTGGACTTAGCGTCAAAAGCTTTGACCTCTCATTGCGGGAACATGAACATAGGTTTGGACACCCAAAGATCCTCAAAACCGAGTAGTCAACCTCTCAATACGTCCCACACCTCTTCCTTCGCTACCTTTCCGTTCAAAGCAATACTAGGCGACACATTTTATCACAAACACCGTCATGCTCACTTACTTACCTCCTTAACGTTTTTGGAAGCCCCGTGATTAAGTCCGATACACCGTGCTCTTTCTGCGCTATGATTTTGTTCATCCTTTACGCCACCCCATTCTGTTTTGTGGTGTCTTTTCGAATCGCCCATGTCGGTTGAATCTCATGCTCCTCACAAAACCTCGAAAAATCCCCATCCTTGTACTCTGTCCCATTATCCGTCCCGGAGGCACTTAATCCGGGCTCCCAGTTTGATTTTCCACTTGACTTTCCACATTTTGAGCGTTGCATATACCTCAGACTTGTGTCGCAAGAAGTAAACCCAGACTTTCCTCGTATAATCATCGATAAAGGTCACGAAATACAGAGACCCCCCTTTCGAGGCTACTCTCACCGGCCCCTAAACATTTGAATGAATATAGTCAAGAATGCCCTTCGTTCTGTGAGTAGCATTCCTAAACTGCACCTTACACTGCTTCCCCAGAACAAAGAATCTACAGAACCCCACTTTGCACGATTTCACTCCTTTCAGCAGATTCCTCTTATGTAGCTTTAACATCCCATGTTCCCCCATATGCCCCAACCGCATATGCCAAAGAATGGTATCATCAGTATCAACCGTTGTGGTGGCAGCAGCTCCACCTACAACTGTACTCCCTGTCAGCTTGTAAATATTGCCAGGAACTTTGGATCCCTTCATTATCACCATGGCACCCTTCGTCACCTTCATCACTCCACCTTCTGTTTTATACCCACAGCCATTGGAGTCTAAAGTTCCCAATGAAATTAAATTCTTTCTCAACTCTGGAACATGCCTTACATCACCCAAGGTTCTCACAACACCATCAAACATTCTGATCTTAATTGTGTCTATTCCTATGACTTTACACGATGCATCATTACCCATAAGAACATTACCACAATCCACTGACCTGTAGGTGTCAAACCACTCCTTGTTGGGAGACATGTGATAAGAGCATGCTGAATCCAGAATCCATGAGTCTACCAAGTGATCCGGATTGGCAGAGACTGAAAGCATATCACCATCTTCAAAATCATCCTGCTCCACCACGTTCGCAGAATTCGTCGGTCCATCTTTCCTATCCCCTACCTTTCCTGTTTCTTAACCGGTTCCCTCCTTTTGCCCCGCCGCGAGGACAATTTTTCTTGAAGTGACCGGTTCGCGACACCTATAACACTTCAACTCGAAACACGCCTTTGATTTTTGATCTCCCCTGCGCTCAACCAGATTTTCCCCTCTCCATCTTTACGCCCGTTCCTCGTTACCCGCCCAACCATCGGTCCTTCACCTGCACCCAGGCTTCGATCGTAACTGCTTGGCGATTATAGGCGGAAGAGGGCGGTAACTTCCTCGAGTTCTAGGGTTTCTTTCCCCGAGTAGAGTGGTAGCGAGATTATCAAAGAACCGATAGAAGGGCGGCAACATCGAGCCTGATCTTCCCTCTTGAATGTTACTTCAATCCTCGATAGATCACTCCTGTCGATTGAGCGTGTTGATATCTTGAATTAGGTTAGAACCCTCGACCATCTTGGCCCAGAATAACTTTTGCTTGAAAGCAGTTTATTAGTCAATGACCCGACATATACACGCTCTACGGCCGTCCAAACCCCTAGGCGGCGAATCGCCGCCAATCCGCGTGATACATAACCCGTGCGCAGAACCGCATTTAATCGTACTCACGACGCTTTGCCCGTAGATCTTCCCAATCATCGTCCGGACATACGCTTTCGGTTTCTTGGGCCTTTCGGCCAACGCCTTCCGACAAACCTGCTTTGCACTGTGAGATCCTTTTTCCCTCTCTGTTAACCGCGGTCAAAATTACCAGTCCGTCGAACTTTACAACATCAAACCGACCACGCATGTATTCCCCACCATTGTTCTTACGTGTGATTCAATCCGCCGTGAATAACCCGCGTTCTGATACCACTTGTTGGAGAGATTATCATACTGCAGCCTTGTTGATACATAATCTAATCTGAAAAAAGGAAATCAACACAAGAAATATGCTGGCTCTCCAAAATCGTGACGCCCACCTTTTAGAAGCACACGCATAGTCCGCTTTATCGATGAAGACCCACTGCGCTTTTTTACAATGTAGTAGTATTTATAATGCCAGCCTTCAACTCCTATTCCAACCCTAACTCACAATATAGCCCTAATACCTATATTGCCCTTGTGCTTTCGGCCCCTACCGACTTGTCGCTTGCATCGATACGCGAAAAACCCTCAGACGATAAATGCACTTTCTCGTTCGCTATTTGTGTCATCCAGATCGATACAATTAACCCCCTCGACGCATACCGCCTCCCTCAAACCCGCCTCCCACCTTCCTCTCATCGATCCAACTTCTGCACTCTCATACACTTCATACGGTACCCACACGCCCAACAATTAAGAATAAAATGAAATCACAGATTAATTACAGCTACGTACCATGTGGGATAAGGACACTCCAACCACTATGATTATGATTGGAGATCGATCTTAACTTCTGTCACTGAACATATTTATGATGAGCAACAAATATATATATTGAAGAAGTCACCATCGATCCTGGCTATAGTTTTTGGAGGTAAAGAACTATATGCACGTTGTAGCTTTGTACAACTTCAACTCATCTTCCAAGGTGTTATATAATTTAACTTTTTTAAAAGTACTGACTTTTGCCAATTAAAAATAATTCCGATGCAGGAATATACTCTATGCAATATGACACTCATTCATATTTTTGTCAACTTAACGAATTAAAAATGTACAATTTACTTCTAACATGTGAAAAATAAAATAGCTAGTTAATTTGCAAATCTAATGCCATACCAGATAATTTTAAAATAAAAAATAAGAAATGTGTTGGAGAATCAACGTTTAATTTTTCCTGACAAAATAGTTAGGTTGGCCAGAAATGTCCCGGAAAACTAAATATACATAAGAGGAAGTGCATAATTCACCAAAACATGGGGCTGCAAAATGTTTTCGTGTACAAGTCTATCCACACATACAAAAAAAATGATCTTTAGTGATAGCAATTGTCACTAGATTGTTACTAAAAGTGTATTTCAAAAATTATTTAGTGACAACGTTTTAGTGAGTTGTCACTTATCCTGTAATTAGTGACAGTTTAGTACAAAAAGTTGTTATTGAATACTTTTAAAAACACACTTTTAGTGACACGTTATCACAACGTTGTCAGTAAAACTCAATTTTTTCGATACTGATATCATGTCATTTTAGAGAAATTTTCAATTGCCAAGCAGGTACCGCGTGATGTTTGATGTGGTAGCCATAGCACCCTATTACAACCGTCCATCTCAAATAATTAATGGGGCAGATTTTAAAGGAAAAAGTTTTAACTCTTTCTTGGAAGAGTTTATTTGAAATCCGGAATGTGCAAAGACATTTTTTGACGGCTGAGATGTGCACCGGATACCGTCACATAATACCCACTTGACACAGAAAAATTTCTATAAAATGACATGATATGTGGATAGACTTGTACACGAAAACATTTGGCAGCCCACATGTTTTGGTGAATTATGCACTTTGTCTTTTTATGTATGCTCGGCACTGAAAAAATTTCTAGTCATTTTATGGTGTGAATTAGCAAAGGAGTTATTGTCATAAATACGAACATTTTTTATTGGTTTGATCTGACATAAATACGCAATTGGTGTTTTATTATTTCTCCAACTTATTGTCACATGAAAATCCCACTTGAACATTGTGACAAGCATTACCAAACAAAGATTAATTTTTCTTCAACTCGTGACCTCAAACGTCATATTGTCAAAATCCTTGGCCTTATGCTAACTAGCCACAAACACACAAACCACAATTCTCGATCTCTTTCCTTTCTTCCACACAAAACAGTAGGAAAACTCACTTAAAACCTCCCCACGCGCCACCATCGATCATGGTGAACCACCACTTCATAATCACGACTCTGGTGGCGCAAGGCCACCTCAACCCATGTCTACAACTCGCCAAGCGCCTCATTCAACTCGGCGTGCGGGTCACTTTTGTTGTCAGCGTGCACGGTGAACGTCAAATTTCAAGAAACTTTCAAACCCATGACGGCTTGAAGTTCGCCACCTATTCAGATGGATACGATGAAGGGATCAAACCCGGTGACGATCTCAATCGCTTCTTTTCTGAAACTAGAACTAACAGCTCCAAAAGGCTTAGAGAGATCATCGCGACTAGTCGTGAAGAAGGTTGTCCAGTGACATGCTTGGCCTATAATTTCCTCTTCCCTTGGGCGGCAAAGGTGGCGCGTGATTGTCACATCCCATCATCAGTTTTATGGATTCAACCAGCCACGGTTTTGGATATCTACTACCATTTTTTCAGTGGTTATGAGGAGATCATTATCCAGAACTATAAGGACCCCGCATGGTCTATTGAATTACCGGGATTGCCACTGTTTCATGGCCGTGACCTTCCCTCTGTGTTGTTTCCTTCAACCAACGGCCACCATAACGTACTTCCGTTATTCAAAGAGCTGATAGAGGCACTCAATGATTCAAACACCAGACCTCAAATCATCGTAAACACGTTCGATGCATTAGAGCCCGAGGCCTTGAAAGTCATTGAGAAATATAATTTGATTGCAGTTGGACCCTTAATTCCGTCAGCTTTCTTGGACGAGAGAGATTCCTTAGACAATTCATTTGAATGTCATCTCTTTGAGAAAACAAAGGACTATACCGAATGGCTAAACGCAAAACCTGAATCGTCAGTGGTTTACGTGTCGTTCGGAAGCCTTGTGAATCTTCCAAAGACACAAATGGAAGAGATTGCCCGCGGCTTGTTGGAAACCCGTCGTCCATTTTTGTGGGTGATAAGGGCAAAACCAAATGGAGAAGAAGAAAAGGAAGAAGATAGGCTAAGTTGCATCGAAGAGCTCGAACAACAAGGGAAGATAGTGCCTTGGTGTTCGCAACTAGAAATCCTGTCACACCCTTCATTGGGATGTTTCGTGACGCATTGTGGGTGTAGCTCTACGTTGGAGAGCTTGGCTTCCGGAGTTCCGGTGGTGGCTTTTCCTCATTTGTCGGATCAAGCGACGAATGCGAAGATGATTGCGGATGTGTGGAAGACTGGTGTGAGAGTTAGGCCAAATGAAGAAGGAATAGTTCAGAGTGATGAGGTTAAGAGTTGCATAGAGATGGTCATGAAGGCTGAGGAGAAAGGGGAAGAATTGAGGGAAAATTGTAAGAAATTTAAAGACTTGGCTAGAGAAGCTGTGAAGGAAGGTGGATCTTCATATGGGAATCTCAAGGCTTTTCTAGAGGAGGTTGGGGGAGACTGCAAGTAGAGGAACTTTGTCCCTTTTTTCTTTAGTTTTCAAATTTTGCTTTAATTGTCTATATCGTTTGGGTTAATTGAATCCCAATATTATTGTATCTTTGCTCATGTGTTTCTGAATTGTGTATTGCATTGGTTATTCCAGTTAATTAATCTGTCCCCTTTTATGTTGAAAAAAGTGATTTCGTGGACAAAAGATGTAGTATGACCAAAATGCCATTTTTAGAGTTATTGGGGCGAAAGTTTTTAGTAGCAAAAAAAATGGTGATTAGATTAAAAAGATTCAACAAAACACATGTTGGCTAGTTGCTAGCCAAACAGTAAAAATTAAATCTTATTCCTATAACTCTCAAAATTTTCACAATTTCCTTTCTTTTTTTTTTTTTCCTTCGTCAAAGTCAATAATTGTAATTAGAATAGTTGGATTAGCACATTAGAATAAAAGCTGAACTGCTTACATCCTTTCTCTTGTCAAACCCTCACACTGATTGGTTAAAATGGTGTGAGATCTATAAAATTAATACATCTTTTTATAAGCATGACATCATTTTGTGGTGGATCCACATCATTTTTTATGAACCCCAAACGATGTCAACCAATGATAGTGATGGTTTTGTTCACCATCTTTTGGTGAAGGCGAACAACTTTTTTCCCAAATTGAAAAAAAACCCCTAACCAAAAGTGGGTGAACAAAACTCTCACCCTAAGAAATTAAATCAATATCTCTTTTATTGGGATCAGCAGTTACTTACATTTGGTGTCTGTTTGTCTTCTTTTATTTGGACAGCTAAAGAGAATTTCTATTAGTCTCCGAAAATATATACAAAGATTAAAAAGACCCTAAGAATTTATTAATCTTTCTGGTCGACTTTCTGTCTTCTTATTATGCTATGCCAAACGCAGCGAAATAGGAAACGAAAGTTTGAATAAAAAAAATAACAAACCAATGTCTTATTTGAATTGGCGAAACTGCTTCTTGGCCCATGAAACCCAAAATTTATGGCTTCACTATCTCCTGAGGCTCACATAAAGAGGGATATATGACATGTCCCTATATGGCATGTCTCTATTGGTATCGAGAAAGCTACTTTCCATAGGAAAGTGGATAAAGCTTACAAAAGATTGAGAGACCACCTCTAGAATGACCACCAATATCTGTTTGATTAGAAAGGAAAATTATATATGTTGAAAAAGTTAAAGGTAAATATAGTGAAGTGAAGTAAAAGAAAGTGAGAAGAAAAATATTTTTATGTTTGCATTTCTTTAAATTGTAAAGCTGTCAGAATCTTGAAAAAAAATATTTTTAGTTACTAACTTAATTATCGTCCTTGATTAAAATCAAGTATGATCATCATAGGAAAGGAACAATTATGGGTAATATTGGAAATCGTAATAAGAGGTTCAATAAATTCAACCAGAAAATAATTTTTTTATAATTTTAGTAAGAAAGGAAAAACTATCGGTGGAGTTGTGTCCAACTTCACTCCCCTTGACTTAGACTTTTCTGGTGTTACTTTGACTATGGATAAACCTTTCTTCCCCTGGCTCTACAAAATCAAGAACCACATTAATGCCTACATGGTCGAAGTCAATTAAAAAGCACTCTGCAGGCTAAAGTCAATTCCTTTATGAGGAGGGAAACGCAGAGTTTTGAGGAGAAAGAAATGACATACTGGTTAGGGTTTATCATTGTAGTATTTAATGGAGTACCTTCACATTGAAGGTTAGGATCACACGTGCCACCCTCGTGACGGGTGACATTGCTGATATCCACTTCTCGACAATCAGCACTTGACGACCACTTCCTGACCGAACGACGTGCATGATGATGCACAAGCATTGTGTGCTAGTTGGCCTCATCTGGAGGACGCAAGTATAGCAAATTGAGAAGCCACGTGGCCAAATTGCACTACGGATGATCCTTGCCTAAAGGTAAGGCATACGGCCGAGCACGCGTCTTCGGGATGTTATAACACATGTATGTTCGGACGAGGCCTAGTGGTTACACTGCAGTTGATCGGTACGGGCCAACCGCTTGATGGGGATTGGCACCGGCGGTCCTGCGCTGAGTGGAATCTTTTGATTCCCCAACTCCAAGGGATCATTTGCACTTCATTGTGATCTGAGAGTGAGGGCTGACCCAACCGAAATAGTGCTGGTCAAACGGTCCCACAGGAAGTTCAACAATGAGGGCAACAAATGACGGTTGGGCTTGGACTGTTTTGGACTTTTTGATTTAGACTTGGTTTGGTTAAATTGAAAAAATTAGTTTTTGGATTATTGGTTTTGTTCTTATTCAAAAAAAAAAAATTATTTGTTGGTTTTCGGTCTTTTTTTTTTGGATTATTTTTCGTTTTTATTCACAAAACTTAAAATTTGGCTAATAATTTTATACTTTTTAGATTCTTCTCGTCGAGATAAGCCAAAAAAATCTCAAAAAATCGACCGAAAACTAACGAATGCAAAAAAAAAATTTGAATAAGGACAAAACCAAAAAACCAATAATCTAGTTTTTTCAATTTAGCCAAACCAAGCCTTAGACTGGGCCAAGCATTGGCCTAATTATTTTGACCCACTGCAGTATATATACAACCATACTTCAACGGGTTGTATTAGAAAATTCACCCTACAACTTTTTAGTATATTCATACTAATGAAACATTAGGAAAGTGTCGTTTTTTTTTTCTTCACTTTATTGCATTTTCTAATGATTTTGACTCCAATCTAACAAACCAAAGTGATATGATTAATTTCATGCATAATGTGATGGGTTGTAATAGACCATATAATTAAAAATGATGCACGTAGGTGTCATGTGAACATTTCTACGTGGATCCATGTCAAAAAAATGTTTGAGTCTCACATTTATACTGGTTTAAAATTAAACAGAAGCCTATATTCGACCAGAATTCACACATTCAAAGGTTGTTCAAATATGCTGAGAAAAACAAAAGGATGATCAAATGGGTCACCAAGCTAGCACTAATCAATTTCAATAGCTATGTTTGCTGCATGAATTTAATAAACAAAGTACTCCACGTTTTTTAATTGATACTTAGATGTTAGATGTTTTAGATTCCTATAACTTGTTACACTGACGTCCACGTGAATATAGTGGCAAACATGAGAAAATTAAAAGGTCTAATAGTACTGTATAATTTGTCTCGATTCATCACCCCAGTTGTCTTACTGCCGATTTCAATGCTTGTGACATAGGGATTTGTTTTTTTTTTCTAAGATATCATCTTAGAAACATTTCATGTGTCATCAAGTCCTTTGGGTTAGTCCATATAGAGATTTGGTTTGCCTTTGAATGGAGCTTCCGTTGGCGGATGGTGGAATTAATTTTCAAAATTTTTCACGTAAGTTATTTATTAGAAAGTGAAATACTTATTTACAGAGCCTTCATAAACAAGGAATTTCCACCACCAAGCAAATCCGGACAGTGCATTACGAGATCAACGGCCCATATCAATTCACTCTCTCTCTCTCTCTCTCTCTCCTCCTTAAAAGCATGTCATATTTAAAAATAAAAATAAAATTCGTACATTAATTCGAGCCGTTAGATATTGGAATGCCTGGTCTGAATTTGCTCGACGCAAACTCTTTATTTATTTACTAAGGATATTTAATAGGGACATTTACCATCGTACCACCCTCGGAATTCATATTACCATCGTCGCTGCCCCCAAAAAAAAATTTCCATCAACTCCCCAACCCGTATAAAAATGCCTAAATCATAAAATACCCTATCAAAGTGCCTAAAATCCTAAGGTACCCTATGAAAGTGCCTAAACCACTAAACCCTATAATAGAAAAGTTAAACCTTTAAACCTAAACCTAGTAGGCACTCTAAATTCAATTAATTGTGCATCTCTATGAAAATGCCTAAAAATCCTTAGATCCTACGAAAGTTGCCTAAAATCCTGCAGACTCTACGAAAGTGTCTAAACCATTAAAACAACCCTATATTGTAGGAAAGTTTTAGACTAAACCAAAAACTTTTGGTAAGATTCTATTGATTGTGGGTACCCTACACTAATTAGTAGATCCCATGAAAGTCAGCTTCTAAAATCCCAGAGATTCTAATGAAAGTCAAGATAAACCACTAAAACCCTATAATGTGAAAAGTCAAGACCCTAAACCTAAACTCCAAAAAGAGAGCCGACTTACCTTACTAATTAAAAAATGAAACTTACCTTTTGGTAATTAAAAGATCTCTTTCTGCAGGCGCAGAGGTAATAATCCCTATTTATTTAATACGGTTATATTGTCAAATTCCTAATCATTGCATATATAGCAGCCAAGAGAAATCTTCAAAGATTGGTTTGCTTTTGAAAATGTTGGCCCATCATAGCTAGTGATACATCAATTCCCACTACATGCTAGCTCACGAGTTCAACATGCAAGTATCAATAGAAGAGTAGCAAAACATCAGTACTATCCCAATCCACCCCAAGCGCCACCAACGATTGTGGTGCACCGCCACTTCCTCCTCGTGACTTTTCCGGCGCAAGGCCACATCAACCCATGTCTTCAACTCGCCAAGTGCATCGTTCTCGAGGTTACAATACCGGTGATTATGTGCGTCTGGAATTTTCCTATTTGGTGATGCAGCGATGCATTTTGCACTCTCGGCCAATCTGCCAGATGCAGAGTATCGGATTTCTTATTAATATATATATATATATATATATATATATATATATATATATATATATATATATTGAGAGATAGGGTTCAAGAGACACAAAATTTATCACAGAATATGACATTTTCAATCTCATTTTCTTAAATCCACTTAATCTATGTAAATTTAGTACATACTTGTTGTATTTGACATTTGGTAGTGATAGAAGTTGAACCCATGCATCACAAACCCTTTTTAAAAAACATACCTTATTTTTTTATAATCTCCCTATTCAGAAATCATAGTTTTTGGGTCACATCGATACCAAATTAGAAAAAATGTGTAACTACAATGTTGTAGATCTTGAAATTCTCTTAAATTTTGATATATAACTTGCCTTGATCGGAGTTCAGAGTAAAAAGTTATGGCTGAAATACGGTGACAATTTTGTTCTGTCTGGTATTTGCCCGGTATTTTCCGGTACCGGTCGGTATTCCCGGTATTTTCCGGTTCGGCCGGTACCGACCAGTATTGAACACGGTACGGTATTGAGGGTCATTGGTACCGTTTTTGTAGAAAACCGGTATGTACCGGTCGTTACGGTATGGTATTGATAACCTTGGTTCGAATAGGTGTGCAAGTGACATATGTCGCTACTATGTCCGCTCAACGTTCGATTTCTAAAAACACCGGATCCCTTAACGGCTTGAAATTTGCTAACGCCTTTTCCGATGACTATGATGAGGGGCTTAAATTTGGGGCAATATAAGTCAACTTACTGTTGGAAATTAGAAGTAGCGGCTCTCAAAGACTTAAAAAGATCATCACGACTAGTTGTGAAGAAGGTTGTCCAGTCACGTGCTTGGTCTACAATCCCATGCTCCCTTGGGCTGCAAAGGTGGCACGTGAGTGTCACGTCCCATCATCGCTTCTTTGGATTCAACCAGCTGTGGTGTTGGATATTACTCCATCCGTCCCAATTTTATATTCTCTTATAGGAGTTCGTATCACTTTTCAAAGTTTTATATCTTATAATCCACAATATTTTCAAAGTGTAATATCTTATAATCTACAATCTATAATCTACACTTTGTTCATGCTCATGCCGAACCTACCTTAGCCTAATAAAACCAAAACAGCCTAATAAAACAAAATTAAAAATTAACCTATATAATATAACAAAAGCAGCCGACTACAACAAAAAAGATTTTGGCACTCACTTTTTTGAGTGTCAAGATCAATTTGGAGAGTGTGAACTTCAATTTCCAAAAAAGAAATAATAATTACAAAAATAAAAAATGACTTTTAGCGAAGTCACTAAAATGGTAAAATCATCCAAAAAAATAAATTATATATATATATATATATATATATATATATATATATATATATATATATATATATATATATATATATATTGGTTCTACTTCCTATCTGGACTCTGGACTTCCGGACCTCCGTGATCTGAGCATTTTGTGACTATCTGAACCGTCCAATGTGTTCAAAAGGTGTTTTCAATGGTCCATACAGAAAATCTTCGAAAACAAATATAGGGAAGAGCTTGATCCAAACAGTTTTTCGCAAAAATAGTATATTGGTTCGAATTTCCCAAAACCAATTTTTAACGTGAAAAAAATATATTTTTTCTTATTTACGGGAGGTCCTTATGAAAAATCAGGGTTCCCTGAAAATTCTTTAAAACCCTAACAGTATGAATGCGAAACACTAGTTAATACTACCAACATAAATTCACGCAAGCAATCAAATCCCACAACACAGGGATATACGTGGAAAACCTTAAATAGGTAAAAAACCACAAGAAGGAATCAAAACCACTATACTCATTGTGCAGTTACAGATATACTTATCAAAACGATGTAAATCCTCACAACGTTCTAAGTATCACCTGTCGAGTCATACGTACACCACACCCAGTAATCTTGATCGCCAACGCCTTGAATCGCACAAGCCTTCCTTAGATACTTTCAGAATCCCACCAAAAGTATTCCTTCGAAATCACTTCTAGATTGTAGAGAACTTCTTGGAGGTAAACATGTAGTTGTATGATTGTTCAATTGTTTTGAAACTCCAAGGTTATAATCACTCAATAGATGAAGAAACCTTTTTCTCTCTCTTCCCAAAAAGTGTGGCTGCTGTAAGTATGAAAGATAATGAAAAAACCCTAGCACATCGATATTTATAGAAGCTGTCCGCGCCTAACTTGCTTGATAGGTTACTCGAGCAAGTCTTGAAGTTATTCTTAGCAGAAGAGTTGCTAGATATATTGCTCGAGCAAGTCTTGAGCAACTTCTAAACTAATAAAATAACCTACCCAACTCACCACTAAAAAATATACTATCACACTCTCAACCATTACATAAAGAAATGATTTCTTTCCACAACTAAATAGACACTCTAAAAAAATAAAATTACAACTTGATTTAAATTTGTGTTTTGTCAAACGAAATTACCAAAACAAAGAACTCTGGAACTTGGTATATATATATATATATATATATATATATATATATATATATAGAGTCCGGTTCCGGTCAGGACTCCCGGACCTATCTTAGGTCCGGAATTTTCACTTCCCGGCCATTTGGCCGGGATCCAAACCGTTGGATGTTTTTAAAATGTGTTTTTAAGGTTCCACGCGAGAAATGGGAAAAAAAAAATACCGGGAAGGGCTTCATCCGAGCATTTTTCGATAAAACTGTAAAATCGCAGTTTTATCAAAAAATACTCGGATGAAGCCCTTCCCGGTATTTTTTTTTTCCCATTTCTCGCGTGGAACCTTAAAAACACATTTTAAAAACATCCAACGGTTTGGATCCCGGCCAAATGGCCGGGAAGTGGGAGGTCCGGACCTATCTTAGGTCCGGGAGTCCTGACCGGATCCTCGGCGTATATATATATATATATATATATATATATATATATATATATATATAATTCACTTCCAGTCAAGCCTTCGAATTTTTTAAAAATCCACACCTCATAGATCTAGATTGAATTTTGATGATCTGAACCGTCCAATGTGATCCGAGCAATGTTTCATAAAAATTGTATTGTCTTTATGTAAAATTGGTTTGATCAAGCCCTTCCCGGTATTTCTTTTTTGCTAATTTCTCACGAGGACTCTTAAAAACACCTTTTAAACATATTTGATGGTTCGGATTGTCAAAATTTGATCCCAAAAGTGGAGGTTATGGATTTTTTTGAAATTTGAGAGCCCTGACTAGAAGTGGACTATATATATTGACAATAAATTGTCACACTCAGTGTTATATACAATTACAGCTCCAAACAAAATAACACCCATAAGTAGGATTATACTAGAGAAATACTTACTGAAATTTACAGACTTTGTCTTGCTTTTAAGCTTTCAATAAAGGATTTCTTATTAATTGAATCTTTAAACCAGTGCTCTGGTAGACTGATACCAATAAAAATAACAAAAGAAAGAAGACCAAAGATAATGAAAAGAAAATGTAGAATGTAGACAATTGGAGAGAGAGTAGATATATTATTAGGTGAAAAGTTTGTGCATGAGAATACAAAATACCAGACTTGTCTATTTATATAGACACGTTAAGTAAAAGTCTAAACCTAATCTAATAGGCTTATAGCCTTTTACGAAACCGCAAAGTAATTCCTCAGTCCCTTTTTAAGTGATTCATATCGAAATACTTGTAATTTCAAACCCCAAAAAGATATATATTTCTTTATATAAGTTTCAATTTTTTTTTATATCTAATTAAAGTGCTCAATGAGTACTATAATTTGGAGAAAAAAATTTAAAAAAAACGTTCCATGGAAGTACATTTTTTAATGTTCACAAAAAAGTAGGTTTCCCAAAAATATCATTTAAAAAGGGATGGAGGAAGAAATGTTTGCCCAGCTACCATAGTTTGTGTTACATCATACATTGCCAATACATACTCGCTCACGAGTTCCCTAAGGCATTAATAAAGTAGAAGAAAAAAACCACCCCAATCCACCAAACGCGCCACCAACGATATGGTGCTCCGCCACTTCCTCCTGGTGACTTTTCCAGCCCAAGGCCACATCAATCCAAGTCTACAACTCGCCAAGCGTCTCGTTGGAATCGGTGTGCATGTGACATTTGTCACAAGTATATCCGCTCACCGTTCGATTTCTAGAAACACCAGAACCCTTGATGGTGTGAAGTTTGCTAACGCCTTTTCCGATGGCTATGATGAGGGGTTTAAATCTGGGTTTGATATGACTCACTTCTTTTCGGAAATTACACGTAACGGATCTCAAAGGCTTAGAGAGATCATCGCAACAAGTTGTGAAGAAGGTTGTCCAGTCACGTGCTTGGTCTACAATTTCCTGCTCCCTTGGGCTGCAAAGGTGGCGCGTGATTGTCAAATCCCATCATCGCTTCTTTGGATTCAACCAGCCGCGGTGTTGGATATTTACTACTATTACTTCAATGGTTATGAGGATGTCATATTGAAGAACTGCAATGATCCCTCATGGGCCATTAAATTACCGGGATTGCCACTGCTTAAAGGCCGTGACCTTCCCTTTGCTGTGACTACTTCAACGTCTAACAGTTACAATTCCATGATACCTATAATCAAAGAGCTTATTCACGCACTTGATGATTCCGAAAGTAACCCTAAAGTTCTTGTGAATACATTCGAAGCAATTGAACTTGAGTCCTTGAAAGTCATCAAAAAGTACAACTTGACTGCAATTGGACCATTAATTCCATCAGCTTTCTTGGACGGAAGAGATCCATTAGATACTTCATTCGGAGGAGACCTATTTCAGAAAACAAAGGACTACGCCGGGTGGTTGAACTCAAAACCAGAATCATCAGTTATTTACGTATCATTTGGAACCATGTTCAATTTTCCCAAGTCACAAATGGAAGAGATAGCTCGTGGTTTGTTAGAAACCCGTCGGCCATTTTTGTGGGTTATAAGAGAAAAAGAAAACAAGGATGAAGAAAAAGAAGAAGATAGGTTATGTTGCATGGAAGATCTAGAACAACAAGGGAATATAGTGCCTTGGTGTTCACAACTTGATGTTCTATCACATCCTTCGTTGGGATGTTTCATGACACATTGTGGATGGAATTCTACGTTGGAGAGATTGGCATCCGGGGTTCCAGTAGTGGCGTTTCCAAATTGGTCCGATCAAGGGACGAATGCAATGATGATAGTGGATGTGTGGAAGATTGGTGTAAGAGTCAAGAAAACTGAAGAAGGAATAGTTGAGAGTGATGAAGTTAAGAGGTGTATAGAGAAGGTCATGGAGGAGACGGGGGAAGAAATGAGGAAAAATGCCAAGAAGTGGAAGGATTTGGCTAAGGAAGCTGTGAAGGAAGGTGGATCTTGGGATAAGAATCTTCAGACTTTTGTGGAGGAGGTTGGAGGAAATTGGTAAAGGGTAACTTTGTCATCGATCTTTCTTCTTCTTCTTCTTCTTCTTTTTTTTTTGGGCATTTGGTGTTCATTTGATTTTCCCATCTTTGCAATTGGGTACATAAGAATCTCTCAAGATGCTTTCTTGATCAATGATCACCTGGGTATTTTGCCCTGGGAGACAAGTTAATTAAGAGTATTATCATTTTATTTTGTAGTGTTATTTGGTGTTCTAGAGATAATTTTAGGTTTTCTTTTCTGTATTTGGGTTAAGAATCTGTAGATTGTATCTTTTATCTTATGGGTGTTTTTCTTTTTCTTTTTTCTTGATCGGCAAAAATAAATAAATCAATACATATCAATAAAAGAGTACAATACAAAGTCTAGGAAAGGGGAGAAAACCAAATCCAGAACCAAATAGCAATAAGAATAAGGTAATTCACAGCCAAAAACAAATATAACCAATTCACAAATTAAGCAAACATAAGCATCAAAGCCTAAACCAGAGCAAACCGAGAAGCAGCAGCCGATAAATCTTCCGACAACACTAGGTGCGTCGATTCAACCAAGTAGAGTTAACCAACGAGCATCCCGTCAAGAAGGACCAACATTGAACCCAAAGTAGCGCGTCAAGAAGTGAGAAGAGAAAGCAAATAACCATAGTAGCGAGTGTTGTTATAGTAAAACCTTATTGAACCCATTTGTATACGCATTTTCAAATTTTGTTCATATAATGGTTTTCATTGATGTGGTTAGAGTTTTGTGAATTTGGTTTGAAGTTGCAGCTGATTCGTGCAGCGTGTAACGAGCAACCAAAATAGGAGGTGATTTGTAAATCTCTCCTCTCTCCTATCACTGGTAATGGAACTAGCCGGGGTTCGAAGAAATCAAAGGAACCAACGAACAAGACGACGAGACGAATTTTTACCAATTTACCAATGCCACATTGGCAGAAACGGATAAAAACTTGGGTGCAGTACTGATATTACTTGGCATGCAGTATCCATGATGTATCTCAACTATCCAAAAGAATTTTAGACGGCTCGAATTTTTCTCACCCTGTCTCTCTCCCCTGTTTCTCTCTTTCAAATATGGGCATTCAAAATTTTTTTGGATGACCGCGATTGGCGCTTGTGCCCACTGGGCACCCAAAATTTTCTTAGACGAAACGTTAAAAAAAAGATGACTAATTTCCTTCTTATCTCTCTCTTTCGCTTGTTGAAGTACGAAAGCAAAAAATGGCACCAAAAGTCAATTTACCACGATCAGAGCTGTACGACTAAAAGAGATCTGTAATCAAAGAAAACAAATACTAATAGCACCAAAAGTCAAATTAAGGTGACGGTCACGTGTTATGGATAAGGTGTTTCTTTCTGTCTTTTTCCAATTAGATAAACTATATGGAAATTAATCTTCAATCCCATTCAAAAGCTGTCCATTTTTTATCCATATAAAATTACAAACTTATTCCTGCTTTTAAGACGCAAAAAGAATAATCTTTATTATTGCATTTTAAAAAAACAGTGAATTTAAATAAAAATTGAAAGTTCATTTAAATTTAAAAAAAGAAAGTCAATTCATTACAGAATTCGTTCCATGTTTCTAATTCTGACGAAACCGGGAGGTGCTTTGCAACGTGATGTGCGGTTTCTTTTGGCACCCTGTCGGCATCATTGTAATGATTGGAGATGTTCACCGCTTAACTCTCATCAAGTACTACAAGTGTCCCAAAACAAAAAATCAATTCGATCGGATATCGTTAACTATCCTATCGGAACACATATAATTTGAAAAAAAAAATTGGAACACACAGAACTTGAAGCACTTGATGAAAACCATTGAACCCACTTTTTTCAAGTTATTTGTGTTACGATTAGACTTAATGATATCCGATCGAGTTGATTTTTGCTATACTTGTAATACTCGACGAGCTCTACTCTATGGACATCTCTGATCGTGGAAACGATGTCAGCGTACCTTTAAAAGCGGCCGCACAGCATGGTGCACAGTAACCACCCCGATTCCGAGTCTAACATGCATTGTATGGGTTCATATCTACATTGTGTGGATCTCGCGTGCATGAATTGAACTATTTCAAACACATTTATCATCTACATCCAAACATTTATGTCTGTCGCATTACTTAAAAAAAAATTAAAATGTGAAAGTCACCACTTTCGAAAATTCTGTGATGTAAATCTTTCTGCATTCATCTTCTCAGTTCTACCTCCCATAAACAACAAAACCGCCCAACCATGAGCAGCCACCACCACTTCCTCCTCCTCTCCTGCCCTGGCCAAGGCCACCTCAACCCCACTCTAGAACTAGCCAAGAAACTCACACGCGCCCACGCACACGTCACCCTAGCCACCACCGTCCATGGTCTCCGCAACATCACCGCCCTCCCGAACATCGAAAACCTCTCCTACGCCACCTTCTCCAACGGCTACGACGACGGGCCCGATCCCACCGCCAGCTACACAGTCGTAATGTCCGAATTCAAACGTGTAGGGTCCCGTACTCTCACCCAACTCCTCACCTCCCTCTCCAGCGAAGGCCGCCCCGTAACGTTCCTGATCTACAGCATCCTCTTACCATGGGCTGCCACGGTGGCGCGTGAGTTTCACCTCCCCTCTGCTTTTCTATCAATTCAGTCAGCAACCACATTCGCCATATACCACAGCTACTTCAACACCAATAACGGTCTGTACCCTGACAAAACTACCCCTCCGATTTCCATCAAATTACCTGGATTACCACTGTTTTCATCCAATGAAATACCTTCCTTCCTGTTACCGGATAGTCCTTTCGCTTCTGTGGTCCCCACTTTCCAAGAACACATACAAACTCTAGAAGAAGACCCCAACGCAATAATCCTCGCAAACACGTTTGATGAATTAGAACAAGAATCAATTGGAGCCGTTGATGACATGAAGGTGATCCCGATCGGGCCGTTAATTCCATCTGATGGTGACCCACTACAACTCAATATGTTTGAGAAATCCACTGATTATATCCAGTGGTTGGATTCAAAACCAGAGAAATCTGTGATCTACGTCTCGTTTGGAAGCATGGTAGTGTTACAAAAGAAGCAAATTGAAGAGATTTTTCAGGGATTATTGAAAACTCACCGGGCGTTTTTGTGGGTTATCAGAAAAACAGAGTATCAAGGAGAAATTAAGGATTTAATTGAAACAGAGTTGAATGAAGAAGACGGTTTAATCGTGCCGTGGTGTTCGCAACTGGAGGTGCTAAATCGCGAGTCAATTGGATGTTTTCTGACTCACTGCGGGTGGAACTCGGTGTTGGAGAGTTTAGTCGCGGGCGTGCCAGTGGTGGGTTTGCCGCAGCTTTCCGATCAGATGACGAATGCGAAGATGGTCGAGGAGGTGTGGGGGAATGGGGTGAGGGCGGCGGTGAACGGGGAAGGAGTGGTGGAGAGAGAAGAGGTGGGGCGGTGTTTGGAGGTGGTCATGGGAGGAGGAGAGAAGGGGGAGGAGATTAGGAGGAAGTGTAAAAAGTGGAAAGGGTTGGGTAAGGGTGCTGTGGTGGAGGGTGCTCAGGGTGGGTCCTCGCATAAGAATTTGGAACAGTTTTTGGGAAGATTGGGGTAACCCCTGCTTGCCCCAGTGGTTAGGGCGGACCTACATTCGGGTTCAATTTCCCTAAGATGTTCGGGTTCAATTTCCCTAGGTTGTATTTAGGATTTAAGTGGCTAGCTATGGCAGTGGGTTGCTGTATTAGTTTTTCCTTATAATTGCACGAATAGGTCCAATGTGACCCTACCATGAGTTGGTTCATGCATCACCCGAAAAAAAGGGAGGGTGTCATATTTGATTTTAGGTATTGATTGGGACATATATGTTCGTGAACATGAGTTCCGAACAATCCAACGTGTTTGGTTGGCATTGTAGCTAGTTGTTGTGTTCGTATATTTATTGCAATCGATATACATTTTGTCAGGCCACGTAACTCGATCCACATAAATCTATTTATGTATCATGTACTCCTTGATTGCACCAGTTTTTTTCCCTCCATCTCCTTTTCCTTCGAGTTGAGTGATGGTTGTAAAGGGTTGCACTTTATCAACTAAAATCAAATATGACTGAGCAAATCATATTGATTGCCCGATTGCCTCGTTTGGCTAAGTATTAGAGGGGTACGAGCTTTGGGACCTCTGACTGAGCAAATCCTGACCCACAGCTAATGCATGGTTTGGAACTTCAATAGCCCAGCCGGATAAATTAAGAAAGAATACAATGGCTAACATATGGCGGTGGCTAATTGATGAAAGAAAGAAAGAACAATTGTTACGCCTCCTATTAGGAATGGGGATGGTGCTATCCGGGGACAATATGGGTGTTTGGCCAATCATAGTCGTTCGTGGTCAATTATGGACGCTTTAGATCTGTTCGGCTACAGACGATTCATATTTGTTTGGACAAGATGCGATATAAGTCATCCATGACTGATCACGGACAATCCTGATCAGCCAGCATCTATGATGTTTCCGAAGGGATAGCACCCAAAACATATGCATGCAGCAAGTTGAGAAGCAGATTAAACCTTGATCAGGGTTGGACAACATCAGAATTTGTTTTGGTTTTGAAATGATGGAGCCAAACAAGAGTGCCACTTTTCATAAAATACACACAAACGGCCCCTTCTATAACTTCATTCCAAAGAAGAAGTAGCCCAAGGGCTGTGACAATAATCGACTTAGCTCAGCAAGGCTTATCATCTAACGTCGCATGGTCGATTCTCTCGGTAGAAATTGTTTTTGGGGCAATCTCATCTCACGCAAACTCGTGAAAGACTGTGGGATGGGGATGGAGAGACTACTCCGGTCTATCAGAACACTCGTCATTACCAAAAAAAAAAAAAAAAGAAGCCCCCATTTTGGAGAAAAAATTTGTTCACCCTCACCCAAAGAGGGTGAACAAAATCCTCACCTTGATTGGTGGAAATGGTGTAGAGTCTATGGAATCAATACATTTTTTGGTAAGCATGACATCACTTTGTGGTGGGATCCACACTATTTTTATGTGCCCCATACCATTTCAACCAATCAGGGTGAGGGTTTTGTTCACCCTCTCTTGGTGAGGGTGAACAAATTTTTTTTTCCTCATTTTGCATAGGGGGGAAAAATGGTACGATACGAAAAATGATTCTTTTTTTTTCTTTTTCGGAAGGCTAAAATATTTTTTAAACGGCTAAATAAATTTATTCTTGCTGCTATTTGATTGATAAAGTGATCCGCCTTCCCGTTTTCTAGTGAGCAAAGAAAGCATCTATATTGGTAAGAATGTACTCCCTCCGTCCCAATTTCTTGGTCCTTCTTTTAATTTTGGGATGTCCCAAAATATTTGTTCCACTTCTAAAAACATCCATCAAAATTGGGTCACTTTCCAATTTTACCCTTAAAAAGTACTTTTTCCATCTTAATTGGCTAGTCTATTATCTTTTATTTTATAACGGTTTTTACGATTTTGAAAATTTTGTAGAATAAAACTAATTGATATCTATCAAACAAGATCCATATTGAATATGTTTTGACTTTCATATAATAAATTAGCCTCACAAATTTGGTCACAGTAATATTGACTGGATTTAGGGGCAAAATAAAAAAGTCAAAAGTTTTCACACCCTTAAAAACTCAGTTTCCCAAAAGGGGCCAAAAAATTGGAACGGAGGGAGTATATCATTAAGATTCAAGAGTAGGAGCAAGGTCACTACAAGACCCCGAATTCGTTTTTACGGGCCAGTTTAGAAAACTACATCCTTACAACAAATGAAAAATTCATGTCAAGTTTTTAATTTTTTTACCCAATTATTACACCAGTATGTCAAGTGCTAATATTTCAGTGCCCTAACTCTAAGAGTGGGTTTAAGATTACTGTTTTGCCCTTTAATTCATTATAATTATTTACTACCATGCTAAATAACTATTAGGGTATTTCCAATGGGATAACCAAAATCCACTACATCAACTTTTGGTTATCAATTTAAGGGGTTGTTAAACTTAGCACTGTTGAGATCCACAATGCCATGATCAAAATGAATAGGCAAAAAATTCAAATTCAACGATCAGTTTTTTTCTTCAAAATCTGATGGTCTACATTAAATATCATTCTGATAAAAAAAAGCAAAGGTGGAAAGCATTTGGTAAAATCCAGATTGAGTTTCGCCTACCAATAAAGCATTTGTTTTAAGGAGAGTGAGTTTCAATCAATAAAACGCACATGGAGTGACTTTTGTGAGTAGTATTCACTTTTTTTACTTATTGAGATAATTGTTGCTAATTTTAGTTGAAAAGCTCAAATTTGGTTATTGGTTAACAGGTTACTAAGTTTTGTTATTCAATTGTAAGCTATTTTGTAGGCAACATTGCAAACATTTTTTTTTTTGGTTCTTCTCGATGTACCCTTATCGAGTTACCAATAAACCTTTTGCTTATTACAAAAAGACTTTGTAAACATTTTGCTTTTGGTTATGCTATTGGGGGTAACCTTACAACACTTAATTAAATTTCATCTCTAACCCACCACCACCATTTTCCACCGTTCCACTCTGCAACCAACATTAGTTTACCGCAACTACCATCACACAAGAACATCAATGTGTGGCTAGCTAAACCCACATTTGAGTTGAAGTAGAGAGTAAACTCTCAAATACCTCAAAAAATCAACCTCACCAATTTATAAATTTCTTAACTTTGCTACAGTAGCTGAACAACATTTGTCTAGCACTATTCACACACTGCTCACCTTTTTTTAATACTTTTGGAGAGTATGAGTAGAAAGAAAGAATAGTATATATAATATAATGAAGGTAGAATAGAGAGTCTGATTTTGTGAGTTTTTTTAACAGTGACTCGCTAAATTATAAAATGTGTTTTTGAGGTTAAATTTGGTGTGATTTTTTTTTCTTTTTCTTTTTCTTTTTTGTCTGATAAGGATGCCCTAACAAGTTGAGTATGTTTTTCAAAAAACCCGAAAATTTTAGTCAACTCTATTTATTTTATTTTTGTTCATTCACGCACACACAAAACACATATATTTTACGTAGTTTTCCAAAATTGGGTGCTTCACGGAAGTAACCCGAGCAATTATTCATATGTCAGGAAACCACGAGCTTTACAAGTCTTTCTCTCACATACTACACTCTGATTTTTACATTGCTCATACAAAACCTCACTGATCACTCTCACCAGAGATACAAGTCTCCCTGTCGGAGATAGAAAACACAGAGCAGGCCGGCTGCCTAAATAGGCAAGCCAGAGCACAAATTGCTCCGGCAATCATCGGTAAAACCCACTGAGGTCTTCCACCGAGCATTAAGGTTTCCCACTCTTGGAACCTCCCCCGTAATGAGTAGTGGGTGGTGGTTCCCATTGCCAAAACAAAAAACATCGTTCATCATCGCCGGAATAGGGATGAGTATCATGCAGAAACCCATTTCCAATTGACCATATTTGGGTTTTATCGCCAAAGTTGGCCCATGTGACTTATTTATGTTGTTTGGGCTGTGAATGATTCAAACGGTCAAGAAATGTGGACATGACTCACTCTGCATTATATTTCAAAACAAATATTGAGAAAAAAAAAGGTTGAAAAAACGGAATTGAAAAGGATAATCTTAGCAAATCTGAGTACGCATACGGTGAGAAAAGATAATCTTAAGAGATTCTTAACCGAATTACAAGAGGATAGAAAACAATATGAACGCCAAATGCAAAAATATAAAGAGGTTGTTACTTTTAGCAATTTCCTCTAAACTCCTCCAAAAAGGCCTTTAGATTCTTATCTGAAGATCCGCCTTCCTTTACAGCTTCCCTAGCCAAATCCTTCCATTTCTTAGCATTGCTCCTCATTTCTTCCCCTTTGTCCTCAACCCCCATGACCTTCTCTATGCACCTTTTAACCTCATCACTCTTAACGATTCCTTCTTCATTTCTCTTCACTCTTACACCAGTCTTCCACACATCCTCTAACATTGTTGCATTAGTCCCTTGATCGGACCAATGAGGAAACGCCACCACTGGAACCCCGGATGCCAAGCTCTCCAACGAGAATTCCATCCACAATGTGTCACTTAAACATCCCAATGAAGGGGTGTGATAGAACATCTAGTTGAGAACACCAAGCCACTATATTCCCTTGTTGTTCTAGCTCTTCCATGCAACATAGCTTATCTTCTTCTTTCTGCTCATCTTTGTTTTCATTTTCCCTTAGAACCCACAAAAATGGCCGACGTGTTTCCAACAAACCGAGTGCTATCTCTTCCATTTGTGACTTTGGAAAATTCAAGAGGGTTCCAAATGATACATAAATAACCGATGATTCGTGTTTTGAGTTTAGCCACCGGTGTAGTCCTTTTGTTTTCCGAAATAGGTCTCCTCCAACGGTATCCGATGGATCTCTTTCATCCAAGAAAAGCCGGCGGAATTAATGGGCCAATTGCAGTCAAATTGTACTTTTTGATGACATTTAAGGCCTCAAGCTCAATTGCCTCGAAAGTGTTCACAAGGATTTTAGGGCTACTTTCGGAATCATCAACTGCGTCCATAAGCTCTTTGAGAACTGACAGTATGCCGGTTGAAGTCAACATAGCAAAGGGAAGATCACGGCCACTGAGCAGTGGCACTCCCGGTAATTTAATGGACCATGAGGGGTCATTGTAGTTCTGCAACATGACATCCTCATAGCCATTGAAATAATGATAGTAAATATCAAATACCACGGCTGGTTGAATCCAAAGAACCGAAGATGGGACGTGACAATCACGCGCCACCTTTGCTGCCCAAGGGAGCGTGAAATTGTAGACCAAGCACGTGACCGGACAACCTTCTTCACAACTAGCCACGATGATCTCTCTAAGCCTTTGAGAGCCGTTACGTCTAATTTCAGAAAATAAGTGACTCATATTGGATCCGTCTCCTATTTTAAATCCCTCATCATAGCCATCGGAAAAGGCGTCAGCAAACTTCAAGCCGTCAATGGTACCGGTATTCTTAGAAATCGAACGTTGAGCAGACATGGTAGTGAGAAATGTCACATGCACACCCAATCGAATGAGACGCTTGGCTAGTTGAAGAAATGGGTTGATGTGGCCCTGCGCCGGAAAAGTGACGAGCAGGAAGTGGCGGTGCACCATATCGTTGGCGGCGTTCAGGTCAATTGGGGTAAATGCTTGTGGAACTCTCTCTTCAATTTCCAATCTGCAGGCTAATTATATGGACATTGACTTGTTATAATCAGACTTTTAAATATCCCATGCTTGTCACTGATTATGTATTACAGTTTTAAATAGTGGTATCAGTTGCAGTATCGGTCACGGTATTAGTATATCGAGAATGACGTCTCAACCAATACGTCATGGGAATCAGGTGTTCGGTTGTGAATTTATAAACATTTTGAGTGTATCAGCCAATATGGTACAATGTGTTATGTTTCAGTATGTATTGGAGCCTCCAAATTCCGAGACAAACGTATTGGACGATATATAAAACTATGATTGTATTCAAGTGGACATTACGTTTTGGACAAGTAAGAGGAAACTAAAATATCTAAGTAATTCTGATAGTTACTCCAAATTTGTAATTATTGTCGAACCGAACGTACGTGTGTTGCTAAAGCTACGTCACTTGGCTATTAATGCCAAAAGACACCAAGTAGCATTATATATCTATTAAACTTTATTGGTTTTAGTTTGGTGAAGCAATTGAGCAACCGTTTGTTTTTTTCAACAAATTTGGGCAAACTTCGAATGTGTGATATTAATATAGGTTTTAGATTGATTTTAAACTGAAATAATGTGAGACTCAGACCTCTTTTTGACATGGATCCACGTAGAAATGTGTAACCTGTCACCTTGGTGCACCATTTTAATATTAGGGGCACACGTGGTATCGAGCGTCAATCTCGATCGTTTAAAAGTATTTTAAATAGTTCAAATTTCTCTCATGCTCTCCTCTCTCTCTCTCTCT
This sequence comes from Vaccinium macrocarpon, assembly GCA_022606695.1. Lineage (NCBI taxonomy): Eukaryota > Viridiplantae > Streptophyta > Magnoliopsida > Ericales > Ericaceae > Vaccinium > Vaccinium macrocarpon. The sequence goes on along the minus strand of CM040173.1, from coordinate 6,276,292 downwards.
CTCTCTCTCCCCTCTTTTTGTCTCTTCCCATGCCCTCTTTCCTCTCCCTGTCCCTCTCTCTCTCTCTCTCACCTATTTCTCTCTTTAAAATCCGAATCATCGATCCAATACACTTTTAAAGGTTTGAGATGAGCGATGGGTATTACACCCAACTTTTACTCTTGTAATAGGATCTAAGTAAATAACTCTATGAATGAAAATAATCATATCAATTTGGTTTGTTTATTAGAACGAAAATATTTTAAGAAATTAATGCAAGAAAGAGGGAAAATGACACTTTTCATGTGTTTAATTAGTATGAAATCTGTTGGTAGACTTGAGGATTCAAGATACGGTGATCATATAAATGTGTGATTAATGTGGATTATGTAAGTAGGTCTTAGGATTCAAGGTGAGGATGCACAAACATTGAGTATGATGATTACTTGTATTCTTACTCAATGTGATTGCTTTCTTTAGTTTGTGCGTTTTAATTCCGTGCATTGATTAAGGAATTTCAGAATAAGAGAGGGATAGTCGAGGACTTGCGACGACTTGGTGCTAAGTATATTGGTAGGGTAAGCTTGATCGAAGTGTGATGGGAAAGGTTACAATGCACAATCTTAGTTGGGTGTGTATGATATGTACTCCTAAAAATGTTACAAATCGATTACCTATTTTGAATAAAAAATTACAAAAAAAATTGTATAAAAGTTATGCGACGAAAAACAATTATTATGAATGGTAGATAGAATGTTACGAATCATATTTCTCAAAAGTTACGAGACATTAAAAAATGTTACGATTTGCCATGAGGTAGCACAATATATATGCACCTCCATACAATAGGTGCATTAGGGGTGAGCAGAAAATCCGTCAAACGACCATGAAACCAATCCAAGCCGATCCAAACCGAATGGTTGGTTTGGTTTTTTAGTAGCATGGTTTGGTCTTGGTTTGAAAAAATTAGGAACCATATTCAATGGTTTGGTTTGTGGATTTATGTTAACGATTCTGATTCCAAAACGATCCGAACCACATATATATACATACATATATAAATATATTATTTTGATTTTCACCAAATAAACATGAAGGCCATAATCAACTAACTTCCTAATTTAATCTATTCCGCTGCCCTAAGTATTCAATATTCCTTTTCTGTCAAGATTTTATTTAACCTAAACTTCTTTATATCACAACCCATCAATACACCAAAAGAACATTGACTTAGTCATAGCCAACGAATTTCCCAATGAAATTATCCATTCTAAGAAGTGATTCTACAACCCATTTCCTAATTTATTTTCAATTTTCTATACATGAAAATCAATACCTATTCCTATTTCTTCACTACCAAGACTAATTACTCTAAAGTTTTATAAATAAAAAACGAGTATTGTTTATTTTAATGGAATTTGTTTTAATATATATAAGTTTTGATTTATTAATCTTCACAATTTTAGCTCAAAATAGATTACAGAGATGATTTCTCAGTTTTAAGCAAACTGTGATGCCTTTTGTGGTTTGGTTTGGTTCTCCAAACTTATAATCCGGAGGTATTGGTTTTGTTCTTGGTTTAATATGAAACCGAACCAATCCATTCCATACTCACCCCTAAGGTGCATATGGTACGCAATTTTAATCAGTGTGTATTGTAGACATTCCCCAAAATTAAACATCTTAATCTTGTTTGCTACCTCTACGGGGCAAGAGATAGCTTAGTTTCCAATTCATGAAAAATAAGAGGGATTTTACGGGAATACCTGTTGTGGAAATAGACAATCAGGAAAATTGATTTTGCTTGACTACGAGCCTCCCAAGTGCTTGCAATGCTAACTCATCAAATTGAGACTACAAAAGCCTCTGTGTATTTCTAAACTCGAAAATTTAAGGCTCTAATATGGTAGCCTTGATAAAGACCAAGAGAGAAACAACAACTTAATTCCCACACAATCCGTTTTTCTTTTGTTTCTACTTGTGTGTTATGTGTTGTTTATGTAACTGTAATCGCAACGACCCAATTACAAAGGGTATCACTCTTTTATACATATGACGGCAAGAGAACTTTGAGTTTGGATGGCATGAAAATGGGCAATTAACCCTACAGGCCAGAGAAAATGATGACGCTTTTTTTTTTTTTCCTTTGATTTTGCGTGACATAGATACGGGAGAAAGTAGAAAAGCTATAGGTTACAAGTCTACCCCACATGATCTCACATCGGAGCATTGAGTCATTGACTTTCGAAGCCAATAACATTAGAATTTTAAATATCCCATGCCTGCCACTGATTATGTATTCCAGTTTTAAATAGCGATTGCTGTATCGGTCACGGTATTAGTATATCAGGAATCGACATCTCAATTGATACGTTGCGGGAATCATGTGTTCGGTTGTGAATTTATAAACATTTTGAGTGTATCGGCAAATATGTTTCAGTATTGGAGCCTCTAAATTTCGAGACGAACATATCGGACGATAAATAAAACTATGATTGTATTCAAGTGGACATTACTCCAAATTTGTAATTATTGTAACTATGATAAATAAAATTATGATGGTTACTCCAAATTTGTAATTATTGTTGAACCGTACGTACGTGTGTTGCTAAAGCTACTTCACTTGGCTATTAATGCCAAAAGACACCAAGCAGCACTACATATCTATTGAACTTTATGGGTTATAGTTTGGTGAAGCAATTGAGCAACCGTTTGTTTTTCTCAACAAATTTGAGCAAACTTTGAATGTGTGATATTAATATAGGTTTTAGATTGATTTTAAACTGAAATAAGGTGAGACTCAGACCTCTTTATGACATGGATCCACGTATAAATGTGTAACGTGTCACCTTGGTGCACCATTTTAATATTAGGGGCACACATGGTATCAAGCGTCAATCTCGATCGTTTAAAAGTGTTTTAAATAGTCCAAATTTCTCCCACCCTCTCCTCTCTCTCTCTCTCTCTCTCTCTCTCTCTCTTTGTGTCTTCCCATGCCCTCTTTCCTCTCCCTCTCCCTCTCCGTCTCTTCCTCACCTATTTCTCTATTTAGAATGTGAATCATCCAATACACTTTTAAATGGCTGAGATGAGCGATGGGTACTACACCCAACTTTTACTTTTGTAATAGGATCTAATTAAATGACTCTATGAATGAAAATAATCATATCAATTTGGTCTGTTTATTAGAACGAAAATATTTTAAGAAATTAATGCAAGAAAGAGGGAAAATGACACTTTTCATGTGTTTAATTAGTATGAAAATACTAATAGGTGGTGGAAAGTGAACTTTTTTATTGGGCTATCCATTCTCCCTAAATTCTTTGAAAAAAAATCACTAAATACGAAAAAAACTAACAGGTATTTCTGTCTTCCTACATGAATTTTTTCCTACTTCGGTCCACAGTTTTTTTTTTTTATACTTTTTTTTGTTTCTCTTATAAAGACGGATGATTAAATCCAAAAAAAAAAATATATCTTCATGGGTTATTTTTTCAAATTTTAAATTTGTATGATAGTTTTTTTATTTTTCCAATTTTTTTAAAGTTACTTACCAAGACACCCCCTATAAGTTAATATTTTTCACCAAACACCTCATACAAGAAATTTCTTAAAATCTACAAACTTTGGAGTTATTGTCAGACAATCTAGAGTTCCTCCGACTTGACACACGAAATGCCACTTGAACACAAAGACAACCATAATCAAACAAGACTTGTTTTTCTCCCAATTCGTCACCTCAAATGTCATACTTCCAAAACTTTGAACCTTGGAACCCACACATAGTATAATACGTTTTTTTTTTTCAAATGTTTTGTACTAGCTAGCTTACACCTACAAACACAATCAATTCTTACTTTCATTTTCTTCCATGAGATTATCTTATTTACGGATCATAAGGGGTTTGCACCGAGCAAATCTCTGCCGTCTATCTCGAGATCCAACGGCTCGGAGTCCGTGCACAATTTTTTTTTTTTACACCAGCAGTGCATTTAAGGAGGAGAGAAAGAGAGTGTGCACGGCTCTGAGCTGTTGGATCTCGAGATGAATGGCGAGAATTTGCGCGGTTTAAACCCCCATATTTACGGAGGATCCGTAAATAAGATAATCTCTTCTTCCATAGAAAGGTTGAAAACTCATTAAAAGCCTCCCCGTGTGCCGCCATCGAGTATGGTGAACCACCACTTCATAATCGTGACCTTCACCTTGCAAGGCCACCTTAACCCGTGTCTTCAACTCGCCAAGCGTCTCATTCGAATGGGCGTGCAGGTCACCATTGTTGTCAGTGTGCATGGCGAACGTCAAATTTCCAAGAACTTCCAAACCCCTGATGGCCTAAAGTTCGCCACCTATTCTGATGGCTACGACAAGGGGCGTAAACCTGGAGACGATTGGAATCACTTCTTGTCTGAAACTAGAAGTAACAGCTCCCAAAGGCTTAGAGAGATCATCACGGCTAGTCGTGAAGAAGGTTGCCCAATCACGTGCTTGGTCTATAATCTCTTCTTCCCTTGGTTGGGAAAGGTGGCGCATGATTGTCACGTCCGCTCATCAGTTCTATGGATTCAACCAGCCACGGTATTCCATATCTACTACTATTATTTCAATGGTTATGAGGAGGTCATTACACAAAAATACAAGGACCCCTCATGGTATATTGAATTACCGGGATTGCCACAGCTCCATGGCCGTGACCTTCCTTCTTTCTTATTTTCTTCAACCAACGCCCCCTTTAATGCACTAGCATTATTCAAAGAGATGATAGAGACAGTCATTGATTCAGAGACCACGCCTCAAATCCTAGTAAACACATTTGATTCATTAGAGCCCGAGGCCTTGAAAGTCATTGAGAAATTTAATTTGATTGCAATTGGACCGTTAATTCCATCAGCTTTCTTGGAAAAGAGAGAACCCCTAGACTCAGACACTTCATTTGAATGTCACCTATTTCAAAAAACAAATGACTACACTGAATGGCTAAACGCGAAGCCTGAATCGTCAGTGGTTTACGTGTCGTTTGGAAGCCTCGTGAATTTTCCAAAGCCACAAATGGAAGAGATTGCCCGAGGCTTGTTGGAAACACATCATCCATTTTTTGTGGGTGATAAGAGCAAAAGAAAATGGAGAAGAATGTTGGAATTGTGCCTTGAATTTTCCTTTTTTGGAGAATTCCAATTGTGTTTAGGATTTCCTATTGTGTTTAGGATTTCCTATTGCATTTAGGATTTCCAATTGTGTTTAGGTTTTCCTATTGTGTTTAGGATTTCCTACTGATTGTGCTTCTTATAAATAGAGGCTTTTGGGGATCCTTTAGATATCTCTCATATTGTGGCCTCTCCAGAGTTACGGATTATAGCCGGCTCTTTGTATCTCTTCTTCACCATTGTTAGTGAACTCTCTGTCTCCTCGCCCGTGGACGTACCTCAATCTTGGGGGAACCACGTATATGTTTGTGTCATGTGATTGCTTGTTGTTTTGTTTGTTTTCTCCCAACTTAGTCGCATTCATAGCGTTTGTTACAACAAAGAAGATAGGCTAAGTTGCATGGAAGAGCTAGAACAACAAGGGAAGATAGTGCCTTGGTGTTCCCAACAAGAAATCCTATCACACCCTTCCTTGGGGTGCTTCGTGACACATTCTGGGATTCCAGTCGTGGCGTTTCCTTATTTCTCAGATCAAGGAACCAATGCGAAGATGATGTTGGATGTGTGGAAGATTGGGGTGAGAATTAGCACAAATGAAGAAGGACTAGTAAGGAGTGATGAGGTTAAGAAGTGTATAGAGATGGTCATGAGGAATGAAGAGGTAGGGAACGAATTGAGGAAAAATGCCAAGAAATGGAAAGATATGGCTAGAGAAGCCGGGAAAGAAGGTGGATTTTCAGATGAGAATCTCAAGGCTTTTGTGGAGGAAATTGGAGGAGACTAGTCTCTTTTTTTTCTTTAGTTTGTTATTTTTACTTTAATTTTCTTTTCTTTTCTTTTTTTTGGTTAAGAATCTCAAGAATGTATAATTGTTCATCGGACGTGTTTATGAATTGTGGTATTGATTCTGAATCTAAGGAAGTACTCTGCTTTCTCTTGGGGTTCAAATTGGGCTCACTCCTAGTAAGATATTTATTAGGGGTTCCATTAATCTCCTCTAAACTCTCAATCGTGAAGTGCAGCACCCTCATTTCTCAAATCTTGGATAAAATTAGAAGTTGGGCATATGAGTTCTTGCTTGTAATATGCTGGGAGACTGCAACTTATCACATCTCTTCTTTTTAGAAAAGTGGATTGGATGCATCTTGTGCTCCCTAAATTTGTTTTGTCTACACTTTAAGAAGATTTTCAGAAACTTCCTATGGACTGGTACTGAAACTTAAGGTCACTCTAATATGGTTGTGTAGACACCCCGATTTTGACTCGAGAAACTTATCAAGCATCCCCAAGGATGAAAATGCCTAGTAAGAGCACGCGAGGCTTGATTGTGAACTTGGAAACCCCTCCTAAACCTCTTCAAAATAAACCCAAGCCTACACCAACTTCTAGTACATTCAAAACCCTCTTTTTTGATATATAACATGTCCCAATCCGTCTTGAAATGAGGGAGATATGCACATTTTACCAAAACGATTCATTCTTCCGACCTTCTGAGGGTAAAATGCTCACACATTTTGATGTACAAATCATATTGGGTTCAAACGACTTGGGTTAGAAAGAAGACTTGATTAGCTTTCCAACGCTTCAAACCATGCACGAAACGGAGTTCGGTAGCACCCGAAATGGCCCCGCGAAGTTTGGAATTTTGTGCTGTCTCGCCATCCAGGCGCCTGGATTGACCCTTTCCAGGCGCCCGGACTCAATCCAGGCGCCTGGATTGCCTTAATGTAGGCGCCTGGACCCTCTCCAAATACTTGGCCCCCAAGGTCAAGTTAGTGGGGAGGAGCGTCTTGGGAGATTCTTTGGAGATTTTTTACAGAAAAATAATGGAAGGGAGCTGATGATCCTATTAGACCCCTTAGTGGACCCTTTAGGTGATCTTTTCTACCCCATTTTACCCCCCTTTGCCTATATATACCCACCTCTCCTCCTCCTTTTAAGAGGACCAGCTCTCCCCCTCTCTCTCTTACTGTTATTCTGCCCAAATATCCCCAGAAAGTCATCCCCAACTGATCCCTATCAATTCCATCCATCAAAACTCAATTTTCCTCCATCCTAACTCCACAAACTCACTTGATTCTACCCATTTTTCATCATCCACCATTAAACCCCCAATCAAACCACCTATAATCAGTTAGATACACTTCCAACAATCAAAATCCAGTCCACTCAACTCTCAAAAATCATCCCAAATAACTCACCAAAGTTCATCAATCAAGCTTGTTAAGGTAGTTTTCTACCATATTGCTCAAATAAGGCCCTGAGGGGATACCATCCAAGCTCTTACTAGTTCTTCATACTAGTTAAGAGTTTGGAAAGGTTTCAAAGTTCACAAAAATGGAAGTTTTTCATTAGCATTTGTTGTGTGTATTTTTAAAAATCATCCAAAATCAAGTTTCTTGTAAGCTCATATCATGCATTTGAGTTAAATTTAAGGTTCAAGTTTGCTACTGTGTTGTTATACATCTTTTAGAATGCATATGAGTTAGTTAAAAGCATTGCATTTGGTGCTTCCTGTCAAAAATGCAGTTCTAAGTTTTCTGTCTGGAAGGCAATCCAGGCGCCTGGATTGAGCCTTTCCAGGCTCCTGGACTCAATCCAGGCGCCTGGATTGACTTCTTCCAGGTCCCTGGATTGACTCCTTCCAGGTGCCTGGATCCAATCTAGGTGCCTGGATCAGTCTCATCCAGGTGCCCAGATTGCAATCCAGGTGTGATGTGTTGGGCATTTGTGATCATTTTCTGAGACATCCTGAGGCAGTTTGAGGGCATTTAGTGAAATTTTAACACCTTTGTACATGAATCATCCACTCATAACATTTTGCACAAGCATTCATTCATATTTCATTAATTTTCTTGATATATTTGTCGTGTTTTTCGCATGAATCTGTGTTTAAAGTCCACTTAAGCAATATTTTCAAAATCTTTTCGAACATTTAGTAGAGACCGGTGATCACACCAGGCGCGAGGGGTGCTTTAAATTCCTTCCCCTCGCGTAACCTAGCTCCCGGACCCGAGAAATCTCATTTTGAGAGGCCGGCAAAGTATTTTCCATTTCATGGGTAAAAGAGTCATTTTTCAAAAAGGTTTCTCGGGTATGGTCCTTAAATCCGGGTGGCGACTCCATTCAATCAATCAAACGGATCAATCAAAACCATTTTTCTGAATCAAACTTCAATTTTCGTGGACATTTAACGCGCTCCGCGGGGTGTTCACAGGTTGGTTGGTCCTCTCTAAGTACCAGAAAAGAAATATATGGTCCAAACATAATTCCTTGTAGGTCAAATGGTTTGATGCTTCTGAAATCTAGAAATTCTTGCTACTTGCTCCTGGGCTTGGAGGAAAATCCTGAAACTAAGGGTTGTTGCCAAACCCTTTATTAAGCATGTCATTGGTGATTGATGGTTTTAGTACCTTTCTCTGGCATAAGAACTGGATGCCTCAAGGTCCCCAAAATCTGTTTTTTGGTCCGTGAATCATTGCTAGTTCAGGGATTTCCCTAAATGCCAAGGTTTCTATGACAGTACAGAATGGTTTTGAAACATTGCCTTTTCTTGTATCTCTCTATCCTAATTTTCAGCCTAATCCTATGGGGCCTGATCAAGTTTTGTGCCCTATTTCTCCTTCTGTTTTTAATGTCGCTTTAAGGTCTCGTGCTCCTGAAGTCCATTTGTATCGATTGCCTTAATTATCTGGTTTCCCATGTCTATTCCTAGACATTGCTTCATCTACTGGATGGCCATTAAAGGAGGACTAATTTGGCAAGAAAGGAACTGCAGAGTATTTCAGGGAATTCAAAGATGTCCTGCAGCCTATGTTCTTCAAAAACTACAGTTTGATGTTAGGATAGAAGGCTCTCAGATCCTCAATGTTAAACTCCAGCCCCCCACGACACACTCCTGCTTTATGCTATTCTTGGGAGATTTGCTTTGTTTGGTTGAGAGTTTTGAGAAGAATTTTTTGAGAAATATTTTCGAAATAGTGTTTGGATGAGTTTTTTGAAAAAGTAATTATTAGAGAGAGAGAGAGAGAGATGAGAATAATAATTGGAGAGAGGGGTATAAGTAGAGAGAGAAATGTAATTAATGATTGGAGAAATGAAAGATGGGGAAAGAATCTTTTTGAAATTTTTTTAGGAAATGTGAAGTGAACATAGTGCTTTCTTCAACATAGGTGACAACAAGCGAGCTAGGAAGAGATGGAAGAGATGAAACACGGAAAGTTTACCTTTCGAAATAATTATGTTTTATGAACGTTTTAACCGGTGACCTCTCAGTTTTTTGAATCCTACTTGTTTTTAAGTCTTGTTAGACTATTTCTTTAGGAATGTAATTGGGTGTTAGCATAAATGAAATGTTTAGCTTCAAGTTGGAAACTGTAGAACCAAATCGTTATTTACAAATTGGTTTTGCTCGGACTAGGATCTTAAAGTCACTACAAGAAAAAACATGTTTGGTGACATGAAAAACTGTCACCGAAGATAATCGGTGACACGGAATGTGGGTGTCATTGTATCCATGACACTGAAAGTTAAGGGTGACAAAAATTGTGCACTTGTCACGGAATGATGTCAACAGTGACAGAAATATGGTGTCACGGAAGATAGATTTTCCGTGACATAGTAAGGTGTCACCGAAAGCAATGGTAACAACAATACAATTGTCATAGAAAAGAGATCTTTTGTGACAAGAATTATCACAGAAAATATTTACCTTGACAATTAAACACGTGTCACAGATAATATTACTAGGTGGGCACACAAAGGTGACAACCTCTTTTTGAACTCTTTTTGTCACAAAAAAACAATCAACATAATTGTGTTACCCAAAATATCATTTTGCACCTGCTACAAAGTTTCAAATATTTGTATCTAGATACACCCATTAGCAAAACTTATACAGCAAAGATGCAAAATATCATTCAAATCAAATATCCTACAAGTCAACATTCTATCATCCAAGTTCACAACCCTTCAAAATATTTATCCTTCAACAATAAATAGTTCAAACTTAATAGCATTAGCATAACTACGAAACATCCGTACACGGTGTGTTGTGTCAAATGACAAAAACAACTCTAAACAAAAGCTCCAGTTAACTACCAAAAAGTCTTCAAATCCATCTTGGTTAACCACCAAAAAGTAACTTCATCTCGCAATAGTCACATACCTGTATAAAATCACAACAAAAAAATGCAATTATTTAACATGTTATGAAGCACACAACTCAAAATAAATGAGGCATCACAACGAGAGGGAAATATCCCAACTAGGTTGACATCTTGCCCTCACGACAATCATATGCACCAATTACAACTCAAAGTCTCATACAAACCTCAACAAATCCTAAACATAAGATTCACTATTACATCACAAATGACTAGTTCGTGTCCATATCCGTCCCCATTTGTATAGAAAAAAAAACTCACGAAAATCTGAAAATTTACCTAAGTACTTCAACATTTGGTGGTTATTCTATTGTGATACCCTAATCACTAGGATAACAACGTTTAACCGTTTCCCGCATGCATCTCATCCCAAATTCAAGACAAGGTAAGTCCAAAACCAAAGTCATATAGGATTACTGCAGTTATACAAGCATGAATTTATAACACATCAACAAATAATCCCCAAAATTTAACAAATAACTAAGCAACAAACACATACAAAAGCAATTTTGGCATCTAAAAGATAATTTTCAGCAACCAACATTTAGTTTCAGCACCTCAAATTGATATTTCCTGCACCTAATCTCAATTTCAGCAACCCAAAAGCAGTTTCAGCATCAATATTATTCATATTTTTAGCACATGGTTCATAATTCCAGCAAATAAGAAGTAATTTATGCACTTTTACAAAACAAGGAAAGTTACTTATCGAACGGGAACTCCTTGCACATAAGTGGACATAACATGAACTCCTTGCATATAAGTGGACATAACAGCCTCCAAGCACGCAAACTTTTCATCATATGCACGTAACATTTGGACTTAACAGTTTTTAGCACTTTGTCACACAGTTTCAAGAACCACGTTTCAGTTCCAGCACTAATAGATACAGTTTCTAGCTTCCAATTGTACAAAATCAAACAATTAGATATGCAATAAAAGAACAAACAATGCCAGCAGGATGGGAATTGGGCTCCTAACAATGCAACCTTAAAACAATACATATGCATTTTTTTGAAATAAAAAAAAGATATAGAAAGTTGCTAAAAAAACAGGAGATTTAATTTTTCCTAAACAAAAGTTACTTACCGAGAAGCTGGATCAAGGTTCATATTTAACAAAAAGTTGGTTCAATGTTCTACATCAGGATCTATATCACTATCAGATTCCCAAGGCAACTCATTTTCCTCATATTCAGAAGGCTCTCCCATTGATTCGTCTTCTTCATCATCGAAAGTGTCTTGATGTTCTTCATTGTCTAACTGTAGGACTACACTACTTGGAATAAACTCGGGATCTATGTCACTCCTAGTAAATTGAACATCAACAGGATCTTCAGCAATAATGGGGACAAAATCAGTAGTTTCATCTTGTTGGAATGCATCATTCATGGCACCTCAGGGTTCTAAATCATCCATCTCTGGTATATCCCATAGTGCTCAGTGTTGAACTCGTTCTGCCACTTTCCAGTTGTTGCCTAATTTAGTATCATTGACATAGAAGACTTGCTTGGCTTGACTTGGGAGAACAAATGGGTCATTTTTAAACCATCAACCTCTGACATCAATGCTTGTGAAGTGTGGATCACTGCAAAATGTTCTACTACTGCCAGTATTATACCATTCGCATTGAAACAAAACTACTTGATGTCCTAATATATAATTTAACTCCAATACTCTACCCAATTAGCCATAGTAGTCTACGGTTTTCCCCTCATGCTCTCCTTCCACAACCACACCACTATTTTGACTTTTATGACGGCCATCTCGGTCTCGAGAATGAAATCGAACACCATTAGAAATGCAACCAGAATATATATTGACATTCACAAGAGGACCATTAGCTTTGGACCACAATTCGTCAGTTGCTTCTAGTGATCCTTGGACTCGTAGCTGATTTATCTACAGAAACAATAAATGGCACTATGTTAGTATCAATATATGCTCTTAATCGATCAAAGTCTTTCCACGCCTCACCATCAGCTGGATGCCTTAATACCCCATCATCTATTCGCTTCTCCTTATGCCATCTCATATCTGTACAAGTTTTTTTTGGACATATACAATCTTTGCAACCTAGGAGTCAACGGAAAATATCCTAAAATTTTATGAGGGATCTTCTTTCCCTCACCATCGCTTAACTTGTATCTAGGCTCTCCACAAACAGGACAATTTTCCAAATTTTCATTCTCTTTCCAAAAAAGTGCACAATCATACTTACATGCATGAATGGGCACATATCCCAAGCCCAAGTCACGTAGGAACTTCTTTGCTTCGTAAATGGTGCATGGAATCACTTGATCACTTAGTGGAAGAAGTTCCTTTAACAAACCCAATAACGCATCGAACGACTTATTGCTCCACTTGTTCAACACCTTAACATGAAGTAGCTTAATAACAAAGGACAATAAAGTGAATTTGCATCCAGGGTATAACTCTCGATGAGCATTATTCAACAGTTTGTCAAACTTGCTAACATCCTCCCTCTCGACACTGTTAGGCACCTCATGTAGCTCATCTTCTTCATCATTCATGATTGCAGCCGTATAGTAATCATGAACTAAATTTGGTAGATCATCTTGATACTCTTGTTCATCTGCCAATGTATCATTCCTAATGCCTTCCCTAGTATCACAACAGTTTTCTCATTTGACACATTTGCCTCATTCATAGAAACAGACTCACCATGGTGCACCCAAGTCTTGTAAGATGGTGTTATCCCATTTTGTATTAGATGAAAGGCTACAACAATACTAGTATGATGTTCAGCATTCATGCATTTCTTACATGGGCAGCGAATTGCATCATCTAAACCAGTGTGTGCGATTGCAAAATCGACAAATGATTTCACCCCATCTTGATACTCTATGCTCATTCTGTTCTTAATTGACATCCAGCTCTTATCCATATTTGGTAACCTGCACATACAATAAAGGTAACAAATTTAATTCACTCAAATTAAACCTTGTCTTTTACTTCTACCTACTATAAACTCCTATTCCAGCACCAAAGATCACATTTTCAATGAGGTAAAATCATTTCCAGCACATATAAAGCACAGTTTCAGAACTTAACAATGCAGTTTCATCATTTAACAGTGCAGTTTCAACATTCAAATTGATTGCCAGCAACCAACTAATAGTTTTGACAACTCAAAACTCATTTTAGCACTCCAAAAACCTGTTTTGTGCATCAAAATAGCAGTTGCAGCAACATTTTTAGTCTTAAAATGGCATTTTCAGCAACAAATAACAGTTTCTGCACTTTGTCACACATTTTCAGCAAGCATGTTTAAGTTCCAGCACTAATAAATACAGTTTCTAGCTTCCAATTGTACAAATTCAGCATTTAAATCAAAGTCTAGTTAAAATTCTACCATAAAATCAACCATATGAAAAAGTAAAATTTAATATGAAATGATAGATTCCATAGTGCTGCATTATTCCATAGTGCTGAAATGATAGATTCCATAGTGCTGAAATGATAGATTCCATACTATTGCATTACTCCATAGTGCTAAACAAGTAAAATTTAATATGAAAGAAGGGCTGCATTATTCGACTTCGAAGCCATAGTGCTTGTGCTGGTTAGTTTTAAGGAAATGGCCCCTTTGCGTTAGCTAGTACTTTAGGTATTAATGGGTGATAATGAATTAGTAGTTTCATGCTTTCTACCTTATTTATCTCATTTTCCTTCTCTCTCTTTTTTTTTCATCATGGACTCTTTTTACCTCCAAAGAAACGGAGATATAAAACCAAATAGATCCTTAGATATATAAAACTAATTAAGGTTGGAGGGACACTATACAAACCTAAGACTATAACCCACATCAGAAGGAGTAAATGAAAAGTAGTTGACAAGGCCAGAAGACCCAATGTAAAAGAGAATGGTGCAGCTACCACAATCGCTTGTGTTTTCATGTTACGAATCTTCACTAGGAATCCGGAAATAAATTAAAACTATAAGGACAAATTTAAGTTTAACAAAAAATGAAGTAAGACTTGGCTAGGACATTCTTTATTTCTCAGTCAAAACTTTGAAAAAAGAAAAGTTCTTTGCCGCCACATTCCTTTTTTCTCCTTTCCAATGTTTTAGCCAAGGGTTTAAGAATGTCTGGGATGTGTTCGTCTAATGAAAATGTTAAGCTTTCAAGCTGGAGCAATCCCATCCAGCAATTATATTTCAAAAGGAAAAAAAAACTATTTTGGTTTCAAATGTGGTATGTTTTTATAAAGGTGAGAGCATACCAATAGCTGCTCAAGAAAGAAGAAATAGCATATTGTGCTAATCAAGACGAGCACCACAAAGTCCTGCCAGGAACTGAAAAAAAGAACAAATATACTTATATGCATCAAAATTACTTTCAAAACAAATCACAGAAAAGAAGTGGCAGAAGAGAGGAAGCTTGTTTTAATGAATGAGCAACATTTGTTGACAGCATTCTTTATGAATACATAATTTCTGGATATGAATTTCATCTATTTCCTGTGGAAGCAAGTATAACAAATGTAGTTTAATACTATTGTCGAATAAATTACTCCCCATGACCCAAAATTGTTTGTCAACTTCTCTTTTCTTCATGGATGCCCCCAAAAGGCTTGTCCATCTAATTCCATTCTACCCTTTCTTTTCTGAAATCTGAATTTGAATTCAAGCATGACTTTAGCTTAAAATTGATAATAATCGACTTACCTAAGCAAGGCTTATCATCTAACGTCGCATGGTCGATTTCTCTCGATAGAGATTGTTTTTGGGGCCAGCTCATCTCACGCAAACTCGTGAAAGAATGTGGGATGGGGATGGAGAGATTACTCCGGTCTATTAGAACACTCGTCATTACCAAAAAAAAGAAGCCCCCATTTTGCATAGGGGAAAAAATGATACGATACGAAAAATGATTCTTTTTTTTTTCTTTTTCAGAAGGCTAAAATATTTTTTAAACGGCTAAATAAATTTATTCTTGCTGCTATTTGATTGATAAAGTGATCCGCCTTCCCCTTTTCTAGTGAGCAAAGAAAGCATCTACTCCATATTGGTAAGAATGTATATCATTAAGATTCAAGAGTAGGAGCAAGTTCACTACAAGATCCCGAATTCATTTTTACGGGCCAGTTTAGAAAACTACATCCTTACAACAAATGAAAAATTCATGTCAAGTTTTTAATTTTTTTTACCCAATTATTACACCAGTATGTCAAGTGCTAATATTTCAGTGCCCTAACTCTAAGAGCGGGTTTAAGATTACTGTTTTCCCCTTTAATTCATTATAATTATTTACTACTAGGGTATTCCCAATGGGATAACCAAAATCCGCTACATCAACTTTTGGTTACCAATTTAAGGGGTTGTTAAACTTAGCACTGTTGAGATCCACAATGACATGATCAAAATGAATAGGCAAAAAATTCAAATTCAACGATCAATTTTTTTCTTCAAAATCTGATGGTCTACATTGAATATCATTCTGATAAAAAAAAGTGAAAGTGAAAAGCATTTGGTAAAATTAATCCAGATTGAGTTTCGCCTACCAACAAAGCATTTGTTTTAAGGAGAGTGAGTTTCAATCAATAAAACGCACATGGAGTGACTTTTGTGAGTAGTATTCACTTTTTTTTAGTTATTGATATAAATGTTGCTAAATTTAGTTGAAAAGCTCAAATTTGGTTATTGGTTAACAGGTTGCTAAGTTTGATTATTCAATTGTAAGCTATTTTTTAGGCAACATTGCAAACTTTGTAAACTTTTTTTTTTTTTTTTGGTTCTTCTCGATGTACCCTTATCGAGTTACCAATAAACCTTTTGCTTATTACAAAAATACTTTATAAACATTTTGCTTTTGGTTATGCCATTGGGGGTAACCTTACTGCTTGACCAACCGAGTGACTGCTTGACCGTTCGGGTGTTTAATAATTCACTCTAATTCCGTCCCAAGCATAGGACTATAGACCGGTGCAGCATAATAATTCCGGAAGTACCGGAGTCGAACCACAGAGACGGTCTACGGTGTTAACCCTAACAATGCTAGATTCTATGTTTGCAAATGGCTCTCAGGTAGCCACCCCTTGATCAATTGAGTTACTTAATTAACTAATTTAGACTAATTTTCACTATTGGACTTTTGAATTTAACAAGGAGAGCACAGCCGTGGGTACTACGGTGTCCGCAGCTAGTCTAATTCACATTCACTCGGGCCACAATTATTTAGTTAATAGATTTTAGAATATGAAAATAGTTTCCAAATGATGCACACCACTTTCGTCACCCAATCTCTGCATACAGATTTGGAATTGGCAATGCCCGGATTCGTTTGCTAGAAAAATTCCATATTCAAAAACTGCGCATTAATTAAAATGATTCGGCACCCAGGGTGGAACACAAATTAGCTTAGCCACGGGACACCTTCGTCCCGCGGCCGCACTCAATGCGACTACTCACTCATTATCGAAAACGCAGCAAAAATAACACAAACCCTAGATCTAAACATAATTAAATAGTGAAAACGATAATGGAAAATAGTACCGAATATTGCGCATCGGAAGTATTCTTGATTAATGGAAGCAAAACATCAAACCATGCTAAGAATCTTGAAATCAATGTTGAATCCGAGAATATGAGATCTCTAGCCAAAAACTTGAAAGACTAAAATCATCCCAAAATTAGTGTCACCCTAAACTAGGTTAAAACAAGAGTATTTATATCCCGCTCAAAAATCCCTTAAAAACCTAATAATCCTCGAAACTTATTGCCTGCTACATGGATGACCAAAACGCCGCTGCGTTTTGGCATGACCACTAAGCCATTCGGTGGCGCTACCTAGAAATAGGTGTAGCGCTACAGCCCTCCCCCAACTAGCGTTGACCGTAAAAGCGGCACCGTTCAACACCTCCATAATAGCCTCTCCGGTGGCGCTCTTTGGAGAACTTGTGTAGCGCTACAGCCCTCCCTCCCCTTGAGCATGTTGACCGTTGACCCTCGTGTTTATTTGTTGATCTCTTTCTAATGCGCGCATGGCCACACCTATTCTCCGGTGTAGCGGCTCGAACATTCTCGCCATTTGGGACCCTTTTTAAGCCATCTTGAGCTCCCAAGGCATTGGGGTAGCGCTCCGAACAGTTCGACCACCCCATACACAACTCACTTGCCTTGACTTCGATCGGCGTGCATGGCCCCGAAGAATATTAAAATCGCACTTATGCACCTCGATTACGCAAATCACACTGCAACACGAAAACACCACATGCACGCATTAATTGGAAAATAAAGCTTAAATCGCATGTAAACTAAGCCAAAAAACCCCTAATTGGGCCTATCACGCAAGCTTCTCACGCCCATCACATCCCCAACTTGAGCGTTGCTAGTCCCTAGTAACGAAATCGAAATAAAAACAAATCTAAATAACTACAAATCGACTCAACAAGGGATACGAGGGTTATGCAACTTGTACGACGTCAAGTGAACAATTAAAATATAGTCTCCTAATTACCTGTAACTCAGTCACATCCATGCTCCAACAAAAAGTCGAATAATTTCACTCCTCAGCAAGATCTAAGATAAAGTGCTCTCCGTTGGCACAATATCGCCGTTCTCACCAAACACTCTACATCCCATGTGAGGCGGCACAGCGTCAACGTGGATTTGAACAAATCACCACGTGCGGTCAAAACAACGCCAAGATATTCAATGAAAGCTCATGAAACGAGGATACCACACATTCACAATCCAAATATCATACATGCATGCGAAAAGGGTCAAATAACGTGCATCGGGTCAACTAAGGGGCTTTATCAGGCTTGTAATGACCGCGGTAAATCAACGAAAAAGGGAAAAACATGCAAAGGGTGACGGCCTATATAAAAGCTCATGGTCAATCTACCCAGACTGGCCGTCACCAACACAGATAAACACAAACACAATCACATAGAAATAACCAAAGGTTTATCATCCTACAGAACCAAAATAAAACAACCAATGTTTGACACAACCACCACGCGTGCCACATACGGTCACACCACTGACATAAACAGAAAAACAAAATGAAATAGTCTCCAACAACTCAAACATAAGAAATAATAAAAATAAATGCAACACCACCAACTAAGCCACGTCCAACCCGTGTCCAACTCCGAGCTCAATCATCTCCTCCTCCAAATTGACATCGGGATCGCTCATCCTCCAATGGTGGATCCGCAAAGTCATCACTCACCTCCAAATCCGGCCACTGCCTAGGCTGGAAAGGTCCCGGATTCTGCCCCGAAAGCCGTGCCTCCAAGTGGCGCTGCCTATCTGCTAAATACATGCAGTTCCGAATTATACGCTCCTGCCCCTCTTCAACTTCCCTCGTGGCTCTTTTGCCACACCCGCCAAAACATCCAAATATCTTCTCGAGCCAAGTCTTGAGTCTTTGGCGCTAGCGGTGGCCCGAGTGAGCATCGACCCCCGGCGGCTCACGACCAGCCCTACTACGAAAAGAATGGAGGAATCCATATCCTTAGGATTCAACGGGTCATTGCTCAGGTATTTTCGAGCCAAGGCCACCCTACTTCTTAAAATCTTACTTATCAAGCATGGGAATGGCATTCTCCCGGTGAGGTGGGGCATCCCTAAAAGTCACACATCCGCCCCAAAGCAAATAGGGCCCAATCACATACTGGTGTCGTCGGACATGAACACAAACATCAAATTCCCCACATACTTAGGGGTGCACCCTCCTTACCCCTAGGATACAAGTTATAACAAACCACCCGATTCATGAATCGATAATCCTGCGTAAGCCCTCTTAGGGCCAATGAGGAATCCCGGCATTCCTACGGTCACCGCATCAAGTGGCGGTTCACCTGCATCATCATTAAAAGCCGACTCTTAGGGGTAAGTCGTGGGCCCCAGAGGCCTCACATAGCCCCATGCAAGCGGCTATCTCACTAGCATCAATAAAAACAGAGCATTACCAATTTTGGGCGTAATCCGAGCCACAAGGGTCCATAAAAGTACCGAAATTTCTGGGTAACCATATTCTTATAAAATTCTTCAACTAATGCGATATATAACCGATTAGGTTCAAACCAAAAACCCATACCTTGATCCCTGATGGCTTGAAGCGGCGAAAAAGTCGTTGGGCCACAACCCATCCTCTATGATATGCCGCTTCATTCTTCACCCCTCTCGCTTGATTGAAGCCTCCCACTTGGCTTGGTTATCCTCTCAATTTGCTCCCTCCTCTACGCTTGGCCGCCGGATAAACTTCCTCTACATCACGGAGGGCCCCCGCAATGACTTTTCCCTTCCCAATGTGTTGCCTTTTGGATGTCATAACTCAATGGTTTTTGGGAAAAATTTGGGTTTATGGGTTTTCTCGACCGAGATTGTAAATGGGTTAGAGGAATTTGGTTTGGATAGAAAGGTAGAGGAGGTTGAGAGGAGTGTTTTTGTAAATTTTGGTGAAGATTGGTGAAGTTTTGAAGGAGATATGAAGGTTAAAAAGGTTAGGGTTTTGGTGGTTATGGAGGTTTAGATCGGAGGGAGAAGAAGAAGAATGGAGAAAGTGGGAAAAGTGGGAGAAAGAGAGAGAGAAAGAAAGGGCGGTTTATTTTTTCCTTGCGAAAATGACGGGAGCGCTACACCATTTTTGGCGTGGCCTTCTGATGACGCCGTCTTTTTTTTTTTTTTTTTTTTTTAACAATTTCTTCTCTCTCTCTTCTATAGGGGCTTTTATTTGGTGGGTATAAAATTTGGTTTTTTTTTTTTAGGTTGGGGTTTATGGTTAAAAGGTTACTTTTGAGATCATGGCATCCACAAGCAAACATTAATTAATCCCAAACAACAATACTCCCTGATTGAGGTCTTCTACAATTAAATACTGAGTTGGACCACCGTAACATCACTCCACCCAAACACCTAAGTTTCCTAAGTTTTGACACGAGAACCGACACAAACCGCTTGACAAAGGGTCAAAGGAATATATTTAGTGGTATAATCATGCAAAAATGGCCTTATTTCATCCCCTAAACACGTCATCGACCCTCTCACATGCATATGAAACATTCACATCATGATATGTGATACAAACGCCTACTATTTTATGCAAGTGCGGAAAGTGAAGAACAATGAACATGGGATGCCTTAAGGAATTATCAGGTACGGCGTGAAAACACCTACTCGAGACTTGCCTATGGCGTGAAAAATATTCAACATGGATGTCGGATATATGCATGTGAACAAGTTAAACAGGCAATTAACGAGACAAAAAATCCGCATACTCATCTAACTCATACAAACAAGCATAACGAACGTATCCCCAGACTCAGAAATTAACCAAAAATTAAAAATTCAAACAAATCAAAACGACCCCTAAACTACTAGCAACGCTCAAACAAATCAAAACTTGTACAAAGTACACCCCTTCCCCCAACTTGAAATTTGCTCTGCCCTCAGAGCAGGAAGACAAAACATCAAAAGAGAAATCAAAGATAAGGGAAAGAAATGGACCGACGAATGGCAGCCAACCATCATGACCCCGGCCGATGTATGGGGAATTTTATACCATCGCCGCTTAGGCCATTGGTATGCTTTGCTTCGATTTGCTCCTTCGGACCCATAGAGGTCCACAGCTAGTCACACAGGGCCGCGTCGAAGCTTTATAGGACTAACAACCGCCACATTTCGTGGCACCCCTGCTTGAGGCTCCTGAATGCCGCACTCACTCCGACGGAGAGGCCCAAACTACCAAGGCTGGTGTGGTAGCATGCTCGTCCTGCAAAAGGCTTAAGAAACAACTACCTACTAGGCAGCAAATGACATCAGTACCGCCCGCTAGTGGAAGCCGGGCCACAATAAAGAATAAGAAATATAAAAGAACACCACTCACAAATCAAAAAAAAAAAAAAAAAAAAGAAACACCACCACTTTCGACACGTGAAAGGTACGAGTACTACTTTTCTCCCTAATTTCTCACTTAAATTTGTGTAGAGAAGGTCATCATAACAATCCCGGGTAAGTCATGACTCAACAGGGTAAATCACTCAAGGTTTCTCCTTAAAGAGATCAGAGCCAATCGTCTTTTATGACTATCCGAGACAAAGCAATAAGATTGTTAGAAACCCAGATACACAAATTCAAGGCTAGAAATTAGGTGGCTATACTAGACCATCTTTCCTTTTTATTTATTTATTTATTTATTTTTTAACAGAAACAAACAAGAATAAACATAAATTATGAAAAATGAAGTAAAACTAAAGAAACACAAAATTTGCCCTTACTAACCTGAGTTGGGTACACGATCCTTATTTAAACAAATGTGCAAAGCTATGAGAACCCAAGTCAATGATGGGTACCCCTATCGCTAGGGGCCGGGTCCACACTCAATTAAGAGCATGGTACGCGTAAGCTACCCGTGGGACCCCCGGCCGAAAAAGCCTAAAATCGGGTCGTCCAAATAAACAAAGGATCGACCAACTCCTCATCGTTCTCCTACTTCCTAAAATTCCAAAATGGTTTCGGTGACGCCCATTAACTTTAAACACATTACTATCCTTCAATCACGGACATCAATCAACCATTTGGATGCACTTGCATCACAACATAGGACCTTCCCAACAGGATCTCAACTTACCGGAAATAAATGGAGACGCCAATTGTAGAGCAACACTTTCTTTCGACCCACGCTAAAGGTTTTTCGCTGAATATTCCTATCATGATACGCTTTTACCTTAGCTTTGTAAATACCGCATTTTCAAACGCGTGCGTTCCTAAGCTCCTCGAGCTCACATAAGCTACAACTTCCTATGCGCACCTACCATATCTAGACTCAATTGATTTCTGAATGGCCCAATAGGCCTTCTTTTCTAACTCAACTGGCAGGTGGCAGGCCTTACCAAAAACAAGCCGATAGGGTGAAGCACCCAACACGGTCTTATAAGCAGTACGGTAGGCCCACAACGCATTATTTAACCTGATTGACCAATCCTTCCTAGTCACACCCTCTGGTTTTCTCAATATACGCTTAATCTCTCGATTCGCTAACTCGGCCTGCCCATTAGTTTGGGGGTGGTACGAAGTGGACACCTTGTGAGTGACTCTATACTCCCCCATTAGCTTTTCGAACGACCAGGCTAGGTGAAGTCGTGCCACGATCGAGATAATGGCGCGTGGGGCACGTAAATCTCGACAAAATATTAGACTTAATGAACTCTAGCACCCACTCGAGACTCCATAGATTTAGTGGGTATAAGCCTCCACCCACTTGGACACATAGTCCACCGCTAAGATAAGATACTCATACCCATGCGACATAGGTAATGGACCCATAAAGTCAATGCCCCAACAATCAAAAACCTCTAGCACAAGAATGGGGCCTGGAGGGGGCATCTCCCGACGTGAAGACAATTTGCCAAGCTTTTGGCAAATCGGTCACATGACCTACAAAACGCATGAACGAGCTTAAACATATCGTGCCACCGGAATCCACAATTTGTAAAATTTTTGGCGGTGGTCTTCTTCGCAGAAGTGACCACCGCGACGCCTCGCTATGACGTAACTCTATAATCCCCTTTCGGTCGGACTTCGAGGGGACACACCCCACGCATAATCTGGTCCGCACAAGTTTCTTAAACAAATATGGGTCATCAATATATCTTGCCGGACACTCCTCAAAAATCGGGCCGCTTCTCTTGGGTAGACCATGGGGGAGGAATGCGCCTGTTACCAAATAATTGGCAATGTCGGTATACCACGGGCACTCATTAGCGGCCCGAACAACCGCTCATCCTAAAAGAATCTCTAATGGGAAGATTCGAGGGTGGGGTCCTCGAATTCAGGGCGAGGCGGATGATGGTCGACCACTTCACGTTCTCGACCCCCTTTTTATCCTTGATAATGGTGGAATTCTTGCAGCAAATGAATCCCACCCCATGAGGCCGAGCTTTAAGCGTCTGCTTAGTCATTAAATACTTGAGGGCGCATGATCGGTAAAACCGTATCTGAACCCACTGGGTAGGACGACCGAACTTATCTAACGCAAACACCACCGCTAACAACTCCTTTTCGGTGGTGGTGTAGTTCATCTGCGCCTCATTCAAGGTCTTACTGGCATAATATATCACACACGGGTCTTTCCCTCTCCTCTGCCCTAAAACAGCTCCGACTGCATAGTCAGAAGCATCACACATAAGCTCAAAGGGAAGACTCATCACGGGGACTACCTGTCCGGCGGGAGTTGTGAGACTCCGCTTAACTACTGGAATGCCCCTCACAATCATCGGACCACACAAGCGGTGCGTCCTTTGTCAATAGCCGACACAACGGACGGAGATAGCACTAAAGTCCTTAATGAATGTAGGTAGAAAACCAGCGTGTCCCGAAAACGAACGCACATCCTTAATGGACTTAGGTGTTGGGAGATTTCTTGATTAAATCAATTTTGGCCTTATCCACCTCAATACCCTTAGAGGACACAATGTGTCCCAACACGATTCCCTGGGTAACCATGAAGTGGCATTTCTCCCAATTAAGCACCAAGTGCTTCTCCTCACATCTCTGTAAAACCTTTCCCAAATTTTCGAGGCATCCATCGAATGAATCTCCGAAAACCGAAAAATCATCCATGAACACCTCTACTATCCTTTCCACCATATCACTAAAGATCCCCATCATGCACCTGGAAAAGGTACCAGGCGCATTGCACAACCCAAAGGGCATGCGACGGTATGCATAAGTTCCATAAGGACAGGTGAAAGTGGTCTTTTCCTGGTCCTCTAAAGCAACCTCAATGCAACTTATATCGAATAACCATCCAAAAAGCAATAAAATGCCCGCCCCGCTACCCTCTCTAAAATCTCGATCAATGAAAGGAAAGAGGAAAATGGTCTTTCCTGGGTGCTTTCGCATTGAGCTTCCTGTAGTCGTCGCAAACTCTCCATCCTGTGGGAACTCCGGGTCCAAGATCTTTAAACTCCCTCGTCGTTGGTCACGACGGTCACTCCCGCCTTCTTAGGCACTACTTGCCGCCGGGCTCACCCACTCACTTTATGAGCAATCGGGTAGATGATCCCCGCGTCCCAACAAACTTAAGCACCTCATTTAACCACGCCTTTCATGTTGGGGTTAAGGCGCCACCGAGGTTGCCTAGAAGGCTTAACACTTTCCTCAAAAAATAATGCGCGTGTGTACACACGTTGGGCTTTATACCATGCAAGTCCGCAATGGTCCAAATTAATCGCTACCTCGCGTTGCTCTCTCAATAAATCAAGCAATTTCCTTCTTGATCTTCCTCGAGGGTCGAGGAGATCACAACCGATAGGTATCATTGCCTGCAAAAGGCATACTTAAAGCGTGTCCGTAGAGGTTTTAACTCCGGTCTAGGCGGGCGACAGATGATTCGCTAACCTTGGGCTTAGGGTCGCCCAATGGCTCAAACATAGGGTCATGTGTGACCCCACACAATTTCTCACAAGACTCCTCAAAATTTAACAACTCTGACAAGTTCATAGCCTCTGCTGAATCCAAAAATGATATTTCCTCGGAGGTAAGGGCAACCTCCAAGAGGTCCTTTATGTACAGACCGTGATCGATATGTTTCTGGACTAACGTGTCAATCAGACACAACCCCTCGAACTCTTCACCATCATCCTCTAACGTATTGACACTGAACACATCCACCTCCATTCTTTCCTCCCCGACAGATAACTGGACCTTGCCAGTTTTGCAATTCATCACAGCGTTGGAGGTGGCTAGGAAAGGACGCCCTAAGATGATGGGGGTCTTCTCTAAAGATTCACGGCCGACTAATGTCCAACACGATGAAATCAATTGAATTGAAACTCCCCTACCCGGATCAACACATCCTCTACCACTCCCTTGGGCACTCTAATACTCCGGTCAGCTAACTGTAGCGTGACTGGAGTCTCACTAAGGTCGCCTAGGCCCAATCTCAAATATGCTGAATAAGGGAGCAAATTCACACTTACTCCCAAATCCAACAATGCCTTATCAAAATTTTGACCTGCTATGGCTATGGGAATGGTGGGACACCCTGGATCCTTGCACTTGGCAGGAATCTCGGTCTACTGTAATGGAGTTTCACTTGTTCCGTCGGAACCACGTTGTTTGTTCCGACTTTTTTGGTGTGCATAGGTCCTTTAATACCTTAGACATCGAGGGAAAGGATTCAATCGCCCATTAGGGTGATGGGGGGAATTGAATCTTCTTGAACAACTCAATCATTTTATTGTTCATGCTTGGCTTAGGTCTCACCGCCAGGGGGGGAAATGGAGCTAACGGTCTTGCCGGTGGCGTTTGAGTCATGGGGGCGCGGCGGTGAGCTCCCCACCTCCTCAGTGACTCCTCTCTCTCTCAACTACTTCCTCCCAGGCACCTCGCCAGTGCTCAATAATGACCTCGGGCTCAATAATCGGCTCCAAGGGTGGAGCTTTGTCTCGCGGTTAATTTGAATAGTCTTATCAATGGTTTTCCCACTCCTCAGAATGGTGACTGCCTTAGCCTCTTCCTGATTTTGCCCTTGGATATTGGGGCTTGAATTTCCCACAAAATGGGCACCTGCCTGACTACCCCTGGCGGAAACCTACCCTTTTCCTGTTGCATTTGACCCATCACACCCAGTTGAGTTGGGTCATTTGGGCCGTAAGGGCCCCGATTCTTGCTGCCCGGTGTCGATCTCAAACGTAGCCGAGATCGCATGAGGGAATTCATGGAATCCTCAAAAGCGGGGTGGTGCGGTCTGTTCTATAACACAGGGACCACGCAGTGGATGGACCTCCCCTACCTTTGCCGTAATTGGTAATTGTAAGGAATGACTTGGCCCCGGCGGTGCCCCCGGGTGCCAGGATTGATGGACCCCATTGGGGAGGTGGGCGCTGAGGGGAGTTCAAGCTTGACCTCCACACATTGGGTCTTTGATCCGACCACCCAAAGTTAGGGTGGTCTCTCCATCCCTGATTATAAGTATTGGAGTATGGGTCCCAATTCCTTACAAAGATTTACCTCTCTTCCCCGAGTATTCTCCGACTTGCTCCCCTTAGCAGTTAAGAACTGGGGCATGCAGTTACAATGTGCCCCTTACACTCACACCACACCTTGAGACTTCCTCTATACCGACCTCATGCCTTTGGGCGAAGTCTGCCTAACTTCTAATTCTTCTAGCTTTTTGTATGCGATCTTTTAGACTGGGCTTGGAATCGCTGGTCTCGTGAAGGTAATCGGGGATAACATTGGACCCGTAAGGTCAGAACCGATCAAAATCGAGAGGGTTCTAACGCCCTCCGCCTATCTGCTAGGTCATCCAAAAATCCCAACCCTCATCCGCATTTTGGACAAGAAGTCGCCCCCGCCCACATGAATACTCATATCTTTGGATTGTCTCCGGCGTTGAGACCCAGTGCAGGCGTTGAGACCCGGGACTATAGACCGGTCAAGATAATAATTCGAAGTACCGGAGTCGAACCACGAGACGGTCCTACGGTGTTAACCCTAACAATGCTAGATTCTATGTTTGCAAATGGCTCTCGGTAGCCACCCCCCTCGATCAATTGAGTTACTTAATTAACTAATTTAGACTAATTTTCACTATTGGACTTTTTTGAATTTAACAAGGAGAGCACAGCCGTGGGGTACTACGGTGTCCTTGCTAGTCTAATTCACATTCACTTTCGGGCCACAATTATTTAGTTAATAGATTTTAGAATATGAAAATAGTTTCCAAATGGATGCACACCACTTTCGTCACCAATCTCTGCGCGCATTTGGAATTGGCAATGCCCTGGATTCGTTTGCTAGAAAAATTCCATATTCAAAAAATGCGCATTAATTAAAATGATTCGCAATCAGGTGGAACACAAATTAGCTTAGCCACGGGACACCTTAGTCCCCGACGGCACTCAATCGACTACTCACTCATTATCGAAAACGCAAAGAAAAATAACACAAACCCTAGATCTAAACATAATTAAATAGTGAAAACGATAATGGAAAATAGTACCGAATATTGCGCGCCGGAAGTATTCTTGATTAATGGAAGCAAAACATCAAACCATGCTAAGAATCTTGAAATCAATGTTGAATCAGAGAATATGAGATCTCTAGCCTAAAACTTGAAAGACTAAAATCATCCAAAATTAAATGTCACCCTAAACTAGGTTAAAACAAGAGTATTTATATCCCCGCTCAAAATCCCTTAAAACCTAATAATCCTCCTCGAAACTTATTATGTAAGGGATGACCAAAACGGCCGCGTTTTGGCATGACCCTAAGCCATTCTGTTGGCGCTACCTAGAAATAGGTGTAAGCCACCACCGCCCTTTGCTTACTGCGTTGACCGTAAAAACGCAAGACCGCTCAACACCTCCATAATAGCCTCTCTTGGCCATCTTTGAGAACTTGTGTAGCGCCTTCGCCTCCCTTTGGAAGCATGTTGACCGCTGGACCCTCCGTGTTGGATCGTTGACCTCTCTTTTCTATCAAAGTAGCGCTACACCTATTCCGTGTAGCGCCAAGAACATTCTCGGCCCATTTCGGGACCCTTTTAAGCCATCTGAAGCCCAAGGCATTTAGGTAGCGCCCCCGACGAAGTTCGACCACCCCATGCACAACTCACTTGCCTTCAACTTCTGATCGACGTGCATGGCCCTGAAGAATATTAAAATCGCACTTATGCACCTCGATTACCTGCAAATCACACTCGCAACACCGAAACACCACATGCACGCATTAATTGGAAAATAAAGCTTAAATCGCATGTAAACTAAGCCAAAAACCCCCTAATTGGGCGCCTATACGCAAGCTTCTCACGCGCCCATCAGTGACTTAAAATAAAGACGCGTCCCAAACGTAGGACTCTTGACCGATGTAGCATAATATCTGGAAGAATCGGAGTCGAACCACAGAGACAGAAGAATGTGTGTAGGACTCAAAGATGATGGATTCACAGTTTATCTTGTCTCTCAGGTAACCACCCCTTGTTCGATGAGATTAATTAACTAAGTTACTGAACTAATTTAACTAAATATGGATTAAAAGGGAGAGTACAGCTGAGGGAACCCAACGTCTGCGACTAGCCTAGCCAGTGTTTACTCTGGTTACAATTATTCATTTTACTGATTTTAGAATAAGAAAAAGGATCTCTAACAAATGCGCACCAGCTGTCACCAGATTTCGTGCGCATTCGAATTCCAGCGATGCCTGGGTTTTGTTTGTTAGAAGAGTTTTCGTTACCTAAAATTGCTCAAAAATCAAGTTAATTTGATCCTGAGGTAGAACATCGATTAGTCTAGCTACAAAGCGCCTTTGCCCCGCAGCCGCACTCTATACGACTACTCGCTCATGGCTTTAATAACTGCAGAAATTATATTGAACCTAGATCTAGACATGCTCGAAGAATGAAAATAAGAACAGAAAACAATACCGCTAAATGCAAGAAGACAGCAAACTCGAATATCACACGAGAGCACCAATCCAACAGCTGGAAATCTGAAAATCTTAATTAAACTTGAACGTTGAATGTTGAATTGAAAACTGCAGCCGAACTTTAGAACAATAAAACCCAGAATCAACTCGAGTTCTAAGAGGGTATTTATACCAAATCCCTTAATTACGATCAAAAATCAAAATTGTTTAAAATTAGACCACACGACAACACAAAACGACACCGCTTAGCAGCCACTAAGGACCTCGGTAGCGCTACACTGATTATGGTGTAGCACTCCCAAACCAGTTATATCCGTTGACCTGTTGACCTCAACCCTTAGACCGTTGACCCCTTAGTCCCGCGGTAGCTCTACACCGCTCACGGATCTTCTGTTCATTTTTTTTAGCCTTCTTGTGACATTCTCGAGCGCTCTAGAGAAATAAGGTAGCGCTCCCGATGGGTTACGATCATTTCCACACGAAATCCACTTCAACATTCAGCCTCCTCAGCCATTCTCACTCTCGGTCTACCACGGCCTTCAAGTCTATACAATCCAATCTTGGCGCTAAAACAGCCATATTTCCCTGAAAATTAACAAAAACACAAAAATATACCAAAGCAACGCATCAAGTGAAAAATAGGGAATAAATTAGATAACAACGTGTTAAAACTATCCTATTTAGGCATTTATATCTACGATAATGCGTGCCTATCACTTACAACACTTAATTAAATTTCATCTCTAACCCACCACCACCATTTTCCACCGTTCCACCTCTGCAACGAACATTAGTTTACCACAATTACCATCACATAAGAACATCAGTATCTGGCTAGCTAAACCCACTTTTGAGTTGAAGTAGAGAGCAAACACTCAAATACCTCAAAAAATCAACCTCACCAATTTATAGATTTCTTAACTTTGCTACTGTAGCTGAACAACATTTATCTAGCACTATTCACGCACTGCTCACTTTTTTTTAATACTTTTGGGGAGTATGAGTAGAAAAAAAAGAATAGTTTAATATAATGAAGTTAGAATAGAGGGTCTAATTTTGTGAGTTTTTTTAACAATGACTCGCTAAATTATAAAATGTGTTTTTGAGGTTAAATTTGGTGTGATTTTTTTTTCCTTTTTTTTTTTGTCTGATAAGGATGCCCTTACAATTTGAGTATGTTTTTCAAAAAACCTGAAAATTTTAGTCGACTCTATTTATTTTATTTTTGTTAATTCACACACACAAAACACATATATTTTACGTAGTTTCCCAAAATCGTGTACTTCACGGAAGTAACCAAAGCAATTATTCATATGTCAGGAAACCACGAGTTTTACAAGTCTTTCTCTCACATACTACACTATGATTTTTACATTGCTCATACAAAACCTCACTGATCACTCTCACCAGAGATACAAGTCTCCCTCTCAAAGATAGAAAACACAGAGCGGGCCGGCTGCCTAAATAGGCAAGCCAGAGCACAAATTGCTCTAGCAATCATCGGTAAAACCCACTGAGGTCTTCCACTGAGCATTAAGATTTGCCACTCTGGGAACCTTCCCCACTCTAGGAACCTCCCCCGTAATGAGTAGTGGTTGGTGGCTCCCATTGCCAACAAA
Source organism: Vaccinium macrocarpon (assembly GCA_022606695.1). Lineage (NCBI taxonomy): Eukaryota > Viridiplantae > Streptophyta > Magnoliopsida > Ericales > Ericaceae > Vaccinium > Vaccinium macrocarpon. The sequence continues at coordinate 6,245,978 of CM040173.1, read as the reverse complement.
AAACATCGTTCATCATCGCCGGAATAGGGATGAGTATCATGCAGAAACCCATTTCCAATTGACCATATTTGGGTTTTTTCGCCAAAGTTGGTCCATGTGACTTATTTATGCTGTTTGGGCTGTGAATGGTTCAAATGGTCAAGAAATGCGGACATGACTCACTCTGCATCATATTTCAAAACAAATTGAGAAAAAAAAGGTTGAAAAAACGGAATTGAAAAAGGATAATCTTAGCAAATCTGAGTACGCATATGGTGAGAAAAGATAATCTTAAGAGATTCTTAACCGAATTACAAGAGGATAGAAAACAATATGAACGCCAAATGCAAAAATATAAAGAGGTTGTTACTTTTAGCAATTTCCTCTAAACTCCTCCAAAAAAGCCTTTAGATTCGTATCTGAAGATCCGCCTTCCTTTACAGCTTCCCTAGCCAAATCCTTCCATTTCTTAGCATTGCTCCTCATTTCTTCCCCTTTGTCCTCAACCCCCATGACCTTCTCTATGCACCTTTTAACCTCATCACTCTTAACGATTCCTTCTTCATTTCTCTTCACTCTTACACCAGTCTTCCACACATCCTCTAACATTGTTGCATTAGTCCCTTGATCGGACCAATGAGGAAACGCCACCACTGGAACCCCGGATGCCAAGCTCTCCAACGCAGAATTCCATCCACAATGTGTCACGAAACATCCCAATGAAGGGTGTGATAGAACATCTAGTTGAGAACACCAAGCCACTATATTCCCTTGTTGTTCTAGCTCTTCCATGCAACATAGCTTATCTTCTTCTTTCTGCTCATCTTTGTTTTCATTTTCCCTTAGAACCCACAAAAATGGCCGACGTGTTTCCAACAAACCGAGTGCTATCTCTTCCATTTGTGACTTTGGAAAATTCAAGAGGGTTCCAAATGATACATAAATAACCGATGATTCAGGTTTTGAGTTTTGCCACCCGGTGTAGTCCTTTGTTTTCTGAAATAGGTCTCCTCCGAACGAAGTATCTGATGGATCTCTTTCATCCAAGAAAGCCGACGGAATTAATGGGCCAATTGCAGTCAAATTGTACTTTTTGATGACATTTAAGGCCTCAAGCTCAATTGCCTCGAAAGTGTTCACAAGGATTTTAGGGCTACTTTCGGAATCATCAACTGCGTCCATAAGCTCTTTGAGAACTGACAGTATGCCGGTTGAAGTCAACATAGCAAAGGGAAGATCACGGCCACTGAGCAGTGGCACTCCCGGTAATTTAATGGACCATGAGGGGTCATTGTAGTTCTGCAACATGACATCCTCATAGCCATTGAAATAATGATAGTAAATATCAAATACCACGGCTGGTTGAATCCAAAGAACCGAAGATGGGACGTGACAATCACGCGCCACCTTTGCTGCCCAAGGGAGCGTGAAATTGTAGACCAAGCATGTGACCGGACAACCTTCTTCACAACTAGCCGCGATGATCTCTCTAAGCCTTCGAGAGCCGTTACTTCTAATTTCAGAAAATAAGTGACTCATTACGGATCCGTCTCCGATTTTAAATCCTTCATCATAGCCATCGGAAAAGGCGTCAGCAAACTTCAAGCCATCAATGGTACCAGTATTCTTAGAAATCGAACGTTGAGTAGACACGGAAGTGAGAAATGTCACATGCACACCCAATCGAATGAGACGCTTGGCTAGTTGAAGAAATGGGTTGATGTGGCCCTGCGCCGGAAAAGTGACGAGCAGGAAGTGGTGGTGCACCATATCGTTGGCTGCGTTCAGGTCAATTGGGGTCAATTGGGGTAAATGCTTGTGGAACTCTATCCTCAATTTCCAATCTGCAGGCTAGTTATATGGACATTGACTAGTTATAATCAGACTTTTAAATATCCCATGCTTGTCACTGATTATGTATTACATTTTTAAATAGCGGTATCAGTTGCAGTATGCTCACGGTATTAGTATATTAGGATTTGACGTCTCAATCGATACGTCGTGGGAATCATGTGTTCGGTTGTGAATTTATAAACATTTTGAGTGTATTGGCCAATATGGTTTAATATATTATGTTTAAGTAATCAGACTTTTAAATATCACATGCTTGTCACTGATTATGTATTACATTTTTAAATAGCGGTATCACTTGCAGTATGGTCACAGTATTAGTATATCAGGATTTAACATCTCAACCGATACGTCGCGGGAATCATGTGTTCGGTTGTGAATTTATAAACATTTTGAGTATATTGGCCAACATGGTTTAATATATTATGTTTCAGTAATCAGACTTTTAAATATCCCATGCTTGTCACTGATTATGTATTACATTTTTAAATAGCGGTATCAGTTGCAGTATGGCCACGGTATTAGTACATCAGGATTTGATGTCTCAACCGATACGTCGTGGGAATCATGTATTCGGTTGTGAATTTATAAACATTTTGAGTGTATTGGCCAATATGGTTTAATATATTATGTTTCAGTATGGAGCCCCTAAATTCTGAGACAAATGTATCGGTCCGAAAACCAATAAATGCAACAAAAAAAATTGAATAAGGACAAAACCACAAAAACCAAAAATTAGTTTTTTTCAATTCACCCAAACCAACCCTTAGATTGATTTTAAACTGAAATAAGGTGAGACTCAGACCTCTTTTTAACATGGATCCACGTAGAAATGTGTAACGTGTCACCTTGGTGCACCATTTTAATATTAGGGGCACACGTGGTATCGAGCGTCAATCTCGATCGTTTAAAAGTATTTTAAATATTTCAAATTTCTCCCACCCTCTCTCTCTCTCTCTCTCTCTCTCTCTCTCTCTCTCTCTCCTCTCTTTGTCTCTTCCCAGGCCCTCTTTCCCCTCCCTCTCTCTCTCTCTCACCTTTTTCTCTCTTTAAAATCTGAATCATACAATACACTTTTAAACGGCTGAGACGAGCGATGAGTACTACACCCAACGTTTACTCTTGTAATAGGATCTAATTAAATGACTCTATGAATGAAAATAATCATATCTGTTTGGTCTGTTTATTACAACGAAAATATTTTAAGAAATTAATGCAAGAAAGAGGGAAAATGACACTTTTCATGTGTCTAATTAGTATGAAAATACTAATAGGTGGTGGAAAGTGAACTTTTTTATTGGGCTATCCATTCTCCCTAAATTCTTTGAAAAAAATCACTAAAGACAAAAAAAACTAACAGGTATTTTGGTCTTCCTACATGAAATTTTTCCTACTTCGGTCCACGGTTTTTTTTTTTTACTTTTTTATTTCTCTTATCAAGACGGATGATCAAATCCAAAAAAAAAATTTATCTTCATGGCTTATTTTTGCAAATTTTAAATTTGTATCATAGTTTTTTACTTTTCAATTTTTTTTTTGAGTTATTTACCGGACACCCCCTGTATGTTAATATTTTTCACCAAACACCTCATACAAGAAAAAATCTACAAACTTTGGAGTTATTGTCAGACAATCTTAGAGTTCCTCCAACTTGACACACACGATATGCCACTTGAACACAAAGACAACCATAATCAAACAAGACTTGTTTTTCACCCAATTCATCACCTCAAACATCATACTTCCAAAACTTTAAACCTTGGAACCCACACATTGTATAATAGTAGTATTACGGGCTAGTGCATAGCACGAGTGTAATGCCCGTGTATTGGTTTTTGTCATGTTATATGCTTTAAAATGTGCTGACATGGAGGCTGTTTTTATAGTGTACGTGATGTTAAAATGGCTGTGGTGGGAGGCTTGTTAGGGAATGGTTTTCATCTTGGTTCAGTTTAGTAATCTTTGGCTGTGCTTTGGGTAAAAAACTAAAAATTAAAAAACCAAAAAATAATTCACTTATTTTAGCTTTATTTAAAAAAATTGAGTTTTGACCATAATTTTATACTTGTTAGATTCGTCTCGTCGAGAAGAATTCAGAAACCACAAAATCTTGATGGAAAACAGACAAATGCAAAAAAAAAAATTTTGAATAAGGACAAAAGTAATTTTTTGATTTTTGGTTTTTTACCCAAAGCACTCCCTCTGTATTATTGGGTTGGTTTATTGGAATTTTAGTAGAAGATGGTCATACACAGACATGGGATATTAAAGCGAATAATGATAGTAACACAAATTTTGTGTCACAACCAACCACAACCCCACTCACATGGGGTGTGGAACCCACACGTGGGGTCCATGTGGTTGATTGTGGTTGGTGTGAGTGGGTTGTGGTTGATTGTGGCACAAAGTTTGTGTCACAATCATTTTTGTATTGAAGCGAAGGTCTGTGCACAATTCCGAAAAACCAGAACTATTCAGCATTCCAAGGCAAATGACAAATCAACAATAATCAAATGAGATATGCTTGAATCGGAAATCCTACAAACCTCACAAAATATATGTGGTATTTGATGTAATTTTCCGAATTATTTTAACACCACAAATTCACGAGACCGTGGGACATTGGAGTGTTACACAGCACTACATAATTGTGCTCCAAAAACACTGCAAAAAATGATACGTTTCGGCTCATCTTCAACCATACCGCTCCCACTCACATTGTATGGGTCCCACCGTGGGCCCCACATGTAGTGGGTCCCACACAATGTGAGAGGGGGAGTGAGAGGGAGTGGTTGGGGGGAGTGAATGTATCATTGTTCAAAACACTGATTATAGCGTAAATACCAAGTACTCCCCCGTCCCACGAAATTTGACACTTCACTATTCTAGTACTATGAAAAAATTAATTATTTCTTTTAATCTGTAATGTTTTATATAAGCAATATGGATCTCGTTTGATAGATTTCAATTAGTTCTTTTGAACAATGTTTTGAAAATCACATAAAACGCTATGAATTGAAAGATATAGGCAATTTAAAAATGGCACGCACTCCCGAAAGTGTCTAACTTTGCGGGACGGAGAGAGTAAAAGTATAGACAGTCGCAAAAGGACACCTTCCTGTTTAACGACAAAATTCAGCTAATAAGCCACGAATCTTCTCTTCCCTCCACATCCCCCTATGTATCTCTCTCTCTCTCTCTCTCTCTCCACACCTCACCAACACCAAAACTAAAATTTTTCTTTTATGTATTTGTTTTTTATTTTGTTGTATTTCCAGGACCTTTGAGTCCATTGGAATTGTATTGTTATCAATAAAAATTTATGTTTTGCCGTGCAAAATAAATATATAAATTATGTTTTCCTAAATTTTTTAAAAAACAAACAGACGAGTATCTCACTTGATCATCCACGTTGCTGTGAATAAATTAAGATAGGCTGCAATAAATAATAAATTATTCTTGTTCAAATATAGAAATCTTATGCCCATATGATTCATATGAACAGCTGGGGCTTACCTAATTCCTTCTTAAGGAAAATACATGGTAGAACTTACTGATCATACAAAATAAAAATAATTCATGAAAGTACCAGAAAGTCACACTTGAGATCATTGCATCAAGCGTAAATTGAATTCAAAACTGATCCAGCAGATCTACCCAGGTTAACTGTTCTCGTTGTTCGTCGGCACCGGAGATATTTTGGTTGGACGAAAGCCTCACAACACCGAGTGAACCAGTGAGAAGACGATTCTGATCACAGCGCAAACTAACCACTGCAACGAAGTCGTCTGAACCTCACTGTCAAAGTCGAAGTCGCCGTCGACCGGAATCTCGCTGTTTAAACGGAGTGGTTGCGAATCTCGCCGTCAAATTCGAATTCGCCGGAAAATCGAGCAAAACCAAGATTTAGAATTTATTTCGGTTTTGCCTAGGCATTTACTGAATCTTTGATTGGATGTCTTGTTTGCAGAGGGAGAGAGAGAGAGTTTCACACAAACAGTACAACAAACAACTGCACAATACAAAATGACTGAAATGTCTTTACACAAACAAACAAAATAGTTTGCAGAAAAGGACATTAGTGGAAATACATGTACGGTCGGGAAACCCATGTAATGTAATTTTGTAAATCACTCAAAACTCAAGGAAAGACTGAAATGCCCACGCTAGCCACCCAAAATCACAACAAAACCACCAGGCAAATTTCCATTTGAGGGGTAAATCTGTCCCAAATTGCCAAATGACCATGCCAATTTTGAAAAAACCCTCTCATATAGGGCTTCCTGCGGGGTATGGATTCCTATGGGGTATGGATAATACGCTTGTTTTTTCAAATGTTTATGTACTAGCTATCTTACACCTACAAACACAATCAATGCTCACTTTCATTTTCTTCAATAGCAAGGTGGAAAACTCATTAAAAGCCTCCCCATGCGCCGCCATCGAGTATGGTGAACCTGATGCAAAACAAGTAGCGATCTAATTCTGTGATTAATTGGACTAGTCAAAGCCTAAAGGGTTTAAACAACTTCTAATTGAAAATCGTCAATTTTGACAATTTATTGACGAGCCCAGAATAGGTCCAAACTTGATGGGTTGAAACAGAATCGCACTGCGATCAATACTCACCACCCTAATCGTGACTGATGGCGAATTTCAGCCAAATTCATTCGTTTAGGCCTTCAATTTAGTAATTTTGCTATTTTAGGTAATAATTAGATTACAAATTACTCTTAGTGTGTAATTCCGTTTTCGTTGTTTCCAGTTGGAAGTTTCTTATTTTTCTTTCTAGTTTTCAATTTTGGAAGTTCCCTCAATTTTCGGGATACTTTATTTTTTGATAAGTTTTTGCTAGGGTTTGCTAGTCTTCCTTACAAAAGAGTTTGTAACCTCTATTATTATTCAGCTTTTAATCAGTAATAAATTAGAGTTATTCTCTTCTATTGTGGATTCAAGAACACTTGTGGATTCGAGACTTATCATCGTTTGGAATAGTCCGCTAACTATTCTCTCGTGAATTCCACTGCATTAAGTGGTATCAAAGCAAGATTGTTTCTGGTTCGATAGCACCTAACAAAGTTGATGACACAACCCATGACGTTGCTCAGGAGCTTGCTAATCTAAGGGCGACGGTAGAAGAACAACGAACCCAGTTGATAGGGCTTCAAAAATTTCATGACGAAACACGAACTCAGTTGGGGTAAATGCTTGTGGAACTCTCTCTTCAATTTCCAATCTGCAAGCTAATTATATGGACATTGACTAGTTATAATCAGACTTTTAAATATCCCATGCTTGTCACTGATTATGTATTACAGTTTTAAATAGCGGTATCAGTTGCAATACCGGTCACAGTATTAGTATATCAAAAGACGACGTCTCAATCAATACGTTGCGGGAATTAGGTGTTCAGTTGTGAATTTATAAACATTTTGAGTGTATCGGTCAATATGGTACAATATGTTATGTTTCAGTATTGGAGCCTCCAAATTTCGAGACGAACGTATCGGACGATATATAAAACTATGATTGTATTCAAGTGGACATTACGTTTTGGACAAGAGGAAACTAAAATATCTAATTAATTATGATAGTTACTCCAAATTTGTAATTATGGTCAAACCGAACGTACGTGTGTTGCTAAAGCTACGTCACTTGGCTATTAATGTCAAACAAAAATGATTGTGACACAAATTTTGTGTCACAACTAACTATAACCCCACTTAAATGGGGTGTGGGTCCCACATGGACCTCACATGCGGGCCACACACCCCATGTAAGTGGGATTGTGATTGATTGTGGCACAAAGTTTGTGTACATATCATTATTCAATGCCAAAAGACACCAACCAGCATTACATATCTATTGAACTTTATTGGTTTTAGTTTGGTGAAACAATTGAGCAACCATTTTTTTTTTCCAACAAATTTGAGCAAACTTCGAATGTGTGATATTAATATATGTTTTAGATTGATTTTAAATTGAAATAAGGTGAGACTCAAACCTCTTTTTGACATGGATCCACGTAGAAATGTGTAACATGTCACCTTGGTGCACCATTTTAATATTAGGGGCACACGTGGTATTAGCGTCAATCTTGATCGTTTAAAAGTGTTTTAAGTAATCCAAATTTCTCCCACCCTCTCGTCTCTCTCTCTCCTCTCTTTGTCTCTTCCTATGCCCTCTTTCCTCTCCCTCTCCCTCTCCATCTCTCTCTCTCACCTCTTTCTCTCTCTAAAATTTGAATCATCCAATACACTTTTAAACGGCTGAGATGAACGATGGGTACTACACCCAACTTTTACTCTTGTAATAGGATCTAATTAAATGACTCTATGAATGAAAATAATCATATCAATTTGGTCTGTTTATTAGAACGAAAATATTTTAAGAAATTAATGCAAGAAAGAGGGAAAATGACACTTTTCATGTGTTTAATTAGTATGAAAATACTAATAGGTGGTGGAAAGTGAACTCTTTTATTGGGCTATCCATTCTCTCTAAATTCTTTGAAAAAAAAAATCACTAAAGACGAAAAAAACTAACAGGTATTTTTTTTTTTTTTGATCAGAACTAACAGGTATTTTGGTCTTCCTATATGAAATTTTTCCTACTTCGGTCCACGGTTTTTTTTTTTTTTACTTTTTTTATTTCTCTTATCAAGACGGATGATTAAATCCAAACAAAAAAAATTATCTTAATGGCTTATTTTTGCAAATTTTAAATTTGTATCATAGTTTTTTACTTTTCCAATTTTTTTTTTGAGTTATTTACTAGACACCCCCTATAAGTTAATATTTTTCACCAAACATCTCATACAAGAAAAAATCTACAAACTTTGGAGTTATTGTCAGACAATCTTAGAGTTCCTCCAACTTGACACACACGAAATGCCACTTGAACACAAAGACAACCATAATCAAACAAGACTTGTTTTTCTCCCAATTCGTCACCTCAAACGTCATACTTCCAAAACTTTAAACCTTGGAACCCACGCATAGTATAATATGCTTGTTTTTTCAAATGTTTATGTACTAGCTAGCTTAGACCTACGAACACAATCAATGCTCACTTTCATTTTCTTCAATAGCAAGGTGGAAAACTCATTAAAAGCCTCCCCGTGCGCCGCCATCGAGCATGGTGAACCACCACTTCATAATCGTGACCTTCACCTTGCAAGGCCACCTTAACCCGTGTCTTCAACTCGCCAAGCGTCTCATTCGAATGGGCGTGCAGGTCACCATTGTTGTCAGTGTGCATGGCGAACGTCAAATTTCCAAGAACTTCCAAACCCCCGATGGCCTAAAGTTCGCCACCTATTCTGATGGCTACGACAAGGGGCATAAACCCGGAGACGATTGGAATCACTTCTTTGCCGAAACTAGAAGTAACAGCTCCCAAAGGCTTAGAGAGATCATCACGACTAGTCGTGAAGAAGGTTGTCCAATCACGTGCTTGGTCTATAATCTCTTCTTCCCTTGGCTGGGAAAGGTGGCGCGTGATTGTCACGTCCGCTCATCAGTTCTATGGATTCAACCAGCCATGGTATTCCATATCTACTACTATTATTTCAATGGTTATGAGGAGGTCATTACACAAAACTACAAGGACCCCTCATGGAGTATTGAATTACCGGGATTGCCACAATGCCACGGCTCCATGGCCGTGACCTTCCTTCTTTCTTATTTTCTTCAACCAACGCCCCCTTTGATGCACTACCGTTATTCAAAGAGATGATAAAGACAGTCACTGATTCAGAGACCACGCCTCAAATCCTAGTAAACACATTTGATTCATTAGAGCCCGAGGCCTTGAAAGTTATTGAGAAATATAATTTGATTGCAATTGGACCGTTAATTCCATCAGCTTTCTTGGAAAAGAGAGAACCCCTAGACTCAGACACTTCATTTGAATGTCACCTATTTCAAAAAACAAATGACTACACTGAATGGCTAAACGCGAAGCCTGAATCGTCAGTGGTTTACGTGTCATTTGGAAGCCTCGTGAATCTTCCAAAGCCACAAATGGAAGAGATTGCCCGTGGCTTGTTGGAAACACATCGTCCATTTTTGTGGGTGATAAGAGCAAAAGAAAATGGAGAAGAAGATAGGCTAAGTTGCATGGAAGAGCTAGAATAACAAGGGAAGATAGTGCCTTGGTGTTCCCAACAAGAAATCCTATCACACCCTTCCTTGGGATGCTTCGTGACACATTGTGGGTGGAGCTCTACATTGGAGAGCTTGGCTTCTGGGATTCCAGTCGTGGCGTTTCCTTATTTCTCAGATCAAGGAACCAATGCGAAGATGATGGTGGATGTGTGGAAGATTGGGGTGAGAGTTAGCACAAATGAAGAATGACTAGTAAGGAGTGATGAGGTTAAGAAGTGTATAGAGATGGTCATGAGGAATGAAGAGGTAGGGGAGGAATTGAGGAAAAATGCTAAGAAATGGAAAGATATGGCCAGAGAAGCCGGGAAAGAAGGTGGATTTTCAGATGAGAATCTCAAGGCTTTTGTGGAGGAAATTGGAGGAGACTAGTCTTTTTTTTTCTTTAGTTTGTTATTTTTACTTTAATTTTTTTTTTTTTTTGGTTAAGAGTCTCAAGAATGTATAATTGTTCATCGGACGTGTTTATGAAGTGTGGTATTGATTCTGAATCTAAGGAAGTACTCTGCTTTCTTTTGGGGTTCAAATTGGGCTCACTCCCAGTAAGATATTTATTAGGGGTTCCATTAATCTCCTCTAAACTCTCAATCGTGAAGTGCAGCACCCTCATTTCTCAAATCTTGGATAAAATCAGAAGTTGGGCATATGAGTACTTGCTTGTAATATGCTGGGAGACTGCAACTTATTACATCTCTTCTTTTTAGAAAAGTGGATTAGATGCATCTTGTGCTCCTTAAATTTGTTTTGTCTACACATTAAGAAGATTTTCAGGAACATCTTATGGACTGGTACTAAAACTTAAGGTCACTCTAATATGGTTGCTTGGTCCTCTCTATGTACCAGAAAAGAAATATATGGTCCAAACATAATTCCTTGTAGGTCAAATGGTGTGATGCTTCTGAAATCTAGAAATTCTTGCTACTTGCTCCTGGGCTTGGAGGAAAATCCTGAAACTAAGGGTTGTTGCCAAACCCTTTATTAAGCATGTCATTGGTGATTGATGGTTTTAGTACCTTTCTCTGGCATAAGAACTGGATGCCTCAAGGTCCCCAAAATCTGTTTTTTGGTCCGTGAATCATTGCTGGTTCAGGGATTCCCCTAAATGCCAAGGTTTCTATGACAATACATAATGGCTTTAAAACATTGCCTTTTTCTTATATCTCTCTATCCTAATTTTCAGCCTAATCCTATGGGGCCTGATCAAGTTTTATGCTCTATTTCTCCTTCTGTTTTTAACGTCGCTTTAAGGTCTCGTGCTCCTAAATTCCTTTGGATCGATTGCCTTAATTATCTGGTTTCCCATGTCTATTCCTAGACATTGCTTCATCTTCTGGATGGCCATTAAAGGATGACTAATTTGGTAAGAAAGGAACTGCAGAGTATTTCAGGGAATTCAGAGATGTCCTGCAGCCTATGTTCTTCAAAAACTACAGTTTGATGTCAGGATTAAAGGCTCCCAAATCCTCAATGTTAAACTCCAGCCCCCTCTCCTCGCTTTGTGCCATTCTTGGGAGATTAAACCTTTCTTCAACATAGGTGACAACGAGCGAGCTAGGAAGAGATGGAAGAGATCAAACACGGAAAGTTTACCTTTCGAAATAATCATGTTTTATGAACGTTCTAACCGGTGACCTCTCAGTTTTTTGAATCCTACTTGTTTTGAAGTCTTGTTAGACTATTTCTTTAGGAATGTAATTGGGTGTTAGCATAAATGAAATGTTTAGCCTCAAGTTGGAAATTGTAGAACCAAATCGTTATTTACAAATTGGTTCCGCTCGGACTAGGATCTCAAAGTTCTTGAAGCCGCAACTAACAGTTTAGTCATTAGATTTTTATAAAATCCAAACCGATCCGGACCATGTGCACCCCACACAATAGATGTATAATTAAATGTAATAAAATTAGTTCTATGAACGTATATACTCAGTTTTGGTTATCATATATGTTATGAAGTTTGGATCATGTGGTGAATTCTACATTTTTTATGTTACATGAGAAGGAAACAAATATTGTTACACCTTCGTATGAGATCTACACCATGCCACAAGGCCCACAAACTAATAGAAAATCATGTAAGCAGAAAGGTAAGAAGGCTCTTCCCGTTTATTGAGTATATATAATTATGTGAAGTATGTGTTGATATAAATTTTTCAGAATCAATTCCATCTTGAAGAGGGTGACTATATTAGGAAGACATTTTATTTTATTTTATTTTCGAAAATGGACAAAGAAAGAGTTTTTTTTTTGCAGGGAGAGAGTTCATCAGATTGGTGCGTAATATCTAGAGCATGCATGTTGGGCCTACATGGCCCAACTAAAAACAACGTAAAATGGACCAAATTCAAACATATACAGTAGTATTGATAGCGCATCTTGGGCCAACCTGGCCCAATTAAAATAACATACTGTAAATGATATGACCCTACGATGTGTTTAGCCGAAATACAAAACGAGACCCAAGGCATCAATTTTAAAATGATGAATTAAATATGTGGGCCTTTTGAGAGGATGATGTTAAGATGGCAGAGTAGTGGTCCACATGAAATGGAAATGATGATGGCTTGTTTTGTGAAAGCAATTCTTAAAGATTTGTGGATCTCTTTGCTACTCCTCCCTCCGTCCCAATTTTATAGTCCTTTATGGGAGTTCGTACCACTTTTTAAAGTGTTATATCTTATAATCTACAATATTTTAGGTGATTTTGAACACTTTGTTTATTAAATTAAATCAAGATCTATTAAACAAGATCCATATTGCATATAAAATATATTACCGATTGAAAGATATAATCGTTTTTTTATCCGGTTAGGATAGAACGAAGGACTATAAAATTGGGACGGAGGGAGTATCTTATTGGGTAAATTTCACTTACCTCGCTTACACATTTCTGAAAAATAGAAAGAGTTCTCTTATACTTTCTAAAATTCTATTGCTTTATTAATTTTTCAAACTAATTGTCATTTACCTTTTTTGCCGTTACATTAAGGCTAACAATGTTAACTTTTTTACGTAAAATAACCATAATACCCTCACAATATATTCTCCGTCATAAAAAAAATAAAAATAAAAACCAATGGGGTTAGGGTAGGCTTAGGGATATTAGTACCCCCACCTCAATATATACGTATACATATGAAATATGAAATAACATTGTAACCCTTATATTTTTGTTTAATTTCGAAAGTTCCACAATATATAAATAAAATCTTTCTTTTTAGATTTAAGGAAATTTCAGATCATATTTCTTCAAAAAAAAAAAAAAATTGGCAATAGCTTGTGATGATTAGTATAGGCATATGCCTATGAATAATAGTTGTCTAGGATCAAATATGTAAGGCAATTGAGATCAGAAAAAAAAAATGGCTGGGTAGTGCATTGTAAACTTTTTACTCGACAAGGTAGGGGATGGAGGTATATTTTCATTATCTGGTCAAGGTTGGGGCGGAGTAGGGAAGAGGGTACCACATTTAGGATAAGAATAAGAGTAGATCAAAACCAGCCCCTATCCACTTCATTGTCATCCCTGCTTGAGTTGTTACTGTGCTAAATTTCCAAAAAGTCTACCAAACTAGGGCTCTCTGTTTTTATCTCTGGACATCTGGTTACAAAAGAAAAGCAACATTTTGGAAATGACCTTGAGTAGTATAATTGTATCTTTAGTTATGTTTTAATGTTGTATCTGTAGCCTTGTTCTACAAGCTTGCACATAGTCAATCATTCCACATACTAGTACACAATTGATGTGAATGTGTGCAACTATGCCAAGTATGTTTGCACTACTATCATTTTCTATTTCATGGTCGGCCATAAGGTAAGGTGTGTAGGGTGGCTGACTTAGGCCCCCAAATTTTGGTCCAAAATTAGAGCCTCGGATAGGTACAGCCAAGTACATAATATATATTTAATCTGTTGCTTATATAATCAATGGGCTAGCTAGTGGAAAACTTAGTTTCTCAATCCAATACGTACATGGTTCATTTCTTGGGCCTATTTTTTCCGTCTAAATAATAATATTTTTTCCCCTCTCACAAAGTCAAACTTTCAAAAGGATATTTTTTTTATTGTTGCAAAAAATAATATGACTAAAAACTAGTTTTATTCGAAACAATTGAATGAATCATGGATAGAAAATAAAGTATAGTACCAAGAAACTATCATATTTTGAGGTTGGTTTTATTCTTTTTTTCGTTTTAAGAAAACATGGGGCACTGATTTACTAGTTCGTTTTGGGCCCCACGAATCTCTAGGTTGACCTTGTCTATTTGTATACTCCGTATATCATTTTTCATTTTTATCGCTACTCAATTTCGTATCTTTTTGCAGCCACATTTAGGGGTGCTTTGGCTAACTTGAAAAAACTAGATTATTGGATTATTTGGTTTTGTCCTTATTCAATTTTTTTTTGCATTTGTTGGTTTTGGATTGATTTTTGAGGTTTTAGCACATTTTATCTCAACGGAAGAATCTAAAAAAGTATAAAATTATTAAATAAAATTTTAAGTTTTGTGAATAAAGGCGAAAAATAATCCAAAAACCCGGTTTTGGATTATTTTTCGCCTTTATTCACAAAATTTTAAGTTTAATAATAATTTTATACTTTTTATTCCTCTCGTCGGCATGCTCAAAAACCACAAAAAATCGAATCGTACCAACAAAAATGCAAAAAAAAATTGAATAAAGACAAAACTAATAATCCAATAATCTAGTTTTTTCAAGTTAGCCAAAGCACCCCTTAATTTGCACATACCCGAGTTTAATACTCACCAATCACCACGTACTGAATTTAATAACTTACCAATCACAATTAGGCCTCCAGTGAAAGGGGCAGGCGCCAGGCTAGCATTCCTTTTAAGCGGTGAAAACGCGTCTAATTATTCCAATACTCCCGAGCACAATCATGAAAGTGTGTTCCGGAATAATCTTACCCCAAACGATTCTGAGAGCATCTTCACTTCACTCTTGACTCAATTTTCCACCGAACTCAAACTGGAGTTAAAAAAAAGAAAGAAGAAAAAAAACATCACTTCACTCCTTACTCAAAGCCATTACCAAATTTGACTCAAATTTGTATAACTATTTTTTCCCATTAATGAAGCCTTTACTCAAATTTATGCCTACATTTGGTTTTGCTCATTGGAGTGTTCCATATTAAATCAAGATTTTCCTCAAAATTTTACTCAAATTTGGGTATTGCCACTTTTCAGTATCCTAGAATTATTATCCCAATTCCAAAGTAATAGACAAAAAGTTATAAGTTTACATTTTTACTATTACTTTTTGAAACTTTACAATGCCGATGTTTTAAAGGGTATATATATATATATATATATATATATATATATATATATATATGACAAGTATAATTATTGGATTCGGGGGAGGTGCTGTGCACCTTTCAACCGTTGGATCGAGTTTCGGACGGTTTAGATGCGTTCGGCAATTTTTCTTTAATTTGGATTTTTTTTTCTAGTAAAAAATCAAAACACATCCAAGCCGTCTAAAACTCGATCCAACGGCCGAGGGGTGCACAGCACCTCCCCCGCTTCCATAATTATTACTCCCTCCATCGGTGTTTTTATTAGTTTTGAGAGTTTGTCACTTTTCAATTGTTCATATTTTTTAATATGTATCTCAAAAAATATGCAATATCTCAAAAAATATGCAATATCGATTTTATTTGATAAGTTTAAATTAGTTCTATTTTTCAAAGTTTTCAAAATCATGAAAAATATTACTAATTGGAAGATTTAAACAATCTAAAAATGGAACGAATCTCCAAAATGAACCGATACGGATTGAGTATAGTAAATTATATCTTCGAAAGGAATCAATAAATTGGGACGGAGGGAATTTATGAAACTTACTCCGTAAACGTAAGGGGGTCCATGAAACTTTTTAAAAAACGTTCAAAGAAAAGAAATGCACAGTTTTGATCTATGGACGGCTGATATCTATAAAATGTGAATCGGAGTCATCTACTTCTTGGATCTGGATCCTCTATGAGAATTTCTCTGTGAGGATCTTGTGATGGTTTTACTGTGGGCTTGACAACGCAACAAAAATGGGATCTAACGGCTCATAGCCTCCTTCCTTGTTTCTAAATCAAAATTCTTGAACTATGATAATATTTTCACTGAAAAAATTCTTGGATTATAAACGGAATACGTAAAAGTATTTGGATAATATCTTCATAATATATTTTGTTTAAATCTAAATGATAATTGACTCAGATCAAACACTCTCGTAACTAATTTTCATTTTTGTTTTATTTGTTCATCTCACATGTGACATTATCGGTTGACGTTGATCATCAAAAAAAAAAAATTTTGAACATCATATTGATCCACTAAAAAAATTTCAATCATGAAATCAAACATTATTATCCAATTGATTAGGTAATAGAAATTTGATAAAACGAAACATTTTTTCTAAACAGATGTCAAAAGTACTTGATTAGAATATAAATTTTGGATTAAGTTATCAAATATTATTATCCAATTGATTAAGTTATAGAAATCTAATAAAGTGAAACATTTCAAAACAGATGTCGAAAAGTATTTGATTAAAATATATATTTTTGGGTTATAAACGAAATATGTAAAAAAAGACTTGGATAATGTCTTCATAATATATTTTACACAAGAATTTTTTTCAATGAAATTATAATCATAGTCCAAGAATTATGATTTGGAGACAGGAAAAAAGATTGTGAGTCATTAGATCTTTTTTATTGTGTCGTTAAGTCCATAACAAAATTCTCACAAAATCTTCGCATAAAATTTCATAAAGGATCCGGATCCACGTTTTTGGAAAAGTTTTTCTGGACTCGAGGAACTTCCTCGACTCTAAAGTGCCAGCGCTGAATAATTACACGCTGAAAACGCTATTCATCTTCATTCAAAGATCCGCACACACACAAACACACATTCTCTCTCTCTCTCTCTCTCTTTCTCTCTCCCCGCCCTATACATTGCTCTCCTCCCCACCACCTCCCAAGAAAACCCAACAATGCCATCTCAAAATCTCCTCACCCTCCTCTCTCTCTCCACCCTCCTCCTCTCTCTCCTCCCCTTCTCCACCGCCGACGACACCACCGTCATGACCAACCTCTCCTCCCTCCTCTCCCCCACCCCCAACGGCTGGACCGGAACCAACCCCTGCAAATGGGCTGGCGTCAGCTGCGACTCCTCCGGCCGAGTCTCCGCCATCACCCTCGCCTCTCAATCCATCTCCGGCTCCCTCCCCTCCACTCTCAACCAACTCTCCCACCTCACCTCCCTCTCTCTCCAAAACAACCAACTCTCCGGCGCCCTCCCTTCTCTCTCTTCCCTCTCCTCCCTCCAACAAGTCTACCTCGACAACAACAACTTCACTTCAGTCCCATCCGACTTCCTCACCGGACTCACCAATCTACAAACACTGAGTCTCAGCGAGAACCCCAGCCTCTCCCCCTGGACGATTCCCTCCGATTTGACTCAGTCCAGCAGCTTAACAAATCTCTGGGCCAGTAACGCAGGTATCGTCGGCTCTATCCCAGATTTCTTCTCCTCTTTCCCTAATTTGCAAAGCCTGAGGCTGTCTTACAATAATCTCACTGGTTCTTTACCCCCATCTTTCGGCGGATCGAGTATTGTGAACGTTTGGCTTAACAATCAGCTCCTTGGTTTATCTGGGTCCATAGATGTGTTGGGATCGATGACCCAGTTGTACCAGGTTTGGTTCCAGGGGAATTCGTTCACGGGTTCGATTCCAGATTTGTCGAAATGCACGAATTTGTTCGATTTGCAGCTGAGGGATAATCAGTTCACCGGAATCGTGCCGGCATCTTTAACGGGTTTACCCAAATTGGCTAACGTTTCTCTGCAGAATAACAAATTGCAGGGTCCGATGCCGGTGTTTGGCACCGGGGTTACAGTTTCTCTGGGGACTACGAATGGCTTTTGTAGGACTACTCCTGGTCCTTGTGATCCTCAAGTGACTGCGCTCATTTCAGTTGCGGGTGCACTTGGGTATCCAATGACTCTGGCTCAGTCTTGGACTGGAAATGATGCTTGTTCTAGTTGGAGTTTTGTTAGTTGCGATTCGGCTGGAGCGAATGTAACGATTGTGAATTTAGGGAAGCAGCATTTTTCTGGTACGATCTCGCCTGCCTTTGCGAATCTGACCTCATTGCGAAGCTTGTTTTTGAATGATAATAACCTGACCGGTTCGATACCGGAGAGCTTGACTACTTTGCCTCAGCTTCAAATTATTGATGTTTCCAATAATAATCTGAGTGGCCCGATGCCGGTTTTTGGGTCTTCTGTGAAGTTCACTTCCAGTGGTAATCTTTTCCTTGGGACCAATATATCCACTGGAGGTGGTGGAGCACAATCGAGTGGCGGCACGACCTCAACCTCGACCAGTGGAAGTTCAGGTGGGACATCGAATGGGTCTTCTGTTTCAGCAGGTATGATTGCTGGTGTTGTGATTGCTGTTGTGGTTTTTGTTGCTGTTGTTTTGTATGTTTCTTACAAGTGTTATGTCAAGAAACGAAATCAGAGATTAGTGAGGGCTGAGGGTTCAGAAAAAGGTTCAGAAATGGCTGCTAAGACTTCTGTAGCCGGTGGTGCGAATTGGTACGGTGGTGCCCAGAGTGAATTACGGAGTCAGAGTAGTAGTGATCGTAGAGATATGCCTGTTTTTGAAGGTGGGAATGTTGCAATTTCGATCGAAATGCTTCGACAAGTGACGAATAATTTTAGCGAGAAGAATATATTGGGTAGAGGAGGATTTGGAATTGTATACAAGGGGGAATTACACGATGGCACTAAGATTGCTGTGAAGAGGATGGAATCCGGGGCAATGGGTACAAAGGGAATGAACGAGTTCCAAGCAGAAATCGCAGTTTTAACCAAAGTTAGACATAGGCATTTGGTTGCCCTTTTAGGTTTTTGTATCAATGGTAATGAGAGGCTTTTGGTGTATGAGTATATGCCACAGGGGACTTTATCGCAACATCTGTTTGAGTGGCAGCAACTTGGGTACCCTCCTCTTGCTTGGAAGCAGAGGGTGACAATTGCGTTGGACGTGGCTAGAGGGGTCGAGTATCTGCACAGTTTAGCACAACAGAGTTTTATTCATAGAGATTTGAAACCTTCCAATATACTTCTTGGGGATGATATGAGAGCTAAGGTTGCAGATTTCGGTTTGGTAAAGAATGCACCTGATGGGAAGTATTCACTTGAGACACGATTGGCTGGAACGTTTGGCTATCTTGCACCGGAGTATGCAGGTAATTCACAGTTTACTTTGGTCATTTCCCTGTCATTAAGATTTAAAAGTACAATGATTTAAGGGTTGGATTAATATAACCACTATTCAAACCCAAAACTAGATTTTTATAGTTCCCTTTTGCATGTATCAACTGCGTTTGACAAACTATCTTCTTTCCTGGACAATGCCTGAAGTGTTAACAATTTCTGCTGCTGTTTTCTTTCATAGGGTTGCATTAAACCTTCAATAATGATATCGGAACCTATTTTGTCATGATATTTTTGTACCATGAACAAGGGTAAAGGGCTGTAAAAAAGAAACAGATTTAGTTGGAGATAAACATATTAGGACTAAGCTAAAATTCAAGTTGTTGTGTTGATGCTAATTTCTGAAGCCATTTCCGCAAACATGACAATAGTATATGGTATCACAAGACCTCAAAATGCTGTTATCCACAACTTGTGTGGAATTGGACGGACTTAGGTCATTGATTGCGTAGAATGTAGATAGTTTCGTTCTGAAATGTAGGTATAATTTTTTTTTTCCGATAAAATATACACCGTATATTATGTTTTTCTTATTTTGTTCTTTATTCTCTTTGATTTTGTTTCCTGTGTCTGTATCTTTTTTGTTTGGAATTAGGATCGATAGCGCATATGTTTCAGTTCCTCTACTTTGTTTCTCAGCATGTATTTAGCTACCCATAAAATACACTGAGCTCCTTTTTGTGACCAAACAGCAACGGGAAGAGTAACTACAAAAGTGGACGTTTATGCCTTTGGGGTTGTTCTGATGGAGATAATCACCGGAAGGAAAGCCCTAGACGAGTCAATGCCAGAGGAGAGGTGTCACTTGGTCACATGGTTCCGCAGGGTCCTAATCAACAAGGACAACCTTCATAAGGCCATCGACCAAACCCTGGACCCCGACGATGACACTTACGAGAGCATAATCAAGGTCGCTGAGTTGGCAGGCCACTGTACAGCTCGCGAGCCATTCCAAAGACCCGATATGGGCCACGCTGTTAATGTCTTGGGCCCTCTTGTGGAGCAGTGGAAACCTTCTGGCAATGAAGAGGAAGAAGATTCCGGCATTGACCTCCACATGAGTCTTCCTCAGGCCCTTCAGAGATGGCAAGCAAATGAAGGTACTTCAACGATGTATAGCGATTCTTCATTCAGCCAAACGCAATCAAGCATCCCGTCAAAGCCTTACGGGTTCGCGGACTCATTCGATTCAACAGACTGTCGATAGAAGAAGAACCAAAGATGACAAATGCTGCAACCATGTGAATCGAAAAGAGAGACAGGAAATCATGTATGTATTCCTTTTTGAATGCTAGTCTTTTTATCTGCTGTAATTGTGAGGGGTTAGAATCGGCTAGGATACAGAGCAAATAGTTACACCTTTGTATCAAATTCGTTGACTTTTGATGATGATATATCAATTTTTTGGTTTTCTGGTTACTCCTTTGTTTTTCTCTATCTTGCTTTTTCCCCATATACTCCATTTGTTATTTATCTGTACTTGTGGATTTATGTATGATTGGTTTCCCAGTCTGTCTAACATGTTGGAATCGGATCCTCTCCAATCCAAGTTTTGGACTAGAGGAAACGGTCCAAATTTGGACCATACATTGGGATAATCAATCGTTCAAATTTGTTCATAGCCTCTTTCGAACTATTGGTTGCAGCAATGGACGGTCCAGATTTGGACTGACCTTCTCTGGTCCAAATCCAACTCCAATATGTTTGATTGCTTTCCCAGTCTGTCTAAATCTGATACAACCATTGCTTCTCTATTTGCCAGCAAGGCTTACTGGCCATAATAGACCAAATATTAAGTTTGAAAATAGGCTGGACACAGGCTGGCAAAGATTAAGCAACAAGGGTTTTGTAATTCAATAGATTTATTTTGAGTTCGCATGAGTCATTTTAGGATTTTTTGTGGTGGGGATGAAGTTGGAAGTCATATTGTCACATGGGGATTTTGGAAGGCAAAATGCAGGGGAGTATGTTTTTGGTGATAGCTATTTGAAGAAGACTTTTGTTGTTACTGCACATGCTTTGGGGGGTTGTCTCAAATTCTTTTTGGTTGTTTAAATGTTTTGAGGAATTGATTCCTGCACGTAATCACAGCAGTCAAGAGGTTTCTATCAGTGCTGGTTTGGGAGGAGTCTCCACGTAACCACAAAAAATAATTCTACTACTGCAAATTAATTAAATACTAATCCCTCTGTTCATTTTTAAATGATAACTATAGGATATGTGCAATTTTAAACTCATAAAATATATATTTCTATATAAAAAAATTTAATTTGTTTTATACCAAATTAAAGTGCTCATTGAGTACCTTAATTTGATGCAAAAAAAAATTTAAAAACATTCCATGAATTGACAAAAGTACATTTTTTTTACGTTCATAAAAATACAAGTTTTTCAAAGGGATCATTTAAAAAGTGACAGAAAGAGTAGTAGTAACTATTGTGCCCTTTACTTTCTAACCTAACTACAATAAAAAAAACTTGGATGCCGAATGGGTAGTATGTGGCAATTCTTGTTGTGCATTCAACTCTACAAAATTTGGACAGCTAGATTTATCTCTCTCTCTAAAACCTGAGCCATCCAAAATACTTTTAGATAGTCGAGATTGACACTCGGCACCATGTGTGCCCCTACCCGCTCGGCACCTAAAAGTTTCTCAACCTCAACTGTATCTAAAGAGGGAAATTCAATTCTCATCCCAAAACTTGAGTAGAGATGATCGATGTTCTATTGAGTTCCTGTGGTGGTGATTGGGGGAGACGGTGGTGAATGGTGGCTAGGGTTCAACCTTCCCAATTCAATGATCAGTCCTATTTGCTCTAAGCCATTCTCTTTTTTGAGACCTGGTCGACGGAGTTCTATTTTGCCTATTCCTCTGATCCAAGAATAGAAGGCTATGCCTTGTATACAATGAGAAAAAATGACAGAGTGCAATTATAATTCAATTTTGTTCACTGTTGTGCGATATGTTGTTTGCTCCTGTGATTCCAAACAAATTGAGATTGTTCGGAAAATGAGACCCGAACAATAGAAAATTGTTTGGATGTTGGATTCCAAACAATCTGAATTTGTTCAGAGTTAGAGGCCTAAACTAGGGCTTGGACGTAGAAATTAATCCAAAAAATCTGACATGGTTCAAGCATTGAGATTTGAACAATATGAAATAATTCAGACATTGAAATCCAATAATGGTGGATATTCGATATGGTAAATAAGGTTGGCGGTGATGGTCGTTTGTACCAAAAGACCATTATGCCCTTAAATTGTATCTAAAGACCCATACGCGTTGCGGTTCCCATGGGTACTATGAGTCTTTAGATTAAATTATGAAATTTTGTACTCCAAAATTTGTCTTCCAGTGTGTTGAAAATTATGTTATGTGTATTTTAAGCGTTAAAAGACAAACATTTGAGTGTGGTTAGCAAAATACGGACTAATGGCAGAATCGTTCTCCTTAATCATACCAATACAGAGACCTACCGTATTTAGCTTATACTCCCTCCGTCCCTTTTTAAATGTGTTACTTGGGATTCTGTGCCATTTTCAACGGCTTATAACTTTTAATGTGAACCTCAAAACATATGCATTATGGATCTTGTTTGATAGATCTTAATTATTTCTATTATACAAAATTTTCAAAATCATAAAAGCTATTATAAATTAAAAGTTATAAGCCGTTGAAAATGGCACAGAATCCCAAGTAACACATTTAAAAAGGGACGGAGGGAGTATTAGCCAAGTTTTGTGAGAACATGAACATTAAGCTTAGGATACATATTAAATTTTCTAAAAATATATTAGGCCGACGAAATTTAATCGAATGACTACCGAAAAAAAAAAAATGGGAAAGCGACAAGAATTGATAGTGAAAGATATTGAAAAATACTAAAATGTGAGTTTGATGTTGTGGGAGCCCATCATTATTAGATGATGAGCCAAGTTTTGTGAGACCATAAACATATTGGGCCCACGGAATTTAATCTGATGGTTATCGTTTTTTTTTTATAAGCCAAAATTTATTAATATTTGAAAACGAATTACAAAGATTAAATAAACCCAAGACTAAGAACATCAAGGATCCGAAAGGGGAAAAAAACAGGATACCACATGGATTGTAAGGTACCAACCAAGCATAGAAGAAAAACCCCAGGCAACCAAGAACATTTGAAGCAGGGACACACTAGGAAAGACCACCAAAGCACCCCAAAAAAAAAAAATAGCAAAAAGAAAAACAAACTAGAAACTCCTCCCAAAAAAACAAGAAAGAACAAAGCAAAGCCAGCAGCAACAACAACCAACCAAAAGCATAAACTCCACCAGCCGAAACAACCAAACAAACCAACTACCAAGAATGGGAACACCACCAGAGAGCACCCACCAACAATGAAAACAAGATCAGAGCTCCACTGAAATGGAGGCACCATTCTCCAATTCATCAAGGGCTATAATTTCTTGTTCAGAAATAACAACTCCGTCCAATTCTAAATATTTATGTATATTATAGCTCTCTTCCAAAATATTTTACCCCACACAAAGCACTCAACTTCATATTCTTACAAGCTTGCTTGATTAACCTCAAATTCTTGTTGCGAATGGAGCAACTAACTTCCTCCTGCATTGATCTGGTGCTTGATGATGCTATAGAGACTTCCTCCAACCTACTCTCCATTCTACTAACTTCCTCTTGAGAAGAATGATTGGGTCCATTGATACTACCCTTCTTCAAGGCCAGCTTCAATCTCCTCGATTTGCACTCTTTAGGATCTTGGCTAGACGTTCTAGAATACATCGCAGCTTTCAATGGATTTTTAGTCCAAAAAGGATTTCTATGATTCCCTTTAATAATACGGTGTTTCTTCCTATGGCGCAAAAAATCCACATACGTAATAAGAGGTTCAGTTGATACAAGATCGCAATCATCAAAATCCAAACCCACAACAGATAACTTAGCTTTTAAACCCGAATCATCAGAATTGAAATCATTTGACTCATCATCCGTTTCACTTACCCCGTCTTCCCCATTAGGATTGGAACAATTTTTGTCTTCCTCATTTTCTCCAATTGGATTATTGATAATGGCCTCACTAGAATGAATAACCTCCAAGCCCAAAGGATATTCCTTCCTATCTACCTTGTCCTGAACCTTATTCTCTATCTTACCTTCTTCCTTCGACTCATTCTCAATTGTCTCCTCCACAAGATCAATCTCTTCCTTGTCTTTTGTACTCAATAGATTTAGAGGGTGCAGCTCCGTGGCATTGTTAAGAAAATTTGTATGAGAATCTTCATCCTTCAAACTCAAAGACTTAGAAACAGCAACATAAGGATCTTCACATTCTTCTTCCCATACTTTAACTTCCTAAATCCTCTTGCTCACTGAAATGTAAATCCAATCATCAATCCATGAATCCTTTTTTGTCATTATCATTATTCTTCCAACGTCGAAGGATTTTTCGTAATGAGTTTCTTCTTCCAAAGCCAAAAACTCATCCCATATTTCACCAACCTATTTGAAGGTATTAAGGCACCAACCATTCAATGGAATGCCTCTGCAGTTGATCCAAACTATCCTAGCGTGAGAAGCCGCTTCACCATTCCACCGTTAATCGAATCAAACCAGTCTGAAATATGCTTGTTATCTAATGGTTATCGTTACGAAATCATTGATATAAGCGATTGAAATTGGTAGTGAAAGATATTGAAAATACTAAAATGTGAGTTCGTTGGTGAAAGCGAATGAAGTTGATAGTGAAAGATTTTGAAATTACTAAAAAGTGAGTCTGATGTTGTGCGAGCCCAACATTACATTATCAGAGATGCTATTTGAAGATTATATAAAGGTATATTAGAGGCGAAGAAATTTAGAAATAATGGAGAAACTCTGAAATTATAGCATATACCAAAGCGGTTAAAATTGTGACATTTTGTATAGATTTTGTGGTAAAAGGTGTCTGGTTTAACTTTTGCGCACTTGAACCAACGGTCAAGGACATCTAATTGGTAGTGTTAGTATTTTTGACCGCCGACATATCAACAAAATCACAGCACAAAAATGCACGAAAATCAATTAAGTAAAGAGAGCACAAATAGAACAAAGATTTTTATGTGGTTCCCTAACTGTGTAGTTGAGTACATCCAACACGGTTCACACCAATTTTCACTAAGTATCACATGATGAGAATGCATCAGTTACATTGACAGTTGTGTATTACAAGCATTTATTATAACATATGGTTTATATCTTCAATCACCACAATACTCATGTCTAGGTTTTTGGGTGCATGCTACCTTCGAGCCTCTATTGTGGGCGCTGTCCCGAGGACCTCTTAGTCAACGAAGCGCAAGTCAAATCGAATCAGACTACACAAAATCCAATATTAGAGACTTATTGGTGGTGATATTAAACATTATTGGGGATTACAATTAGAGTATATTTTTCATATTTTTAATAGACATTTTTTGAAAATTATAAAATTTAACAAAAATAATAGTTGAAATCAATTTTTTAATTTACCAAAATGGACCAATAAAACTCAAAAGACTCGATTTAGTCTTGAAAACAATTAAAAAACAAAGATTTCTTTTGTAATTCAACCCCTCCAATTTGTATTCCTGGCTCTGCCACTGAAGGCTTGTCGTGTTTTCGTAAGAAAAATTTTGAGTAGTCTAGAGGTATGATCATGCGGCGCTTTGATGTAATCATCACAATCATGTATATAGGACCCCACAACTTATCATATCAATGTCAAGAACTCGACCTAAATGGAACAATCCACATTGTTAATCAAATGGACTTGGCAAGATTAATTAGCACTTTTAAACTATTAATGGCTCATTAATACTCCCTCCGTCCCATAAAGTTGTATCACTACGAAATTACGTATAATTTTTAAATTAAAAAATAATGTATTTACCAAAATAATTTTTGAATTTTTTTGCATGGTATAAAAGTTCTCGATGAGATCTATCAAACAAGATCTATATTGATTAAAAAATTATTTTCGTAAGCACGTTATTTTTAAGTTTGAAAATTGCACGTAGTTTCGTAGTGATACAACTTTATGGGACGGAGGGAGTAAACAACTAAACTCTTGCTTAACTTATGGCATCATGTGGGGCAGTTGATACGTTCTAACATGCCAAAGGTCTATCTAGTATTTGATTCGGTGCTTATGTAATTTTCCCTCCCAAAAGTAACTACTTATACCTAACAATTTGTTTGTTTAATGTGGTGGGCACATATTTGTCAATGCCCAAGGGGATATGCCAGAAAAAACTAGTGCCTTACACCAGAAAGTCCCACAATTTACGGACACATGAACGCGTTTTGTCAGTCTCCTCGATGGATAGGAAAATTTGTTTGGCGGTTGCGGCGCCCCAACCTGTTTATCTACCATACATTTTTGTGGGGCTCGATACTAAGTACTCCTTCCGTTCCTATTTGTTTGTCCTCTACAAAAAGTTGTGCCACTTTTCAAATGAAAAAATAAAGTGTTTTCGTGTATCATTTTTCAAATTTTTTTATACCAAATTAAAGTACTCATCGTGTACTTTAATTCGGTGCGAAAAAATTTGAAAAATGATACACAAAATCACTTAATTTTTTGATTTGAAAAAGGACAAGAGAGAGAGAGTGTGGGACAAACAAATAGAAATGGAGGGAGTATATGCAATGACAGACACAAGATTTATATTAGGCAAGGGTTCAATCACATGTATTTTTATATTCATAAAAAAATATTTTATGATATAATGTACATGTGCGTAGCCACCGTTTAATTTTATACAAGCAACCTAAAAAATGATTGATGACTTAAAAATTTTGAGAAGTTCTTACCCCACACAAATACAGATTTTAAGAAACCTTTCACTCCAGATATTTGCAGGGGCCAATTCCATATAATCTTTCATAATTAACGTAAAAAAATTAGGATAATATGTGAGGATAGTTAGATTTGTGTAGGGTCGGGGTCCCCTCTTACACCCCCATAGTACTGCCCCTGAGTATATGGACTACACAAAAATGTGTGTGGATTGAAGATGTTGAGGCATCACGTGGCGGTGAGTCCAAGAGTATTGGATAAATTCTAGATTGACAAAGCTATGGTGATGTTTTTTTTTTTTAATAATATTTTAGGTGAAGAGATAGAAAATAATATTAAAACCCAAAACTGCTACGAAAAACCGAGTACAACAAAACCACCGGCCACAAAACAAATGGCTGCAAAACAACCGGCCACAAAACAACCCAAAAAAAAAAGAAAAAAAATAGGAAAAAAGAAAATGTCACCGCCGCCGTCGGAGCTGTCACCCATCCGATGTCGCCACCGTCGTCGTCAAAAGCCCAGATCTAAGAACCCCAGATCCGGCTTCCCCAGGTCCAAAAATTGGGCATGGCCACCCATACCGGAGCGGAGAGGAATGCCCCCCACGGGGATTCTCCGAATGCCAAAAAAGCATAGCTGTAGAGACAATCAGGGAGTCAGAAAGGAGCTGGGGTAGGCGGTCGAAAATGGTGAGGCCCGCCAGGGCCGCCACCCAAAACTCTCTCGGTCTCACACACTCTCTCTCTCTCTCTTTCTCTCTAAAACTTCCTCTCGCCTCCTTTGCTATGGTGATGGTTTGGATTCTGGCAATTTTTATTTGAAGGAGTGGATATTTGAATATCATGTGTGAAATAGGATTTTTTCTTTTTAGTAGAAGAGTGAAACTTTCATTAATACTAATAAAGATAAGGGGTACTTAAATGTCCATCCTCATGGACATCTCAACTTATTTTTCCATCCTGCCCACTTTTAGGAATTATTTTTCATCCCCAAATTCAAAAAAGCCCAAATTTACCCTTGTAATTCTTAATTTTGTTTTATCTTATCCGATTATCCACAAGATAATATCCCATGAATTACGGTTTCTATATTTCTCTCTCTCTCTTTCTCTTCTCACCACAATGCCACCACTACACCATCACAACCACCACCATCTTGCCGATATTATATATATAGGCGGTGCTTCTAGTTCGGACCTCCCGTTTCCAGACCTCCATGATCCAAAATTTTTTTGGACGATCCGAGCCGTCCAATGTGTTCATAAGGTGTTTTTGCGAAAACTGCTTGGATCAAGCCCTTCCCGGTATTTTTTTTTTGAAGATTTTCCGCTAAGGGGCCTTGAAAACACCTTCTGAACACATTGGACGGCTCGGATTTTCCAAAAATAATTTGCAACACAAAAAAAAACACCAAAAAACCTCTAATCCGGGAGTCCGGATTAGAAGTTTTTCATATATATATGTAGTCCCCTTCCTATCAAACTCCCTTAACTTAGTTAAGTTACGTACCTCCACTTTTCGGACCAAATTTTGATGATCCGAACCGTTAGATGTGTTTAAAACGTGATTTTAAGGTTCTAGGCGAGGATTTGGCAAAAAACAATACTCGGAAGGGCTTGATCGGAGCCGTTTTTCATGAAAATGCTTCGGATCATCAAAATTTGGTCCGAAAAGTGGAGGTACGTAACTTAAGAGGGTCCGGGAGTTTGGACCGGAAGTTTAGTGAATAAATATATATATATATATATATATATATATATATATATATATATATATATTATTCTAGTAAAGTTTTTTTTTTTTTTTACATTCTAGTATGAACATATGAAACCCAAAGTAAAAAATTAGTGAATTTAATACTTCAGCTCCTTGTACAGATCAACAACTTATTTATTTTAGTGCTTAAGATTTAATACATATCAAACAGCTTATTAGCTTAATAAATTCAACATTTAGTTTTCAGTACTTAATTTTCAATTTTCTGCTTGATCAAATAGCCCCTTAATCTGGTTTTGATTCTTGCATCTTCATCCTGTCACGTTGCCAACGTCCTCTGGCGTCGCGTATCACGTATTTCCATAGCCGCCAATTGCCATCCATCCTCCATCACCAGCGTCGCTATCTCTCCACACTCAATCGTCTACATTTATTTTCCCAGAATTCACATGTTCATTCTACAAACAAACTATTGTGTAAAATGGCTCGATGTCGAAAATGTTTCGATTTATACAATGATCCAATTTTTTCCTGTAAACTATGATGGGTCTGTCATTGATTTTGCATGGAGAAGTCTGACTTGTGGATTTTACCATGTAAAACCAACTTTGGGTTATTGATTGGATAGTGAAAATCTCGGTCCTCAGGTTTGTTTATTACTCCTACTAGTTTATAATATTTTGCTTTGCAACCGGATTAATTGCAAACTCTGGGTCTAATTTCAAGGTTCCCTTTTCTTGCAAAAGCAGTTTTGTCATTGTTCTTTGTGGAATTTACCATCTAAAATCAGTTTGTTAAATATACCACTTTATGGGCTAGACCTCCTTTGTAATGAGAACCTCTGTTATTTAAAAGTTTTTTTTTTTTTCATAAACACTGTTATATGTTTTAGTATTTTTACCATGATTTGAGTTCTAACAGTATTCTATATTTATCATGATTTATATTCTTTATTCGATTTTACTATGATATCTGGATTATTCTAATAGCATTTTTTACCATGATTCAAGTTGTTTATTCAACCGTTATTACCATGTTGAAAAGTCATTAAGTTATTTTTACCATAAACAATGTGATGTTTTAATATTTATACTATAATCATTAGAATATGCTGGGAACATATATTTTTAATCATGACTATACAAACTTGTGGGATGAGCTTGTTGTGGCCTTTTTAATTAGGAGGTTTTTTGTATTTTTTTTTAGTTTCAAATTTCATCTTTTAAAAATGGAAACCAAATCAATGGGGTTCCGTTGATTTGAATGTTTGAAATTTTTTAAAATATATCCAATCAAACTAATTTAGGAAGACAACATAAACATACATATGGATATTTTAATTAGAAAAGAGTAAGATAGGTAATTTACACCATGAGAGGATGAAAACATAATCTTTCAAAATTACCGGGATGAAAAGTTACATGGGGTAGAAAAAGAGAATGATTATTTAATTACATCTAAAGATAACAACCTAGTGTGTGCATCTAATTATACAACTAAGAAAAAACCTATTGCACACGAGAAAGACAAATAACACATCCAAATCAAATGAAGGATACCCCAAGGATAAGTTGATCAGATGTTCAAATGTCAATATAAATAGTTGATGAACAAATATCACGATAAGTATAACCAACTGGGGCTAGTTCAGTTGGTTAGGGCTCTTGCATCTCACTAGAAGGTTAGGGATTCGAATATACCTACTTGCCTGCAAGGGCTTTTCCTTTCTTTGTTTCTACCTGGAACGGGCTTATTTCTTATACATACAAAAAATCAGCTTGACCCAGCATTGATAGATATGTCAAAAATTGAATTTTGGTGTAAAAAAACAACGGTTTGGATCATTTCAGAAGGCACCAATAGGTATGTCAAAAATTGAATTTTGATGCAAAAAAACAATGGTTTGGATCATATCAGAACTGTCAAGCTAATTTTTTGCATATACACACTACTCTGCGGGTCTTGCAAGATGATCGGTTCAAATTATTGCGATGAGGTATCAGTTGGACCCCTTTGAGAACCCTCAGTAAAAAAAGTTTATTACCTCTACAGAACCAGAGATGAGGCGTCAAAATTCTTTAGTACCTTACAATACTTTAGTAACTCTACAGAACCCGAGATCAGGTGTCATGGTTTTTTAAAGTATGACTTGAACAAGTCAATTTTAACACCACTCCTTAAACCGCCCCAGTTGGCGTTACAAATTAACAATTTGCTGAGCTGACAAGCATCTTCACAAGTGAGACAAAAATAAAATTTATTTTAAGTCCTCCATAATCCCATAAACCTGACCAATCAGTTCAGTTGATACGGCTCTATATACATATATAGTTCAACAATTTTTTGATTTTATTGTAATGAGTCACAGACAGAATGAATCTTATAAAATTGGTCAGCCGAGTAATTCCAAAATAAGTAGTGAAAAATATCTCAAATACCATGATCATGGTTGTAATATTGCTCTTTCAAATTCCCTTCCAAGCTGCCTAAAACATAACCTTCAATATTTCCTCAAGTGGTGTCATGCATAGCACGAATAGGTGGTTAGAGAGAGAGAGAGAGAGAGGAGTTAAAAAAAATAGTGGGAGCACAAAAAAGAAAATTATATGCTATTGGATATGCATGCTCTGCTTTTTCACNATGTGAGGGAGAGTGTGTTAAAAAATGGAGGAACCACAACAAAAGAATAAGATAGGGGAGATTCGGTGAACCACTTGGGCAAAGTTATAAATGTTTCATTTTAGTTGGTGCAAAATCTAGAGAAGCGTATAAGTACTTATAAATGTTTCATTTTACTAATATTTTGGTAACCACATTTTGTCATATTTTTGGAACAAGTTTTATGGCATTGGGGCCGTTCCACTAAAGTAACTTTTTGGTTTTTTGAATTTGATGTATGTGAAGAAAATTATTTATTTCAAAAAATGTAAAAATAAAAAAGCCGCAGAGTCAGGTTGGTAGAACTGGGCTGTGTGCCAATTTTCTTTGTTTATTTGAAGGTTGTGAACTTGCCAATCCTTAGCAGGCCACATGTCAATTTTCTTTGTTCAATTCTTTATGTACCTTTGAATTTAGGGGTGTCCACGGATCAAATCTAGACGGATTGGATCCAGATCCGATCCGATCCGATCTGTTCAGAAAGGATTATGGTTTTTAAGATTCAGAACTCAACCGAACATTCACAGATCGGATTGGATCAGGCGGATTGGACAAATTAAAAAAGGATTATTGAGTGGATTGAGCGGATCTGATCCGATTTGATCCGGATCCGGAACCGCCAGATATGAAATTCTCTATTCGGAACTGAATCAAACATGCACGGATGGTTAACGGACAGATCAGATTGGATGGATTTAGCGAATTGAGCGGATCGGATGATCCGTGGACAGCTCTAACTTTCATGTTCGAACTATGGGTTTTTATTTTCTTTTTGGGTGGTGTTAAAGGCCCATTGCAAGAAGCTTAGTCTAGCCCATGGGCTGAGTACCGAAGCTAAATATATGATTGGTTTTATTAGGGGTTTTTTAATTACCACTAACTCCATTAAGATCAATTACTTTTTTGGGGGTTCAGAAACTTAGGATGCACTTTCCTATTATAGGATTTTAGTGGTTTAAACACTTTAATACGGTACCCTATGATTTTAGACACTTTTATAGGATACCCTAGGGTTTAGGTTTATGGTGCACTTTTCTATTATAGGATTTTTAGTGGTTTATGCACTTTCATAGGGTATACTACGGTTTAGATTTAGACACTTTTATAGGGTACCCTAGGATTTAGGTGGGGTGGGTAGAGAGAGAGAAAGAGAGAGGTCAACGAAATCCTCTGAAAGACTGACGCGCACATGGGACTAAAAGGAATTGACGCGTCTCTGTCTAAAAGGGGCTGACACACATGGGGAATAAGGGGTGATCGGTGCTTTTTGGTTTTTCTTGTGGAGCACGCAGTACAGCCCTCCACAAAAGTGGAGCACCTATATGATTTGCTCGAAGAAATTTTACTATTTTGTTGTTGGGTGGTCTTAAAAGCCCATTGCAAGAAGCTGGTCTAGCCTATGGGCCAAGTTCCCAAGCTTAACATATGATTTGCTTTAAGAAATTATGTCAACTCTTACTTAGCTACGCCTACAGATGGTGGTATGATATTAACAGGGTTTTAGATAAAGGGTTCGGACCTTGTAATGGTAATGGTTAAAGTGTTATGGTATTTTGGGTATTGAACGATATGTAATACTCCCTCCGTCCCAATTTATTTGCTCACAATGGAAATACGTGCAATTTCAAACCCCTACAAAATATATTTCTCTATATTATTTTTTAATTTGTTTTATACCAAATTAAAGTGCTCATTGAGTACTTTAATTTGGTGTAAAAAAAATTTAAAAATATTATACAAAAGTACATTTTTTAATATTTACAAAAATACACGTTTCCCAAAGCGAGCAAACAAATTGGGACAAAGGGAGTAAGAATCAAATGACTTGTGAACATTAAGAAATCATTTTTATGAAAAAAGAAATTCAATTGCCAAAATTATCCATAACGATTAAGTAGTGCCTGTAAATCGATCTGTGATTCAGTAACAGACCGATACATAACGGGAACCGACCAATACACATGTGATTTTCCCTCACATCGGTATTTCGGAATGTAATGGTATTAGAAGGCTGAAAAGCCGTTGGTTTTCATATGTCAAATTAACCAAAATGCTTCACGGACGTCTATTTTTTGACGAGGCTTTCCTCAAACTCGAGTTGCAAAAATCTCATATTCCCTCCGGCACAACAACATATTCATGTATGCAATGACTTATGTTATTCTTTACACACACCCCTATAAAAGTTACAAATTTTTTGTAAAAATTAAATTTTTTTTATAGAAGTAACGAGACACGTCAAAATGTTACGAATCATAGAAAATATTACGAATCATATTGCTGAAAAGTTACAAAAAACTAAAAATGTTGCAATTGCTGATGAGGTGGCAAAATCTGTACCATACAATATGTGCATATGGTACACCCAAATAAGAGGTGTCATTTCCTCAAGTTAATTCTTATAGAAATCGATTTAACAAGAAAGATGGGGAGATACAAATGAAACTAAAAACAATAGGAACTCACTTTCCTTGTGACTGATCTCACAAAGATCACTGTGGCTAAAAAACTAAAACCAATTCTTGCACGAAGTACATTTCACATTTCTGGTGGTTCAACTGTTTCATGAGTTCTTTTTAAAACTTTCTTCACTACATATAAACCTCTATCTTTTACTCCATTTCTGCACTCTCTTTCAACCCTTCCATTTGCTTGCTCACTTGGAGGAATTTTGAGATGGATAAACTTATAGATATCATGCTTCTTGCTCTCCTTTTGGTCTCCTTGCTTGTTTTCTCATGTGAGTTCCTTCGACAAACTCTAACCGGGGAGTCGAATCCCCGATAGACTCCCCAACATTCAGTGTTTTAAAAATCAGTTTAGGTGGCCGACTAGTTGGCACTTAGGTGCTAAGCGGGAGTCCAATGCCTAATTGAAATTGGCCTAGGATCTAGTCGGTCACTAGGCGCCAATCTTTTTCCCAACCAGCGCCTAGTGATTTTTAGAATATTGCCAACCTTCATGTTTGGCATCACGACAATCTCCAATTTAACTGTCAAACATACAAGCCAAATCCGATTTGGGTAGCAACTACCAAAGTACAAAAGTTGCCATTCTGAGTTCAAATATCGGCCACTACGTAGTGGTTTTTCAGTCTTTCGATACCACTATAACCAGCTTTATCGGCACAACCCAAAATCTACACCATATCAGCTGATTCTTGCTACATATAGGTTTTTATCTGATTTTTCGGCCGCTACGTGACTGCTATGGCAGGTTCAGGTGTTTTGGCACGAAAAAATCTTTAGAAAATTCACAATCACGACATTGGTTCCTTCTATAGCATTTGATACTCTTAGTACTGCTACCACTACGTAGTCCACTATCACTATTTAAAACCTTGTAATTTTGAGTGCGATTTCGCTGTCAACATCCATAGAATTATAGACTTCAGGTCGATCCACATAAATACTTGTGTTTGTTTATAATATTTGCTCTGTTTTTATTTCTGTCCTTTTAATTCTTTGTACATTATGCTTCTCTTTCATTTTCCCTAATTAACCTTCTCTCACTTCCTTTGACAGGTGCAACAAATTCTAACAGGATTGGAGTGAACTATGGGCAATTAGGGAACGATTTACCATCTCCCTCTCAATCAATTCAACTCCTCAAAAGCATGAATGTTGGTTTAGTGAAGATATATGATGCAAACCCTGAAATCCTCAGACAATTATCAGGGTCAAATATTCACGTCTCTATAATGGTCACAAATGACTTAATTTCGAACATTGCTTCGAACCAAGCCCTGGCAGACCTCTGGGTACGTGAAAACGTTCTCGCGTACTATCCGGATACCATGATCCGGTTCGTACTTGTCGGGAATGAAATCTTGAGCTACAACACTTCCCAAGACCAACGGTTGTGGCACGACCTAGTCCCGGCCATGACAAGAATCCACAACTCGCTCCGATGGCATAACATTAGAAACATCAAAGTCGGGACTCCACTCGCGATGGATGTTTTGGAATCGAGTTATCCACCTTCTTCCGGAAGATTTAGGTCCGATATATTAGAACGAGTCATGGTACCATTGTTAGATTTCTTGGAGAGGACCAAATCGTTGTTTTTCATCGATGTTTATCCTTATTTTCCATGGTCCGAAGATCCTACCAACATAAACCTCGATTTCGCGCTATGCAGAGGTGAAAGCCTAATCAACACGGACCCCGTTAGTGGGTTAAGGTACACCAACCTTTTGGACCAAATGCTAGACTCTCTCATCTTTGCCATGGCCAAATTAGGGCATGAAAATATCAACTTAGCGATAGCAGAGACCGGTTGGCCTAATGCCGGTGATATTGAACAAACTGGTGCAAGTCTGTACAACGCGGCCATTTACAACCGCAACCTAGTACAAAAGCTGACTGCCAAACCCCCACTAGGGACCCCAGCTAGGCCAGGGTCTATAATACCAACGTTTATATTTTCCCTATATAATGAGAACCAAAAGCCCGGGCCAGGGACGGAGAGACACTGGGGTCTGTTTTACCCTAATGGAAGCCCCGTCTATGAGTTGGACTTGACCGGGAAGAGATCCGAATCCAAGTATGATACGTTGCCTCAGGCGACGAACAATAGGCCATACCGGGGAAAGCTATGGTGTGTGGCGGCCAGGGGGGTGAATTCAATGGAGCTAGAGTCGGCATTGAGGCATGTTTGTGATCAGGGTAACGGGACTTGCGAAGCGATTGAACGAGGGAGGGAATGTTATGAGCCATTTTCAGTGATTTCACACGCGAGTTATGCTTTTAGTTCGTACTGGGCCAAGTTTCGAACTGTTGGTGAAACTTGCTATTTCAATGGACTTGCCGTTCAGACCACAAGGGATCCAAGTGAGTTCCATTTTACCTTTGGGAGATCATAATAAACATGCACATAGTCTATTTGCTTTGTTTGACGGGACTAATAGCCGATGGATATACAATCTCATGGGTTATATATGTTGTTCCGTTGAAGTTATAGTTATCAAAATATAATAGCTTACCCGTCATAGTATTGTATATTCTACACTTCGTGAGATTATATATACAAACGATGATTTACCGTGCAAGAAAACATTTGGCAGGACATACGGTCACGTTGTATACATAGTTCAATTTAGTAATTATGTCAGGTCAAATAAACAGGCTTGTGTGGAAAATTAACTTAACAAAATGCTAACATAAATATATTTTTAACTGATGTTTCTATCCTTGTACTGATTCATATTTCCTTTTTTAAATTTTTTTTTGAGTAGGCCATGGCTCTTGCAAGTTCCCAAGTGTGTCACTCCGAAGATAATTCAAGCGGATAGACAGCAGGAAATGACCCTCCAAATTCAGTCAAGCTACTTTATTTTTTTCAATTGTTCTATCGCAATTTATTATTAATTTTCCCAATTTTAATATGTGAGGAAAGAGCAATGATTATATATATTTTTTAATTAGGAGAAAGCAATGTATGGTTTTCGAAAGCTTTTCATCTCATCAATATATGCAATTAGATTGATCAATTTTACATAGCATCTCCTTTTTAGCTTGAATGTAAAGTTAATTTCCTTTCGCCTAATTCATGTGGTTTGAATTTCTTTATCAGTTTTCTGAGCCAAGAGGTGAGGGTCATACTTGATGATATCAAGTTGCTAAGCAGAAGTTTCCAATGTGTTGTTTTCTCTCTTATTAGGCGATCCATTAACAACATTTTGCTCATGTTACCACTAGAAAATGTTTACTTGGTAGGGGTCTAGTCTTTGAATTGAATCGCCTATATTTTAGTTACTTGACCCTTTGTTAAAGGATGAGCACGAGACACCGTGCGAAATACGGTGAGGTAACACTATTATACCTAAAGGTGAATGTCTCAATTCTAAACCCAGGGTTGATTGAGTGAGAGCAGATTCAAACACAGTATTTTGATTAGATATGATTTTTTCAAAGTTAATCTGAAAGAAGACTTAAAGATTTTCTCTGGCATGCTCGCATACAATAATTTTCTATTGCAAAAAAATAAAAGAACCAAAGAATATATTAGTACTTTTTCTATCTGCTAATAATAGTACAGTATTTTATATTGGACTATTGCTTAATAAATACTCATCCCGCCCGTATATGTTGCTCCATCTTAAAAGAGGAAGATCTCTAAAAATTCAACATCTGATGCAAATCAGGGGACTCGTTGAAGGGCTCGTTAACGGCCTTGTTTGATTAAAATTTTAATTTTTTTTTTACCCTTATTTTCCTCTAATCTTTATCCATATTTTCAATCATTACCCAAGACCACAATTACAATTCTAAAGAGAGGTGAAAGGAAGCTTTAGAGAGAGAGAGAGAGTGTGTGAGAACGAGAAAGTGTTGGGCGATAGCCCCTTCCACCCGCCTACCTAGCTCCCTTCCGCCACCCCGATCTTCTCTACAACTATGCTTCTTTGGCGTTTGGAGACTCACCGTGGCGGGCGTTCCTCTTTGCTTTGGTATGGGTGACCACGCCTGATTTTTGGACCTGGGGGAGCCAAATTTGGGGTTCCCAGATTTGGGGTTCTGACAACGATGGTGGCAGCAACGGATGGGTGACAACTCCAGCGCATGCACCAACGTGTCTTTTTTCCTGCTCTTTTGTATTTTTTTTTTTTTGTTTTTTTTGGTTGTTTTTGTGGCTGATTGCTTTAGGCTCGTGGTTTTGTTGTACCTAGTTTTGTCCGGTGGTTTTGGTTTTAATATTATTTTATATCTCTTCACCAAAAAAATAAAATAAAATAAAATAAAAAATCATTATCCCATATTTTCAATAACTTTTTCTTTTATCTCTCTTCAATCATTATCCTTATTTCCAATCATTACCCATATGTCTCTCTCCACTCAAAACCCAAAACTTAAAACCGAACAAGAGTGTTAAGGCCCACCTAGCCCATTTAAGAGAGGTTTTTGGATGCTCGCTCAGAAAATTACAAAAATTACATTTTACAAAAAAAAGAACTCTCAACAAACAAGCTACAAGGATGATAAAACCATCTAATTCTTCGAATTTAAACATAGGATTTCTCAAAAAGGCATAACAACTAACACATTCAAAAATAATTTATTTATGGTTTACTTCACATGACATTCATCACTAAATATAAGATTCTCCATGGAAAGAAATACTAACATTTTATAGTTTGGTCACACAATAAGGGGGTATTTGTACATTTTTAGTGAAAGATGGATATTGGAATATGGTATGTGAAAGTGGAGTTTGGTTCCTTGTCGTATTTCAGGACTTTTTTGGAAGCAAACGGAGGAAATTGAAATCTAACAAAGTAAACTTTATTAAACTTCAACAAGGGTTACAAATCAATCAAACTCGAAGTTACAATCAATAAGTGAATTACGTTACTACTACTCCTAGAAAATGCTGTAAAGTACAGGAAAGTAAAGAAAAAGATAAGCCTTTGTGGCGGTTGATCGTGGAACTTTTGCAATGTTGCAAACGACTTGTATTTATAGGCTGATCCCTTGAAGATTTCGAATTCAAATCTAAACAACTTTTCCTCTTAATAGGCAGTTAATTCTTTTGATATTCCCCTTAAACCGTCTTTTGTCTTAATCTGAATTCTGCTATCTGCCACGTGTTTTAAACAAAACACTTCTGATTATCATAATTTAATTTTATCGATAACCTTTTAAAATAAGGGCACCTTTTAATTATTGGTTACTACGTAATAGCCTTACCAAGAAATGGCTATAAACTTTTTTTTATGGTAAATGTTAAGCCTTTGTTCCCATGTTAAATGAGAGATTAAATGAGAGACACTTTCACTGCTTTCTTCTCTACTTGTTTTATAAAGAAGACTAGCGAGAGTACCACAAGTTATATAATCGAAAACAAGAATTATTTCCTACCCCTCGTTGCAATAGCCGATGAGTGAAATGAGATGAGTATGCAGGAACTTTGAAAGCAACTTTACCTCTGCCCAAAAGTATGAAATTAAGTGATGCTTTTGAAATCTTGTAATGTTTCGTTACTTTTTTAAAATTAGTGACACTTTAGTGATTCTTTTGAAATGTTGTATCTTACCGTTAGAAAATTGTCCAGAATATAAAATTAGTGGCTCAGATTTATTGCAATAGGAGTATATTGTTTCAGCTTCCAATAAAAAATTGAAACAAAATAGTTGACTTCAACAAAAAAATTTATGGCCATTAAAAAAAATAAAAAATATTGTTTCAGCTTCCAATAAAAAATTGGAACAAAATAGTTGGCTTCAACAAAAAAATTTATGGCCATTAAAAAAAATATATATATTGTTTCAGCTTCCAATAAAAAATTGAAAGAAAATAGTTGGCTTCCACAAAAAATTTATGGCCATTAAAAAAAAAAAAAATTTACGGCCCCTCAAATCGAGTCAGGCTCGGGCATCTGGACAACCGACGCCAAAGTTGGGCGATCTTGGCCAAACAGAGGCACAATTTTGGTTGCGTTCATTAGTGAACAATTAATTTTTTTGGGAAAGAAATCAAGTGTGGAATTTGGAGACGACAAACTTCTATGCACTTACCAAAAAAAGAAAAAGATGTCTAAAATTTTAACATCGGATGCAGATCAGGGGACCCATTGGAGGGCTCACTAAGTGTCACCTAGCCCATTAGGGTTTTTTGGCTACTTGCTCAGAAAATTACAAATAGTACGTTTAAAAACAACTCTCAATGAGACCAACAATAAGGATGACAAAACCATCTACTTGTTCAAGTTGTTGCAAACCATTTCTCAAAAAGGCATAACTCTTTCAAGAACATTTTATTTATGGTGTCCCCTGCATAAAATTCATTACAAAATGATACTAATATTCTCCATGAAAAGTACTAACATTAATTTTATAGTTTGGTCACACAGTAAGAGGGGCATGCATTTGTACATTGACAATACAATAGACAAACACCCACCACAACAACCAGTCCACCGCACAAATTTATTTGAAAATTCGGGAAGCTAGATAGATTACACATATTTTTTCATGACAAGGAATTTAGCCTCATTGATTCAGGATTGGGTAAAAATCCCAGACCGTAACGTTGCATAAAACTTAGGTCAGATGATTGATACATCTTACAATTTCTACTCTGGGGATGATGATGTTTCATAACTCCATGGTTGAACCAAATCGGAAACAAGAAAGCTCTGTTCACCAATTGTAAACTCTGTTTCATAACTCCATGGTTGAACCAAATCGGAAACAAGAAAGCTCTGTTCACCAATTGTGAACTCGCTATCGACAGAGATGACACCGTTGTAGGAACCGGGGATGCCTGCCATAGGTAACTCATCACTCGTCTCTATCGACTTTTCCCAAGCCTCTTGAAGTTGCAACGTAGATTGAAGGCTACCCAACACATCGCTCATAAAAGGGCGTCGGACCCCCTCTTTAAACAAGCAACTGAGTGCTATATTGACATAGTACCTAAGACAATTGGGTGCTATTTTTCCGATTAGGTAAGGATCAATGACCTCGTCGATATTTCCTCTTTTGATGCTACCTTTGAGCCATAGAAGTAACGGATCCTCTCCCATGTATGACAAGCGAGTATAAGCTTCCTTAGCAAACAACACTTCCAACAACAGGACCCCAAATGCATACACGTCTGATGTGTCTAATGTCTTTGGATCTTGTCCGTTGATCTCATAGTCGTCAACAACCGGGCTAGTCAGTCTCGAAAGTTCGAATCAACGACTTTTCGCGACCCATTGGTCGTCCAAAAAAATGTGAGACGGTTTTACGTTGCAGTGGGTGACTTGGAGCTCTACGTTTGTGTGGAGGTACTCTAGTCCTTTTGCAATGTCGATGCAAATCTCAAGTCTCTTCTTCCAAGGAAGTGGATCCGTACCGGTTTCGTGGAGATGACTATGCAGCGTCCCATTGATCATGTACTCGTACACGAGCATAATCTCATCCGTCTCCATCTCGACACAAACTCCTATCAAAGCAACTATGTTAGGGTGACCAGTCAGAGATTGAACCCGAATCTCAGCTCTAACTTTATCGATTGATGTCATATACCGTTTGATCGCAACTTCAAGAGTTCCCCCCACCATACGTGCCTTGTACAATCTAAAACGACTATCTTGGTTGATCAAAAGACCATGACTGAAATTATTTGTGGCAGCGTAAATCTCAGCAAGCGAAAAACGGGTGTATATAATCTCAGGAAGATTAAAATAGGGGTATTTTTGTTGGATAACTGTATCACGAGAACGACGAGCGAGACCTTGTACTCCATCACAACAAGAAGCCCACATTCTCTTTATTCCTGATCTTCTTCCCTGACGATCTTGCGCCACCAATACAATCTGAAGGCTCTCCACTACTTCAGCCATTGTTGGCCTTTCCTTTGGTTGAAAATTCAAACACTTGTTTGCAAGTTCAGCAAAGGACTTAAGACTATGCCGTGCACTTATTTTTCCTTTCAGAGAGGGATCAATGATTTGGCTATGCAGTCTCTTTTTTATGCACATCATCGCCCAAAGAACTAAACTAATTTTCTCTTCCTCGAGTCTTGTATCTATCGGTGGCCGACCGCACAAGACTTCCAACAGCACCACACCAAAGGCGTAAACATCAGATTTCTTGGTTAGTCGCTTGGTGAAGAAATAATCTGGATCGTAATATCCAAATGTTCCTTTGACGTTTGTGGTAACATGGGTCGTTGTATGGCTTGGAATGCGTTTAGACAAGCCAAAATCAGAAATCTTTGCTACCCAATTCTCGTCCAACAAAATATTTGTGCTCTTCACATCTCGGTGTATGATACCTAGTCCGGTACCATTATGAAGATAGTTGAGTCCACGTGCGGCACCAAGGCAAATGTTAAGCCTTTGGGCCCATGTTAAATGAGATACACTTTCACCACTTTCTTCTCTACTTGTTTTATAAAGAAGACTGGCAAGAGTCCCACAAGCTATATATTCGTAAACAAGGATCATCTCCTGCCCCTCGTCACAATAGCCGATGAGCGAAACGAGATTAGTATGCTGGAGCTTTGAAAGCAACTTTACCTCTGTCCAAAACTCTTCGGCTCCTTGCTTTGACTTGGCATTCAACCGCTTTATGGCAACGGTTGTAGCGCCATCGTTAATGAACCCTTTGTATACCTTACCGAATCCCCCGGTTCCAATAACTAATGCATCATCAAAGCCCTCAGTCGCTATTAGTAATTCATCCAGTGAAAAGTGACGGCAAGATCCCTCCACTTGAATCCCGCCACCATCGGTTGCATTCTCCTGCTTTAAAGACGAGGGGTCAATGGACGAGGCTTCCCCTTCACTGAAGCGACTCGGAGACGGCAAGGCATACGTAATCTCATCCTCATCTCCTACGGGGCATACGTAATCGGCACCACTAGAAATGTTCATGGCAAGTAGGTCTTGGTCGAAATTGCTCATGTTGTTGCAAAATTCTGCAGAATGGGGATGATATATGTTGATGACATTGACGGGGATTACTAGAACAGGAGAAAAACTCGGGTGTTGGATGGGTACCACGTGGCGGTCTCTGTCCAACATCTAGCA
The DNA here is from genome assembly GCA_022606695.1 of Vaccinium macrocarpon. NCBI lineage: Eukaryota > Viridiplantae > Streptophyta > Magnoliopsida > Ericales > Ericaceae > Vaccinium > Vaccinium macrocarpon. The sequence goes on along the minus strand of CM040173.1, from coordinate 6,202,968 downwards.
GTCTAAAATACTTTTGGACGGCCTGGATTTTAAATACACTATTACTGGGCAAGAGTATAATTAAAATCCAAACCGTTGTAGACACTTTTGAATAGTCAAGATTTGCGTTTTCGCATCACCTCATCTGTATCCCTATTCGACATGCACCCAATTTTTTCTAGGCAAGGGGATGTGGGCAACTTCAAGTGGCCCCACCAAGCGGCCTGCAACCTTAAGCTTTTGCGAACGGCAACCTTATTTAAAGCTTGTTAAGGTCGACCTTCTACTTGGGAAATTACCGTTCTGGGACTTGGTCAAAAAATATGTTTACCAAAAGGCAGTTGGCCAGTAGTATTTCCTGGCTTTTCCGCATGGGAGACTAGAGTTCAAATCTCAGTGGAAATGTGTTTGAGGCTTTGGGACACGAAAGCTTCTTGACCCCTAATTAAACCTTTTGAATCCTTGTACCATTAAAATTGATGTCTAGAGTGCGTTTAATTTGATATATATGAAATTTACGTTTCAAAAGAAAAATCTAGATAAAAAGGAAATTTTGGCTTATTGATGTATGAATTGAATGTAAATAGCAGTTGGGGGATAGTTGAGTCACATATTTAGTTATGGTCATCTTCAATGGACTTAGCAAAATAAATGGAATATTGAGAGGTCAAATTCTACTTTTTGTAAAAAAACTAGATAAAATTTCAAAATAATTTTACCAGTCAATATAAAACTTGTTAAACTTTAAAACATTATTGCACACAAATCATATTGTTACAAAGGTACATGACAAAATCCTCCTATTTGATTGACCATAACTTATTCCTCTTGATAACCTCGATGCCAGCACATTTGAGATCGTTGCTAGCTCATTTGAGATCCATGCCATTGACAAATAGAAATTGAACACTTTTAAAAGCCTCTATACAAATAATTTTTCACACAATTGATATCAAAATTGATTCTGCAGACGCAATTAATTTATGATTTGATTGTTTAGTCAAAGTAAATTTGATTTTACTTGGTTCTTGAAAACAAGATATTATGCAAAACAACTTAGTTTACTGCTCTTCTAGATAAACGGAAGGGTGGAGCAAGGGAGCATCAGGCACAGGAAGTAGTGGGATTGCAAAATTCTTTGTCACGTACAAACCCAGTGGTCCTGCAGAAGACAGGAGTCGATCAATCAAGGAGGCCAGATGGAACCTCTGATCCTCATTTAAGTAATGTGCAAGAAAAATCCCTTTCGATCTCTGGATCATCTTGTGGGTCGGAGCAACTACACTCACCCAATCTATTACTTAACAATTGTGATACAACCCAACCTAGCTATACTAGAAATACCCCCAGAAAGCCCACATTATTTTGTCACTGAACCCCCAGATAGTCCAAAAGCCCATAACCCTACTAACCCTTTGACCAATCCACAAGCCCATAAAACCACCTTACCACTTCTGAACCTAGTCCACCCCCTCCCAACCTATTACACTAACCCATGAATTTTTAAGCCCAATTTATAACCCAGAATCTAAAAATCCCAAACGACTCATAGTTAGCCCTGCCCATAAATCCAACTTACCCCTTCCAAACCCAATCAAACCCATTCAGCCCACTACACTAACCCATGCCAACTTGAGCCCAATCACCAATCCAGAACCCAAAATTCCTGGTACCCATGGTAACTTGAACCCAACCATTATTCCAGCCCAAACACCCAACTCCTCCCCTGACCTGATTAAACCTGTCTCCCCTAAATCACTTGATACATCCATTTCTACAGTGTTCAATTCTCTCTCCCTGAAGAGGAAATTTGAAGATGAAGTCCCATCTCCTACCCATTCCAAATTACTCTGTCTTTGTTCACCACAAGTTGAGAACAAATCTCCTACACTTACTCACAGCTCCTCTCGACTCTCTAGGAAAGCAAAGAAGTTCATGCCTCGTGCTAGAGCTAATATAAAGAGTGGTACACCTCCCAAATCTCAAGTTTTTACAGAATATGATCTTTGTGAAGTACAAGTCCAACAATGGGTAGACAAGAAAGGTGAGTCAAACAATATCCCCGTCATTGGTTGTGATCAGAGGTTTGCAAGTGGTACTGATTTGGAACCTGTAATAGATGGAGAATATGGGCGTGTGGCTGGCCTTGAACAACCACACTCCCTATGTTGATCCTAACCTGGAATTGCCAAGGAATTGGGCGTACCTTGACAAGTCAGGCTTTAGGTGACCTTGTGCGTAAAAATCACCCCTCCATCGTCTTCCTGATGGAGTCAAAAAATAATAAGGTTAAACTGGAAACCATCTGCCGTAGATTGGGCTTTGATAATAGTAGCTATGTAGAGCCAGAAGGACTTTCAGGAGGGCTTGCGTTATGTTGGGGTTTGGATGTGGAATTAGAGGTGGAAATTACCACTAAAAACTACATGCATGTGTTAGTTTCTGAGCAAACAAGCCACAAAGTCTAGGCTACGACCTTCATGTATGGGTGCCCTGCTAGAGCAGGACGTAGTATGGTCTGGGAGGATATCAGGAGGATTGCGAGGTCTGAGCTGCTGCCATGGTTGTGCATTGGGGATTTCAACCAAGTCCTTTGTAGCAGTGACAAAATGAGAGGTAATTGCCCAACTCAGAGTGCGATCTCATTGTTCCATGAGATGATCAGTGATTGTGGGCTTATCGACTTGGAATTTAAAGGTCCTAAGTTTACTTGGCGGAATAACAGAAGTGGGGCAGATTTCATCATGGAACAAATTGACTTGGCATTTGCAAATTCCAAATGGAGAGAGCTGTATGATAAAGCTATGGTATTTGTAGAGCCAGCCATTGGGTCTGACCATAATCCCTTGGTCTTGAATACGGAGGTGCCATTGAATAAGGTGGGAAGGCCTTTTAAGTTTGAGTCTTACTGGGTCACTGAAGCTGGCTGTAATAAAGTTATTAGTGATTCTTGGAGTAGGCAACAAGAGGGTTCTTTAATGCTCACGGTGTGCAATAAATTGAAAGTTTGCAAGGAGATGCTAAAGGACTAGAGTAGAAGCACTTTTGGGGAGCTAAGACTCAGAATTGATTCAGCTAAGGAACAATTGTTTGACATCCAACATAAATTGGAATTGGGGGTTAGAAATGATCTGCTTATGGAGGAGAGAAAGATTCTACAAGTTTTAGAGGATTTTTGGCAAAAGGATGCGATGTACTGGCATCAAAGATCAAGAATCAAATTCTCGATTTTTTCACCTCTCAACCATTCAAAGAAGACAAAGAAATCAAATTGTCAGACTTAAGGACGAACAAGGGATTTGGCAAGACAACCCCAAAGACATTGCAAGTATTATCAAACATTATTTTCATGATCTTTATAAAATGCCCCTTGCTAGGAATTTTGATGCTGTGATTGATTTTATTGACCCATCCATATCTTTCAAGTGCAACATGAGTCTTACCAGAAGCATCTCTAAAGAGGAAGTTTAGCAAGCAGTGTTCCAAATGGGGGCTTTGAAAGCACCTGGATGTGATGGGTTCCCGGTTTTGTCCTACCAAAGTTATTGGGATATAGTTGGGGATGATGCTTATAAAGCAGTGCAGAATTTTTTTCAAGAGGGAGTTCTTTTGAAGGAAGTGAATCAAACTAATGTTATATTGATCCCGAAAGTCCCCAACCCTGAATCGATGAGTCAACTCCGCCCCATTAGCTTGTGTCGGTTCCTCTATAAGATTATCTTGAAAGTGATGGCCAATAGACTTCAGCCCTATATGTGTGACACTATTTCAGAGCAGCAATCGGCCTTCATTTTAGGGAGACAGATTCAAGACAATATTACGGTGGCACACGAAGCGTTCCACTTACTCAAGCACAAAAAGGTGGGACCCAAGTCATATGTTGCCATCAAGTTGGATCTCAATAAGGCGTATGACCGTATTTGTTGGGATTTTCTCTTCAAAGTGATGGAAAAAATGGGGTTCGACTCAAAATGGATTGGATGGGTAAAACAATGTGTGTGCTCTGTTAACTATTCTTTGGTGTTGAATGGAGGCCAAGTGGGTAACGTTACACCGGAGAGAGGCCTCCAACAAGGTGACCCCCTCTCCCCGTACCTCTTCTTGCTTGTGGTTGATGTGTTTTCCAATCTTATGTCAAAGGCAATCCTAAATAGAACCATTGGGGGGATTAAGATGAAGAGGAGATGCCTTGTGATTTCACATCTCTTATTTGCTGACGATTCTCTCATTTTTTTGGAAGCAAAGATCCAAATTTTTTCTAACTTTATGGATCTTATAGGAGAATTTAGTGAGGCATCCGGGCTATCTCTTAATGTCCATAAGTCTAGCTTGTGCTTCTCGGCTAACAATAAGGAAGATGTGAAAAATGAAATCAAAGGTGTCTCGGGAATGCAAGAGATGAGTGAGTCAGTGCAATACTTGGGGCTTCTAGCCTTTTGGGGGAAATCAAAAAGGGAGATCTTAGGGTTCATGCGGGATAGAATTATGCGTAAAACCCAAGGTTGGGGTCACAAGAATTTAAATCATGCAAGTAAGCAGGTGCTCATTAAGGCAATACTTTAACCTATCCCCATGTACACTTTGATGTGTTTTAAGCTGCCTTTATCCATATGTGCATGTTTGAATTCGGTGATCAGTAATTTCTGGTGGGGAAGCTCAAGTTCAGGAAAGAGGTTACGTTGGGGTGCTTGGTCAAAGTTGACAGAACCAAAAGCTATGGGAGGATTGGGTTTCAAGGATTTTGAAGCTTTCAACGTTGCTTTGTTGGCTAAACAATTCTGGAGGCTTATTCACTATCCCTAATTCACTGTGGGCCAGAGTTCTTAAGGGATTGTACTTCCCTAATTCGACTTGGCAAGAAGCCGTGAGAGGTCCAAAGCCTTCATGGCTTTGGACAAGTCTTTTGGAAGGTAGGAATCTAATCCAAAACGGTGTCCAATGGAGGGTGGGCAATGGCAAGTTAATTAATTTTTGGATGGATAAACGGGTTCCTAGTATTCCCGGTGGAGGAGTTTCACCACTTAACCCCTCTCATTGTGTGGACACCAAAGTCTCGCATTTTGTCAACTCTTCTATTGGGAGATGGGACGAGAAGAAACTTGAGGAATGCATTCCTAATGCCCAGGTACAGGAGGTGTGTAAGATTCCTATCAGCTTAACAGGAGGTAAAGACAAACTCATCTGGAAGGCGACAAAGTCAGGGGGCTATACCGTCAAATCTGGGTATGCGGTGCAAAGGACTAAAACTCATACGGTACATAGCTCAAAACCTTTCTTTTACTCCTTCCAGTTTGATGTGGAAGAAATTTTGGGCCATTCCTACATTACCAAAAATCCGTTTGTTTACATCAAAAGTCATAAAGAATTGGGTGGCATGTAGAGCGAATCTAGTAAGTAGAAAATGTGGGGTAAATCCGTTATGCCCAATTTGTGAATCCGCTAGTGAAACTATGGAGCATCTGTTATTTCATTGTCCTTGGAGTAGGGCAGTTTGGTTTGGAAGTAACAAAGCTTTTTGGGTCTTTCATAAAGAGGTCGTGGCTATTGATAAATAGATGGAAGATATTCTCTATGGGGATTTAGCTGAAGAGACAAGAAGAGAAGATGTGGGAGAAATTTTTCAAATTTGTTGGGCCATTTGGAAGGCTAGAAACTGTTTTGTGTTTGAAAACAAACTTCTTAACCCACAAGAAGTTATTGAACAAGCTTTCATGGCCAACAAGGACTATCTCACTGTTGTTTGTAAGGGTGTTGACAGACCCCTTTCCAGACAGGTTGGTGTTTCGAAATGGGAACCCCCAACACACGCTTGTGTGAAGATTAACTCTGATGGAGCGTTCAACTCCTCCCGCAGCACGGCCGCCTTTGGCGTTATCGCTAGAGACAGTGGTGGATCAACTCAATGGTGGAATTATGGTAAAGTGGTGGTAACTTCAGCACTTGCAATTGAGACTTGGGCTCTCCGTATAGCCTGCGTTATGGCAGAAGAAAGGAACATTAATTGGGCTATATTTGAAACAGATTGCATAAATCTGGTGAACTATATCAACGATTCCTCTGTGGAGTGCCCCTGGGAAATAGAAGTTATGGTAGAAGATATTAGATTTTGGGTTTTAAAGCAGCAATGGACCTTCAAATGGTGCAGACGAGAGAGCAACAAAGCGGTGCATTGGCTCACTAACTCTTGTATTGACAGAGCTTAAGTTTTTTCTATGGGTTGTATTCCGCCCAAGTTGGAGTCTATATTGTCCAAGGATTTGTCGTAGTCGTTCATTAATACAACTTGACGTCTTTCAAAAAAAAAAAAAACGTGAGCACATATTTGATCTCATAGCTTGAAATTTTGTGAATTGGCTCAATGTATAATTTTTTTATTGTGAAATTAATCAAAAACTTCACAACAATAGATTATCAAACTGGATATTGATGTGTACAATACACGCTCATCGATTTTGAAATTGATTGCAAAAGAATTAGTTAAACAATTTACGTTACTTATGACACACAATTATGATCATTAGTAGTGCTAATTATGAGAATTTCTGTTCAAGCACTTATGATATAGTGTTATGAATCTTTGTAGCCTTAGTTATGCTTGTTTTTGTCAAGTATGATGAGACATTGTGGCTTGCCACAATTTTAGAACTTGTGAATCGTTGCTTACGAGAATTTGTGGTTGTTGGTGGTTAATTCACGACAGTGTGCTTTCCCTTGAGATGGTGGTTCTCTCTCTTCTCCTTGCTTGAACCTACAACCAGAGAGCACTAGTTAGTGTCACTTGGGCCTCTTGCCGAAGGACACTCCGACGATGAAGTCAGAAAACGGAGAAGGAGAGTTCAAAGAGTACAAAGAGTGTTAGATTTGAGATTGTTTGTGTACCTCTAGGGTTTATCCTTTGGTACTTATAGGTCTTGATGTACTTGCTCGCCAAGTCTGGTGACATCATATGTGACGACTTCGGTCACGTGACAGAACCCTTGGCTTGTTGCCACATAGCCCTCTAGAAGCCTCTCGCTAGGTGCTAGGTGTCCCCTATCATGTGCTCTTGTAACCATCTAACAACTCTCACGGGACGGTTCTTGGGTCCGGCAATGCTGCCCGCCCCAACACCACCAGACCATGGGTTGCCATTGCTTTGATCCGGAGCAAATCTCATTCCTAGTGACCTTCGGCATTTATATACCTTCAGTCGTAAATGGTTTCCATGGGCTTGGTTAGCATATCAAGGGCTGGCGTCTGTGCCTCATTCCTTCGGCACTAAGCCTCACATTCTTTTACTGGGCTAAATGGAACATGTATGTGGACCTGTGGTCTTAACCACTTTCGGCCCTCAAACATGAGATGTGCTCTACGGCTACTGAGTGACCCTCTAGCCCCTGCCAATCCATACATGGACCGGACCTCACATATTCGGCCCACCACAGTGGTATATTTGTTTTTCCTTATGAATGTTCGTAGCTTTCGTATGAACGTTTATGGTTTTCTTATGAGTTTGATGTGGCCTATAACATAGGTTATTGGTTTATAAATTTGTGGTCCAGCAGCTTATGAATGCTTGTGGTTAAAGAAGATGACCCGTTGGATGACCGGTTTTGTAGGTAACATTAATCGATTTGGCATGATTTGAACCCTTGATTGGGTACATGAGGTGCGAGTTTTTATTTGTAATGATGCATGTCCCTACAATATATATTTGTACTCTATGGTTGCTTTTCAATATTACCTTTTTTTTCTAGCAAATAAATCCTGTGAATTTTTTTTGTTCTCGCAGGTGACAAGAAAATTAATTGTTAGGGTTTTTTTGTGACGTGATTGTGGAGGGAATTCAGATGGGGATCTTAGTTGGCGGTGATTTTGGCTCTATCAAGGAGAAGCTCGTGGTGGCTTGTTAGTGCAGGAGTTACCGGAGTTGGTAATAATTTTCAGATGGGTTTTTATATTTTTTTTCCTAGGGGAAAGGAATAGGCTAGATGGGAGTTTTAAGGAGCATTGGGTAGTGGTGAAGGGGTATTCAGGGAGGAGAATCGGGCAGTAAATTGGATGCTACGGACATAGTAGTAGTAGGAGAGTATTGTGCATCTTTCCAAGCTCTCTCAATACTTTTCTTTTATTGTGCCTGATTTCACTTTTTTATCCTCATGATGAATGAAATCTTTCTTCGCCGTTTAAAAAAAATAGAATAGAAATAAAATTAGTTTCTCCATAGCTTGACCCCATGCACCCGCCATGGACTAAAATTTGAGGTGTAATCGCTTTAGACTCCTATAGGATGTGCAAAATTTTAGTGCCCCATCTATTTCAATACCCATTATAAATTCCTAAACAAAGTATACAAAATGCGCATGAGATAGATACATGGAATGAAAATTTTGGAAGATATATTGTGCCAAATTAGAAAGTTTTTTGAAACATAACGTAACTTTCGATCAAACTCATTGTACCCATAACTAGTCCTACTTTTGCTTCTAAAATTACACAAAAAGGGAATGATATCTAATTAAAGCTTTTCAAATCTTGTATGTTGGCTTAGTTTTCTTAGGACTAGTAGTGCGCAAGTGCAGAAATGGAGTCAGGAATTTCACTACACAGGGGCAGATTTTTGTTTTCCAAAAAACTTTGCAGGGACAGTTTTTTTTCCCAAAAAACTTTGCAGGGGCGGGCTTATATTTTTCATAGGAAAAATATTTTTCCCATATAATACTAGAGGTTTTTTTTTTTCCTTATAGGGGCGACCGCCCCTACTGAACCCTCTTTGTCTCCATCCTTGAAGGGATGTTTGTTTATTCGACTGTTTGTTTGTTTACATTGTATTTCGTTCATAGGAAGACCCAAAGGACCTCATTTTTTGTTGGGCGTCGTTAATTTCTTATCATAGATAATATGAATATAATGACAATTCACTGATATCAATATAGTTTCACGAATATCAATACAATACTTTTCTCGGATAGTGATACACTTTCTAATTTCTATACATTATCCTCTAACTCAAAGGCTGAGGTTAACAATTTCCATTTTTGTTTACAATTTAGCCGTGGAAACTCAAGGCCGGCCATGGACAGAGCCAAGATTTTGACTTGAAGGTGGCACCTAAAATCAATCTTCTCTCTTTCTTTGTCCCACAAAGATAGTCTATTATAAAATGACGTGCAATTTTCTGATAAAAATTTCAATTAGTTCTTTAATTTTCTATCAAGAATTGTACGAAAGTAATGCACATGCTTTATTTTTTTATTCGAAAATTGGAGGTTTTTTGGTAGTGGTCTATATTTTTTACCGGTGGAGGAAGTAATAAGTATAAAAAGGTACAAGTGTTTTAAGATTAATTATTTCTACTACCTAAGAGGATACACATTTTTAATTGCTTTATCATCTATCAACATTCTTAATCCCCCAAAATTACATATTTTCATTGATTAATCACTTATTAATATGCTTAATACCAAAAATAATAGGAAAATTTATTTTGCCATCCCATACAAAAATAAGTGTTATTTTCCCACCCCATGGATTTCGAATTATTATGATTTCATCTTGTAAAGTGATTTTAAGACGATTTTGCCCTTATTAGGTATTAATATATAATATATGTTAACAATATATTCAGTATTGATAGGGATATAATTCCGGGGATGATTCTCATCCCATAACAGTCCTTTGACCGGATTACATTAAACAAGGATTTTGATTGCTAAACTCACGGAACTTCAAAATCAAAGGGTTGTCGGTTTCCTTTGCTGGAAGGAGATTTTACAAGTTTCAATATAGCCGATTGCTTTCCATTTTTTAAGCTCCATTTGAATTTCAAATTTTCAAATGGTACTCAATACTTTTTCGGCTACTTATAGATCGAAATTGATCATTCTTGCTCGAATTATTCGTTTCGTCACGCTAGCCGTGGGATCCGGAAAGTTGGGGTTCAACAATTCCTCAAGTGATTTCGTCGATATCGAACAAGGTATATCATCAATTTTTTTTCGGAATACGATTGCGGTTCATTAAGCCCATTTCGGTGGATGAAAATTATGGAAATCATCATCAAGCTTTATCACACCAGTGTCATCTTTGGCACTGAAAGTATGATGTTATAGTTCACCACATTTGGCACCTTGAAAATATGATGTCCGTATTCATCATCATTTGCTATTTTTGATGCCACTGGTGTGACGAATGTGGTAGACAGCAATTATGATATTATATTATACCACTTATTTCTCTCAGAAATTATGGGATATTATTTCATCACCATATGGTACTGATTCCCATTTTTTTGATGCAGTTTGTTGGTTGGTGATGGAGGACGAATTGGTCCTTGTATGCAAATATGGTGACAAGATTTGCCCTGTAGTTAGTAAAGGCGGGATGAATTTCGGAGCGATAATAGAGAAGATTTGTAAGAGGTGGACTGATTTGGATCCCGAAACAGTAATCATGAGTTACTCAATGACAAACAATGAGTTTGTACTGATGGACAATGACGAAGATTTGGCGACATTGATTGATCTAGCCCAAGCTGGGTCAATAAACGATATCGAGGTCGTTGTTGAAGATGGGTCACTGGAGTTTACAATGACTGGACCAACTCCAAATTCGGTTCGCTCAACCGGTCAGACGTCACAGTCCAGAAAAAGGGTTATGACATGAAATGTTGTGGACAGTGACATGGCACCACCATCCTTTGTATGTCACAAAAAACGAGTTTTAAAGTCGGCAGATTGGGTTTATGGCATTAAAGGTGTTGGTCAGTCATTTGTGGGTGGTGTGGTAGAATTTCGCAATGTTCTGCGCAAGTACTGTATCGAACGTGGAATTGAGTATGTCCTTGTGAAGAATGATAAGCAGCGCGTGACCGCGCATTGCAAACATAGGAAGGGGGAGAAGAAATGTATGTGGGAAGTACATGGGAGGGTGTTTGAACCCAATGGTCATTTCTATATTCGTACATTTCAGGATGAGCATAAATGCGGTGTCGTGTTGAGGACCACGAAGAATCCCCGAGCCACCTCGGATTTAATTGGCAGTCTAATTGTTGAAGATGTGAGGGCCAATTCGAAGAGGTCGCCTTCTGACATAATTATAGAAATGAAGAGGAAGTATGGTTTGGACGTTACATACCACCAGGCATGGTGGGCCGCAGAGAGGGCTAGGGGGGATGTATTCGGGGATTTTGAGAATTCTTTTTCCAGCTTGAATTGGTATGTCCGTGAAGCCCGCCTCACAAATCCGGGGAGTCACATTGTCTTGGAGGTCGATGAGGGGTCAAAACGATTCAAAAGGTTATTCGTGGCTTTCCGTGGATGCATTGATGGGTTCAGTTATTGTAGGCCCATTCTTTTTCTGGACGGTACATTTTTGAAAGGGAGACAGAAAGGTCAATTGCTTGGGGCAACCGGTAACGAAGGTTTTTTTTTTTTTGTTATCTTTTTGCTATATTAAACTGGAATGCTTGTTTTTATTTGAGCATGGCCTTAAAATATTGCATGCTAAGTAATGGTAATGTCACTGGTTTGGTAACACCCCGTGTTGATTGTGTTCGTTTTTGGTGTCTGGGTGCTTGTTGTATGGAAGGGTGTAATAATTTTAAATTGAGTATGGTTTTATAGTACTTCATGTTGGACAGTTGTGAAGTCAATATGTAATTATGGTTTGATAATATCTCACGTTCTTTTTTTATTTAAAAAACACATCCGTTCTTGATTCTAGAGATTTTCCGTGTTGATTCTGGTTTCTTGTATTAACACATCCGTTTCCTTTTGCAGAGATTTTCCCGTTGTGTTTTGCTGTTGTTGACTCGGAAAATCGTGATAATTGGTTGTGGTTCCTACAACATTTGTATTCCATACTCGATCATCAACGGAGGTTCACATTTGTTTCAGACAGGAACCTTGGGTTGTTGGAGGCAATGAAGGTCGTCTTCCCAAACTCCCCTCATGCATATTGTCTTTACCATTTGACATTCAACTTGAGGTACCATCTAAGTGGGACTCCCGCTGGGTACAGAGAGTCGATGGTGCATTTGCTGAAACGGGCTGCCTATGCCCCTACTGAGGAGTTGTTCCACGAATATATATTGAGGATGGCGACTGAGGGCGGGCGTAAAGTGATGGACTTCCTAGAGAGTGTCCCCGCTGATCGTTGGAGCACTGTGCATTTTCCGGGTTGCCGATATGGGGAGTTGTATTCTAATGTTGCAGAGTCATTTAATTCTTGGATCAAGAAAGAGCGCTACCTTCCCATTAAGAACTTGGTGGATTCCATTCGGGTGAAAATAATGGATATGATTGTCGTAAGGAGGGAAAAACCAAGTGAGTGAGTTGGGAAAATTCTTCCGAAAATGGAGGAAAAGTTTCATGATTCATACCAAGAGTCAAGGTCATGGGTGGTTATGCCCTCGGGATATGGTGTTTTTGAGGTGCACTCTGAGCCTACTGTTACCGTTGATCTTGTTGGAAGAACTTGTTCTTGCCGAAAATGGCAGCAGAATGGGTTTCCTTGTTGCCACGCTGTTGGTGTAATTACAGGTTCTGGTAAGGAGCCTAGTGATTATGTTGATCCGTACTTTTACACGGAGACATATCATGCCTCATATTCGCACTCTATCAATCCGATCCCTACGTTGTGGATGCCGCGTCACTCAAACGATGAAGATATTATTCTCCCTCCTTTGTCCAAGAAACCACCTGGAAGGCCAAAGACTTGTCGTATACCTTCTCGTGGAGAGAAGGTGTCTCAGATCAGATGCGGGAGGTGTCATAAGCTTGGAAACCATAACAGGTCAACTTGCAAGGAAGCCATGTAGGGTTTCGTAGCTGCACGAGAACGGCTTATGCCTTTTTTAAGTATTTTTTTCTTTACTTGGTTAACATGTCGAACCATGTTTTTTTTTAAATGCCAAAGATCAATCGTCTCATTGGTCTTTGTTTTTTCTCTTTCTTATGTCTGGGATCAATTATCTAATTGAGCACTGTTCTTACTTTTGATTGTTTTCTAATGAACTCGTGTCTTAAGTTTTCATGATGGGTGATGCTTCTTTTTTGCTGTTTAAAGTGTGGTTTGTTTTTGTGCATAACAATTATTGAGGTTCAATGGTAATTGATGTTTAACACTTCAAACCAATGACCATGGCAATTAGTGATGAAACCTGTACTTTTAGAATCTATTACCTGTAGAAGCCACAACAAAAAGAGGGCACGGAAGATTTTGCCAACAATTGGGCAGTGTCTATTTTACACTAATGTACCATGATAACATGGTGTACTGATACACCATGGTCAGCTATTAACAAATTTCAAAATCTAAAGTTTAATACATTACCATATTTTCCTTATATTAAAAATGGTATTATGTGAAACAAACGAAATTTAGCCTTTGAAAACCGAAAGTTGAATCATGTAGAGCGGAAGTACTCTACTCATGAGAAGGAAATGACGATAGTGATTCATTGCTTGATAACCTGGCGGGTTTACTTGCTCAGGATGAAGTTTCTGGTATCGACGAACAATGTTGCTAACACCTTCTTTAATGTGCAAAAGAAACTTTCACCGAGGCAAGCCCGTTGGCAGGAATACTTGGAGGAGTATGATTTCGAGTGGAACCATAAGCCAGGGCGACACAAACAGGTTGTTGATGCATTTAGTCATAAGGAAGTGCAAGAGTATGTGGCTGCTATCACTCGGGTTGAGTCAGATTTTGCAGACATAATTTGGGAGAATGCCAAGACAAATGTTGAGTATCAACGATTGGTTAAGCAAGTCAAAGAGGGCACTGTTCATAGAAATTGGCTTGAGGATGGCCTTCTCCATGCCAAAGGAGATTAGTTGTATGTCCCAATACTTGGGGTTTGAGACAAGAGTTGTTAAGGGAAACACATGATCCACAGTGGGCTGGTCATCCGAGAAGGCATCGTATGTTGGCTTTGTTGTCGAGATCTTATTATTGGCCAATGATGGAGGATGATGTGGAAGCCTATGTTAAAACTTGCTTGGTTTGCCAACAAGATAAGATGGAGCGCAAGAAAGAGACTGGGTTGTTGCAACCTCTACCAGTTCCCGAGAAACCATGGGTATGTGTGTCTATGAATTTCATTACTGGTTTACCTAAAGTTGATGGTATGCTTTCAAATATGGTGGTTGTTGATCGTTTCTCTAAGTTGCTATGTTTATTCCTACACCACATGAGTGTAATGCCAAAGTTGTTGCTCATTTGTTTTATAAGTTTGTGGTGAAATACTTTGGTTTACCGGAAGATATTGTGAGTGACAGGGATACAAGATTTACTGGTCAATTCTGGACAGTTTTGTTCAACTTGATGGGTTCCGAGTTGAAATTTTCCATAGCAAATCACCCACAAACTAATGGGCAGATGGAACGCATCATTGCGCTGTTGGAAGAGTACTTGAGGCATTATGTTACAGCAAGCCAAAAGAATTGGGTGGAGTTGTTGGATAGTGCTCAGTTCTGCTATAATCTGCACAGAACGTTGGAGACTGGTTTAAGTCCATTTGAGTTGGCAACAGGCCAACGGCCCCTTACTTCTCATGAGGTGGCAGGGACTCGTACGAGCGGTAGGTGTCTCGTTGCGTACAGATTTGCTTGGGCTAAGCAGAAATTGCTTGAGGAAGCTAAGGATAGCTTATTGAAGGCAGCCAAACGAATGAAGAAGTATGCGGATCAAGGGAGGAGATCACTCGAATTTCAGGTTGGGGATAAGGTGTTGCTGAAACTTACTCCCTAAATCTGGAAGAAAATCAACAGCAAGACGAGGCATCGTGGCTTGATTCCACGATACGATGGTCCCTTTGAAGTTGTAAAGAAAGTGGAGAATGTTGCTTATCGGTTGAGACTGCCAGACAGGTTGAAGGTTCATCCAACGTTTCACGTTAGTTTTCTGAAACCATTCCATGAGGACTTGGTGAATTTAAGAAGGAAGCAAGCGAAACGAGCACTTCCAGTAATTCAGAAATAGTTTGATCGTGGGGTTGAAAGGATTCTGAATCACAAGACGAAAAGCGTAAAGCAAGAAAAACAAAAGAACCTCTTATTTGGTGAAGTGGGAAAGTAGCCCTCGACTGGGAGGCTTTGTGGGAAAAGGCGGAGACTCTATGGCAATTTGAAAAGCAAGTGGATGAGTACCTACAACCTTACCGATGAGGACGACGGCCTCTTCTAGTGGGGGTGGTTTGTTAGCAACTTGATCTTTCAAGCGTGCTACGCTGGACTTAGGGTGGCACCTTGCACCCAAGTTAGACAACAAGGACAAGGCATGAGTAAGAGGCATGCTGTGACAAGGTGAAGTGTTGGCCGGTGTCACCACAGTCCTGTTATCGAGTAAGCTATGATGGTTGCATGTGAAGGTCCAAGATATATTGTGGCATGGATGCATGAAGTTACAACTAGCTTGTGGGGCAAAACAATCACAAATCCAACTAAGGCATTGAGCTAGGGCATAGTGACAAATTTGGCTAAGGCATGGATAAGAATGGGCAATTACCGACAATTACATTCAGCACATGTTGTTGGCAAGCTTGAACAGGTGTCACAAGTAGAACCAATGGGCAGTTATTTTCAACAAATGTTTTGCACAGCAAAGCCAAGCAGTTACTTTGATGTGCTGGCAAGTTTTGGGCAAGCCAGCCCAACCCTACAGCAGTTGGGGGTGTCAATTGCAGATCATGGGCAGTTACCATGATCTCTTGTATGCTTGTATTTCGTTTTCCTGATTGTAAGCCTATTAAGGCACTCCATTTTTTAGTCTAAGGCAGAGGAATGTTCTGTCTAATACACTAAAGTGTTTCCTTGTATTGTTGGTGCAATAAAAGGTTGGGACGGTTCCCGTAGATGTGTGTATGCTTGCTAGACGTTCGTAATCACTTTGTGTGTGTGTGTGTGTGTGTGTAAATACTTGTTGGCTGAATCAAGTTGCTGGGAACTTGGTGCCATCACGGGAAAAATTCTGAGTTGGTTTTTAACCCCGTGACACCTACCATCATGGTGGTTTTAGGTTCGATTCCTGCCTCCTATATTCTTCCTTTTTGTTTTTTACATGGTTCAAAAAATCACTCTCCACACACAATTTTGAGTGTCTTGAGTTCCAAATCCACTCTAAAACTAAGTTATGTTGCATCGGTACCCCAAAGGCAATTATATTTTTTTATTTATTATACACAAAGCAATTATTATGCTACAAGTTTCACGTAAAAAAAATCATAAATACTTAGTTTCTTTATGTTACATAAAAACACAAACAATAATTAACGCAAATTCATATAAGGCCTCGAAACGCATAAGATTGGTCCTGAAATAGTAACCCCGTAGCAAATTCCTGAATCTGCCATTAACCCCCACTAGCCCAAAAACAACTTATGGAGGCCCCAAAAAATGATGAATTTCCTAAATTCAAAATTCAAAATCTTACTAAAACTGAAATTCTTACTAAGCATGTCAAATCTAAAAAGTGGTAGGTTCTTGAACTGATAAAATTATAGAAACAGAAAAAAAAATGCAAAATGTAATGAACTTAAGAAAATGACAATATAAAAATACAGGGAAAGGTACGATACACATCTCCTATTTTAGTGTGTATCATATGCAGCCCTATAAAAGTTACGAATTGATTACCTCTTATTAATAAAAGTTACGAATATTTTTGTAAAAAAGCTACAAGACGCAACAAATGTTACAGTTGAATCATAGAAAATTTTACAAATCATATTGCTGAAAAGTTACATAACACTAAAAAATGTTGTGATTGTCAATAAGGTGGCACAATATAAACCACAGTGCATATGGTATACTCTTTTACAAGGTGTGTATTGTAGCCATTACATAAGGTGATAGTAATTGTCATTAACATGTAATTCTAAACTAAAATAATAATAATCTTCGTAACGCGGTGTTAGTGGAGTTACCCTAAAAGACCTCGATCGACAACAAGATTCCAGCGTAATTAATCCAATGTATAACACTACATAGATCAGAGTACCTATAATTATATTCTAGCGAAGTGGCTTTTAGAGGGGTGATTGATTTAGAGTAATATAAGTATTTTCAAGGGTAGGCTTATGTAGGTTGTTAAATATGTGTGTCTGTGTATATACATATATATCACGTTAAATAAGTACTCTCTCCATCACTTATTAAGTGCTTTGCTTCGTAAATTCAATTTATTAAAGAAACATCATCATTAATTTTCACCTCATTTTTTACCTCCGTTTTTACCCGTTAACTCTTTACCCATTAATTTTTCAAAACACAAATCTATCAAGGGACAGCCTAAAATGGAACACTCAACCATTTAAAGGAACGAAAAGAGTAGTGTTTTATTATTATTATCTT
Source organism: Vaccinium macrocarpon (assembly GCA_022606695.1). NCBI lineage: Eukaryota > Viridiplantae > Streptophyta > Magnoliopsida > Ericales > Ericaceae > Vaccinium > Vaccinium macrocarpon. Next base: position 6,185,656 of record CM040173.1, on the reverse strand, counting down.
TATTATTATTGTAACTTACATACATATGTACCAATTTGTGAGTTCAATTTCAATCATAGTTATCCATTTCCAATGCCTAATATTCAATTGTTTTTTTATTTTCCTGACATATCCATTATGAGTAACATGGATTGCTAGATCGGTGCAGGAAAAATGATATACACAAAATGAATTCAAGAAACGAAGATTAGGTGGCAAAAAATCTTGCTGTACCATTTACCGAGTAGTTTTCCCTATGTTGACCCTGTGAATCTGGATCTGTAGGAGTAGAATACAAGAGTTCAGCCATTATCATGTCCTTCTCCCTCATAGCCTGTGAGCAAGGGCGGAGCGACACCGGTACAACGCCGTAATCACTGGCTTCCATTTTTCACAAAGGGTACTACTAGACTACTGTCAAATTTTGCTTATTGACAACTAGTGGCGACTACCACTACGACGACCAATACTCCACGGTGCCTGTTTCATAAATTATCTCTACCTCATTGTCTACTGTTTCTCACGAATTGTCCGGACGATTTCAGCTCTAGAGATGGAGAATTTCACACGAGACCCGCTTGCCATTTCTGCGGATTCGAGTCAAGAAAATCACCTCCTAAGAAATGTTGGTGAGATTCCGCTTGCCCTTCCGTTTCTCAATCCATTTGATCAAGTGGGAGCCTCACCAACTGATTGGGGTGATATTCCGCGTGCCTTTCAGTTTTCTAATCCCTTTGATCAAGCAGGAGCCTTGTCCACTGACTTGGCTGAGATTCAGCCTGGTTTGCCGTTTCCTAATCCCTTTGCTCAAGCGGGATTCTCATCCATTGACTTGGCCAAGATTCCGCGTGCCTTGCCATTTCCGAATCCCTTTGCTCAAGCTGGAGCCTCGCCCACGGACTTGGCCGAGATTTCGCATGCCTTGCCGTTTCCTAACCCCTTTGCTCAAGCGGGAGACTCGTCCACTGTGTTGGGCAAGATTCCGGGTGCCTTGCCATTTCCTAATCCCTTTGATCAAGTGGAAGCCTCATCCACGGACTTGGGCGAGATTCAAAATGCCTTGCCATTTCCGAATCCCTTTGATCATGCAGGAACCTTGTCCACTAAGTCGGCCGAGATTCCTCATGCCTTGCCTTTTCCTAACCCCTTTGATCGAGCAGGAGCTTCGTCCGCTGACTTTTTCTCTTTAGAGGGTTGGGAGAATGCAATCGACGGTGACGTAGTTCAATTGGAAGGATCTTATCCTTTTTATCCACTAGACAAAATATTAACAGCGACTAACGATTTTGATGATGCATTAGTTGTTGGAATTGGGGCATTTGGTAAGGTATATAAAGGCTTCATTGACGATGGTGCCACAACCACCTTTGTTGCAATAAAGCGGTTGAATGCCGAGTTCAAACAAGGTGCTGAAGAGTTTTGGACAGAGGTGAAGTTGCTTTCAAAGCTCCGGCATACTCATCTTGTTTCGCTCATTGGCTATTGCAACGAGAATCAGGAGATGATTCTTGTTTACGAATATATAGCTTCTGGGACTCTCGCCAATCATCTGTACAAAACAAGTAGAGAAGAAAGTAGTAACACTATATCTCATCTGACATGGGATCAAAGGCTCAACATTTGCCTTGGTGCTGCACGGGGACTTGAGTACCTTCATAATGGTACCAAACAAGGTATCATACACCGAGATGTGAAAAGCACAAACATTTTGTTGGACGAGAATTTGGTAGCAAAGGTTTCTGATTTTGGGTTATCTAAAAGCATTACAAGCCATACAACAACCCATGTTAGCAAAAACGCCAAAGAAGCGATTGGATATTTGGATCTTGATTATTACTACACCAAACGACTAACCAAGAAATCTGATGTTTATGCCTTCGGCGTGGTGTTGTTGGAAGTCTTGTGTGGTCGGCCACCAGTAGATACAAGACTAGAGGAGGAGCAAATTAGTTTAATTCTTTGGGTGAAGATGTACATCAAAAAGGGAAAGCTTGACCAAATCATTGATCCCTCTCTGAATGGAGGAACAACACTACGTAGTCTCAAGTACTTTGCCGAACTTGCGGACAAGTGTTTACATACTCAACCAAACGAAAGGCCAACAATGTCTGAAGTAGTGGAGATCCTTGAGACTGCATTAGCGTCGCATAAGCATAAGGAAAGATCACAGGGAACGATGGCAAAGGCGTTTCAGGGTATAAAACTTGTGCCTAAGGGTATGAGTCGTTGGTTGAGAGACGGCAGAGGATCATCAAAGCATTCGTTTCCGAAAGCACTTTCGCAAAAACTTGCCCAATTGGTCTGTCGTCGATTCTCGCTTAAAGAAATTCGCGCTGCCACGAATGATTTTGATGAGAATCTTTTGATTGAGAAAGACGATTTGTTTAGATTGAGGTTGTACAAGGGATGTATGGCGGGGGAAACTCCTGAGGTTATGATCAAACAATATGACTTCAAACGGTATGACTCGGAACTCACAAAAATAGTTAGTGCCGAGATTCAAGTACAATCTCTGACTCCTCACCCTAGCATAGTCTCTTTGATAGGATTTTGTTATCAGAAGCATAAGTTGATTCTCGTGTACGAGTACATGGTCAATGGGACATTGAGAAGTCATCTCTGGGGAACTGATAACGATCCGCTTCTTTGGAAAAAGCGGCTTGAGATTTGCATTGATGTTGCACGCGGAGTTGAATATCTCCATACAAACGTAGAACAACAATTCATCCACCGCCACATTAAGGCATCCAATATTCTTTTAGACGATAAATGGGTCGCGAAAGTTGCTGCTTTTGAACTTTCTGTACCGATTCCCACTGGCACGGGAATCGAGGGCTTGGAAACAGGTATATTGGGCACAAGTGGGTATATCGACCCCGAGTACTTACTCTATGGAAAAGTTACAAAGAAATCTGATGTGTACTCATTTGGTGCCTTGCTGATCGCGGTATTGTGTGCCGAGAAACCTTGTATGGAGAAGGGTTTGTTAACTTCACGGTTCATCGAATGCATCCAGAGAGGAACTATCGACGAGGTCATTGATCCATACCTAATCGGAAAGATAGCACCCGGATGTTTTAGGTACTTTGTCATTCTAGCACTAAGTTGCGTGGTTTTCGAATCGACCCGACGACCTTCTATGGACACTGTGCTGGGGATCCTTCAATCGTCATTGCAACTTCAAGAGGCATGGGAAAACTCCATCAAGATGGGTGATGAGTTACCTATGGCCAACGTCCCCAGTTCATACAACGACATCATCTCTGTCGATAGCAAGGTTACAATTGGTGAACACAGCTTTCTTGTTTCTGATTTGGTTCGACCATGGGCAATATCTCCGTCATTGTCATTTTCAGAGCCATCCACAGACTCGGATGAAAAATTTTAATATAGTCCAATCGTCTAGCCCAAGATTTCTCCAGGTTAGGGTCTCTGATTTTTACACAATCCTAAAACAATCTCACTGAATTCCTTGTCATGAACACTGAATTGCTGTAACTGATTCTAACAGAAATTGTAAACGTAAATTGCCTTTCAGAACATACATATCTCGATATATAAAGCATGGAGCGATATTGTTCACGGGATTTTGTCTACGTTTTTTCGTCCAAAATGGCATCATTTTGGAGTTAATTTCGACCATCTAAAACAACGTTATTTTGGATGGTAGAAAATAACTCCAAAACAAATTTGCACTGTTCTGTTCCCCTCTCTCGTCCTCCCTATGGACAAAAAAGTCAACGAATGAATATCATGTTGCCATAGAGATCAAAGAAATTGAACCAAGTGTTCTTTGACATGATAGATCTGCGTTGTAGAAACCCACACTCTCTCTGGCTCGGTCATGACCGACCTGCGAAAAACCCATTAAGTCAGTGCAAGAAAAGGTACCAGACGGAATCACTATAAGCACCAATATTGGACCCGGGACAGTATTTGAGGGGTAAGATACCGATTTTACACAAATTCAGTACGTACCGGCTAGTACGGTATGAGATTCCCAACCATGATGTGGATTCCATTTAGGAATGGCAATCAGACCTGGCCGTCCTGGCCCCAACCCGATCGGGGTGGGGTTCTGTCATAGTTCCAGATTGGGTTCTGCCATATTATTATTAGCTTCTGCAATTTTAGGGTGATTTGATGTGCTACTTTTTTTTTCTTTTTTTTTTTTTATTGAGGTTCAGAATATGGTTTATTCCTCTTTTTCACGTTGGTGAAGTTAATTCTCAAGCCCAATAGCAATCTTCTTGCGTGCACGTTTAGATGGATTTGTATTTTTGACTTGCTTGTTTTCCGTTTGCGATATTCAATTCATCATTCGTTTGATTTTGCTATTAATTTTTACGAGTCGTGTCATTCAATATTCATTACTTGTCAAGAGTTAACTAAGCTGAGATGACGACGGATAAGATATACAGTAATGTGGATTCCATTTAGGAATAGCAATTATACCCGGCCTATCCCGGTCCCAACGCGATCAGGGTGGGTTTTTGTCACATTTTCGGACCCAGGTTGGTTTCAGGGTAAAATAAGAAAAAACCGAATCAAAGTCGGGTAGGGTTCGAGGAGACATTAACCCGCCTAGTAACCTGCCCAAAACCCACCCACCTTACATTTCACTATCACACTAACAATTGGGCTTAGCCTTAGGACTAGGCCTAGATTTTAACAATGGGCTTAGCCTTACCACAACCACTTGAGGTTTTTTTTTTTTTTTTGCTAAGCAAAGAATTCATTAATCTTTGAAAACGAATTACAAAGATTAAAAAAACCCGAGACTAGAAATGTCAAGGATCCAAAAGGGAGAAAAAAAACTAACAAGAAACAACATGGATGGTAAAAAAAACCAGCCACTACACCGAAAACCTCCAAAACACCAAAACCTCAAAACCACAAAAACAACTGACAGCGGGATCCAAACCAAAAAGCACCCACACAACGAAAAATAGGTCAAAACACCACTGAAATGGAGGCCTCATCCTCCAACTTCTTGAGCGCTATAATTTCCTGTTCAGAAACATCAACTCCATACGTTTCTAAATATTTCTTAATGTCGTAACTCTCCCTTCCAAAAAATTTGACACCACACAAACTACTCACCTCCATACTTTTACGAGCTTGCTTGATAAAACTCAAAATCCTAATGCAACTACTAACTTCCTCTTGAGACCACTTGAGGTTACGCCCAGTCGTTACTCTCAGGGCCCCAGAATTAGTCGACAAGTGGGCGAGCAGGCTAGGACCTCTGGTTATCAACAACAAAAAATCCAGTACTACCAAATTTACTACCCTGAATAGGTACAGCATCATCCAAGTTCCATCTCAAGTTGAAAGTTTTACCCATCTAGAGTATGCTAGCCGCCGCCTTAAGCTGGAACTTTTCTCCATGCGGCTGAAGAACCTTGACTTCTTCAGGAGCTTGCGTCCTTTAATTCTATTAGGCGGCGTGACAGAGAGGCATTACGTGTGTTTTTCTGTATCTCAAGCAAAATGTACATTAGTTTTTCTAGTGAATGCCTACCTACGCTGCTGCATCTATAGAGAGGATGCTAACTGTGTGGACTTAACCTCACCCCAAGTTACAAACATCGTTTTCCCTGTAATTCATATTCAATTTCCCAATCATTCTCATCGTTTTCCAATCATAGTTTAACAATTATTTACCAAGACATATTCTAATTATAACCATTTGAAATTGTACATCACCCATATATTAATCTAGTTTGCTTGAGAACCCTTTCTCACATGTTAATAAATAGACAAATATGTGACCCTTTCTCCATGGCCCGATTTGAATATGAGAGGTGCAATCTTCAAATTCCCAAATTATATGGGCCGTGTTCGTTTGGGAGTTTTGGGCTGGTTTTGGCTCTATTTTAGTTTTGCTTACATCATCATTTCTCTCTATTTCTCTCCACTCATTACACCTGCTTACATCATCAAAACTAAACTAAACTTACTAACCGAACAAGGCCATGGAAACTCGCTCTTCCTTGAAAGTATAAGGGTATAATAGGCTTTTCATAAAATAATATGATGAAAACGTAATCCATGATGATATCAGGAATGAAAATATAAGTACTAGAGGCTGGTTTTAGGACTACGATTTAGTTTACTACCATGTGTTTCTCTCTCATCCCTTTTCCTCTCTTCCGGTGAGATCTATCTCTTAGTATCCCTTGTACACAAAAGTTAGTATTTCTGAAGAAATTCTCTAGAATGTCAAATTTAGAGGGGGAATTTTCAACAAGGGCAAATTGATCAACCAGTAAGGCTCGCCGTCAATGTTGCTAGTGGTGCGGATTCGAACTGCAAAAACAATCTTTCTATAGAGATGGACATAAGATTTCCAACGTCTTATCATCAAACTCCATCCTACCAGGAGCCTCATCCACTGGGATGTCATTATCACACTGTGAAATACAGTCGATAGTGGTGTGATTGAAATGGAGGTATCTTGTCGTTGCTTTTCACTAGATGAGGTCCTAATAGCAACTAACATGTTCAATGATGCATTCGTTATTGGGACCGGAGGATTTGGCAAGGTATATCAAGGGTTCATCGATGATGGTGCTGTGGTAGTTGCCATAAAGCGGTTGAATGCCGAGTCCAAGCAAGGTGCAGGAGAGTTTTGGACAGAGGTCAACGTGCTTTCAAAACTCCGGCATACTCATCTCGTTGCATTGATCGGCTACTGCAACGAGTGTCAAGAGATGATTCTTGTTTACGAATATATAGCTCGGGGCACACTTGCCGATCATCTCTACAAGCTCAATGCAAAAAAAAGCAACACAAGTATTTCTCCTCTCTCGTGGGAGCGAAGGCTCAACATTTGTATTGGTGCCGCCCGAGGATTGGACCACCTTCATAGTGGTACAAGCCAAAGTTTCATACACCGAGATGTGAAGACCACAAACATTTTGATAGACACGAATTGGGTATCTAAGATTTCGGATTTTGGATTGTCAAAAGGCACTGCAAGTCATTCAATAACCCATATAAGCACGGAAGTGAAAGGCACATTCGGGTATTTGGATCCTGATTATTTCAATACACATAGACTGACTACGAAATCTGATGTGTACGCCTTTGGTGTGGTATTGTTGGAAGTGTTATCTGGGAAGCCGGCCGTTGATAGAAAATTAGACAAGGAAAACATTAGTTTGGTCATTTGGGCTCAACAGTGCATCAAAAAGGGAAAGCTTGCCGAAGTCATTGACCCCTCTCTCAGTGGAAAAATAGCACCCCGTTGTTTGAAGTCTTTTGTTGAACTTGCAAAAGACTGTTTGCAAAGAAGTCCAAAATCGCGGCCTACGATGGCTGAAGTGTTGGGTAGGCTTGAGGTCACGTTGTTATCTCAACAAAGAGGGAGAACAGAGGGAATAATGACCAAGGCCTTTCAGAGTATGGTCCACCGGTGGTTGAGGGAGAGGAAGGACGGCAGCTCCACAAGTGGACAATCAAACGATTCGCCTGGGGAATCAAATTCAAAAATTGGTACCAAATTATACCGTCATTTCTCAATCGATGACATCTGTGCAGCCACAAAAGATTTCAATAAGAGTTTTTTGATGCGTAATTCCAACAAGGTGTATAAAGGTCTTTTAAATATTGATGGTAAAGGTCTTCTGGTTGCGATGAAGAGGTTTAAGAAACTTAAAGCTGTTGGGGATGGGATTCTTCCAAAGAAACTGCTCCCCCACCCCAACATACTCTCTCCGATAGGATTTTGCACCAAGAGAAACGAGTTGATACTCGTGCATGATTACATGCCCAATGGGTCCTTACAAGATCATTTGCATTATACAGATACCCTTCTTTCCTGGGAAATGCGACTTCGAATTTGCATTGGAGCTGCGCAAGGACTACAACATCTCCTTGCGAACAGAAAGCTTGAACTCATACACCGCCGGATTGAACCATCTAGTATTCTATTGGACGGAAATTGGGTTGCAAAAGTTATGCTTCCCAACATAAGAACTACAACCAATGTCAGCGCCGGCCTACTTAGATCAACTACAATGCACTACAACTCCATGTATCAGGAGGATGACCTATACTCATTCGGTGTAATGTTGTTGGAAGTACTGATTTGTAACGAGCGTTTGGGTAGCTTTTTTCACAAAAGAAAGCAGTTGGGTGTCCACCGGAACCCTAAACTTCCCAACGTGCCACTAAAGCATTATTTGGATGACATTATTCAATCTGAGGAAATATATCAAGTCATGGATCTGCGCCTTGTTGGGAAAATAGCACCAGAGTGTCTGAGTGAATTCGTCAAGATACCATTGAGTTGTTTGCTTCTTCAGGGGACCCCAAGACCATCGATAGATGATGTAGTGAGGAGCCTCCAATTTGCATTGCACCTGCAAGAGAATTGGCAGAGCTTTCTTGCTATAGCCGCAGCGGATCTTTTCTGACAGGGCGTCCTCTCTTTCATCAGTCAATTCCATTTACCACCAACCTCTGCCGCTCCGACCTCCGGCTAAAACCATCACCTTACTCTCCTCCCTCCCTGCTTTCTCAACAACAATGCAATCAGGCCCTTACCCCTCTGATTTCACCATCACCCATCCAAATTTGCAATCCCCTCACACTCACGATTCCACTCTCCCCAGATCAAAGCCCCAAGGGACTCCACCTCCACCCCGAACGGTTCCACCCTTGTCACTTTGTAATCAAGCTTAAGAAATATGTACTCATTGTGTAATACAGATATCCATGTCTATACATTTTAATTTTGGTTTTTTGATTTTGCTAGCATGTGAATTATGGTTGTTAACATTCGTTTCCTTTTTAAAATTATCTGTGAATGATTGTTGTTATGGGGTTGTGTTTTGTTAGTTTTGTGCTGATCAAGTATAGTTTTGAATGGCGACAATGGCTTTGGTGGACGAGTAATTAATCAATAGTTGTTGGGCACCGCAGCATGGTGCCCCAACCCACTCAGCACCACATATTTCTACGGGGGTTCATACACTTAGTGGTGGACCTCGCCTATCTATGTCAGAGTTTAATTTCTACTGGATCATTCTGGGAAACAAATATTAGGCTAAAAGATAAATACCTGGCCAAAAATGGTAATGTTGTCTATTTCTAGATATAATCTTCACGGGTCAAAATAGTGCTTTGAAATGTGCTCTCGGGTTTCAAGGTAAAACAACCAATTAGCTTAAACGGGTACACAACCAATTAGATAAGCATACAATAACCAATTAGCTTAGGAGATACAAACCACAATGTGATTAATCATTTTGCATATAAGCATACAATAGCCAATTAATCATTGGAGAGAGGTGGTCGTGAGTTGGTGGTTGCCGTAGCAGACTTTTTGATGAGAGAGGGAAATTCACCAAAATGAATTAAATGATTGCGTGAGTTGAACTCCCTAAACCAAAGTCTGAAAATGTAAAGGAGTAAGAAGAGCATGAGGTTTTTGTGGTTGATACATTTACTCAAACACATAAGGAGCATTTTAAAAAATTCAGGATGAAGGGCCACCCACCTACTCGAAATTACACGAAAGATGCAGTTCCACACAAAGGGTTGAGAGAGGGAGGGAGGGAAGAAAGGTACCTGCTCCGTTTGGGGTATTTCTGCCTTCAATTTTCCACACCAGAGATTGGGCTATGAAACAAAAGCATTCCATTGTTTGATAAGGAATTCAATGTAACAATGAAATAAGATCGGTGAAGGATAGGAATTTGCAAGATTTAAATTACCTCATTTTGTGGTCGTGTGACGATGGTTTGCAAGATTTTGCGTGCAGGTTTTGATTGCTTCATGAGATGCCGAAGAAGAAGAGTGAGGGAGTGTGTGAGAGAGAGAGAGAGAGAGAGAGAACCGTTTCTTCTTGCTAATTTTCCTCTTGGACCTTCTTAATCTCCTTTGGATTTTATGAATTACATATCTATCACAAGAATGCTGAACCCACCTCAATTATGGTCAATCTCCTTACCAGTAAGACCGTATTATTTGATCAAGTACTTATCAAAATGAGAATAATTTGCTTGAATTGTAACAAAAGCAAGTCCCACAAAATGAATATTTCTGATCCTCAAGTATAAAATCCGGCATGAAATTCTAAAAAAGTGAGTAAATTTCATGATGCAACAAGTAACATGCAAGTCACCAATGCATCTGAAATTCATACGCTGCTACTTCAATCCAACAACAGGCACAAGTAAGGAAAACAAGATACAATGAACACACGATTTACGTGCGAAACCTGGAATATGGTAAAAACCACGGAAAAGAGGCAAACAATATTAAAACCACTGTGTGATTATGCTCTGTTATTTCTTGGATGTCTGTCTGCGCCCTAGAATGAAAAGAAACAAACATTTTTATCTTAGATGCAGTTCCAATCGATCGCATTCATAACCCGATTGATCGGTCCATTGGTGAACCAATTGATTTTTCAAAACACTGTTGCCTGATTAATAAGTCGATTGATCGGTCTATTGGACTAACCAATCTGCATTAAAAAATGATTGTTCCCCTTTGTGAACCCAATTGATCCCTGTTGAACCCGATTTCATATCCACACCCAACTTTTATCTCACTCCCGTACAATAGATAAAGTCCCATTTGTGGGGGAGGGATTTGGAATCCCATCCATCAGGTAATGAGATAAAATTATACTCTTGCCCATGGTCTATATAAAAACTTTTTTTTTTTTTAAACCATACTTAAACCTAAACTCAACAGTTGCACCATATGTGTCTGTTTCAACAAGGGTTTTGGAGAGAGACCATATAGACACAATCTCCGGCAACCTCAAAAGCCAAGATCGGTAACCTCACCAACCTTCTATAGGAAAAATCAGTGCTCAAGAACAGTAAATAAATAAATAATTAAATTCTTTAAATTAACAATAAGAACAACAAATAATGGGAACCGAAAAAATAGCAAACCGAAAAACAAGCTAGGGCCCGTGTTTCACACGGTTTCCTTAAAGCAAATTCGCCGCCTCACCACGGGTGTTTAAGGGGTTGACCGACGTTTGCCTCCCAGGATACAGTGGCTTCCGACAATCAAAGGTAATACTTACCGGATCGCCCTATCGAATGAACTGGTTTCTGTATACTCTTTCCCAAAAACTGAATGAAGAACAATGAAATAAGAAGACTGATTTTTTTGTTGTACCAAAACAAGAGGCAAGGACTCTCTCATATGGTACTAGGGAGGAACCTCTCCATTCAATAGGGGAATTAACCATGCTATTAACCTTGCAATTGAATTTCTGAAAACTGATATTCAATCACTGCAACATTTAGGTGCTGTTTGATAAAACCGAAAAACTGAAAGCTAAAAATTAAGTACTGAAAACTGAATGCTGAATTTTTTTATCTAAAAAGTTGTTTGATAAAACAAACTAAGCATTGAATTTAAAAAATAAAATAAAAATTTTGGGTTTTAATTCTCTTAATTTTATTAATGGTCATCACGTATTTGTGGTAGTGGTGGAGTGGTGATTGAAGGGGGTGAGGGTGGTGGCGAGGTGGCGGTGACAATGGAGTAATGGCGGTGGTGGAATGATGGTGAGTTGTGTTGGCAGTAGATTAATAGTAGTGCAGTGTTGGTGGTGTAGTAGTGGTAGTGTGATGGTTATGGCATGGTAGTGGTAGTGGTGGACTAGGTGGAATGCGTGGTGCTGGTGAAGTGATGGCGGTAGCATGGCAATAGTAGTGGTGGTATATGGGTAACGTTGATGGTGGTGGTGGTGGCGGTGTGGCAATGGTGGTGGTGGTAGCAGCATGGCGGCGGTGCAATGGTGGTGGTTGTGGTGGTAGCGGCATGGCGGTGGCGGTGGTGCAATGGTGGTGGTTGTGGTGGTGGTGGTGGTGGTTGTGGTGGTTGTGGCGGTATATGGGTAAAGGTGATAGTGGTGGTGGCAGTGTGGCAGTGGTGGTGGTGGTAGCGACATGGCAGTGGCGGTGGTGGTTGTAGTGGTAGCGGCATGGCGGTGGCAATAGTGCAATGGTGGTGGTGGTGGCGTGGCGGTGGTGGTGGTGGTGGAGAAGGAGGTTGTGGTGGTGGTGGTGGTGGTGGTGGTGGTGGTGGTGTAATGGTGGCAGTGGTGACAGCGGCGACGGAGGTGTGATAGTTGATCATAAGCACATAGGAATTCAGTAGCTACTTAATTTTTATCAATTTTTTAGCTTTCATTTTAAGTGGCACTTAATCTGTTAAATAACATAAAATGTGGTTATCAAACCTACTTAATGACTTATTACTTAATTGATTCAATTTTAAGTGTTGAATCTGTGTTATCAAACAAGGCCAAAATACATGGTGTAATTGAAAGTTGCCTTTTTACTACTTAAGCCGACATTGTGGAGGCTATCTCTCATCCCTCAATGTCTACTGTTTCTCACAAATTCGCCGAAAAATTTCAGCACTAGATATGGAGAATTTTGAACAAGAACTGCTTGCCGCCGCTTCTACTGGCAATGTTGGTGAGATTCCGCATGCCTTGCCGTTTCCCAATCCCTTTGATCGAGTGGGAGTCTCGTCCATTGAGTTGGGCAAGATACCGCATGCCTTGCCATTTCCTAATCTCTTTGATCAATCAGGAGCCTCGCCAACTGACTGGGGTGAGATTCTATGTGCCTTTCCATTTTCTAATCCCTTTGATCAAGCAGGAGTCTTGTCCACTGACTTGGGTGAGATTCGGTGCCCCTCCCTGTTTCCTAATCCATTTGATCAAGCGGGAGTCTCGTTATTTGACTTGGGCAAGATTCCGCGTGCAAATCCCTTTGACCAAGCGGGAGTCTCGTTATTTGACTTGGGCAAGATTCCGCATGCACATTCCTTTGATCAAGCGGGAGCCTCGTCCATGGACTTGGGTGAGATTCAGCATGCCTTGCCGTTTCCTAATCCTTTTGATCATGCGGGAGCCTTGTCCACTGAGGTAGGCGAGATTCCTCATGCATTGCCTTTTCCTTATCCCTTTTATCAAGCAGTAGCTTCGTACACTGACTTGCTCTCTTTAGAGAGCTTAGAGAGCTGGGAGAAAGCAATTGACGATGGTGTGGTTCAACTAGAAGGATCCTGTCCTTTTTTTCCACTAGACAAAATATTAGTAGCGACTAACGACTTTGATGATAAATTAGTTGTTGGAACTGGGGTATTTGGTAAGGTATATAAAGGCTTCATTAACGATGGCACTACAACAGTTGTTGTAGCCATAAAGCAGTTGAATGTCGAGTCCAAGCAAGGAGCTGAAGTGTTTTGGACAGAGGTAAAGTTGCTTTCAAAGCTCCAGCATACTCATCTCATTTCACTCATCGGCTATTGCAATGAGTGTCAAGAGATGATTCTTGTTTATGAATATATAGCTCGTGGGACTCTCGCCAATCATCTTTATAAAACAAGAGAAGAAAGCTGTAAAAGCATCTCTCATCTAACGTGGGAGCAAAGGCTCAACATTTGCCTTGGTGCTGCACGCGGACTCGACCACCTTCATAATGGTACCGAACAAGGTATCATACATTGAGATGTGAAGAGCACAAAAATTTTGTTGGATGAGAATTTGGTAGCAAAAGTTTCGATTTCGAAGTTATCTAAAAGCATTACAAGCCATACAACCACCCACGTTAGCACAAACGTCAAAGGAACATTTGGATATTTGGATCCAGATTATTTCTACACCAAGCGACTAGCCAAGAAATCTGATGTTTATGCCTTTGGCGTGGTGTTGTTAGAAGTCTTGTGTGGTCGGCCACCAGTAGATACAAGACTAGAGGAGGACCAAATTGGTCTAATTCTTTGGGTGAAAATGATCATCAAAAAGGGAAAGCTTGACCAAATCATTGATCCCTCTCTGAATGGAGAAACAACACTACGCAATCTTAAGAACTTTGCCGAACTTGCGAACAAGTGTTTACATACTCAGCCAAAGGAAAGGCCTACAATGTCTGAAGTAGTGGAGAGCCTTAAAAAAGCATTGGCGTCGCATGAGTGTAAGGGAAGATCGCAGGGAACGATCGGAATGGCGTTTCAGGGTATAAAACTTGTGCCTAAGGGTAAGGGAAGATCGCAGGGAACGATCGGAATGGCATTTCAGGGTATAAAACTTGTGCCTAAGGGAATGAGTCGTTGGTGAAGAGACGGTGGATCATCAAAGCATTCGTTTCCGAAAGCACTATCGCAAAAACTTGCCCAATCGGTACCCCGCCATTTCTCACTTAAAGAGATTCACGCTGCCACGAATGATTTTGATGAGGATCTTTTGATTGAGGAAGAAGCTCGGTTTAGATTGTACAAGGGATGTACGGTGGGGGGGAACTCTTGAGGTTGTGATCAAACGGTATGACTCGATAGAAGATCTCTACATGACCGAACTAGTTAGTGCCGAGATACGGGTACTATCTCTATCTCCTCACCCTAACATAATCTCTTTGATAGGATTCTGTTATGAGAAGCATGAGTTCATTCACGTGTACGAGTACATGGTCAATGGGACATTGAGAAGTCACGTCACGGAAACCAATACCAGTATAGTCTTTCCGCTTCCTTGGAAAAAGCGGCTTGAGATTTGCATTGATATTGCATGCAGACTCGAATACCTCCATATGAACGAAGAGCAACAATTCATCCACCGTGAAATTAACTCATGTGAAATTCTTTTGGACGATAAATGGATTGCGAAAGTTTCAGATTTTGAAGTTTCCATACCGATTCCCACTGGCATCGAGGTCTTGGAAACATGTAAAGCTCTACATGGCACACTAGGGTATTATATGGACCCTGAGTACTGAAATCAGATGTGTACTCATTTGGTGTTGTGTTGTTCAAGGTATTATGTGCTAAGAAACCTTTTTCAGACAAGCGTATGTTAGTTTCATGGTTTCTCGAATGCATCGAAAGAGGAACTATTGACGAGGTCATTGATCCATACCTAACCGGAAAAATAGCACCCGGATGTTTTAGGTACTTCGTCAATATAGCACTACGTTGCAAGGATTTCGAATTGATCCGACGACCTTCTATTGATACTGTGCTGGGGAGCCATCAATCTACATTGCAACTTCAAGAGGCTTGGGAAAATTCCATCGAGATGGGTGATGAGTTACCTATGGCCGACGTTCCCAGTTCGTAAAACAACGTCATCTTTGTTGATAGCGAGGTTACAATTGGTGAACAGAGCTTTCTTATTTTTGATTTGGTTCGGGCAATAAGGCCTCCATCATTCTCAAAGCCATCCACAGAGGAGTAAAAATTGTAATAGGGTTCAGGGAAGATTTCTCCAGGTTAGGGTCTCTGATTTTTACAGTCTTAAAATAGTCTGGTTGAATTCTCTGTCATGAACATATGTGTATCCACTATCCATCAAGTTTTCCACATTATATTATAAATTTGTCCGGTGGACTGGTTGCTTCTTTTTTTTTTAATAAAGGATTCAATCCATTCATATCAAAAGTCCGAAGGCTATACAGATTTCAATTGAAGATACAGAAGTAAACCAACACTATCAAATCCTAGACACTAGGCACCTACTACAAATGCAGACCCAACGAAACGAAGGTCCTTAAGAACCCGTCGCAGACAAGATAGTGGAGAGCCCAACAAGGACACACAACTCAAACCCAAAAGTAAGCACGGGAGAAATATGGAGCACGAATCTACATCCCCAATGCCACTCCATGGCAAACCCTCGCTGACACTCTGACCTTAAGGAACATCACACCGGCAGTACACTGCTGAGTCCTCGCAGCACCGGCCCTGGCCTAAAGCGGGAGGTGTGGCCGCTTTAGGCCCAAAATATTAAACAAAAATTAAGGGCCCCCTCCAATATAAGAAATTTAAATTATATATATTTGATTTTCCGAAACATTGCAGTATATAGGTTTCCGCCTCAGTGGTCATTGGGAGTTCACGAGAACCAAAAGGTCCTCAGTTCAATACTCTCTGCCAGCTACTTTGTGGAAGAACTTTCTTTTTCTTTTTCTTTTTCTTTTTTTTTCTTATGTTAATCTGTTAGTCTTTTATATTCTTTTTTTTTCTTATTTTTCCATTAGATTAAAAATGTTAAACAATCCTCTTCTTGTTACAAAAATTATTATCTTACAATTAAAGTTAACAATGCGATAAGTTTGAAAATGAGTGGGACGCGTTATATTTGATTCCTTTTGTTAGAATGGTATAAAAATAAAAAAAAAAATTTGTTTTAGTTAACTTACAAACTTAAAATACCATATTTACTATTTTTTTAAGTATATTAGTCACCTATATTGAATGTTAAAAAAAAAACAAAACAAAGGGGACCTATTTATTAAAATTCACTTTAAGCCTTTACAATCTCAGGACCAGCCCTGAGTCCTCGCGGCCACGGCGAGCAAGATGTAGTCCGAGAATACAACCTCAATGCAGCCGCCAACGACCACAGCAACTGGCAACTGGGATCTACCCCTACCCATCCAAGCAGAACAACAAAACAACCAAATACAAAACAACATAACAGAAAAGAAATCAACCTTCACAAGCAACAAAACAAAAGATAGCATTGAAATCAACTCATCAAACCCAACATACGGAATCAACCTGCTAAACCCATCACTTAGTCACACCGATTTACCCGAGATACACTGAATAAAAACGAGTCACTACTCCGGTGTGAGACCTAAACTCCAATGCCGCCGCCAATGGGTTCTGAAGAAATTATTCACTAGAGGAAGCCTAAAAACCACTCTAAACATCATTTTCATGTCAGATCTGCCCGCCACAAGCAACCAATCCACCGTAATCAAAATTTGAAAGATCGGATCAATAACTTAGAGATATTACTTTATTATTTTTAAAGTAATAAACATCTCAGATTGTGCGTAGGACCTCAAAGTGGACCCCACAAAGCGATTTGTGTGTACAACTATATGTGAGTAAATGATGTTCTATCCAAAAAAAAAAAAGTTGATGGCGTAAATTATTGGAAGAAATGGGTTGCAATCAAATATTTTAGGAGATAAATTTGTATTTTCATACCGTAGGGATGAATTAGAAAAAATACAAATAGTTTATGAGATAAAGCGTGAAGGGGTGATACTGTTCCCAAGATTTCATCTGCGCTTTTTCGTCCAAAATGACGTCGTTTTGGAGTTTTTTCCACCATCTGAAACGACATTGTTCTAGATAATTGAAAATAACTCCAAAATGAATTTGCATGTTCGATTCGCCCCCCTCTCACTCTCCTCCTGCAAAGAAACAAGACGATGAATGAATATCATTTCGCCTTAATGATCGGAGCAAGTGTTTTTGTCAAGTTTTGGCTCGGGCTGAGAGACCATCGGAATTCCGAACAAAGGTCTGCAATTTTAGGGTGATTTTATGGTTCAGAAAAATGGTTTATTCCTCCTGTCCTGTCCATGTTGGTGAGCATCCAAAAACGATACGGACACATCTTCTCTACAACACTCTGTCACACACCCCTCTCACATGTGGGGGCTCTGTCACACCCCCTTCTCACATGTGGGGGGACCCATGTGAGAGGGGTTGTGGCAGAGTTATATAGAGAGTGTGTATGTATATCATTATTCGTGAGCATCAGAATTCTTGTTTCTTGTTGGGAATCTGGAGGCTTTCAATGTTATTGCCATACCAGACACCATCAATCCAACGGCAGATACAGCTCCCTTTCTGTAGCCAGACTAATCGTGACCGTTGGATTTAATCATTCGTACATTTTATGGGACCAGAGCGTAGTTAAGAAGAAATCATTTCTCATATTTTATCCAGATATGGGATAAAATAAACATGGATATGAAATAAAGTAGAAGTGTTAAATGGGCGGGTTTGGGTATGACTTGACCCATATTCTACTCATCGTATCCGACCCGCCTAATAATGACCCATCTACGACCCGTCCATATTTGACCCACGACCCATTTTGAACCACCCAAACTTATGCAAACTCGCCCACTTGCCACCTCTAGTCGAAACTGTAAAGCTCTGCGAGACCCGGACCCGCATTCAAAGGGATTAGACTAGTAATCGAGTTAATAGGACTTTAATTATTGGGTCTTGCTAATGTATGCCTAATAAGCACACTTTAAGCACACAAACAAACAAAAATAACACTCTCCAATACACCTTTTACACTTTTCAATATACTTTCACATATCTCTATACACTTTTCACATATGTCAACACACTTTTTCAACATTAATGTGTGCTTATTGGGCACACGTCACACGTTAGCATTTTCCTTAATTATTTTCTGTGCACGGATGTGTTTCGTTTTGGCGCGGGTGCACTGAGAAGTTAGGGAGTGAGATGAGCATGTCTATGAGGGCCTATATCTTCTCCCTTTGTAAAAGCATACACCAACAATCTTTTTTTCCCTCACAAATATCATGTGGAAACTTTATATCCATCTCAAAATCAATTGCCAGTGAGTGGAGAGGTCGCAGCACATATTAAGTGGTCACCTATTCCACTAAGAAGCAACGTGGGACAATATTTCCTAACATCCCCCCTCACTTGCAACCGCATTTGAGATCTATCACGTGTGGCCACTTTTTGGGTCATATGGTCGTGCAGCCTTTTTGCTAGTCTGTAATCTTGGGGCATGGACTGTGATTTTTTTTTTTCAATGTGAAGTGGAATGGTCTCCGCTCTGATACCATGTGGAAACTTTATATCCATCTCAAAACCAATTGGTAATAAGTAGAGAGGTCACAGCATATATTAAGTGGTCACCAGTTCCACTCCTGAGCAATGTGGTACAATATTTCTTAACATATGCAAGGAAAAGATTTGCAAAGAATCACTTAAGGAAGGTCCTACGGAGCCCAATACGGATCCCGAACGACCAATCCGAGCCGATCAAGAATTTTAGAAATACATTTTGAGTGGGCCCGCTAAAAACCAGCTCCATCTGATATGTTTAGATGCTTGATCCAAACTTTCATTTTTTCTTTTTTCATCGGAGCCATTCAAAAAATGAAAGTTTGGATCAAGCATCCACACGTATCGGATGGAGCTGGTTGCATGCAAGCCCACTCGAAATATGTTTTTAAAATTTTTGAGCTACTCAAATCAGCTGTTTGGGATCCATATTAGGCCCCATAGGGTCTTCCTTGCGTGATTCCTTACAAATCTTCCTTGCACATATCATTTTTGTTTTTCCCTCTTGAGCTAAAGCCCCAAGGGTTGCTCCTATTCGAAAAATATTTTGGATACAATATTTTATTTAAAATGTGAATGAAAATTGATTTGATTTGGAGTCGCATTTTTTCATTGATAACTATTCGCTGTGGAAGAATGCGTTTTTTGTGAACAGATGTGTCTCTTCTCCCTAGTGATTATCTGTAGAGTCGTCAGTTAGTCTATACTTATGGCATGCTTCATTCATTTTTAGTAGTTAATTTTTCCAACACTTTCATTGAGTCAGAGTCTTAACATTGAAGAGAGTACAGACACAAGTTTGGTTCAACAAACCCATCAATTGCAATGCTCCTTTTATGGGGAGTTCGATCAAGTAGTACTGGGAGATAGATGTCCATGCAAACTGTAAGCACCATAACAGGGGCGAATCTGTATTAAGTACAAAGTGTTACACTCACCTTGATTACCATTTCGTTGTCATCGATTTTTAGGTTTTGAGTTCTAATTTATTGTATTCATATTTCGATTTTATCACAAAAAGTAAAAATAATTTCCAACAGCTCCCCCTCCATTCCTCCCAACAACTCCCTCCCCTTCTCTTCATTTTTCATTTCTCCTTCTGCAACTTAGTGGCATACTTTTTTCAACCATAGTTGGAGCTTGGTTCTTAGGTTTTTCATTTATCCTTGATTGTAAGTTTAAAACTCCACTTTAATCTTGGAGTAAAGTACGGACTAGTACAATTACAAGAAAGGATTTACCAAAAGCTCGAAACAAAATTGAAAAAGCACTGCCCAGGTAATTTTACTCTCTCTCTCTCTCTCTCTCTCTCTCTCTCTCTCTCTCTCTCCACCCCACATGGGCTCTCCCAAGTGCCTAAATTCTAGGGTACCCTATGAAAATGTCTAAATTTAAACTCTAAGGTACCTTATGAAAGTGCTTAAACTACTAAAATCCTATAATAGGAAAATGCATCATAAACCTAAACCCTGGGGTACCCTATGAAAGTGCCTCAAACCTTAAGGTACCCTATGAAAGTGTCTAAATCACTAAAACTCTATAATAGAAAAATGCACCCTCAACCTAAACCTCCAAAAATAGTGACTTACCTTATGCTTTGTTGATAGCCATGAAAAGTAAGGAAAATAAAATAAAATAAAAGGAAGGAAAAAAGAAGGAAAGAATGAGGAAAGTTAAGAGGAAACTTTTTAGTTAAAACAATTTAGTTTAGTTATTTTTCCTCTCTTTTTTCTCTCAAACCAATTAAAGGAAGAGGGAAAAAAAATTCCTTTCCTTTCTTTTTTTTTCCAAGGTACCAAATAGAGCGTTAATAGTAGTTAAAAAGAGTGACTTATCTTAATGGTAATTAGATGTCTCTTGAGCCTCTCTCCCTCTCCAAAAACCCTAGCCACCACAAATATTACTCTTCCTCTTTCCCCTCCCCCCTAGGGTTTCAATACCCTCGCATGGTGGTGGAAGGGGAGGGTCATGGTACTATTTCTTTTCTGCATTCACTTTTTTCTTTCTTTCTTTTGTCTCTTCAAATCAATGATTTGTTGTCTGATCTGAGAGGACTATGTCTCTCGCTTAGTGAGAGTTGTTAGTTTCGTCTTCGGAAAATTTTCATCTACATATTTGGTACTTTTAGGCTTGGTTGCTTTACAATGATATTTGTGCCAAATTTGTTCTTACCTTATGTGATATCACTAGCAGGGCAACTCATGGTGGCACTGAAAATCTGTAGTTTTGAGAGTTCATTCGTGCGAACATACTTGATTGGAGTCCATCCGATCGTCAGGGTAGTCGTTATCTTTTATTTTCAACTAGCACTAAGTCTCTTCAGAAATACTGATTCTATGTATGAATCCAATAAGTTCCATCGTTTGCACTAGGTCATGTCTAGGTTGGGGTGAAATACATCAATTGCCTTGTGCGTTTCTTATTCTCTATTTAGATTATTAGTTTGGCTTTGTCCAATATCTTTGTAATGAATTCCTTTTGTAAGTGTCGTTAGACTTTCATTAATATAATCTTCTTATTTCTGTGTTTAAAAAAAAATATTAGATGGCACTTTTCTGGACTTAGAAGTAAAAATCTGTTAATCTTGTGTGTTATTCTTGGGTTTTGGATTTATCTGAGTCGGTGTCGAATGAAATTTTGTAAATCTGAACTGGTTCACGGATTTAATTCAGATTTTGTTGCTATTTCACTTGATCGAATATCGTTAACTGAAAACTGGCTTCTCCATTGAGGTTAGATTAACCCTTGAAATCCAAAACCCATTTCGACATGATACAGATTCGTTTCTTGGGGCGTAGCAAATGAGTTTTAACTGTGCGCTTCGTTTGTGGACAATTTATGCACTGGTAATTGTGATAAAGCAAGATCTTCCCTGGGTGGACGGCGATGGCTGATTTATGATGGTAGGGTGGACAGCGATCGCGGATATATGGTGGTGATGGTCGGCGGTGGCATTTTTTATTTTTATTGTTTTGTGAAAAGAGAAAGTGGACTTATAGACTAATTAGGGTAACTAATTTACCATGTTCTTACACTTCATTAGTGTGAAAAATTTACCATGTTTTTTAGATATATTCAGTGTGCAATACATCAAATTTACCATGTTTTTATGTTAATCTAATAAATTTACAATTTGAATCTTACATCTTTTGAATAAACATGTTAAGGATGATGAATGCGATTCATGTTAAACACGGTATATCTACGATTTTGAATTTTTCCTTAATTTCGTTTGAAGTAGTCAATCTAATATCCCTATATTAGAAAGCTCGATAAATCCTAATCAAATTGTCCTTAAATAGGAAACTATAGATACATATATTAATACATATCACTCACTAAAAGAATAGTACACCCAGCATTCCACAAGCAAAAAGGATAAAAACATAACTGTTCAACATGGCCGCTTGAAAACTTAAGACACGCTATGAGAAATAAGCAATATTTAAGTACCCCTATAAAATTTATGTTTTTACCCTTTCATTTCGGCTATTATACTAACAATGGGCTTAGCCTTGGGCCTAGATTTAACATTGGGCTTGGCCTTTAACACCACCACCGCCAATGTAACTGGACCGGGGGGTGGCTGGCTGTGCCACCAAGACAAAGAGCTTGTGCACCATCCGGAAGTTAAGTTGCTTTCGGATGGGCGGTCCAGATTTCACCTTAAGACTTTTGCATCCGAACCGCTCGTGCAAGATGTAATCCGAAGTCGTCCCATCCGGAAAGAACGGACGGGCTTCGATGGTGCAATACGGCAGTTTAAGCGGTGGCACCACAGCAGCCACCCCAAATCCAATGTAACTACCCTGGGTAGGTAGAGCATCATCCAAGTTGCATCTCATGTAAACTTGGATCACTATCTTAGGCCCAGCTTTCCAAAAGATTTTAGCACTCAGGTGTTGAAATCATAATATTTCAAATCAAAAAATGAAGTGGTTCTGTATATCGTTTTTCGATTTTTTTCGCACCAAATTAAATTCGGAGTGTCAAAAGGCACTTCAAGTCATTCAATAACCCATATAAGCACGGAAGTGAAAGGCACCTTCGGGTATTTGGATCCTGATTATGTCAATACTCATAGACAGACTACGAAATCTGATGTGTATGCCTTTGGAGTGGTATTGCTGGAAGTGTTATGTGGGAGGCCAGCCGTCGACAGAAAACTTGACAAAGAAAAAATCAGTTTGGTCAATTGGGCTCAACAGTGCATCAAAAAGGGAAAGCTTGCCGAAGTCATTGACCCCTCCCTCAGTGGACAAATAGCAAGACATTGTTTGAAGTCTTTTGTTGTACTTGCAGAAGATTGTTTGCATAGAAGTCCAGAGTCGCGGCCTACGATGGCCGAAGTGTTGGGTAGGCTTGAGCTCACGTTGTCATCTCAACAAAGAGGAAGAACCGAGGGAATAATGACCAAGGCGTTTCACAGTATGGACCGGTGGTTGAGGGAGAGGAAGGACGGCAGCTCCTCAAGTGGACAAACGAACGATTCGCCTGGGGAATCAGATTCAAAAACTGTTACCCAGTTGTACCATCATTTCTCACTCGATGACATCCGTGCAGCCACAAAAGATTTCAATAAGAGCTTTCTGGTACGTAATTCCAGTAAGGTGTATAAAGGACTCGTAACTATTGATGGTGAAGGTCTTATGGTTGCGATCAAAAGGTTTTAAGAAACTTAAAGCTGTTGGGGATGGGATTCTTCCAAAGAAACTGCTCCCTCACCCCAACATACTCTCTCCGGTGGGATTTTGTACCAAGAGAGACGAGTTGATACTCGTGCACCGTTACATGCCCAATGGGTCGTTGCAAGATCATTTGAATAATACAGATAGCCCACTTTCCTGGGAAATGCGACTTCAAATTTGCATTGGAGCTGCGCAAGGACTAGAATATCTCCTTGCGAACGGAGAGCGTGAACTCATACACCGCCGCATTGAACCATCCAGTATTCTACTAGACGAGAATTGGGTTGCAAAAGTTATGCTTCCCAACGTAAGAACTACGACCAATGACAGCGCAGGCCTACTTAGATCACCAACAATGCACTACAATTCCACATATCAGGAGGACGACTTGTACTCGTTCAGTGTAACGTTGTTGGAAGTACTGATTTGTAACAACCGGTTGGGTAGCTTTTTTCACGAAAGAAAGCAGTTGGGTGACCACCGGAACCCTAAACATCCCAACGTGCCACTAAAGTACTATTTGGATGATATTCTTCAATCGGAGAATATATATCAGGTCATGGATCCGCACCTTGTTGGGAAAACAGGAACAGATTGTTTGAGGGAATTCGTCAAGATAACATTGAGTTGTTTGCTTCTACAGGGGACCCCAAGACTTTCGATAGACGACGTAGTGAGGAGCCTCCAATTTGCATTGCACCTGCAAGAGAATTGGCAGAGCCGTATTGCTAGTACCACAGGGGGTCTTTTCTGAGAGGGCATCCTCTCTTTCATCAATCAAATCCCCCTCTGATTTCAGCATCGTCCAACCAAATTTCCAACTTCCACTCTCCTCATATCAGAGCCTCGAGAGACTCCACCCCAAACAGTTCCACCCTTTTCGTTTGGGAAAACCAACCCCGCACAGATCAATTTTTCTGTGTGCAAGAAACATGTACTGTTCGTGTAAATACAGATATCCATGTCTACGCTTTTTTATTTTGCTAGCACGGTGAATCGATTGTTGTTATGGGGTTGTGTTTTGTCAGTTTTGTGCTGATGAAGTATAGCTTTGAATGGCTACAATGGCTTTGGGGGACGAGTAATTGATCAGTGGGTGTGTGTCAACACCACATATTTCTGTACGCTTCACACACTTAGTGATGGACCCCATATAAATATGTCATAATTTGATTTGTACTATCATTCTACCGATCCGTATGATGCTATGATGAAGATTGGGTAAGGCCTTAGTTTCCTCCTCAAATCCACTTCATGTTTATACACAATCAGTAAATAACAATGAAAATGAAAATGTCTTGCGGTTAGGTATGATTTGTTACATACCATTCTGGAAAAATAGGCGAAAAATGTTAATCTCAACCATTCGACCCAAACAAGTGTGTAACGCCGTATACAGAGAGATGGAGACAGAGAAATTGGGAGAGGGGATCCGAGGCCGAAAAAATATTAGGCTAACCGTAAAATGTTAGTCTAATTTGTGACATTAATTGGATATTCCTTCCGTACTTTTCTGTTGCACAGTAATACTAGTGGAACTCAAAGGAGGGGTGGCATTTAGAGGGCTGGAACACAGTTTTCTCATATTTCATCTCTATGAATTTCAGAGAATAACCTCTAAAGACATATTTACCTAGATCAAGTGCCTACGAATCGTACTTTATGTTTTGTACGATTAAAATGATCAATGTAAGATTCGGATCTTGCTGATAAGAATTCATCCTTTTTGCACTTCTTGTGGGAGCTAATCAAATTCAGCATCGTTTAATCAGGTCAGAGGAAGTACGTAAGAACGAGGAAGCGGAACACATAGCATAGACGTACACACGAAAAATAAATAAATAAATAAATAAATAAAAAATAGGTTGTATATGAAAAGTAAAAGTCAACTATTTTGAGTCTTTTAGTCCGATTATTTTTTAGCCATCCACTCAAAAAAGTATACTATTCAATTTTCAAAACTAAAAATCATACGAACCTAGGTTTGGCTGATTCAAACCCGTCCATTTGATTGAGTTGACTGCGACTTATATAACAATCCTACTACGTTAATAGGCTCCCTTTTATGTTAAAATTCGGGACCCAAAATGACCGGTTTACTGCCTTACCTCAAAAGCTTTAGATTACAGCAAATCATAATCCAATGTACTCAAAATTTGGGCTTAAAATTATTACCACTACATAGACCAGAGTACCTACAATTATACTTAACAAAAACGCTATGAGATAAATAATTGTTTTTCTAAAGAAGTGTTATTCCTTGGCGCGAAAGTTGTATTTCGTTCAGCTCGTGCAAAGCTGGATTACAGTTTTGTACGATTTCGCGGGTTTGAACTTAGAAGTATTAATTTTCTAGTGAATGCCTATGTATGTTGTTCTATGTCTCATGTAAAATGTGCTATGTTAGTTTTTCCAGTATTGAACCTGTCAAGCTACATCTAGAGGATACAAACTCCACCAGGGGGGGCAGTTGGAGTTGAACTCATCCCAAATTGAACCTCCTCATTTTCCCAGTCAATACCTTAGAGGCGACTTCAACCATTACCATGTGTTTCTCTCTCATCCCCTTTCCTCTCTCTCTCTCTCTCTGCCTCGTTGCGGGTGAAGATCTATCTTCCAAGTCCCCCTTTTCATAGCAGTAACTCCAAAGTGTTTTTGAGAAATTCTCCGCAACATGTCAGCTTTAGAGAGCTTGGAATTTGAGCAAGGGAAAATCGGTCAACCAGTAAGGCTTGCCATAAATGTTGCTAGTATTGCAGATTCGAGTCACGAAAACAGTATTTCGAGAAATGGAACCAAGGTTTCAGACATCGTTCCCTTTCCAGACTCCACTCTAGCCGGAGACTCAACCACAGGGTGTTCCTTTTCAAAGATTGAGAATGAAATCAATAGTGGTGTGGTTCAAGTAGAGGGATCTTGTCGTTGCTTTTCACTAGATGGGGTCCTAAAAGCGACTAACAACTTCGATGACACATATGTTATTGGGATCGGGGGATTTGGCAAGGTATATCAAGGGTTCGTGGACGATGGTGCTACTGTTGTTGCCATAAAGCGGTTGAATGCCGAGTCTAAGCAAGGTGCTGGAGAGTTTTGGACGGAGGTCAAGATGCTTTCAGAGCTCCGGCATACTAATCTCGTTGCATTGATCGGCCACTGCAACGAGTGTGAGGAGATGATTCTTGTTTACGAGTATATAAGTCACGGGACCCTCGCAAATCATCTCTATCAATCAAGTACAACAAAAGGCAACACGAGCGCTTCTGTTCTCACCTGGGAGGAAAGGCTAAACATTTGTATTGGTGCCGCTCGCGATTAGACCACCTTCATGCTGGTACCAATCAAAGCTTCATACACCGAGATGTGAAGACCACAAATATTTTGTTGGACGAGAAATGGGTAGCTAAGATTTCTGATTTTGGGTTGTCGAAAAGCACTACAAGTCATTCAAAAACTCATATAAGCACAAACGTGAAAGGCACGTTTGGGTATTTAGATCCTCATTATTTGATACTTCAGAGACTGACCACAAAATCTGATGTGTATTCCTTTGGAGTGGTATTATTAGAAGTGTTGTGCGGGAGGCCGCCCGTGGATGACAGACTGGAGGAGGACCAAATTGGTCTAGTCCATTGGGCTCAAGACTGCATCAAAAAGGGAAAGCTTGACAGCATCATTGATCCCTCTCTCAGTGGACAAATATCACCACGTTGTTTGAAGTCTTTTGTTGTACTTGCCAACAATTGCTTGCATACAAATCCAAAATCACGGCCCACGATGGCTGAAGTGTTGGGCAGCCTTGAGCTCGCATTAGCATCCCAACAGAGAGGAAGAAAAGAGGGAATAATCACCAAAGCGTTTCAAATTATGACCGATCGGTGGTTAATGGAGAGGGAGAGGGAGAGCATGCGGAGGTTGAGGAAGAGGGAGAGCATGAGTTCCTCAAGAGGACTATCTCGTCATACGATTACTGAAGATTTGGAAAGCCTTGACATCGAATCAGTATCCCAACAGGGAGGAAGAACAAAGGGAAT
Organism: Vaccinium macrocarpon; assembly: GCA_022606695.1. Taxonomy (NCBI): domain Eukaryota; kingdom Viridiplantae; phylum Streptophyta; class Magnoliopsida; order Ericales; family Ericaceae; genus Vaccinium; species Vaccinium macrocarpon. The sequence continues at coordinate 6,158,328 of CM040173.1, read as the reverse complement.
AATCACCACTGCGTTTCAAATTAAGGATCAGTGGTTGAGGGAGAGGGATGGCATCAGTACCTCAAGTGGACAATCACGGCCTACAATGGCCGAAGGGTTGGGCAGACTTGAGGTTCCATTAGTATTCCAGCTGATAGGAAGAAAAAAGGGAATAATCTCCACCATGTTTCAAATTATGATGGACAAGTGGTTGAGGGACAGGAAGGGAATCAGTTCCTCAAGTGGACAATCAAATGATTCACCTCCGGAGTCAGATTCCAATCGTGCTACCCAATCATACTGTCATTTCTCACTCGCTGAGATCCGAGTGGCCACAAAAGATTTCAATAAGAGCCTTTTAGTACCAAATTCGAACAGGGTGTATAAAGGTGTTCTTCAGATTGATGGTAAAGCACGAATTGTTGTGATAAAAAGGATTAAGAAAGTCGAAGGTGTTGCAGTTGGGAGTCAGGCAAAGACACTGCCTCTTCACCCCCATGTCGTCTCTCTCAATGGAATTTGCAGAGAGGGACACGAATTGATCCTCGTGTATGATTACACAGCCAATGGATCCTTGTGAGATCATTTGCACCGTATAGATACTCCACTTCGCGGGTAATACAACTCCAACTTTGCACTGGAGCAGCGCAAGGAATAAAAGATCTCCATGCCAATGCAGAAAATGAACTCGTCCACAGCAGCATTGAGCCATCCAATATCCTATCGGACAGGAATTAGGTTGCGAAAGTTATGCTTCCCTACACGAGGACTAGCATCACATTCATAAGCTTGATTACAAAGTGCAGGATACGAATGATGACATGTAATGATTCAAGATGAATAAAACAAAAATTATGTATACGTGAACTCTATATTCTTGATATCATCGTACCACACCCATTATTATCACGTATCCTACTGCTGTTAAGTTAAACTACACCTCAAGAACAGTAGACCCGAAAAGGGAAATTCTAAACTACCCTCCTTATCTCAGGGACACCGTAAAAAAATTTACTACGCCATGAGTATCTACAATTTCTTACAATTTCGAGATCCAAGAAATATCCCTTGATATGACAGAGAAAGATCGGTGGCTTGTAGGGGGCTGGAAAACAGTTTTGCCATATTTTTCATTTATTTAGACTTTAGTCATTTTTTTATGTTTTTCTTCTGCTTTATATAAATCAATGTAGGTAGTATTATATCCCATGTGACTCCCAATCTCTAGAGGTTGAAAATTCAACACCGAGGGACCCACTTCCAGTTTATCTCAACCCCGGTCAAACCTTCCCAATTTCGTAGTCAAAAATCTCATCTACAAGGCTTCAACTAGAACAATGTGTTTCTATATCTTTCTCCCTTCCCCAGTGTTCCCAGAAATACTCCAGAATGTGTCATCTTTCGAGAGGGAATTTTGCTGAAGGTCGGCTCGTTGGTAGTATTTTTGGAGGTGGCACAGCAAGGACGGAAGCATATTTTATGGTTGGGTGGGGGAACAATAAAATAATATTAATTTATAGAAAGGTTATATTAATTTTTCCGATGTGAGTATTAAAAATACTACACAAACTAGTACTGCTAGATGTATATAATCGATCAAAGCATTTTGTAAAATTACATTATTTTGCCAAAACTCTTGGTTGGCCGGGGGTTGGATAGTCAAAATGATGTTGGATGGGCAAACAAATATACTTTTAACGTTTCTTGAATAAAAACTACTCCCCTTGTCCCGAATTGCTAGTCCATTCTCACTACCTGGGATCTCTTAAAACTATCTCTATCTTTTATTACTTTTTATATCCAATTTGCAAGTTGTTTGATAGATTTCAACAAGTTTTACTAAATAAAATTTTTGAATTCATAAAAACGTCATATGTTGTGCAGTATAAACAATTGTTTGAGTGCACGACTGCACAAAAGGGTCCACCAATTTGGATTTGGAATAGAGGGAGTACAACCAATCTAGTAGAAATTTTAAAAAGTGGGTAAGGTTTCCCAGTGCCCAAAGAAAAAACAATCTCCCTAGAAATGTCTTGTGGTCCCCAATGGCCCCTCAGTCGCTCTTTCAAGAGTGAGAATGCAGCTGATGGTGGTGTGATCCAATCGGAGGAATCTTGTCGATGCTTTTCACGGGATGAGATTAATAGGGACTAACTTTGATGAGGCGTTGGTTAGAAGCTATGAAGCACCGACACTCCTAGGAGACGCCGTATTGCCGTATGGGACACGGGGACACAGCTAAATACGTATGGTGGGCGTGTCCCCCAAATTTTTTGAATTTTTTGATGGTGACACGGCGGGGACACGTGGGGGACACGGAAGGGACACGCAGGGGACACGGAAGGGGGAAAATTGTAATTTTTTTAAATATTTGGGGTCAATATGTAATTTTTTAATTTTCAGGGGTCTAATTGTAATTTTTAAAAAAAATCGGGTCAAACTGTAATTATCAATCTTTAAATTTTTTAAGTTTTTTAATTTTTTATAATATATATATATATATATATATATATATATATATATATATATATTGCCGTGTGCCCCGCCGTGTCCATGTCCCTTTTTTTTCAAAAATGTCCCTTTTTTTTCAAAATTGTTGTATCCATGTCCGTGCTACATAGGTTATAAGGATTGGGGAATGTGGTAAGCTATATAAAGGTTCATTCACCCTCATGCCACGATTGTTGCCGTGAAAGAGACTGAATGTAGAATTTCCAATGGACCAAAAAAAAAAATTTTAAAAGAGACTAAATGTTGAGCGCAAGCAAAGTGCATGAGAGTTTTAGATAGAGGTCAAGATGCTTTCAAAACTCCACCATAGAATCTTGCTGCGTTGATCGGCTACTGTAGTGAACATCAGAAGATGATCCTTGTCTATGAAAATATAGTTCAAGGTACCCTTGCTAGTCATCTCTATAGTATCTAAGAGTCTGTTCCACAAAACTGACTTATTTCGTTTTACGAGATGGTCATTCTCTCATAATACATCAACTCAAAAAGCCAACTTACGCCAGTTCCACTTACTTAAGTTTGTGGAACACTCGGTTTCACTAGAAAGTAGTACAAGCATTTCTCATCCACTGGGGAGCAAAAGCTAAACATATTGCATTGGTGCTGAACGGGTACTAAACTACCTTCATTTTGGTATTGAAACAAAATTTCATCCATAAAGAGGTAAAAACTAAAAGCATTTTCCTACACAATAATCGGGTAGCTAAGCAACGGCGGAGCAACAGAGGGACCACTGGAGTCTGGAGGCATGTGCCCCCACTGCCATTTTTTATATTTTAGTTTTAGTTGTTGCTTGAACCAAATAATAATTCTTCACTCACACAAACACCCAAGGATGTTTTATTCACTCACTCAAAAATAGGATGAACACTACCTACTCTATTTGGGATTCTTACCGGGTCCTACTTCAATGATCCAAACCGTTTATTAATAAGCCTTAATCTTTTACTCATTCTCCCAAACTCATACTTCGTAAATGCTTCATCAAATCATAATAAAAAATTAAAAAAATTGTCTAAATCCGAACCAAATTCTAAAGCAAGACGTGTTATTCCATTAAATACATGTTGATATAGAAATGAACTAATTTTTAGCTTGACGGGTTGATAAGCCCTACAATTCATTTTTTATTATTGAAGCAAAAACTCAAAGTGTACTACACAAATTGGAGTAATTAACCTACTTTTTAGGTGGGTGAATACAATACCACTCTGCGCAAGCCTGAAACTCCCATTTGTTTCTCACGCCACAAGACTCAAGTCACTGTTGCATCATCTACAACCACCAACTTGTGGGTTTGTGGATTGTTGTTAAAGCCTGGCTTTTCTCGGAGCTTGTGGTTTATAGTGCCCCTACTAATGCATAATCCTAGCTACACCACTGTAGCTAAGATTTCTGATTTTGGGTTGTCCAAAGGCACTATAAGTCATTTAACACATATAAGCACAGCCGTGAAAGGCACACATTCTTGTATTCCATAACTCAGAGACGAACTACAAAATGTGATATGTATGCCTTTGGCGTAGCGTGGTTGAAAATGCTACGCAAGAGGCCGCCCTACAGATATTTGATCTCACTTTTCAGTAAGATCTGAAATCCAGTGACGATTTTGTCGGATATCTAAGGCCATCCGTAGTGGTGGAGTTAAATGGACAAATTAGTCGGTCATTACCACAGTTAGCTAACATTTTCTTTTTTTTTACCCATAGTAGTGTAGTTAAGTTGTTGTTAAGTTGTGTCAGGAGGGGAAGAGAACTAGTGCAAGAGTCAATTGTGATATGCACAGTAGCCACAGCCGAATGAGGAGAGAGGAAGAGATAGAAAAGTGGGGGTGGGTCTGACACAGTGGAGAGGGGAAAAAGTAGGAGGGGGTCTGCACACACATTTTTTAACACCACTACTGTGGCACTCATTAACTTAACAACACATTTTGTCATAATAACACATAAATGGGGCCCATTTTTTACACTTTTGTGTCATAATAACAACACATTTTACAACCGCAATCCCTCAATTTTCTTCAATTCAGTACGGCCACCCCCACCCCAGTTAGATCCAAGCATGCTATCCTTTTTAGTCATTGGGAGACCCCACGCCTTCTCTTACATATTCAGGAAATAACTATTGGTTACAGGTGAAGTATCCTGTAAGCTACAATAACAGCTTCGGTCGCTAAATTTATTTATTTTTTTGGGTAAATATTGCTAAACATTTACATGGGACGGGTCCAATATCTACAACCATAATTAAGCATGGAAATAAAAGATCGAAAGAATAGAATCTATGTCCGCATTAAACATTATTAATAGAGTCAAACACGAAAAGCTTCACGATACTTGTGTCCCATAATTCATCAACTCAACAAAAACGTAGAACATCAAAGAGAACCCAAAATTCTTAAGTATCTCTACACATGCGGCAACAAATGCTTACACTGACGATATCTCCTACTTGGCTGCAATATCTTTAAGCTTTTCCTTCAGTTCACCATTCTACATGGCATAAAACCCACAAAAGTAACATATCTAAGATTAAACAGGAACAATTTTGTGAAGATTAGAATACTTGGTGCAGTATTTCTTATATTAGTTTTTACTAGATAAGAAAGGGTGGGAAAGGGTCAATCAACCAGTGTCACATAGGGACATTGGTACAAGAGGGGTCACTTTACCCACTTAAGAAGAATTATTTTTTCAGATTGTTTTACAATTGTGACTCCACCAAAAATTGCCCCAAGCCCAAGGCCCCCAAACCCAAATTGATCCAAAGCCCCAACTTTTTTTAGGTTTTTTACCGTACTACATGAAAATCTAGCTCCACTCTACTTTACCCGCTGGGGAGCCGGACAAGAGGAGCTTGAACATTTCAGGTAACATGGAAATACCGCACACTAGGGTCAGCAGGTGCTTCCGCAAGACGAGCTTAAGCTATAGATTGACAGCGCATTGAGTGAATAGAGGCAAGAAGCCAATACCTGGTGCATGCCGAGAATAATGTCTGATCCTCCAATGAACTCCCCCTTGATGAATATCTGTGGGAATGTTGGCCAGTGACTGCAGAGGAAAAGATGACTAAATGAAACAAACTACACGTTTTTATTGTCATTGTCAATAATTTGGACCAAATTGGTGGCTAAACTTATATCTGGCTCAAATAGCAACTCCAATTGTGATTACATTTCTTAGACATTGCGAGACTAAATCTTTAGAACTGTGAACTCTAAAATGATCCCAGAAGTTTATGGCCTTAATACTAACTTCATCAATGGAGTTTGAATACCAAACAGGAGAAGGAACAAATTAAGGAAAACAAGTTGAAACAAAATCCCTGCATAAATTTAAGTATGAATTCCAATTTTTTTAATTTTAGGCTGTGTTTGGAAGTTAGGGAAAGAAAGAGAAAAGAAGGGGAAATAATTAAGAAGGAAGTTAGAGGGAAAATTAAAGAGAAAATGGGAGGAAAGTTAAATAAATTTAAATATTTTCCTTCCTCTTTTTGTAGAACCAAACAAAGGAAGGGAAAATTTTAAAATTTTCTCTCTCTTTCTCTTCCTTTCTCTAAGAACCAACAAAGCCTCAACCTTGAACGTTTAAGATGATATGAATCCAAACTCTCCATCTTACTCCGTTAGTAACGGAAAAAACCAAACAGTTTTTTCAATTTACCTACCTTTTTCTTCCTCTTTTACTTTTCATCTTGACAGCCACCACACCACCTCCTTCTGCCTTCCCACCACCAAAACCCAAACTGCTCCCTCAAAATTTGACACCACCAGCCCACCAACACCAATCCGCCTTCTCATAACACCACCAAACCCCTTCACCCCATACTTGGCACCACCTAACCACCTATTCCCGCAACCAGCCATGTCTTACACATTCAAGCCCGACTCTTAGAGAGAGAAAATGACTTTTCAATAAGAGTAAGCCATGTTAGTAAAATCCGAGTTTCATACAAACATTGCTCCCAATGCAAACCCAAACCAATCATTACAGTAGTTTCATTTCATTCTGCACTAATAGAAAACACCAAAGACATTGGCTTTGCAGGCTCTTACTAATATCTACATGGATAACAATGCTAAAAGGATGTTCTAAGATAAAGAACTTATCAAAAAAAAAAAAAAATGTTCTAAGGTAAAGATACTAAGAACTGAGTTACCTGTACGCTTTGACAGAATCCTTGAGCTCGGGATCTTCCAGTATGTTTCTGGAACTAATAGGTACACCTGCAGAAAGAATAGCAACAAAACCAATGCCATAAATAACTGTAAAGTAATATCAGCAGGGTACACTCAACCTACAGCTCAAGAAGCGCCATGCATAATTCCAATTCCCCCTATCAGATATAACTCAACTCAGCTAGGCAGTCAACTTAGAATGCTTTCATTCTCTCACCTTCTTGTACTTCCCTAAGATAATTAGGCTAACTATAAAGTCACCTCTTACAACTAACTATTCCATAAAAGAAAACAATCAATGCTCCCCAATTTTCATTTTTCCGAAAATTGGTTAATCAAAAAACTTACTTATTCAGCTGCATAAACAAGGGATAAATAACTCAAACTCCTTAAAATCATGTCAATATATATACATGTAGCTGCTAAACTGAACCAAGAAAGGTACATATATTAGCAATAGAACACTTACCATATTCCTGCAACACTCTTACTGCTAGCGAGCTGAACCCACAACGAGGAAGCTCAGGCACCCCTTTCATGTAAATCATCACAGGGTTGTCCTTGATATCCTATGTTATAAGAAACAGCATGAATAAAATCAGGCTTTAAATAATTTTAAAACTATAAAATTTTACTGGACAACTGGAGAATGAAAAGGCTTAAGATTTGATATCTAATACCGAAGGTTTGTTGTCTACCTGCTCAACAATGTCCTTCAAAGAAAGGGAAGAATCCTCAAGCTTATTAGTAGGTCTGAAATCCTCATGCGTGTCAGGGTCATTAGGTACTGTAGTTGAGTATTGCATCCCATGGTGGTTAAAGGATCCAGTTGCCTACCAACAAGAAAGGCAAAACTATTGGCAAACACCATTCCAATGATCAGGGAAAAAAACATTTTCCTAAACTGAGACCAAACATTTGTTGGCTGAAATTTCAAGAAGCCTTTTTTTGTTAATGTAAGTTAAGCAATCATCTGAACTTCTCCTTTCTGGACTGCTTCTTGCTTGTGAGAATTTCGTCTACAATTTTGTTAGCAAAGATCCAAGAACTTTAGAGGTAGATTTTGATAACCTCAAAAGTCTAAGCAACTACTTAAATATAAAAAAAATGTGTTATGATTGCAGGAGAAAAGAAAATTTAATCATATTGTTTTGATAATCTTAAAAACCGAAATAGATTATTTGTTGAATGACAACCACATATAACACACCTCTACATGAAGTTAATGTGCGCCCGCAGTGTAGAGGTACCGTTTTAGAGTTAAAGACATGGGCAATCAGTACTCTGTTCTACAATGAAAGTCCGGTGGGTATTAAGTTTATCGAAAACCACAATTCTACAAAATTGAGCACCCAAGTCCAATTAAGGACAAACACGAGTAACATATCATGTCAGCTTTTAGCCAGATATCTGGCTCAACTGTTCAACAAAAAAAGCAGTACTTTTCAAACAATGCTACATGTTTGTATGCAGTTATCTCTTCACTACAAATCACAACTGAGCTATTTACTCTCCAAAGTCTCGAACTTCAAAAAATCACAACTCTTGAATGGAACATGATGATACTTAAACAACATAGCCACTTAGGAAGCCAAATACAACAGCAGTCAGCAGCTATGATGGCATGTGCAACCAAACAGTAGCTAGCATGATCTCAGTATTCCTAGCAGAAAACACAATCAATCATACCCAATTCCACAATACTACAGAGGATAGTTACTATAACCATGTTAGACAAATCTATTGCAACTTCTAATTACCATATTCAAGGTGGACCAAAGACTTCATCAGTTTGCTCAACTATTAGAGAAATGGCCACGGTCGTGCTCAAAATGAGCTTTCAATGCATAAAACTAAGAATATGTTGTTATATGGGCTAATCTAACGTTCCCAAAACCAAAAGTAGCCATAGTTTTGAAATCACGTTCTACTATGCTATGTCATATGGACTTTGGAAAGGACCAAGTGTAAACTGTGTAATATTTGTTTCCTGATTATAACCCTAATTCGCCCTTTTGATCCAAGATGACAAAATACCATTTATCACAAAAACTTCCTCCAACTGAAATCAATTTCTGAAAAAATTTCTCCAAAAAAAAATCTCCGAGTTTGGTCCCCAGCTGCCCACTGCAGCCCAAAATTTTCAGATAATCTTGATTTCCCCATATGTTTCAGTATTTAACAATAAAATTCAGTGCTTTGGCCCTCTCAAAATCTTGATAATCACTTTAACGCTTCAACATTTAATTTTTTCCCCCATAATCCCTCCAAACTCAAAAGAACTTGGCATTATCAAATTTTCACGTTCACCACTGAATAAAGTCCCAGACTGATTATAACAACTTTTTTCTTAAACATATGGACCTGACAAGAATTATCAAAGATATAGGTACCTATCAGACTTTCAAATAATCTTCGTAAGGTATACGTAACAGGATTTTAGACCTCTGATACCGTTATTTACTTATGTATTACCTAATGTATCAGTCGATATACGGCCGTATTTGATACCGTTTCGTTCCGATACCGCAATTTTAAAACGCTGATACGAATTAAAATAATCAAGCCCAAAACTGACCTTAGTACTTGGCTCGGAAGCGAATGGGGAACGGAAGAGAGCGACGGATGTTCGGAACCTCGACGGCGACGGGGAAGAGGTGAAGTTTTTGGCGGCGGCGAGGAGTTGGAGAGGGGTAGAGAGTCTTCTCCACATGGTTTTAGGGTTTTGGCGGAATTTGCAGGTCAAAAACCTCTCTCACTCTCAGTGATTCGTCTCTCTTCACCGAAGGAATGGGAAGGTCGAAATGGGCTCCGAGGTGGGTGCGAAGCGTAAATGAGGGCTTTTTCTTCTATTTTCCCTGTGTTTGTGAAATAATTTCTGGGTAATTGATTTCCATATTCAAAAAAAATTTGGTTTTTTTTTAATTTTGTCCTTATTGTAAATACAAAAAATTAAACTTTTGGTTTTTTTAGATTTTGTCCTTATTCAATAAAAAATTGTATTTGTTAGTTTTTTGTTAATTTTTTGTGATTTCTTGGTTTGTCTCGACGTGAGGAATTTAAAAAGTATAAAATTATTAACCAAATTTAAAATTTTGTAAATAAAGACGAAAAATTATGGCCAAAAACCTATCTTTGGGTTTATTTTTTGGCTTTAATCACAAAACTTTAAGTTTGACTAATAATTTTATACTTTTTAGATTTCTCTCGTCGAGACAAACCAAGAAATCACAAAAAAAATGACCGAAAACTAACAAATGCAAAAAAAAAAAATTGAATAAGGACAAAACCAAAAAACTAGTTTTTTGTATTTAGCCAAACCACCCCTAAGTAGGGTATTAGTCTAGAGAATATTATTTTGTATTTGTTAACGAACCTTATTTATTAGAGGTAATTAAGTAATCATTCATTTTTTGGACACTACGTAAATTTTCATCCCGCCAACTTTTCGGGGTTATGTTTTCATCTTTTTTTAATGTGATTTGACTTTTTTACCCTTTCATTGTGAATATAGAAATTACAAACTTTTGGGGATTTTATATTCAAACTTCCAAAAATCATGGATTAACTGAGGTTGTGGGGGTTTCAAAATGAGTGGAGATAATTGTATTGCCTAAAATAAAGGAATTTTTGAAATTGTGGAGGGATTCACATTTTAGAGGAATGATTTTATTCCCAAATAGTATAACTCATATAGAGAAGAGTACCAAAACTCATGAATTTTTCAACCAAATCAGTCGGTTTGCGTGAAGATTAATAATCATGGTAAAAATGAAATATGAATATCTACATAAATCATGGTAAAAATGAAACAAACCATTTTCCATGGTAAATTCCATCATTTAACACAACACAATACTTTTCATGAACTATGGCTAAATTGCGCAATGAAAGATTTTTTTATTTTTTTATATTTACCGTGAAATAATTTCCTTCTATTATGCCCACTTAATTGTCTGTTACAAGTTTACCATGAAAATTTGTTTAATCTTTCATATTTACCATGATTTTTGGACATTATCTGTATGATTGAGTTAATGAATTGACCATGATCACTAGATAATATCCCATGAAAATATGTTTTGAACTTTTTATATTTACCATGACTTCTGGGAGTTTTTAGTATGAATAGGTTAATTTACTTGTATATTATGGCCATGTTCGTTTTTCAGTTTAGTTTTAATTTTAGTTCTGATGGCATCATCATTTTCCTTATTTTCTCTCTCTATCTCTCTCAGCTCAATATACCTGATGACATCATTAAAACTAAACTAAATTATCTAACAAAACACAACCATTATGATTTACACGTTTCTAGACATGATGAATTTACAAGAAAATTAATCAAGATGAGTTTGATACTTATCCCGGCAATGGAGGAAGACGGTGGTCGACAACGTTGGACAATGGTGGTGATCAACGATGTTGGAGGATGATGGTGGTCGATGGGAGTGGAGGATGTTTGATAGCGGCCATGGAGGATGGACAACAATGGTGACGATACATTTGCGTTTGATATTTAGCCCAGCTTTGTAGGACGACGGTAGTCGACGGCGTAGGCGTTGGAGGATAGTGGTGATTGACAGTAATGGAAGAGGACGGTGGAGGATGATGTTGATTAGCGGCGATGGAGGATGAAGGATGAAAGAAGGCGGCTGGTAATGGTTTCTAGTATTGAAGGGTTTATAATAAGGGTTTAAAAAGAGAGGAGCAAATTTGGGGATGATGATTTCCTCGCATATCTCGTAATAACACAATAGACCTCCAAAATTTAGAAATAGTCCTTTTTTCTATTCCTATATAGCATATCAGCTTTACTCCTAAATTCAAAATATATACAAAAAAAAATGGAAATTTGGGATTATTTAAATTCAAGGATGAAAACATAACCCTAAAAAAAATCCCAGGATGATAACATAAGTTGAAGTGAGTTGAAGGACCAATATTTAAGTGCCCCTATTTATTAAGTAGGGTTCATTAACAAATACAAAAAGTATTAGTGATTAAAAGTTTGTCATCTCGTTAAAATAGAACTAGGGACGATCAAATCGAATTAAGGCAGGAGTAGTAGGTTGGTCCAAAAACTAACTTTATTGGCTTGAGTCATTTTTTCGAGTTTATGTATTGTGAGAGAAAACGCAATAAGTTTGTTTTAAATTTTAGATCAGTTTTTAGTAACAAACTCCTAATTGTTTAGGAAGATTACACAACAAAAGCAAAAAGTTTTGCTGGTGGAACAAATTAAAATTTTGAGTTTTTCAAGTTTTCGAACCAAAACCTTTAGGTTGTCAATGGCTTCCAATTGAAGTGTTTAAGGCTCATAATGAAGAGGTCTAGTACTGTACAGAGTGAATTTCAACCATTGGATAAGTTTATGAGAAAGTTTTCTGGTACCAAACGCTTTCCCCATAATTAATCATGTTTCTTTTAAAATATTTACCAACACTTTCAGAAACCTTAAATGCCCACCCAAAGGCTTTCAAGCCAAGATTCCAACACCATTGTTCTCAACTTCTTTCCCTTCAAATCCTATTTTTATATGCAATAATCTAAAATGGTTCGATAATTATGTATCTAGATTGTCTAACTTCTCCCATCTCCCGTGCTTCATCACTGTGCTTAAAATAGAGTGTGCGTAAGTTGATTCGAACAACTGAATTATAAAAAAAACATGCTTAATGAAAACTAACAAAGGTCTCCAACTTTGTATACAATTGAAAAAACAAGGTTTTTAAAAGGGCAGATTTTAATGTGTTATATGATCAAGCTGGGACTGTTTATGCAGCTTTCCCCAAAATTTCTATTTCCTACAAATGTGGTCACGAAAGATCGTAACATTGCAATTGTTCTACATTAGTATTTAAAACAAAAATTAAGGAGGGAAATTAATTTTTAGACTCCCCTCTTTTTAAAGTTTAATGATTCAATCCTCTCCTCCGATGCCGTTCCGCCACTCCCCGGCCGCCTTTTCGTTGCTGCTGTTCGCTACCCCGATGAGCCCAGCGCCGTCGTTCAGTGCATCCAAACCGCTGCCCGTTCAGTAGCTTGTCGCCTCTCAACCGCAGTTCTCACATGCATCCCAGCTGCGGATCTCACATGCATCCTAGTTACGGTTCTGTGGTGAGGTCTCTAGTGCATCTCAGTCGCCGATCTCAGTTTTGATTCTCCGGTGAGGTTCCCGGTGCTGTGCAGCCATGGGTATGGGGCTTTGATGGATGCCGTGATTTTAATGATAGATTATAGAGAGCTGATCTTTGGGACATTGGCCTATTGTTTGCATTTATGGATTCTGCTGTAGCATATAGTCTGATTGAGTTCAATTGTTAGCCATGACCGTCACCAATTCTTACCTTTCTAGTAGCCATTGTTGGAGATTTTGTGCTGAACGGATCGTTTGTTTCTTTTGTTGTTGCTTGTGTCCGTGTGTGTTGTGTGACTGTCTGATCTTGGTGTTATGTTTGAGATGAACTTGCCTGTGGCTATTCATCCTCCCCCTCTCATCCCTGTCGAGCACCTTTCCCCGATTGGAACTAACCGTTCCAATCATTTCACGATTGAGGTTGAGGTATTGCTTATTTGTGCAATCCCGTATACCTTTTCATAGTATTTTTGGCTTTGTTCGTTTCATGGTTTTAGTTTTGTTTTTGTTTTGTTTTGTAATCATTACACTCATTTCTCTTTTTATCTCCCTCCACTCATTACACTTTTTTTCCAAAACTAAACTAAAACTATTAAATGAACAAGGCCTTTATAATTTTGAACAAGAAAGCTCTCTAATTTTTATCCTGCATGCATGTCACATGTATTTTTAAATTTTAGTTGTGTTTTTGTGATGTTGTGTTTGATATGTTCTTGCATGTAGTTGTTCGACCCCCTCTCTCCCTTTTCCCCTTCACCGTCGAGCAACCTTCCCCAATTGGAACAGTCCCCAATTCCATTCTCATCGTTTCACGATTGTGGTTGAGGTTATGCTTGCTTGCACATTTTTCATATGCCGTTTTCGTAGTACCTTAATAATTTTAAAAATGAAATTTTCTAAATTTCTTCTTACATGCTTGTCTTGGGTCCTTTTTTGTTTTAGTAAAATAGAAGTTTTTCATTGGCATCCCACTGCTCTCTTGTGTTGATCCGTTCGGTGGCTTGGTTCTCCGGTTATTAAGTTGGTATTATCAGTGGGTTTGTTAGTACCGTCATTATAGTCCCATCCTCTTGGTGCTTTAATGGTGCCTTGATATTCGTGGGGTGTTTGGGTTGTGGTTATTGCTTGATGGGGCTTTGGAGCTCAATGACTTTGGCTCATTAATCTGAAGGATTGGGCTGCATGGATGGTCTTGTTGATTTGGCTGATGCTTGAGTTGGCAAGTGGATTGGCTTTTGGGGACGGAGGAAGATTTAAATGGCTCAGATACGGCTCAATGGCTTTGCTGCTTGGGTGGTGGTGGTTTGGGATGGGGTTTTTAATCTAGATGTTGTTAGTAAGCTGAAGGATACACCTCACAGATAAATATGGTATTCTCCTCAGCTATTCCATTCCAATAACCACGGTTGCTACTCTTTTCGGCAGCTTCTTTACCGATTTTAGAGCTTTGTAGTTGGCTTCGGCCATCTAGTTGCACAACGTCTAATTGTGTCGTGAAGCTCTCGACTATAGGTGTTTCACTCACTTGGTTTGTATCAGCCAGATCCTGTTTAGTATCTACATCAAGCATGCAGTTTCTCAACGGTTGAGCTATCGCATGTCTCCTTAAATTTCTTCAGTTGTTTATTGATTTAACTATGTGTTGGAAAATTCGTCACCCCGTGGGACTACCGCGGCAACAGCACATTGGCATCATATATTGATCACGGACATCTGACGACCGAAGCAATCTCTCGCTGGATATATATCCTTCATTTGCTTTAGTTTTGTTTATATTCTTCTCGTTTGTATGTTGTTCTTTGTTTTTCTGTTGTCCTTGTATCCAATAGCTGCATTGTTAATAAAATGATATTCTCTCTTCTTCGGAAAAAAGAAGAAGAAGAAGAAAACATACACTTTTTTATGTTCTTATTTTGTGACTTTGTTTGGAACTTGTGAAAAAGGTGGGACAGTATTTAAAAAGTAAAATGTAAGAAAACTAAAGCCCCGTTCAGTTGTCAAGAAAGGATGAGAAAGGAAGGGAAATTTAGCTTTCCCACACGTTTTGGAATGTTCAGTTACCAAGAAAATGAAAGGATCCTGGAAAATAGTTTTCCCACCAGGACTCACTTTCCTGTAAAACTAGTCTTGCAAAATATATGGAATTTAGCATCACGAGAAAGTTCTATCTTTTCTCCATTCTCAAGTTTTTTTCCGCCAATGTTCACCCTTACTCTCTTTTTTTTTTCCGGTAAAACACCCTTACTCTTTTATTTCCCTCATTTCGTACAATTCTCCATTTTTTCTTTGTTTTCTTTTATAAATGTAGGCAACATAGTCAATATGTTGATTTTATATATGTGTGATTTTAATATTGTTTTTAGTCTTTTGCTTTGTTTGTACCAATCAATTAATCACCGTTTGTTAATATTGGTTTTATTTTATCTTATGTATTTATAATTAAGCATCTAAATAAGCCGGCTACTTGACTTTTTTTTATTCAATTTTTTATTGCATTTGTTAGTTTGCATTAATTTTTTATCGATTATTTGTTCGTCTAAACGAGAAACATTGAAAAAGTAAAAATTATGTTCAAAACTCAAAATTCTTTGAATAAAGACAAAAATAAGCAAAAAAAAAAAAAAACTTTTTGAGTTATTTTTGTCTCTATTAAAAAAATTGATTTTCAATCATTATTTTTTATTTTTCCGATTCTTCTCGTCAAGACGAACTAATAATCCACAAAAATTTGACGTGAAATATATAGATATGAAAAATTGAATATGGACGTACAAAAAAAGTCAATTGGCTTATTAAGCCAAACCAAACTTAACTTTTTTTCTTTTCTTATGACTATTTTTTGACTTGACTGATGATTCAAAGGTAACAATTCGTGTGTATTAATTTTTTGCTTGGATAAATAGCTCCTAAAATTAATTTTATTCGAAATAAGTATTGAATAGAGATAAAGTAAATTTCATGTAAGTTTCTTTTTCTTGGCAAATGAACAACTGAATTTAATTTTCCTACATAATTTCTTTGTCTACTGAACACTCACAGGAAAGTAGATTTTCTTTTCTTTTACTTCACTTCAATTTACTTTACCTGTGACTGACTTTCCTGCATAACGTTCCTGACAACTGAACGGAGCCTAAAGGAAAAAATTTCATTGTTCTTTAAGATTTCAAGTTTGCCATTGTCTCTCCTGTTTTTTTCTCAAACCAAATAAAAATAATCTAAATGAATTATTTTTGCATTTGTTAGTATTGCGTCGACTTTTTATGGATCATTGGTTCGTTTCAACGAAAAGAATCTGAAAAGTCAAAATTTATTATCAGAATTTTAAAAAGTTCATTGAAGACACAAAATAATCCAATAATTTGGATTATTGTCTTTAATCACAAAAATTTTAGTTTGGTTAATATTTTTTTTTTACTCTTTAGATTTTTCGTGTCGAGACGAACCAATAATTCACAAAACAATCGATGCAAACGTAAATTTTTTTTAACTTTTCGTTTATTTTTCTTTTTCTCCACCTGTTCCAAAAAACTACTCCTATTTTATAAATAAATAAAAAAAGGTAAATTACACTGACCTCCCCTGAGGTTTCTGACTTGTACAC
Organism: Vaccinium macrocarpon; assembly: GCA_022606695.1. NCBI lineage: Eukaryota > Viridiplantae > Streptophyta > Magnoliopsida > Ericales > Ericaceae > Vaccinium > Vaccinium macrocarpon. The sequence goes on along the minus strand of CM040173.1, from coordinate 6,141,918 downwards.
TGACCACCCCTACTTTATCTAAAATAGCACTGACCTTCCCTGAATTTTATATTTTAGCATCAAAAGCACCATTCAACAGTACCAACGGTCGATCTGAGCCATCCGTTCACTCCAAAATCGAAGTCCAAGTGGGTCTAAGTAGGAATTACCTCAATCAGATAGTGTTAAGTTCTCGATCCAAAATTTTTGAATGAAATGGGATGATTTTGGATCGAGCACTTAGGACCGTCCGATTGAGGTGATTCTCGCATAGACCCACTTGGAATTCAATTATGGAATTAATGGATGGCTTGGATCGACCATTGGGGATCCACAAGGGGGTCCTCGGCGCCGTCGGTACTGTTGAAGGGTGCTTTTGATACTTAAATATAAAACTCAGGGGAGGTCAGTGCTATTTTAGATAAAGTATGGGTGGTTAGTGTACAAGTCAGAAACTTCAGGGGAGGTCAGTGTAATTTATCCAAAAAAAAAAAAAACAAAAAACAAACAATGTACCTTGACTTTTAACCTTGGGAAAAGTACGGTAGTACTACTATATTGTATAGTAATTTCCTGAACTTTGACAAAATACCTTCTGTCAATGACTCCGGCTCTCTCTCTCTCCCACCAAATTTCCATTCTTCGACTCTCCACTCTCTCTCTCTCTCTCTCTCTCTCTCTCTTAGGGCTTCAAGTGACCAAATCCAGAGTCATATTGGCTCCGCAAAATCAATCGATCTCCACATCGTCCACCCGAAATGGACGGAAGTAGCGGCGGAGGACCTGCGCCGTTTCTGCTGAAGACGTACGACATGGTCGACGACTCGTCGACGGATGAGATCGTCTCTTGGACCCCATCCAATAACAGCTTCGTTGTCTGGAACTCTCTCGAGTTCGCTCGCGTCCTCCTTCCCACCTACTTCAAGCACAACAACTTCTCCAGTTTCATCCGTCAGCTCAACACCTATGTAAATCCTTTTTCCCTTCGATTATATATTATGAGAATTTGATTTTTATTTTGTTGTGTGGAAAATTGTTTAACTATCACGGAAAAGGATGTTGTCTAAGTTCATTCGAGAAAACGATTTCATGTAGCCGACTCCAATTGATTGGGATTTGAGGCTCAGCGTGATTTGATTTGTGTGGAAAATTGTCATGTTCAGTTATTACTGTCCAAATTGACGTTAAAGCTTTGTTTGCTAAATTATGGGCTTTTAGATGTTTAGTGATAAATTTATCAAGAAGGAATAAAAGGGATTCCCACCATGTACAATTAGATTCTAAACACCAACAATATAAAAAATGTGGAGGAATTGATGAAGGGTAGGTTTGCACTCCCTCGACTACTACCCACGAAACAAACACGAAAGACTCTTAATTTTAAGCTCCAACATCTTGTCCCCACAAAAAAATCTTCGCTTCCGCCAAATGAATCACATCAAACACAGCGGAATTAACCTCCAAAGTTTCCATCTTCACTCCACTATAGCCGCATAAGCCCAGCCATTTTTGCTGGTAAAACCTACATGGCCCGCCATACATGAACCGCAACACAACCCAAAGATCTATGGTAGTAGGAATAAACAATGCCTAGATTCACCATCCCTAAAGTACATGCAACACTGGTTCACAATTATCATCCTACGTCATAATTGTCTTCAGTGAGAATCTTATCCTTGGCCTCGCACCAAACGAAGAAAGAAACCTTGATTGGAGCACGAGTGTCCCAAGCGCCCCCCCCCCCAGGAAATGAAGTATTTAAACTTGGTAAAATGACTTCATGAGAAAAGAAACATCCGCCGCTAAATTCCACCTAAAAAATTGTCATCCACCCCATCCCCTCATCTCATTTAAATTTTGAAAATATCCTCATCCGAAACGCAATATGCCACCACACTGTCTTCCGTCCAACTTGAGATAATCTGCCACCGCCCAAGCTCATATATATGAAGCATACAACTAAAACTTATTGACTATGAGTGGAGACCCTTGCAAGGCTAGTAGACTAGTTTTGAAGGTGATAATTACTAATTAGATGATTTGGTACAATGTCATATGCATAAACTAGAAACAGTTTTCTGATATCTTTTTCAATAGACCCCTTTTGTTAGCCTATGCTGATTGCCTACTTGCATGGTGATAGGTCGTTTTTTTTTTAATACCAAAAATATAATTTATAAAACAAGGAATTAACTAAAATCCCCAAGAATAGGGGTTAAGTCCAAGATCGTCCATGGAGAGTAAAAAGCTAAGTCGCAGTACCTTCAATTAATTTATAAAACAAGGAATTAACTAAAATCCCGAAGAATAGTGGTTAAGTCCAAGATCATCCATGGAGAGTAAAAAACTAAGTCGCAGTACCTTCAACATATAACCAAACCACCTTTAGGGTAGCAATTCCTATCGATAATCCCCAAAAATATAATCAAGACTCATGCTCCGTATAAACTATCTCGCAAGACTTAACAGGTGGCACAACCCGTCTCACGTCATATAATCTATCTCAAAGACCGAATGAAGTAAAACGATTGTACGTTGGTGCTTGGTATCTTGAATACAAACACAAAAGATAAATCGGAGAAATTATTACTTTCATAAAAACTATGAACCATCAAAAGTCGTACAACTAAATGTTGAATAGAAGCCCTAAAAATCTAAAAAATCATGTTACTTGGAGAGATATCCTCGTTACCCTAGTTGGAGCGTTTAGCAGATCATGGGTGTTTTGCTCCCAGCCGCGGTCATGGACTCACTTCCGTGAGCCCTGATTATGCATCTCAAAAGAGCCTCCCCCTTTTGTGCCAACCTTGCTTCTATTACATATACTTAAACAGCCAATGCCGGAAGTCGGAGGGGAAGATCCCTTTTCCAACTCAAACTCAAATTCTTCCTTTTCAGTCCTTTTAATAATCTCCAAAGTGATTCCCTTGCCTAATTGATTTGCTTGATAATATTGATCACATCCAATTTCCTCTTTCCTAATTAGTAGCCAAAGGCCACCTAGTTGCAATCCCAACAGAGTCTAGTGGCTTGGACCATGTACTTGTGAGACACCAATAATAATTGTGCCACACAATTCTCCATTGAAGGATTTGTAATTCACTTAATTTGATTGGCTTTGTTTTGACACCAAATAAGAATACCATTGTGTACTTTAGCTCCAAATAACATCCAATGGCTTCGGAAGTCCTTAAATGAGAAAACGAATATCAAACGCCAAATTATACAATAAATGGACACAACAAGAATAAATTATGGGACATTAATGGGCACATTTATGCCCCGATCACATGTGTGATGAATAGTCTGTGTTGTGAGGGAGTTGACCACATACGAAAGGTGATGTGTCGTAATCTCATCCTCACATAAATTATTGAAGCATTCATTGAGGCTAAGAATGTAGTGTTTTGTAGAGCTCCAACCGCCTTTAATAGTTGTTAAAGGCAATAGACGCAGTGAGGCGCTAAGGTCTCTTGGCCGAAGGCGAGGCACATGCTTTATTTAAGCTAAGCGCATCTAGTCAAGCACAAATAGCAACTATAATATACAAAAATATCAAATTCCACTGTAGGAAAAAAGCATTAGCAATGAACATTATGTTTATAGAACACCAAAAATAAGAGCAAATATATGAGTAGAAATTGCACAATTCCAAACACAATGGACATGTAGCAGAGAAAAAGAGAGAGAAAATACAAAAATTGAACATTAAAAAACTTAACCCAAAAGATATAAACGTAAACCCAGAGGCAGAGACTTTCATAAAAAAGATGGAGGAGGAGGAAAAGGAAGAGTACATGTAATAAACTAATAAAACACTTGTGCATGGATCAGCAATCTGCAATCAATTGTACCTACTGGACACTGGAGCCTTCAATTGAGCTTTTTGATTAGTGGTTCGGAGTCAGGACTTCACTAAAAATATTTTCCTCCGCCTCCCACTTTGAAGGTTAATATTTTAACCCTTTCTTTCTATTTTTCTGAAAGGATTGAAAAGCCGCGCGCCTCTTGCTATGGTCAAGGGCACAAGAGGTTCGTGCCTAAGAATATGGTGGGTTTCTTTCAAGTTACCTCGCCCAACCTCCATAAGGCACACAAACTGTGGCTTGTTGGGCCTTGGGTCTAGACGCATGCCTAGGCACCCTTTAACAAGCATGCCACCTTTTGTCATGTGACTTATCCTGTTCGACAACCTCCTGCATATTCTTCTGGTGTACTAAAAGATGGTGGCATGCGATCCACAGACTTTTGGAAGAGATTGTAACCTTCTTGTGTACCAGTATTTGGGAAATAAACCTCAACTTTGATGAGTTGCTTAAGGCAATATTTCAGAAATATTGATATTTTCTACATTGTTGTGTATTTCCTAGAGCAGTTGAAAGATAAAAAATTTTGCATTTACTTAGCAATTGAAAATCAGTGTTTCTCTTGATTGTGTTTTAGTCCTCAAGTGAAACTTATAATGACTAAGGGATGGTTTTGTGTCAAGTGAAACGTAATGGAAATTACTGAGAACCAGATTTAATGATGCTAGGTTTAAACTTGTGTATAACTTTGGTCAAATTTGTGCCATGTGCGACTTTTAAAAAGTACCCAAAAACAAAAAGAAGAATTACAGCTCTGGCATTTGACTCTCTCTCAACTGCTCAACCAACTTGCAATCACAGCGTTGGCGTTATTTATTTCTCAATTTACAGTGAACAAAAGTCTGCCATATGAGTAAACTGTGTTACTTCTCTCAATTTTCTGCTTCTAATTTTGTTTAAGTTACTTAATTTTCTTGTCTCGTTTCCATTTGTAAAGAGACTTGTTCGTTTCCCCAGTGTGCTCCTACGGAAGTCTCATAATTGTTTCTCTCCTACCATGTCGAATCTGTCTCATAATATTATGCTTTGCAGTGTTTTTTTTATCATTTTTATGATGATCGTTTTCTGTTTCTTTCCCTTGGTGTTTTTTATACAGTGATGCATTCTTGTAGGATCAGAAAGGATTAAATGATAAATATTATGCTTTGCATGTTTTGGTACATTGAGGTAAAAATGTGAAACATGTGAAATGTTTTGCACACGATTCAGACATGTGACATGTCTGTGAATTCGTTCTGAGAACTTGAATGGTAATCCAGACAAGATCATGATGTAACATGAACGTTTTTAATTTGGCGAAGGCTGTGAAACTGTTGGCATAAAAATGGAGGAAAGAAGGAATATATGAGACATTGTATTAGATTATGATCGTATTAGAATTTTAATGAGCGTCATCTCAAACCTAATGGTGAGTGTACATTTATATAGTTGTCTGTTGTCAGGTTGTCTGCATATTATCTCTTCAGGGAAGAAAAAACATATTCATATCATCATACCATTCAATATCATCTCCCACGGGTTCATAGAACATTGCGCTCCACACTCTCTAGGCTGAAGAAAATCCTTATTTTTATAATCAGATATTTCACTTTCTTACAAGTTGGGAAATGCTCCCTGATTTTTGGTATTCTACATCTTCTTGTGATCTTGGAGTTTTGAAGTTTAATTGTTAATCATATTAAAGTCCACAAAATCACATGAAGAGTTTTATGCTTATAGGGATTTCGAAAGATTGATCCAGAAAGATGGGAATTTGCAAATGAAGAGTTTGTGAAAGATCAAAAGCATCTTCTGAAGAATATCCATCGCAGGAAACCCATTCACAGCCATAGTCAACCTCAAGGTACTTCAGGTGACCCAGAAAGAGCGGCTTTTGAGGAGGAAATTGATAAGCTTTCACGGGAGAAAACCGCACTTGAAAATAGCATTTTAAGGTTCAAACATCAGAAATCTTCGGCAATGTTTCAGTTGGATGACTTGACTCAAAAGGTAGCTGGTATGGAACAGAGGCAGGATAATTTGATTGCTTTTTTGGAAAAGGCAGTTCAAAACAATAGTTTTGTTGAACAACTTGCTCGGAAACTCGAAGCTATGGATTTCTCAGCATATAATAAGAAAAGGCGACTTCCTCAAGTTAACTACTCTATGATGCCGGTTCCAGAAACTAGCTTTGGAGAAAAACATAGCAGCTCTATGCCTGAGTATGGAAATATAACCCACCAAGATTACTCAAATAAGCTAAGGTTGGAATTATCTCCTGCTGTTTCGGATATTAACTTGGTTTCTCATAGCACACAGAGTTCCAATGAAGATGGGGAAAGCCCAAATAGGAGGCTTTACAAACCAAAAGATGCCCAGATGAAAGCCACTGGTCTTTTGGTGGCCTCTGAAGCCTTAGAGCTATCAGACACTGGAACATCTTTCATATTTAACATGGATTCAACGAGACCAAAGTCTCTGCAGCAAAATTTGGCTTCCAATGAAGAAACCGATGCCAATATCTCTTGCCATTTAAATCTTACTTTGGCATCTTCATCACTGCAGTTGGACAAATGTCATTATCCACAACTAGGTCATGAAATCGGCAAGTCTTCAGAGCAAAGGTCTCATGCCGGTGATGAGGCTGAAATTAGGGTTTCCCCAAGGGACAGAGCCTTCTCTGGTGTTGATGCGACTCTGTCTCCCTTGAAAGAAGCAGCAAATAAGAATCAAGTGGCGGCGACTCCTCAGGTCCGTGTAAATGATGTGTTCTGGGAACAGTTCCTAACTGAAAGACCAGGTGCTTCTGATACCGAAGAGGCTAGCTCCAGTTTGAGGGCAAACGCATATGATGATCAGGAAGATAGACGATCAGGGCATGGAATGTCCAGAAATGCAAAGAGCGTGGAGCATCTCTCTCTTTGAGCACCAAAGTTAGCAGTTACACTGCAGAGTCAAAAGTGTTAAAAATAATTCTCCAGGATCTGTATGTATGTATGATGCATGTGTCATTCAGGTATAATATTTTAGATTTCGTCTGCGATGCCTGTATCTTGTTACTGTTTTTGTTGGGCTGCTTCAAGTACATTCTTGTTAACGTCCCATAATTTTGATCCTTGCTGGTTCTGCTCATTTCTGGCAGTCATATATGCACCGGAAAATAAACATCCTTTTTTGAATTGTAATATAGCCATGAAATAAAAGAGATTCTTAGGTAACCAAGTGTGTTGAGGTCTGCTTCAGATGTTGGAACAGGTACATGATCATCTTGGTTTATAAGTGTGAGATTCTTGGAGTGTTGCATACTTGCATTTAGATGAGGTTATCACGTGGAATTTTAAATCAGTACATGTTGCGAAACAATGGATACTTCTGACTTGATAAAAGCATGCAGATTCCTGTAGTACTTGATGTTGATGAAATTATCACCTTAGTTTTCTACTCAGATGAGCATTTAGACTCGAGTCACTTGACACCTCGAAACGGTTTATGTTCCTTTATCGGATCCCTGTATCCTTATACTTGTTGGGGTGAACAGAATCGTAGATTCAGAAGAAACCAACTGATTCTTCGTTGTTGATGAGAAAAAACGCAACTGATTCCTACCCAGATATAAACTTTCACAGAAGGAATGCTGATTCCAGATAGATTTTCTCTACCACGTTAGCACTTTATTTGTGCTGTCCTAAATCAAGTAGGTTCGGTACTATGTCATTCTTGTTGATTGCAGGGGGGCGGTTCCGGTGGAGTCGGGTTTTGGTGGCAGTATCTATTGCTTGTTATGATAACAGGAAAAACTATAATGTTCGTAAGTTCTTGGGGCAATAAAGCAATATTTGTGGTTTCAAATGTCAAAAGAAACAAATTATATGCATAGCTCCACCCATGGCTGATTGCATTATGACCCTTTGGTATTGATGTTTTGGACCAAATGCTGGAACAGGTAAAGAACAATCCTGTTGTCTGCTCTCTGCTGCTGCTTTTTTCTTTTTTTTTTTTGGATAACTCAGAAGACGTAGGAGTGCAAATTTGTTCACCCTCACGAGGCTGTACTCATTCCGTGTATTATTTCTATCATCGACACCGTTCAATTTTTCTGTAGATCATCAGCACAGGGACCCAATTAACTCTCCAGAGGAGTTGGGAGCTGGGGCAGACCGCGATTCTCTTCTTTTCACCGACATCTAGCCAATTATAGCACCAGCTCTTCTTCTTCTCTACCTCTTCTTATACTAATGATGTTCCCACGGTTTGTCGTTTACCGTTTGCACACTTGCGAGAGTGACATATAATAGTAATAGATGGCGAGATCGGATCTTGTTCAATCTACATCTGCACTCTGTCTATTAGTGAAAGGCTCCATCCCAACTGCCATTTGTTAGGAGCCTATGCAAAATTTGAGTTCCATTCAATATCGGTTCGTGCTTGATCTTATAGTTCAATTTTTTCAGTGAGAGTTTTAAAGAAAACAAATAAAACTCTAGATGAAGCAGTTATTTATATCTAATTAAGATATATTTTTGTGTGATCTTCCAACAAGAGAATCTAGATAGAATGAATAGTTACGATGATCGAAATAATACTTGGAATGAGTACATCTTCGTGAGGGTGAACAAATTTGCACTCGAAGATGCAGTTGTATTGATAAAAAATCAAGTACAAAATACACAGTCCGAAGACCTAAGCAGAAGAAAAGCTGGAAAAGAAAGAATACAAAGCCCAAAGGCCCAACCAAAACTACTGCTTATCTGCTGCTTGCTGTAAGCATTGAGCTTTGAATCTTTGATCATAGCATAAACACGTTTGTTGGAGAATGCCTCATGCCTGCTACGTATGTTAGACACAAATCACATATTCTTATGAGAGTATCGAGTGTTCGACAAGGATATCTAACATAAATCACATGTAAATATGCTTTTTGCATCTACTTGCCGATGTATATGCAATCGAATACAAATTCAATGATGTTTCGAGATGAGCTTAAAAGGATGGATCAGGGCAAAAAAAATAAGAAAGAAAAAAGTTATGTCAATTTTTTTTTATAGGTAAAGAGATATAAATATATATTAAATGGAAATTACCGGACCAAAACCGGCAACCAATACAAGCAACACAAAACAACCGGCTCAAAATCACCGGCCAAAAAAACCACCTACAAAAAAAATATAAAAAGTACGGAAAATAAATGCCAGAGCCATTGCCGGAGCTATCACCACACAGCTGCCGTTGTCTGGACTCCAGATTTGGAAATCCCAGATCTGGCTCCCCCTACCCAAAAATCGATTTCGGCCACCCATAGGTGGAGGAGAGGAATTATGTCAATGTTTTCACGAGTATTATCAGCTTATGTAATTTCTCTCACAGGCTTTTTGGAATAAGTTATTATCGCCCTTCATTCCTTAAATATTTTCCTATGTCAAATGTCATATTAAAAAATTTGTGTCATGTACATGCCAAGAAGGGGTCCAAACGAGCCGAGTCGAGTAGAGCTTTGTACAGTTTGAGCTCAGCTCGTTTACTAAACGAGCTAAAAAGTGAGCTCCAGCTCGGCTCGTTTGTAAATGAGCCGAGTTAGGGTAATTTACTTAATGAGCTTTCTTGAACGAGCCGAGCCAATATAAATAAGCCGAGGTTTACCGAGCTCGTTTACTAAACGAGTCTAAAAGTCGAGCTCGAGCTCAGCTCAGCTCGATTACTAAATGAATCAAGCCACGAACTGCTCTGCGCAGCTCTATTCATTTGCAATCCTAACCCCAATCTAGGATCATTCTGTCCATAATCTGTTTGATAAAATGTGGGAAAGCCAAATATATAGAAGGGACCTGGGGTGCTGTGCACCCACGGTGCAGCCGCGCCGGCATCGATCCGATGATTAGAGATGTTCAATGTGTAGAACTCGTCAAGTGCTACAAGTGTACCAAAAATTAACTCGATCAAATATCGTTAAGTGTGTTACCGAAACACAAATACCTTAAAAAAGAATGAGTTTAGTGGTTTTTATCCCAGAAAAGATTTTTGCACCAACCGTAGTGCACGAACCACGTACCAACGCCGTTGTGAGTCCCAACCGATAGATCCGAGCCGTTCATCCTTTTTTGAATTTTGAATGAAATGGAGGTGATTTTGGATCAAGCTCATACAGCCGTCCGGTTGTCTCGATTCCCACATGGACCCACTCGGAATTCGATTCTGAGAAGAATGAACGACTTGAATCGATTGGTTGGGACCTACAACGGCGTCACCAAAGCCGTCGGTACGTGATCGGTGCACAGTAGTCTGTGCACGAAGGGTTCGTTTTAATCCAGTCTCTCTTGTCGGTGGGGAAAAAATGATTGTGTTTCATTGCTGTGTATTTCTTTTTCTTTCATTTATGTCTTCAAAAGACAATCTTGATATTTGAAAACAAGGAGTACATCTCAAGGCAGCTTTGGAGATGCATCCGCACATGGAGCTGCCCACTTTATGACAGATTGGCGTTTACATGTGAGCACATTCAATTTCTTTCGAGTCCCCACATCACACTTGACAACACTTTTATAATAGGGACATGACATCTAGGGTTGGGTAGTTAATTCCATTTTGTTTGTTTGTTGGTTGCCCAATGGGGCTGGGGATGGTGTAGTGCATTTTAAATGCATTGTATCGTGCAGTGCATCATTCGATCATTCATTTTGATAATGGACAACTTGGATTTAATCTGAGCAATGAATTGAATTTGACCGTCGATTGTTTAGATTAAATCCAAGCCGTCCATTATCGAAATCGACGGCCAAATGATGCGCATTATACCGCATAGTGCAATTCCTACACTACAAGGACCCCTTGGCCGCTTAGTGGAACCCAATTTATGAAGAAAACATAATTATTAGTTGTACTTTTTTGTAATTTTCCAATTTTGCTCATTAATAAGATGTTTTTTGAAACTCTAATCTAAAGTAAAAGAAAAGGAGGGGCAAAATGGGAATATGGCATTCCATTTTTTGGAAATTAACATTTTAAAATAGACAATCATTTTGGGACATCCCAAAATGAAGTAGTGGACCATGCGGCACAGAGGGAGTATTTTATTGTTCTAAATGATGGTCCTAGATTCTTCCTACGGATGCTAACGAGCCAAATCAAATTGAATTGAATCGAGTTTTGTAGTGTTCGAACACAACCCGTTTACTAAACCAGCGTAAAACTCAAACTCAAGCCTTGCTCGTTGTAACCAAACCGAGTCATTAACGTGCTAAGCCCACTTAATTTACTTAATAAGCCTTTTTGAACGAGCCAAGCTCTTGAGGCTTAAGCGCAACTTATTTACTGAACGTGCTTAAAACTCGAGGTCTAACTCAACTCGATTACTAATCGTTTAGAATCGAGCCTTAATGAGCCACAAGCTGCTTGCAAGCAACTCGGATCATTTGCAGTCCTATGCTCCTTGATCAAAGAGACACATAGAAAAGTTTTGGTTCACTGATATATATACATCATTCCTGTAATAATGTCTAACGGGTTAGCTTATGCATATTTCAAGACCAATCTCACTCTGCACTTGCGAGGGATTATAGTAGTAGACGCAAAATTCCGTACAAACTAGACTCGTAAGAATTGGCAGCTCATGTCATATTTAGGGTAAATTGATAGGGTTAAATATTTGAGAAATCTAGAACAATAATTGTCTACATTCTGTTTAATACCATCCGACTTCGACTTTAAGAGTGTTTGTAAGCTCCATAGGCCGAGCTCTCTCGTGGTTGGCAATTTCATGTCAAAACACACATTTATGTGTATCCCTTTGTTTATCGAGTTGTCTTTTCTTTTTCTTATTATTTTAGTGTGTTTGTTTAGGATGTGGAATGAAATCAATGTGTCAATATAATTTAGAGGTAGATTGATAGCTTTAGTCAAGTTTTAGATGTTAATTGTTGGAGAAAAGAAGTTTCAACGAAGTGCTCAAGCATTTTCAAGCCACGGGTCCAGCATATGGGCTGTTAGGAAAGTGCTCAAGCAACTCTTAATGTGCTCGAGCAGTCGGCAAAGCTTATTAAAGGGCAGCAGCTAGGGTTTCGATGATAATAACTTCGGCTGCCATATTTTTGACGTCTAAGAAGAGAGAGAAAGCGGCCTTTCGATTGGTTTCTTCCTTTGAGTCTTGGAGTTCTAGTTATGATCGTTCTTTGAGCAACACAATCAACTCCAAGAACTTTCTTGCAACCTAGATTCTTTTCTTGCATCAAACTTGATGGATTTCTAAATGTTTTTTCTGGAAGCTTGAGAGATTCAAGTTGGTGGCAATCAAGCCGCGGGTACGGTGAACGAGGATTCGGCTATCGTTCTTGAGTCAATTGCGAGGATTCTCAATTATGTAGTAAGTTCGATTGTAACCGTACAATATTTTTCTATAGTGCTTGATTCCTTCCCGTGGTTTTTTACCCATCTAGGGTTTTTCCACGTATATCGCACGTTCATCGTTTCTTCGTTTATTTTTAATTCCTATTATTGCTTGATTATTCGATTGCTAGCAAAATAGGATTTTTCAATTGCATCGAGGCCGGTCGCCGTTATATTAGGGTTTATTCCTAGAGTGGATCCTTAGTTAAGATGAACACGCACACAAACATGTATCATTCATCTAGTCGTGTGCCGTTTTTGGATAGTGAGAATTTTGATTATTGGAAATCGAAATAAAAGGCATTTATGAGATCGTGACGAAGAAATTTGGAAGTCGTGTGTTAATGGTTATACATACCCTACTGTTACAGTGAATAATCAAGCAGTACCCAAACCTAGTTCCGATTTATCTGTCGCAGAAAAGGCACAATTACAAGCAAATAATAGAGCCTTGGATATTTTATTTAGTGCAGTGGATGTGAATGAACACCGTAAGATAGCCAATTGCGAAATAGCAAAGGAAGCATGGGATATTTTAGTCACTTGTCATGAGGGTACTGATGTTGTCAAACAATCCAAATTGCAAAAGGCTTACAAACTCAATTTGAGGTTATTAGAATGCAAGAAGATGAAACATTTAATCAATTCTACTCTAAATTGATCTCTATTGTTAATAGTTCTGCGAAACCCTCGGTGAACCTATCCCTCCTTTTTAGAGTTATTAAGAAAATTTTGAGATCCTTACGGACGCGTTTTAAAACAAAAAAAGTCACTATGCTTGAGGGCAAACGTAAACTCAAAGAAAAATCTATAGAAGAAGTGGTAGGCCTCCTCCAGACTTATGAAGCTGATCTGGCACAATCTGAGTCTCAGAAAATAAATTCTAAACCTTTGGCTAAGCCGATTGCTTTTTCTAGTTCTCAAAGTTAAAATAGAGATTCAGGAAGTGATAATGATTATGACCTAGAAGCAATGAGTTTATTTACAGAAAATTTTAAAAAGTTTTTCAAGAAGAAACCCATTGGTAATGATTTTAGTAACAAAAAGTCTAATATAAAAGAAAAACATGAGGGTTCTTCTGGAAAAAGGAAAACAAAGGTTAAAAGATCTCTTGAAGGGCCAAAGCGTTACGAGTGTCAAGGGTATGGTCACTTAGCGCATGAATGTATAAACAAATTGAAGAAAAAGACTAATTTCAAGGCTAACATAACTTGGGATGACGATAGTGAATCCGATAACTCGAGGAAGAACAAGTAGATAACATAAACTTTATAAACTTTTGGGGCATCTTTATAGTCAAACTTTAGTGGCGGGGAATCCTCGGCGAGTGAGAATGAAGAAAGTGATGAGGTTTTGAGTTTTAATGAGTTGAAAGAATCTTATGATATGCTATATGAAGAGAGTGTTAAGATTAGTGAGACTAATTTGAAATTGGCTGAAAAATATAACAATTCTAAGGTGGAATTGATGACCGTTAAAAAGCAAGTTGAAGAGTTGCAAGGGTTATTGAACAGTGTCACTAATGAGAAAGAAAAGTTGAATAATGAGGTTGAGAATCTTCAAGAAAAGAACAAGGTCTTAACTGATTTAAACACCACCTCGGAAGAAAAAATAAAATAAAAATTAAATATTGAAATTGATAATGCTAATATTCTATTTGAGCGTTTAAACACAGGGTCAAAGACACTGGATGATATTCTCAGGATACAAAGACTGGCAAGTGAGAAAACAGGGCTTGGATTTTATGAAGCTTCACCCTCAAAAGCACACGAAGGTAAGGCGAGTGAGTTGCAAACGAAACAGGTAATATCATAATTCCGCACTATAAATACTGCCGATAACGTGATTGAAAAGGCTCATGATATTGAGAAGGGTAGCTATGTTAAATTTATTCCTACCTGTCATTATTGCCGAGTAAAAGGTCATACTAGACCTAATTGTTTCAAACTTCACGGCTACCATTGTGTTGATCATAACCATGTTCGTCACAGTAAAGGTGTCTCCAAGCATCACAACGCTCATAAATCTTTGGTTAATCATGCAAACTATGGTAATGGTAGCTAGAAACATAATAGTGAGAAGCTCAAGACCTACATTTGGACCTAAAGATCAAATTAAGACATCTCAAGTCAGGACTCGATCCATATGGGTCAAGAAGTGTGATTTGCATTGTTTTGTTACTCAAACGGCGTTAAATGCTAGAAACTCTCACATGTGGAATTTTAATCGTGATTGCTCATATCATTTGTCTGGCGATAAGTTTGGTCGGGGTATGCCTCGTTGATGAAGTCTCTTTGGAGTGCCTTAGTAGTGTTTTGGTTATTTTATTTCTTTAATGTTTTTTTTTTGGTGTCGATGCTTTTAATTTTTGCTCATAATAATAAAAAAAACTACAAAAACATTCATATATGAAAATATTTGGGCTTAGCATGCTTTTTGAGGATGAGTAGTCAGCCATGAGACTCCCACAAATGCACATCTTTGGGAATGCATGCACAAGTTTTGTTAACTCCACTCATGAGATGCATTAGGTAATTCTTTGTAGCATGCCTTATGACTCTGTGATCACCACCCCTACACGTCAAGGTTAGTAAGATTACATAGAAAGGAAAGTGAATTCTCATGCGCCTGGTTATATCTTGTCCTTTCTCTCGGCGATTGACCATTTTTTTGGCATAATTTTTTGGATACAATGGCTCTTTAAGTGCAGCTGAAAGAGAGAGAGAGAGAGAGAGAGAAAGGGGAGTACTGATAAAAAAAAACAAAAGTATTTGTATATATGCTTATCCGGGCGTTCATTGAGTAACCGGGCAATTGGGGTGAGGTACTCTCCCTCTGAGTGTTCGCGTCAAAAGATGGATAGACTTTGTGAAAGCATTCGTGATTGGACCATTCGCTTAGTAACCGGGCATTGGGTCTGAGGTACTCTTACTCCCAATATTCGCGTCAAACAGCAATGGGGTAAAAGCAAAAACACGACTATGAAATTCTATCAAATATTAATTGTTAAGTTGAGGGGGAGTTGTTTATTTTCGATGGCACATAATTTGCATCGATGAGTGCCTGGTTTGACTTCGTGAGGGGGAGAGTGCTTGATAGTCCAAGGATCCATGAGAATTTTTGACTACTTGGATAATAGTCCTATTTTCCTATGACGTGTCACACACGCACCTTGTCCGCATTCATAGTGTATCTTTGCAACTTATCCCCAAAATTCACTCCACGATGGGTTTAATACAAATTTACTCATGCATTGCTCAATCTTGTGATATTGTATGAGCCTCATTTTTCTTGCTTATTCTTGGGACAAGCATGCGCCTTGCATCAAAAAATTTGGATATCATCGCACATTATTTTTCAGTTGTGTGTTAAGTGTTTGCTCTAAAAAAATGCTTAACCTGTGTTCAATCATTGCTTGCGTAGCAACCCCATTTTTGTTTTAAATTCTCTCATATTAAACAATGTATTACTTTCTTCTTTGGGTTGTTGATCCCCCATTAGGGCTCTCTTCTAATTCTTGCGTCTTCATCCTTTGATCGTGCCTTGCGGTTTTCCATATTTGGTTTGTTCCTTCTTTTTTATTTTTCATTCTTAGAACGTTTTGGTTCAATGGGTTTCAATGGATTTATTCTAAATTTTGTGCGTCCGTCGACCAATGCTCATTTGTTTAGTTATATGGTTGCCGTATGTGGTGTTTGGCATTGTGGTTAATTGGTATTTTTGGGGTTTGATGCTTATGAATTTCTGACAGTTGAGTTTTGGCAATTTAAATACTGGTTTAGCTCTCTCATATTTGTGCTCTCTTATTGTTTTTTATATTCACATCTGGCACCTATTATATGTTTGTGTTCTTTTCTACCTTTGTCCTTCCGTGACAAAAAGGGGGAGTAATATTCTGTTTTGGTTCTAACAGATTGTGTGCTTTAGTGTTGTTTGCTTGTTTTTTTGGTGATCACATTACATTAAGGGGATAAGTTTTTTCAATGTTAGTGTGTTTTGTCATGGAAGTGCCAAAGGGGGAGATTGTAAGCTCCATAGGCCGAGCTCTCTCGTGGTTGGCAATTTCATGTCAAAACACACATTTATGTGTATCCCTTTGTTTATCGAGTTGTCTTTTCTTTTTCTTATTATTTTAGTGTGTTTGTTTAGGATGTGGAATGAAATCAATGTGTCAATATAATTTAGAAGTAGATTGATAGCTTTAGTCAAGTTTTAGATATTAATTGTTGGAGAAAAGAAGTTTCAACGAAGTGCTCAAGCATTTTCAAGCCACGGGTCCAGCATATGGGTTGTTAGGAAAGTGCTCAAGCAACTCTTAATGTGCTCGAACAGTCGGCAAAGCTTATTAAAGGGCAGCAGCTAGGGTTTCGATGATAATAACTTCGGCTGCCATATTTTTGACGTCTAAGAAGAGAGAGAAAGCGGCCTTTCGATTGGTTTCTTCCTTTGAGTCTTGGAGTTCTAGTTATGATCGTTCTTTGAGCAACACAATCAACTCCAAGAACTTTCTTACAACCTAGATTCTTTTCTTGCATCAAACTTCGATGGATTTCTAAATGTTTTTCGGAAAGCTTGAGAGATTTAAGTTGGTGGCAATCAAGCACGGGGTACGGTGAACGAGGATTCGGCTATCGTTCTTGAGTCAATTGCGAGGATTCTCAATTGTGTAGTAAGTTCGATTGTAACCGTACAATGTTTTTCTATAGTGCTTGATTCCTTCCCGTGGTTTTTTACCCATCTAGGGTTTTTCCACGTATATCGCGTGTTCATCGTTTCTTCGTTTATTTTTAATTCCTATTATTGCTTGATTATTCGATTGCTAGCAAAATAGGATTTTTCAGTGTTAGCTCTCATAATTTTACATTTTGGGAGCCTAAAATGAAATTTAAAAATGGAGGCCCTTAAAAATGCTAGCGAAACAAAATATAAAGTCAATAAACACCGTTTCAAAACTACATGCACGTATTTAACACACAAAAAACCCCCAAAAAATACATTATACTATAAGAATCAAAAGCATCGTCCACCATCATCACTTAAAATGGGCTTACATACTTGGTAATAAAAAATATTAGGGGGCCTTATTTTTTCATTTTTGGGGGGGCCTAAGACACCGGTCTAATGAGCCTTAGCTCAGGGCCGGCCCTGATTTTGGAACAACCCTAACTAACATCAATCGTGTCACTTTGGCAGAGAAATTGTAATTAAATTTTGTATGATGCTACATCAGATTGATGGATGATTAATGTTTTGTTCTAGTTTAGGAAGAATGAATTAACCAAAAAAAAATTGTGGAAAACGAAGAAAAAATGGGGACCGACCGAAGAATGCAGAATTAGTATCTAATTGCCTCTAATAAGTTAATTTTCCACCCATAAAAGCTACTGTAGTTTAGTAGTATAATTATAGCTGGCAATCGGCTGATTGCACCGTGCAGTCCCTTCAAAGGGATTGCCTGCCGATAAGCCATACTTTCAAGAAAACTATGATGATAAAATTACTACATCCGTCCCAATTTTATAGTCTTTCATTCTATCCTAAACGAATAAAATAAAAGATTATATCTTTCAATTGGTAATACATTTTATATGCAATATGGATCTTATTTGATAGATCTTGATTTAATTTAATAAATAAAGTGTTCAAAATCACCTAAAACATTGTAGATTATAAGATATAACACTTTGAAAAGTGGCACGAACTCCCATAAGAGACTATAAAATTAGGACGGAGGGAGTATTTAGGTAGGCCAAAAAAACAAGATGTGTTTTATTATCAATCACAAGTTTCATGTTTAAAACATGATGAGTAGTGAAATTAAACTCTGATTAAGGATGTCAAATTTTTCACACAAGGGTGGAGTTGGTGAATGTCATTTTCAAATACAACCATCTTTGTAAGGACAAAAACAACCAATAATATCAAGTGGAAGCACAATGGTTTAATTTTATTCCAAAGTAGGTAATCACCTACTCCCCCTTGACATTTTGACATTCATGGCTTTGATAGCCACTTCAATAGTAAATAAATCCACCCAAGAGGCTCAAACCTAATCCATTTTTATGATATTTCTCAAGACTAATAGGTATTTGATCCAACGGCATCGGAGGAGGGCTATGTACTCCGGTACGTGAAAGATTTCATGTTCGAGCAAATGAGTCTACGGCCAGCCTGCGTTGTAATTTAACTACTAATCACGCGTCCTACCAATGGAAAGAGAAAAAAATAATAATCACAAAATGTGTGGAACTCACACTAATATGCGGTGTAAAGAACTTATGAAAGCATTCAATAATCACTCACATATCTTGGCCAACACATTTAAGTATAAATCAGTCGTCTAATAGTACACAACATGGACGTGGGAGGACAACACTGCCTACGTTGTAACTCTTTCGTGGTCTTAGGATATCGCCACCTGATGCTCCAAGATCATGAAATAACTAGTCATCATCTAGTGGTTAGAATTATTCGATTTATTAATCTTCAACAACTTACCTTAGGCAAGTGAAAATCACTTGGTCGATTATCAACAGTCCCAGGATTGAGAACCACAGTTGTCACACTTAATTTTTCAAAATCATATCAGTCGGTAAAAAAAAATTTCAAAAAAAATTTACTTGAATATGGATTCTAAGAACAGGATTCCGACTTCTAATAACCTACACAGGAGTGTTTGCTGAAGTCTACAGATTCTAGAAACGACTTACAAAAATCACCAGTTTTTTTACGTTTCCTTTTGAGGCCCAAAAGCTGACCTTTTTTTCTTTTTTTTTCTTTTTTTGTTAAAAGCTAGTACCGTTGTGATAATTATAAAATTATGAGAAGCTGTGATTAGTGGAAAGACAAAAATAATCCGTCATTTTAATAATTACCTCTTGGTTAAGGACAAGAAAGACTAATTCAGTAAAAAAATTATTTTGCATCTTTTTATGGCCTACACTACTCTACAACTGTTGTAGCATTTAATCCATAATCCAAAGCTTTAGAACTCTTCATAGCTTCTCTAAAATCTAAAAATCTGGAATCAGAATCAAATATTTGAAATTTAAAATTAGAGAAGAAACTATCGCAAACACGCCCTGAGTTAGATTTTCGGGGTCAAATAGTAAGAAAGTGATTTCTCATGAATCCCCTAATCCCAGTTTGAATGGCCTCTATTTGACTGGATCAGAGAGAAAATTAATCGATGTACACGTAAATTAGCCCGGACCATCGAACTAAAGAAAATGGAATTTTTGTGATGACTTATGACGGGGCCCGAGTGGATTCATCTGGCCTCCAACGACAGGGTTCACAGGAGATATTAATCCCTCATCAGTACCCTGCACAACGTCCCCACAAATAAGATTCAGAGAATACACACCCCCCCAGTCTATCGAGCGTTTATTGCGCCCCACATCTATCCAATTGTACCCAGCTAGAACCATGTCGAAATCTCTATTATATTATCCATTTTTACCCATTCCCTCCGATTGGATGGTATTAAAATTCAAGGGAAAATGGGAGGGTGTTGTACATCCCTCAGGCCGTTGGATTATATTATATTTTGGATGGCACGGAATTTGTTTTATTTTTTACCGGTAAAAAAAATCAAAATTAAAGAAAAATTACCGAACACATCCAAGCAGTCCAAAATATGATCTAACGGCCGAAGGGTGCACAACATCCCCTCTTATTATTTTTGGATGGAAGATAAAATGGTGGATAAGATTTTTTATAGTTGAAATAAGGGAGAGGGGGTGTTATTTTTTCATCATACCCGGGCTAAAACTACGTCATTTTGTGTGTGTAAAGAGAACACTACTACTTAATCCCTCAAAACTACGTCATTTTAACCTAGTTTTATTTGTTAAATTCCAAAATGTGAGCATTTTTAAGTGGGTGTTTATTTTCTTCAAAATAAAATTTGATTTTTGATTTCTTCTATACGTGAACATAAAAATCACTTATTTTAGATTGGGGTTGGTTTGTTTTTTTATTTTAGGAGTAGAAGTTTTTCCCCTACAACCTGGTTCTCAAAACAAAAAGTCTACAATTAAACACATTTTTTAATTTCTTAATTTTTGGGCTTCCTTCAATTTTGTAAAACTAATGCCCATTCAAGATGAAAAGGGTTACAATGTATAAGAATAAGAGTCAAGATGTGTAAATTGTCAATTGTGTTTAGAAATTTTAAATTATGCCACTTCTTAAATTTAGGAGGCTTCTCACAAACACACCTATAATAGTACTAGTGAACGTATGTAGTCTAAAGACACTTTGGAAAAACTTATTTCTACAAAATAGATGAATTTTATTAGTTAATGTTGTAATGTACAAATTTAAAGTCGCACATAATTTTTTGGATTTTTAAAAGGCCCACAAAAAAATAAAAATATTAATGTTAAACTTGACATAATCCCAAGAGAGAAAATATTGTGATTCTAAACCTTTGCACATCCAAAACGATGTAGTTTTGGCCGTCTTACAACCTCGTAGTGCGGAGGTGCACTACGGGATCCCTGAATCCTAACTTTTGGACAGGGGGAAGGGTGCCAAAAAATTATACTCTTCTATCTCCCTGCCGGGGATAACTTTTAAAGGGGTGAAAATTTATCTCTTGCATTTTTGTCCAACCAAACCATGCTAAATATGTCACATTAGACCTTATATTCCTTTCAAAAATTATCCCCCTTCCTTTAACCCTATGCAATCGGGTCCATAACATTAAAGTAATTGTGGTTGTAAATCAAAAGAGAAGTCGGTCTACAACCACTAGGTTTGAATTGAGTCTTTTGCTCCCTAGGTTAAGGAACTACGTAAACAACGGTTTTTGAAACCTTTCATTTTTGATCCTACCATTAAGAAAATATTTAGAGTTTCTGTAAATCTAAGTCACTCATTTGTGTTTAACGATGAGTAGCTTAAGGAATAGCAAGGATTAATTTTCAAAACATATCAAATATTACGTCATTTTCTTTCTGGTCTTTAGACTACCCCACATGGCCATGTCTTCCTTGGATTTTGGAGTGGGTGTTGTGTAGTAAGTGATGTGCTGTGCTGTGCGGCAAAATAATGGTTGTGTTCGTTTGGGGTTTTGGGGCAGTTTTGGCACTGTTCCAGTTTTGATTACATCGTCACTTTTTTCACTTTTTTTCTATATCTCTCCACTTATTACACCTGCTTACATCATCAAAACTAAACTAAACAAAACTAAATTGTGCAACCGAACACAACTAATATAGTTTTGGGCACACCTTTAAAGCTTTCAAGGGCTTTATTTGGAGGAAGAAAATAATCACTACAATGTGCTAAACCCAAAGTGTCTAAATTCAAGTGCCTAAAATCACTATGCCCTACCTCAAAGAGACTAAATCCCCTAAAATTGAACCTAAAATTAACTCTTCAAACAATGTCTTAGAAGTGTACTAAGAAAATGAGCAAAACTGTGTTGTTTTACCATAAAATGCGGCACACATCACCTACCGCACAATACCTCCCCCGAATTCGTCTCTCTCTGTGCCAGAATCCCACAATCTCATCCACGATCCTTTCCTTTTCATTTAGACTTTTAAAATCATTTATTTATTTTCCACCATTCCTTCTCTCTTATTCACAAATCTGGGAGGGTTTTGTGCACCCCTCGACCGTCTGATCGTGTTTTGAACGGCCCGGATGTGTTTTAATTTTTTACCGGTAAAATTAAATCTAAATTAAATTAAAATTGTCAAACGCATCCAAACCGCTCAAAACATGATCGGATTTCAATAGTGTCAAAGTATTCCAAATATATTAGCTTCTCTCTATCCACCATCGTCACACTCCGTGCCTGTGATAGGCTCTATATGTGGGAATTCAGAGGCTCTAAATATTCATTGTAATATAACCATTGGCGAGGTGTCTATATCTCCTCTTTTCGATTTCACTTCAAATTGGCCATCTATCTTATTCATATCAAGGTTTGATATAAACTTTGAAGCTCGATTTTTGCAAATCATTATAGTTCCAATTTGAAACTTCCAAATATTGCCCCAATAATGCTGGTATTTGCCCTCATGGATATGAAAGTGAACCACTACAAGTCCTAAACAAGTTTTTCCTGCCTTTTTCCGAAGAAAGAGATAAATGCACATTTTGCTAAACGCTACTCCTATAATTTTTATATTCATAGTATAAAATCTCATTTCAAAAGTTATCTTTTAATAAGAGGTAGGATAAGGTGGTTGAATTAATATGCTTTAGCTATTGATTTTCACCTAGTTGGATTCAGTATTAATTGGGTGTGCTAATTATTCGAATGTGCATCGATTATTCAAGCCGTGCAAACACAGACATGCGCGGATCCTGTAGTACGGCACACGAGCCGTCAGTCTCGGCAATGAACAGCTCAGACCATGCAAGTACCAAGATGAAATCTGAGCCATTGATTGCGCGATCGACGGCTCAAATGCCGTACTGCAGCATGCCCTTTTCCTAATATATACTAGTAGTATATAAATGATTCCGATCATGAAAATGATCTGTCAAGGACACAAAAAGGTTCTCAACAAGACCGAACAACGAGACGGAGGATCCTTTCCCAGTGAATTTGGCCTCACCGCCAAACTCGCAGGAGGCCAAGCCACAGAGGAAGCTACACCACAAAGAATAGAACTATGGGAAGGGGGGAAAAAAAAACATAAAAGCCGCAAAATATTTTCTTTTCATTTTTTGTAGGGTAACAACACAATAAAATGCAGCAACATTCTAAACTGCAGCAGCTACATAATAAAATAAAATAAACCACACCCCACCAAAACTCAATCCCTTATTCAAACCCACTTGGTTTTCCTTCAACACTGAAGAACCCATTTTTTCCATTCCAACCACCCACCAACAAACACAAACCCAACACAAAAATTTGAAGCAAAAAAAGAAAAAACTGCAATCCTAATTCAAATCAAGATGTGAAAGCGAACAATTATAAAGTTTAATAATAAGTTTTCCGAAATTTCCTCTCTCCTCAGTACCTGTAGTGAGCTGGCTTGTAAGGACCTTCGACAGGCACGCTAATGTAATCGGCCTGGTCCTTAGAGAGCTTTGTAAGCCTAGCCCCAAGCTTACCAAGATGAAGTGCAGCAACCTTCTCATCGAGGTGCTTGGGCAAAACATAAACCTTCTTCTCATATTTGCCAGAACTCTTCTCCTTCCACAACTCCAGCTGAGCAATCACCTGGTTTGTGAATGAACACGACATCACGAAGCTAGGGTGCCCAGTGGCGCAACCCAAGTTCATGAGTCGTCCTTCTGCCAAGACAATGATTCCGGTCTTGGTCTCTGGGAAAACCCATCGGTCTGTCTGGGGCTTGATCGTAATTCTCTTAATTCCGGGGTAGGTCTCTAGACCATGCATATCAATCTCATTGTCAAAATGGCCGATGTTGCAAACAATGGCATTGTTCTTCATTTTCTTCATGTGGTCCACCATTATGATGTCCTTGTTGCCGGTGGTGGTGACGAATATGTCAGCCTCTGAGACCACATCTTCCAGGGTTAGGACTTGGAGGCCTTCCATCAGAGCCTGGAGGGCGCAGATGGGGTCAATTTCTGTCACAATCACGCGAGCTCCGGCTTGCTTCATGGCAGCAGCACAGCCCTTGCCAACATCACCATAACCACAGACGACGGCAACCTTGCCGGCAATCATGACATCAGTGGCTCTCATCAGACCATCAGGAAGGGAGTGGCGGCATCCGTATAAGTTGTCAAACTGTTCACATGATGAACGAATAGAAGGTTAATAGAAAGACAAGGTTTCATAGGTCTCAAATCATATCCAGATCCAAGAAAGAAAGAAAAGATTATGATAGAATAAAACATAAAAAGCCAAAGCAGTGAAACAGAATTAACTTCAGGTGCAATTCTAAGTAAATGACGTGCAGCTATTTGGACAATTGAGAAAAAAGTAGGTTAGAGTAATAACAGATACACTTCACAACAAGCAATCGTTCGCTTGATGCAGTCAATAATTATATGATAATATCCCAGGCAGACTAGCAGTACACTTCCTATCAAAGCCTTAAAATCCCAAGTAATACATGCCAAGTTAGATAGGATCTAAACTAACAGCAGGTTAAAGAAAAACAGAACGCATGATTGAAATGGAACAATAGATTAAATATTTAAATCCAATCATAACGCAAGAACTGAAAGTAAATATTCAGAATCTTATCAAATCAAGTACAAGACGAGCCACAAAACCCAGATTACACAAAACCTATGTCAACACAACTAAATAGAAAATTAGATCAACAGACCAACTATACAGATTATAAACAGCAGATCTGAATCATACCCACTCGCAAATGCATACATATAAGTCCGTGGGTGTAAGTGTGGGAATGAGTAAACATATTGAGGTGAAACTTAAGCATTTGTATACCTTGCTCTTGGTGACAGAGTCATTGACATTGATAGCAGGGAACAACAATGTCCCATTAGCCTGCATCTGGTAAAGCCTCTTGACACCAGTGGTTGTCTCCTCCGAGACACCCACTAGTCTTTGCTTCATCTTGTGATACCTCTTGGGATCTGTCTTCAACCCATCACGGATCAAACCCAGAACAAGCTGGAACTCAACATTATCAGTGGAATTCGGATCGGGAATCTTCCCGGTCTTCTCATACTCCTCCTCTGCCTTAACCCCCTCATGAATGAGAAGGGTGGCATCTCCACCATCATCAACAATCAGATCAGGTCCACCGCCGGGCCCCCAGTCAAGGGCTCGCTCGGTGCACCACCAGTACTCCTGGAGGGTCTCTCCCTTCCAGGCGAACACGGCAGCGGAATCGCGGGCTATGGCAGCCGCGGCGTGGTCTTGGGTGGAGAAGATATTGCAGGAACACCAACGGACCTACAAGGCAATTGATAAAATGTTACATTAATACAAACTACACTAAACAAAATACAAATGCACATAAATTAAGGTGAATGAATCAGATCGGGTTCATTGACACCACATCAAAACTAATCTGCACTGTGAACGTGTTTTATGAACTTTCCCCTTCTCGGAGGTAACATCAATTATTGATAACCAATAACGAATTGAAACAAAATACTCCTAATAAACATATACAACAAAAAAAAAAAACATTTCGATGAATTTTTTCCATACAGATCTAGTAGATAGAATGTTATGCTACATCAAACAGTATAATCCAACTTATTCCAAAAACCAAAAAATGTGCACCATCAATTTCAAAGAGATGATTTGAGTGCTAAGTTTATGTATACAATTAATGAAAACAAATAATGACAAGCAATAATTAAACTAAACCAACTCTTCTTTCGATTTAAAAACTTCAAATCAAATTACTGCCCTCCTTTTATTCGGGGAAATGGTATACAGATCCGGAAATAATTACCTCAGCGCCGAGGGCGGTGAGGGTTTCGATGAGGACGGCGGTCTGGATGGTCATGTGTAGCGATCCGGTGATCCTAGCCCCCTTGAACGGCTGAGATGCGCCGAACTCCGCCCTTGAGGACATGAGACCAGGCATTTCCACCTCGGCGAGCTCGATTTCGAGGCGGCCGAAGTCCGCCTGAGACATGTCCTTCACCTTGTACTCACGGCCACTGGTAGTCTTCTCAACTAGCAAAGCCATGGCTTAGCGTTAGAGTTTCTCTCACTTTAGATCTGGAAGTGAAGATGAGTTTGTCTCTCTCTCTAGGGTAGGGAGAGGGAGTAGCAGTGGAGAGGAGGGAGAAGAAAGGGGAAAGGGATAAATAGGGTTTGAAGAGGGGAATGGACGGTCAGGAAAGAGTGGATTGGATCTGAGGAAAAATTATTCGGTGCCCCTCACGTGGTGTGCCAAAACTTTATCTGGTTCAAGATAAAAGTTTGTAAACCTCACAACTAAAGTTTTCATTAGAAATATTTTTTATGTTCTCGGAATTTTCAGAGGTATTTTTTTGTATTTTCTCACAAAATATTTTTTTCACTTACATCAATTGATTTGACATTTAGTAAAAATAACATATTCTTTTAACTATAATAGGAAGACGATAGTTTTAACGAAAAATTTAGCCCTTTTGTGGAAGTCAATGACACATGGAAGGGGATGCTGAGTACTCGAGGCTGAGCCCCTACTCAACTTAAAATATTTTTTACAATTGTAAGTATGTTCAATAAGGGAAAGAAAAACTTAAAATACGTATAAAATAATGGCTATACTTAGATGGTTAGACCTACAAAGTAGGTAGAAAATATATGAAATATAATTTTTTTTTCTCATTCTAAAATACACATGATTCGATCTCCGCTATTTTCGAATTCTACGTTCGTCACTGTTGAATATCATCACGGGGTGCAAGCCCCTTCACCGCCAAATATTACCATGGAGTCCATGTACTAGAAAAGGTCATCGAAGTGAGAGGGTAGAAGAGCGTAGAACACTGCATGACAGTGGCACCGGGAGCATTGAATAATTTTTCTATAGATTAGGTTTTTTTTTATCACTCTATAGATTAGGTTGGTTGGTAGATCTGGTAAACAGGCCCATCTGCGGCGGGTTTGCTTTTTTGACCCGCTTCTACCGACAATGATTTGTTAAGAGTTTACTTACAATTCTAACCCAATAGTTGTACTGAAATTGTGTATTTCGTCTTCTTGGATAATTTAATTACAACTTGGAATAAAAACATTCAAGTTTTGTTTTATTTTGTGGACCTTTGTGCAGTAGTCAAGCCAGAATTTTGATCCGAGGGAAGTCAATTTAATAGGCATATTTTTATCTAAGCATATATTTATATTATATTATATACCTTTTGTTTTTTAACATAACACATTTGTACATTGAAATTGTTTTAGCACAATGCATTAGAAGTATATGAATCGTTTTGTTCTATTATTTGGGTTACTACGACACTCACATGAATATTTTTACGTGCGAAAGAATTTAAGAAATCAAAGTAAATAAAACTAAAGTTATTAACATCATAAGGAATAAGCATACTGCTATTAAGGAAAACATAAAGGTATTACTTACCATTAAGAAAACATATACATCTATAAAACATATATATACAAGTTTTGGAATTGTGACTATACTACTAAAATACATAATAGGGGCACAATAGTCCAATTTCAAATTCCAAGATGAAATCATAACGATAATATTAGTATAGGATGCCTAATTAAAATCCTCTTAACTAACCAATTAAGCAAGAATTAACAAACATGCTTACAAGTATTGAGGACATCCACAAAGTGGGCTCCCTAAAAATTGTTCCTAAATTGTATCATATGGTATCTACAGAAGCATAATTGGGGTCCACGTTTCACTCTTAAAGCTTTCTAAATTTAGAGAGGATGTGTGCACTCAATGTGCTAGCAAGAACATTATCTATTTTTCGGAAAAAAAATTAAAAATTCATGGGACCCATACATTGATAATTCATATTAAAAAAATATTATTCTTTCTCTTTGAAAATTTCATATTAAAAAACTATTCAAAAACTTTGGGTCCACTTGGAGTTAGTTACAAGACTACCTAAATTTAACTAATGTGGTATGAGCCAAGCTTAGGAGTTTGTATGGGGAGCCCATTAAAAACAATAATTGAGCACATGACTAAGTAAATATTAAAAGTCTCACCTATAAGCCATTTTGATAGCCTACTGTGGATACCATAAGTTCCATTTTAGCATATCACTTCTCAAATATACATTCTCACAAAAGCATTAGGAACAAATTAATAACCAATAAAAGGCAATCAATAACAGTTGTATTTTACTTCTCAACAATGCAAAATCAGGATATTAATTGTGAGTTTCTACTAAAAAATATTGTCTTCCCATTACAGTTAAAAATGGTTGATGTTTCCGGTAAATTATATTTTTGTGATACATGTGAGGAGAATTGTTTGTTTTCATATTGTAGACAACTGACATAAATACTGTTTTTGATGATTGTGAGTTTCTACTAAAAATATTGTCTTTCCACTATAGTTGAAAGTGATAATAGTTTCCACTAAATTGTATTTTTGTGATGTATATGCGATGAGTGGCTTGTTTCCAAGCTATAGAAAACCGACAAAAATACCGTTTTAGACGACAGTGAAAACTCAGCCTAAACGCTTCTATAAGAGATAAAAGGGGCACCGAATTAAGTGTCCAAATATACCCTTCTTGGGGTTGTTGAACATACATGGTGAATAATCATTAAAAAAAGTTAGTATATTTTATACTCTAATTTAGAAAAGTTGGTAGGTAGTAGCCTAATAAAAATACTAACATAATGTACCGGAAAGGGAAAGTGAACACATTCTGTTCGATATTTTCCAAGTGCCTTTTGCCTAAATAAATTAATTTCTTTTACATATACTAAAATAATAAATCCGATTTCTTTTTTATATTATTCTTGTTGGGAGTTGGGGGGGTTGGTGAGGGTTTGGTAAGGGCTTTAGTAGAAACCTCTTCGTCAAATATTTTATGACACTACAACTCTATTAGTTCTACCTCATTACTAATACATATATTCCCTTGATATTGATCTCGGGTCTTGCTAACCACCATCTAGTCATCTACTAGGTAATAATACTCCATCCGTCCCAATATTTTAATCCGTTTGGCAAAACAAGGATCTAAAAACAATAAGTCTCGTAAAAGAAAATTTTCAAACTTTTTTCATAAATCAAAAAAGTACTCGTTGATATCTAGTAACTTGTTAAAAAAACATATCGAATTTTTCTTGAAAATTGTGCATTATTTTTCAAGTCCTCATTGACCGGACAAAAATTTGGGGACGGATGAAGTAATAAACATATAAAGCAAGATACGGTAGAGTTTCAACAAATATTTCACAGGACATCAATACTCTTTTACAGATATCATTGCACTTTTCTTGAATACTGAGATACTTTTAGATAGTATATTATTGTCTATCGGCCACTGTAGACGCTGTGGTCAGCATTTTCCAATTGATTTATGCTCGATATGAAATTGGTGTAATAAATTAGTCATGTAATGGTCAACTGAATGAATTCTGTGTAATTTGGAGTTTTGATCTCACCAATAATCCTTGTAGAAGTGCTTGGACATGTAAACCCCACTAGACTTGGTGGACTGCTAAAATCCAAAAGGTGAGGAAAAAAATACAAGCATATGTGTCATTGACGGGGGTTGGTGTGGCCTAAAGTACCAAAATGCCCCCAACCACCCACATGTTGTTTTTCTAAACCAAATTTCCTACCACTCACCAACTCCCACCAATAATATCATTAGTAAAACATGAACCACTAGAAACCAGGAAGACACGATTTCATTACTTGGTGCACATGATAATTGGAGGAGCACTAAAAAGTTATAGTGCGGTATTCAAATCGTTCATCTTGTTAATGAATGGTATAAGTTTCATGACACAAATCTGTATTGACTTAGATAAAATTTGGACCATTAATTGTGAGATGGGCTGCTTGAATGTCTACACTATAGGGTCCCAAATTCGGTTTTGTCTTATTGACATCACTCATTTTAGGCTGTTGACACATTGACGGCGGAGTCAAGATTTAGATTGAGGGTGGCATTTTAAAAGGGAGTGAGGCTTTGTCATGAGCTTTGTCTTGAGTTCAAAATAAGAAATGCTTAATTCAATTCTCTTATGATGCTTAAATGAAAGTATCGATACATTTTTTTCATGATATGCACCATTGATTGTTTAAAAGAATATATCTATTATTTGTATGAAAAACCAAGTTATTTTGATACCGATGAATGATTAATCAATTAACGTAAAATAATTTGTTTATACTAAAACCGAGAGCAGCACGTGCCACTCCCCTTACATTAGGCTCCCCTTATTGCACTTGGATGTTTATTAGTTCATCCTTGTACTTTTTTCTTTCTTTCTAGTATTATTCTAGTTTTGACTTTTGGGTGCATCTTCGTAACTTCTATTTTCCTTTGTTTTCGTTTAGATCTTTGAATAGTACAGAAAGAATAATAAAGAATAATACTGCCATAACAATTTTATGGAGGCTACATTATGTTTGGGTTGGGAGGATCTGAGTACACACAGAGACACCGCGGGGGGTGGGGGGGGGTTTATTATTGTTTTAATTGAAATATAGGATATTTTTGTTATGTCATTGAGGAATTTAGATCTAAAGTCTGAAATTAAATCCAGCACACCCAAATTAGTAGATAAGACCACTTTCGATTTAGAAGGTGGAAGCCACCAACCTCCAAAGCCCTATTGGCCACAAAGGTTAGTAGAGGAAACAGTCAAAACCAAGAAATGGAATAAACCAAAAGACAAATAACACCAACCTACCTAAGCTTTGGACATTATACGTTTGAATGGAGGGTTGGCGGAGGACATAAAATATCACATAATTTCTTATCAAATATCACAATTCTTCTTGCAACAAAAATACAAATAGGGGGTGTTAGCCTAGTGGCTCATGGCTCACTCCATAGGGTTTGAATGGTTAGGAGGTGAAGGGTTTGAGTCGTGCTAATGACGCTCTATGAAACTTGGTCCTCCCGCGAAGCCCGGCTATGGTTCCTTAATCCTTGGTGAGGCATAGTTGCTATGGCTCTTTGGTCCCTTTTGGAACTCGCCGCAGGCCTGGAGTCATTATACATGCCTAAGGAAATGTTGCTATACCCAGTTGCCCCCTCCTCCGACCTTTTTAAATTTCATAAAAAGGGAAAAGAATAAATCAACATATCTATCAAAAGCAAAAGCAATGGATAGGAATCTTATTTTTATTTTTACTTTTATCACCAATTAGAACTTTCATGTACCCGTTATTTCTTACATCTTTTCTTCATCTAAACAACTGAAAAGAATCTAACTCACTCTTTGTTTCCCTCTATTTTTTCACCAAATTCATCATCCAAATAGAAACAAATCATTTTTTGTGAGACAATATACAACTTGCATACATATATCATTTTAGACATCTTTTATTCATCTAAATCATATACACCAAAATTCCTTAACCTATGGAACGATATTACTAAGAAAAGCATAAATAAAAAAAAAACTTATTTATCAACGTAATGGAAGAAACAATAACGCTTTCAAATTATTACTTATTACAAGAAATAGTTAAAGAAATAATCTTATTCTTAAATTTTATTTTCTCCCCAAAAATTTTCATCCAAACAAACATTTCTGCTTTGTTTGGAATTGAGGAAAAGAAAAGAAAAAGACTGGAAAATATTTGAGAAGGAAATTGAAGTGAAAATTGAGGAGAAGTAGGGAGGAAAGTTAAATTGAAATTTTAAAATAATTCTCTTCTTTTCAACATCTTTCCTCAAGTTCCAAACAAAGCTTTCATCCCAAACACCATGAGTACAATTCTCGCGCAATTGCAATAAACTCCAGCCTCCAGGGAACAAAGTGAAACATTACCATAGTATAAAACCCAAATAGTATCTCACCCAAAACCTCAGGACACACCACTGCAATTAACTTCAGATAATAACAAAAAACCACAAGGGCTATAACTGCAATAATCCAAAACTCTCCACCTCTTCTGTTATTAAACACCACTCTCTCCTCCTCCCTCCACCGCCACCACCTCTCTCTCTCTCTCTCTCTCTCAAATTAAGTATTGCAGGAGAGACAAGATCCAATCCAAGAAAACCCGTTTGTAGAACTACACTCTCTCTCTCTCTCTCTCTCTCTAGAAATGGAACCCGTATCCGCATGGGGCCATACCCCACTCCACACCGTCGACCCAGAAATCCACGACCTGATCGAGAAAGAAAAACGCCGCCAATCCAGAGGCATCGAGCTCATAGCCTCAGAGAACTTCACTTCCTTCGCCGTCATCGAAGCGCTTGGCAGCGCTCTAACGAACAAGTACTCCGAAGGCATGCCCGGTAACCGTTACTACGGTGGCAACGAGTACATCGACCAGATCGAGAACCTGTGTCGCAGCCGCGCTTTGAAGGCTTATCGGCTTGATGCGACCAGGTGGGGGGTGAATGTGCAGCCGTATTCGGGTAGTCCGGCCAATTTCGCTGCGTATACTGCCGTGCTTCAGCCGCATGATAGGATCATGGGGCTGGATTTGCCTTCTGGTGGTCACTTGACTCATGGGTATGGTTGGAATTAGTTGTTTGTTCTATTATTGATCTTATGAAATTAATATTTATTTGGAGTAATTACAATGTTCTTGAGAGAAAATGTAAAATAACTGCAAGAAACTTTAACACCTCTAAAGTACCTGGATAAGAAAGGGGAGTCCACTCTCGCCAAATCTCATTTATTTGGTGAGATGAAAGGGAAGGATCCAATAAAAAATTGTCATTTTTTGAGAAGTTTATGGATTGAGCCTGAAATCTATAGCCCCTTTGGATTAATGGATTTGATAAGAAACGAAAACAATGGATTTAGCTTTTCTTGCCTAATCAGTCATTTGGATCGAGTTCTTTGGTGAGAAATGGAGAAAAATTTACAAAAATGATATTTGTTTTATTGGTTCCTTCCTCTTTCTCACCGGAACTTCCCTTTCTTATCACACACTTTCTCACAATGGCAAAGGATCAATTTTTTTTTACAGAACTTAATATGGAGTAGTTTTGGTTTCTGTGCTTTCTCATCCAGTGCTTGCAGAACCTATCTATGGAGTCATTACAATGCTCTTGAAGAAAATGTGAATCTGATATATACTCTAAATACCCATTTATCAAATTCACTCATCTTATTAATTTATCCAAGCTATGTATCCGGACAATGTTTTTTAGGGGAGCTTATGGGAGAAATGGGGAGATTGATTTGAGCCTGAAATCTAAGATTATTGTTGAAAAAGGTAGAAATTCGGATTATGTGGATCTGGAACCACATTCATTTACCCTTCCTGCCATCCAAAATGGCCAACTAGTATATAAAATCTTATCATAATTTATGAGAGAGATGTTCTTCTGGAAGAGTTTGATTTTAGATAAACAGAAGCAGAGAGGGTGGAAGGTTTCTAAATAATACTATATTTTCCTGTAAGTAACGCACCATTCAATCCACGACTCCAGCGCTCCTACACAATCTCTGGCGAAGTGATACCATTGGCCACGTGATGGAAACCCATAGGCAGCACGAGCAATCAAGAGGCATTTTCATGCTATCCTTCGGCAACGTATCTCAATTGGCAAAGCACATGAGTCATTTTCTATTGATGGACCTGAATGTTCTGAACAGTGACTTAAAAGTGCTTGTTAGCCCTCGAGTTTAAATCTTGGAGCAGAGTTTATCAGTTTGAACTATTGGAGGACCATTTAAGACAGTGACCGTGTGCCTCTGCCAGATATTTTACAGCTCTCTTAAGTTTTTTGTTCTTATTTTGCAAAAGAAATCCTCTTCTGCTATGAGAATGCATCATTGCTCTAACGTTGATGACGACATTTTGAACAGTTATTATACCTCTGGTGGGAAGAAGATATCAGCTACCTCAATTTACTTCGAGAGCTTGCCATATAAGGTGAATTCGAGCACGGGGTATATCGATTATGATAAGTTGGAAGAGAAGGCAATGGATTTCAGACCCAAACTGATCATTTGCGGAGGGAGTGCGTATCCCAGGGATTGGGATTACGCAAGGTTTAGATCGATTGCGGATAAGGTGGGCGCGTTGTTGTTATGTGACATGGCTCATATCAGTGGCCTTGTGGCTGCTCAGGTACATTTCTTGTTGATTTATGAATATTATTGCTGCTCTTACATGTTTGATTTTACTTTCCACTTTGGTTTTATTGGTAGTATTTTAAATTTCTGGTTGGGTTTCGATATAGTTTTGCATGCTGTTGATTTGTATCATAGGTTTTCAGCGAATTGGTGCTTTGGTTTTTTACAGCAGGTTAAAGTGCTTAAGTTTGGGGTTTTTTTGTTTGTTTGTTCTTCTGTGACTTGAGTATAGAGCATCATTTCTGTAGTTCTGATTCTGTCTTTCTATTTGTCAGTACTAAATTGGAGTACCAAATATTTTTGATTTTGCAATTCTTCTCAAACTCTAAAATTGAGTCTCACCATTTAGGTTTCAATTTGCTTCTAGCATTAGTGCTTGCCTGCTTGGTATGTTCCACATGAATTGGGTACCGAATCTACGGACCTACTGGATGACTATTCTATTAAAACATGTGAAGTAACATAATTTGTATTTAAATAGGTGGGGTGGAATCAAAATATATGTTATCGCTATGGGTTGCTTTGTCTCCACTAATCTGGCTTTATTGGCATATGTTCCTAACAGGATTGTGGAGCACAATAAATAACCCAAATGTCTTTTCCATCTATTAGGATCTCTGGCTCACCCAGGAGACTTGGTCATCTGGGATCATCCTGGATACCGAACCTTTACTTAGAGGGAATACGTCATTAATCTAACGAGAACAAATACGAGATCTAGGCCAGCAGAGATTTTCATCCTTAATTCACTATTGTATTATGTTATCTCTGGATTTTTTTTTTCACCTCATTTTTTCTTTCCAAATTTGGGGTTAATAAGTTAAGAGCTTGATTAAGTAACATGTATTAATGTTTATCAGAATATGTATTTCGTATTCGTCTTTTGACAGATTTTAACTTACTGACTGTTTACCTAGATCTTTTTTGACATATATAGTTGCGGTAAATCTTATCACTTGTGTTCCTGTTTGATGTAGGAAGCTAAAGATCCCTTTGAGTACTGTGACATTGTCACTACCACAACCCACAAGAGCCTGAGGGGGCCCAGGGCTGGTATGATCTTCTACCGCAAGGGCCCTAAACCGGCCAAGAAAGGCCAACCAGAAGATGCGGTTTATGACTTTGAAGACAAGATCAATTTTGCTGTTTTCCCCGCCCTCCAGGGTGGACCCCACAATCACCAGATCGGTGCTTTGGCTGTTGCTCTGAAACAGGTCATGACTCCTGGGTTCAAAGCGTATGCTAAGCAAGTCAAGGCGAATGCAGTTGCCCTTGGAAACTACTTGATGAGCAAAGGCTACAAGCTCGTCACTGATGGGACTGAGAACCACCTCGTTCTGTGGGATCTTCGCCCTCTGGGATTGACTGGTAAAAGGACTGAATGCACAGAGTTTTTTTGCCCTCCTTTCATTTCAATATCAACTTTTTTGGGGGTGTATTTTTCATCTTAATTAAAAAATTTGTGGCTTCTAGTTAAAACAAATTTACATGTCTGAGCATGAAAAGTTGGACCAATTTTTTGTCAAAATTTTAAGTTCAATTTTTTTTCACTTTTCTAATTCTTCTTTCTAGGTAAATCAAATTACTTGTTGATCTTGAAAAATTGGATCATTTTTTTTATATATATTTTTACGTTCATGTGGTTTTTCAATTGTCTGATTCTTCTCGTTGAAACAGATGAGAAAAGTAAGGAATGCCACTCCCCCGAAGAAAAATTGGCTCAAATCTAATTACTTGTTTGCTATTGTTGTTGTAGGAAATAAGGTTGAGAAGCTCTGTGACCTATGCAACATTACTGTAAACAAGAATGCTGTGTTTGGTGACAGTAGTGCCTTGTCCCCTGGCGGCGTACGAATTGGTAAGAACTGTTATATGGATTTTATAATACATTGTGGACATTAAGTTGTAATAAACTGTAATTGAGTGACCTGACACTTGATAAAGTAATCCGACACAAGCCCACCCCTTGTGTCGGTCACTTGATACTTGGATAAGGGTGTGTGGGATACTTCCCATCAGACACTTCCTTGTATAATTGTATTTCACGACGTCATTAAATGGATATTTGTGTGCGTAAGTGCTAGGTGGCTGCTGGAAACCCCGATTTAGTGAATCAAAAATGCGTTTTTGACACTTTTACATTTCATAAAACAATATTCTTTCCTAAAAAATTGAATAAAAACAACAATGAATGACTGGTGTTTTTGCATACTCTTGGCTGGAGATTTGACGGGTCTGACCTTTACTTTTCATCTTTCATTCATTATGTTGGCAAAGTCGATTTTTAAGGAATAATTGAACGAAAAGCTAGAAGCCGGTTGCACTAATAGGCTCTTTTTCCCAGCCCTTCTATTATGAATAAGGAATGAGAGTGTCCGACTGTCCGTTTACAGGTACTCCGGCTATGACTTCCAGAGGGCTGGTTGAGAAAGACTTTGAGCAGATTGCAGAGTTCCTCCACCGTTCGGTGACCATCACTTTGAAGATCCAGAAGGAGCATGGAAAGCTGTTGAAGGACTTCAACAAGGGTCTTGTGAACAACAAGGACATCGAAGAACTCAAGGCTGACGTCGACAAGTTCTCTTCCTCATTCGACATGCCCGGTTTCTTAACTTCCGAGATGAAGTACAAGGATTAGGTTTGAAAAGCATTTGCACTTGTTATAGTTTCTCATTTTATTATCTCTGGGTTTGCATAAAAAAGAAGAAGAAGGTGTTCATTGCTTTACGCTTCGTTTTTCTAGTAGTTCGATGGTAGTTGGTATTCAAGTTCTCAGTTTCAGAAAAAACATCCAGTGTACTACTGGGATTTTTTCATTGCAACAAGTAATGAATAACGAGTTGTAATTTCTTTGGATTCTTATATTTATCCGTCTTCTTTCGTTATTGTTTCTTGAATATTTGAGAGATGTGCAAGGGTGTATTATATTTATTGCAGATAGATTGTTAATTTTTTCACCATGTTTCAGACAATTTGAACCGTTGTCACGGCGGAGACATATTTAGAGGTGGCTAAAAGGGTTAAACACGGATTTCGAGATGAGTCATTTTCTCACATTCATCAACTACTTTTAACACTGTTGGTAAAAATGGGAAATCACTGCAGGCTGCTTACACATGCAAAAGTAATTTCTCGATGCATTTTTTCTTGCTATTGTGTTGTAGTTTTCAGATCATCGTTTGACATTTTATGAAAAAATGTAATTTAAACGAATTCAAAATATGAATGTTAAAAGTTGTCAGCAAGATACTCCCTGATCCTTCTATCCCAAAAAGATTGTCTGGTATACAAAATGAGAACTTAAGAATAATTTATTCTTGTCTAAGAAAATCTGAAGTTTTCTCCATAACTTGAAATAACTCATTGTTATTTAGTAGTAATTTACGGGAATTTTTATTTTATATTTTGAATAAAAATGCATTATTTAAAGTTATCGTATTGCGTAGTGTCTTTTTGGACAGAGGTAGTAACATTATTCGTGTTTCAAAAATTGATTTCAAAAATCAGATGTGCAAATTTATGTCCATAACTCGAAAAACTGTCATGGAGTAATATTAGAGCGCGTTACTAAAGCAAGTTCAGTGTTTATCATTTACTCCCACGCATTTGGCTAGAATTCAAATCTAGCAATACTAACAAAGAACATCACTCAGAAAAATCATGTGGATCACATTTAATAAATATGATATCGACACTCATTTATCCTTGAAAAATATAAGTCCACACACTAGATCGAAGCTCATTTATCTCAAACACGTACTTTTTAAAATTTAAAAAAAAAACGGTATCGACAAAAAATTGGACGGTCCAGTCACTGAGATATCCATTTGCATCTCGGAATTAAATATTTTCAGCTCAATTCAGTGGTTGATTTTGGAATAAGAGTGTAAGACAACTGTTCTCTTCTGTGCAGAAAAACTGAAAAAACATATTATACACTCCAAGTTTTGTTGAATTATATAAAAATTCAAGCATTTTTTTAGCAAGAGATTTTGGATGGAATGGAAATTGTCAATCAATATGTACAATACGGGATTGACAACATGACGGACGCTTGCTATTTCTCCTAGAGTGTGTATTTGATAACAAGACTCCTTTAATTTAGTATGAATTATATTTTTGTATTTCCGTTAGATTTGTTCATTTCGAAGCCTCCTTTTTTAATTTATAAATTTGCGACTTTAGCTTTTCTTCAAACCCTTAATGTCGAACTCATTATTTTATTTTATAGTTTGTGGCATTAATTTCAATTCTATTTTGTTATTTCCGTTGAAGATGCTTATAAAGACAACTTCAACATGTTCGTCAGAAGACTTGTTATTTTAGTTCTTAACATTTTTTACTTTGACTTTAATTGCGTTAATTTTCTTTTCTTTACGTTAGAAGAGATAAATTTCATGAAGAGAAAGAAACACTCGAGAAATTCGGTGCCCTTATTTTGGTTTTTGAACTAGAGCAAATATTGTTTATACACTTACATTATTGCTTCAAAAAAATTTTCTTTTTTTTTAATAAGTAAATTTATTCTTATCACCAAGGTCTCGTTTATTCTTATCACCAATTTACAGATAGAACCTGTTTTGTCCTTTATCTTGTTCCATCAAATATCAGCCACTGCCACAGTGCCACTTGAAGATACGTTAACCCAGGCATCAAATATCGAAAAAATTCAGACAACAATAACAATTTTATTTGTATTGGCAGTGTTCCACAAACTGACTAAAACTAAATACGCAAGTGAAACTAGCTTATTAAGTGAAAATTGGGTGATGTGTCACGAGAGAGTGATCCGTCTCGTAAAGCGCAATAAGTCAAATTTTGTGGAACTAAGTTTAGAATCTTTTCTTCAGAGAAAAATCATGTTTCCCTGTCACAACTATTTTCCTTTCCTCCTAATTTCCCTCCAGAAATCCATAGCATTAGGCAATATAAAAAAAGGAATCCGGAGGGTGCCATGCACTACGGGCCGTCCAATACCCCGATGGACGGCTTAGATTTGATCTCTGCCCCTTTGCATCCTAGCCGTTCATTGGCGCGCTATCAAATCTAGGATGTCCATCTAGGCATCGGACCACCCGTAGTGCATAGCACCCACCCCGGTTCCATAAAAAATAAAAAATAAAAATTCAGCATAACTAGTAACTCTGTTACATTCAACAAGTTAAATGGCTCAGGTCCATGATACATTCCAGATATGTTTAATTAACCACAGAGAAAACATTAGAAGCAAGAAAATGAGAACACTTGGAGGATACAACAAAATGCTAAGGTCAACAGCTTCTCTGAACTGTAGCGCAGCTGCTCTTGAATTTTGACGGCGTCCAATTTTATCGAAATCGTGTGATGGACTTCACTCGAATATTTCCTGGGCTTCGATTATGCTGTGCTGACTGGGAAAACGAGCTAGAATTAGCTTACATGAGCAAAATATACTCCCTCGACCCCATTTTATTTGTCCATTTTTGGTAGTCGTGCCTTTGATCAGATCACCAGATAATATATTTTCGTAAATAATATCTTGTAATTTTTTTGACTGATCAAATGATATCAATTAGTTCTTGCAGGCGAAGTTCTGAAAATCACTTTGAAAAGTAACATAGAAAATAAAGATTATTTATTGAGATGTACAGAATTGACAAGAGAAAGTGGACGAACAGCATTCTGAATCAAAATCAACAGAAACTGGTATGAGCATATCAAATAAAAAGGGAAAAAAACAGAAACTGGTATGAAAATGTAAGCTAAAAAATCATATGCTTACTGGTCATCTTTCGTGACTCGATAATATTTTTCTGCATGCTGCCGTTGACCAATAAGTTGAGCGAATCGCTCATCATGAGTAATGACAATCAGTTGAAAGTTTTCCTGGCCTTTTCTATCCTCCATGATTCTGGAAAAAGGGGGAGAATCAGACAAAATATGCAAATCTTCTCATAGAGAGACTCTCAAAGTACTTCCATGAACTTTCCATACCTCAGAAGGGCTGCAGCCAAACTCTCAGCATTCGGGCCATCTAAGTTTGTAGTTGGTTCGTCGAGTGCTAGTATTCCACAGTTGAGGCAAAAGGTCTCCGCTAATGCCAACCGTATAATTAGTGAAGCAAGGACCTGAATCATGATCAAATGATGTTTAGAGAAGAAAATTAAATAGAGACACATGGAAACCAAAAACAAAAAATAATGGAAACAAGTCCATAGTTCAGTTTTCATGTTATCTTGAAATAAGAAAGACAATATGTCCAAATTCGAGACAATGATCTCAAACAGGAACAAGGAAGAAAATGGAAACAAGTGAAAAGTGCATATTTCAGGGCATTTTGAAATGTGAAGACAGTGTTCCCAGATATTGAACCAAAACAGAAACAAGGGGGAAAAAAATGGAAGTCCAGTTTTCAGGACATCTTGAAATATGAAGAAAATGTTTCCAGGCGGTAACTGACCTTTTGGCCGGCACTACATCTGCCACGCATTTCCAACTCTGCATTGCCAGTTTGCATCAAGACCTATGGAAGAAACCATTAAAGATTTGCCCAAGAAAACCAACAAAAACAACAAAATCTTAAATGAAGGAACGAACAATATTATCACCCTGTAGCTGTAAGATCGAGTCCCTGCACCTTCTGAATCTGAATGAATGAATATGTAATCTATATCCTGTCCCCTGTACGTTTGCTGCCACAATTCCCTTATGATCTTATTGATTTCTTCCATTTTCATTGTGTGGAAGCGCATGAGTGCTCTGAAAGAGAACAGACAAATTGAAAACTATTGAGATACATAAACTCGGCACATCACCATAAAGGAAACTACGACATAAACCAGGGACGGACGAATGCCGTTGTAGACATATTTCATCCTAAAAAGTTGACCATTGATTTCATGTTTCCTCAATTCAGGTTAACACCCACACACACAATGTTATGTCATTAATTCTTTTTCTAGGTTGTAAAAGCAACATAACCTAAATGTTATAGTTATTACTACATCTACTATACCAGTCCAAATGTGCTTGTCGATTTCCACTATTTTAGATATCATAAGTATCATTCATGAATTACAAGGTATCATTCTTTTCGATTTTGGAAACTCTGTCCAATTCATACCTGAAATCTTTTGATTGGTGAAAAGTTTTGAAGATTCTGCCACAAGGTACATCGTTTGTTGACCAGATTAAAGTGCATGACAGCGAAAAAGGGAAACAAATTGGGACAATTTAAGATACACAATTGGATTGAAAGGAAGTGCAATGCAGTAACTAACAAGTTCAAATAGTGTAGCTAATATTAACTCCATAAGGAAGCAAACAAAAGGAGAATATAAGAAGAAAATGAGAGGCCAGCTTACTTGTCTAGGGCATTGTAATATCTGTCCAGGTCCTTGTTCGCCATCTCAGTTGTCTGTTGCAAAAATCTTTTGAGTTCATCATACAATGGAAAGTTTCAAAAGATTAAAGAATGAGGCAAAATGTTCCACCTTGAGCTGGATTAGCTGATCATAATATCGTTTGTCAATGTCCTTGTACTGTGCTTGTTTAAGCTCAACTTTATTCTTCGAAACATTGCTCTGATAGACAGACATTGTACCTTTGCACCTGTTTAACTACAAAACAATCACCAGCTATCCATTATCTCCTTGCATTTTTCAATAAAGCACCTGGAAACATTTGATACAACCAAAGGTAGAAGGAAAATCTAAATATTCAAGGTAAGGGAAAAAGGTATTCACAATATTATTCAATAATTTTCAAAACAAAAGTGACCAGTTTGGAATTACATATTTCGACCTACGTACGGATATTTTAAATTACTGAAAGATGTCAACTATATCACCACAACTTCGGCCCCAGTGCATCTATTAGTCATCATTACATATATAACTACATATTGATAACAAATCTCTCAGAACATCTGCAAATGAAACCACTAGTTTTGGAAAATAGAAAACAGTTCCTAATTAACCAAATATGACAAGATAAAATCCATTTCCATCTCCTTTCTACTTTGGGCTCATAGTAATATGCCTTTAGATTGGTTCCTATTTTACACTCATACTCAAATTGTTGCAGAATGAAGGTCACTGGAGAAAATCTTGCAGAAGGACAACAGAACTTCGGGTCTAGTGATTAGATTTTCACGAATTTCAGGCTCATTTCCTTGCTATTTTTGGGTCTTATCCAGAATTTTGTTGCTTGCTTGTGCAATAAGTTTCATCTCAACAATAAAGCAATAGGAAACGGGATGCAAATTTTGCAAACATCAATTCTGTTATTTAGAGAGAGAGGAAGAAGTGTACTGGGTGTTAACCAACTCAAACACAAAAGACTATAATTTATATTATGAGAGAGACGGATACAATATGTTCCTAGTCAATGTGGGACCCCCCCTATCTCTCAAGTTGGAGAATAAATATCACAAAATCCCAGCTTGTTAAATAAAAACTCTAAATATGGCTTAAACAACGGCATATTAAAAATATCAGCCACTTGAGCTCATGTAGATACAACTGGAGTAGATAACACACCGCCATCTATCTTCTCGCGAACAATGTGACAATCTACTTCAATGGGTTTCATTCTCTCATTAAACACTGGATTTGAAGCAATATGTATGGCCGCTTGATTATCACAATGCATAGGAATAGGTAACTGCACACCAAAGCCTAACTCATCGAGTAAATCTCTAAACCACACAATTTCACAAGATGTGTGTGCCATGGCTCGATACTCAGTTTCTGCACCTAGACCTTGCGACAACCATCTGTTTCTTGCTTTTCCATGTGACCAAATTGCCTCCAACAAAAGTACAATACCCAGTAGTGGACCGTCTACCAGAAGGTGATCTTGCCGAATTAGAATCGGTAAAGGCTTTAACACGCAAATGACCATTAGACCGATAAAACAGACCATGTCCAGGATGAGCCTTAATAGTTTACAATACGAAAACAAGCTTCTCAGTGTGGAAGTCGAGGAGCTAACATAAATTGACTCACCATATTAACAGCGAATGAGATATTTGGACGTGTATTGGTAAGATAATTCAACTTGTCAACTAAGCGACGATAACGGTCTGGATGAGGAAACAGTTTATACAAGAGCTAGCCAAGATTGGAGGCCAAAGAAATAAGCACCCGAACAGAATTGATCTTGGCAACAGGGAAAAAAATCTCAGTATAGTCAACCCCATGTCTGTGTATAGCTTATGGCGACAAGGCGGGCCTTATATCGTTCAACAATGCCATCTGGATTATACTTGACCATAAAGACCCACCAAAAACCGACAGTAGACTTTCCTGGTGGAAGAGAAACCAACTTCCTAGTGCCATTTTCATGGAGAGCAGTCATCTCATTCTCCATTG
Organism: Vaccinium macrocarpon; assembly: GCA_022606695.1. Classification (NCBI taxonomy): domain Eukaryota; kingdom Viridiplantae; phylum Streptophyta; class Magnoliopsida; order Ericales; family Ericaceae; genus Vaccinium; species Vaccinium macrocarpon. The sequence continues at coordinate 6,098,713 of CM040173.1, read as the reverse complement.
TGTCCGCCACTTAGACAGAGAAAAAGCCTCCTATACAGTGTTAGGATCATGTATGGAAGAGACAGATGAAGTAAAGGCACGAAGAGAAGGAGAAACATGATCTTATGAGACATAGTGGAAAATGGGATGAAAAGTGTAAGTATTAGTACCTTTATGAATAGAGATAGGAAGATCAAGATCGGACAAGGGAGAAAAGACTATCGGATCATGCGACAGGGAAGATGTCGGGGCCGGCACTGGTGGGGCGGATGGTACCTTGTCACGACGAACGTATACTTACAAGGGTCTCTCCTGTAAGGGTTGAGGAGGTGGAGCAGAAAGTACCATTATGGGAAAGATAGACTCACTTCTAACAGTAGTATCGGAATAATATGGCAAGGACTCGTTAAATGTAACATTAGTAGACACAAAATGTCAACGTAAAAATGGTGAGTAACATTTATACCCTTTCTGAGTGTAAATAACTGAGAAAGATACACCAAATGGACCTAGGATCATGTTTGTCTTGATCAGGATCGAGAGCATGAACATAACATGTGCACCCAAACACCCGAAGGGGTAGAGAGTGAAGTGGACAACCAAAAAACATTATGGTATAGGGTATTTGACCTCCCAGGACAATGGAAGGCATACAGTTAATCAAGTAACATGTTGTAAGGACAACATCACTCCAATAAGACTTAGGCAAATGCATCTAAAATAACATAACGCGCATAACTTCTGACAAAAGTCGAATTTTGCATTCGGCAACTCCATTTTGTTGTGGAGTTCGAGCGCAAGAGGTCTGGTGTATAATCCCATGATCAACAAAGAATTGAACAAGAGCATTATGATAATATTCATGTGCTTTATCAGAACGATAGAGAGTGAAGTGGATGATGTCTTTGAGGGTCGGCGAGAGAAATTACTTGAGTGTGAGGGGAGAGAGAGAGAGAGTACAATTTCATGTTCTAATCTCAGCCATTGAACTGAGATGGGAGTGTCAAAATTTGTCTCCAGAACCGGCCCTATATGTATGTATATGTATGCATATTGGAAATTCTAAAGTTTGTCCCCTAAGTATGAGGGACGCGATAAATGTGGGTTATCCTAAATGATATACCAATTTGTGGTGAATGCAAGATGTGAGAAACATAAAGTAAGCGTCTTTAAATGTAATGCATCATGGAGCTGAAATAATTAAGTGGGGAAAATGCAAGGTCATTTTGTGGTTCATACGCTCTTCGTGATTTTTTGTTACGCCTTTTTGTGGTGATGTTATGAATATTTTGTGGTCAAACTCAACGTGACACATGGCATCCCCAGGACACTGTAAATAACAGGTTACGTAAGTTTACCCAGATAACAAGACAAGTTAATTTGGCTGGCTTGATGCCTAATCCAGGGTCCAAACAAAGACTCCCCAGAAACAGAACCAAATTGGACAAAAGATTAGGTTGGGTGAGCTTGGCTATTGGGCAACCCTAGCACAATGTGCATGTGCAGTTGTTATATTGTGCAGATACCTTAAATCTAACAACATTGAAATGCACTTTTATACCATACCATCCAAATAAACAAAACTCAAAACTCAAAATGCCTTCAACGTAACTTGGTAAGCAGCTGCATAGATCGCTCATCTCATCTCAGCTCTTTAAATAATACCACGTTATATCCACCGCAATTTCAAACACCTATCAAGAATAACTGCAATGATACACAAAACTGACAAACAAATGCCATAAAAACACTGCTTCAAATCTAGCTCCTGTAATATTAACAGCGTGTTGACCTATTTACCAAAAAAAGAACAGTTATGCTGACCTATCAGTTTAGTTCTAGGAATGAGAAACTATATGACAACAATTTTTAAACGCTACTAGGTAGACTTAACTCTTAAGATAAGTGACTGCATAATATTTACAGCCAGATTCATACCTCTGAGAGAAGCCTCTCTCTTTCTTGAGAGAGCTTTACAAGATCTGCTTCAATGGTGGAAACCCCACCAATCTTCATCATTTTTTCTTCCAGTGATTCAACCTCATGCGTGAGCTTATCTATTTCATCCCTTGTTTTCCTATAATTCAAGTTGTCCTCAATATTGCGTTTTACCTCAACTTGTTTCTGTATCAATTCCTTACTTTTGTCCAGCTCCGCCACAATTTCCAGCGTCCTCCTATCAGAATTTTCAAGTTCAGATTCTGATAGAGTTTGTTTTTCTTGCAGTTCCTTCAGCCTCTCCCCTTTTTTTGAATCATTGTACCTGATAGACAAAGAATGGTCAATATCACCAGTAAGAGAACCAAATAATTCACTCCTTAGGTCCGGATAGCATACTCTTTGATCTTAGACATCAGTCCAAGAAGTATTTGAACTTCATGCTGATGGTCTCTTTTAACCTCAGCCTGTTCCTCATAATCTGTATTGAGTTTGACTTTCAAATCATTGTAGTCACTGAGCCATTTTTCTTTCTCATTGGACGAAGGGCCAAGAGCCTCTGCCAAATGCTGAAATTTTTAAAGCACCAAAGTGTGACACACGGCAAAATAAGTATAAATCTGCTGCTAGTTTAGCAAACTGGCAGGATATAAAATGGCACGGATGCATCCCATTAATTTTAGCCTCAGTGCATCAGTAATCTATCAAGGGCATGATTTAGCAGTCATGCATAGCCTGTGAAGTCTCCAAGTACATCATCGGGTCATAAGAGCTGACAGACAAAAAAATAATCCTCAAGGAAATACCTTCTCATCAAGATCGACTTGACTTTTCTCCTCTGACAGACGCTCTAACTCCTCCTCTGCCATTTTCATCTTGGACAATACATTAGCTGCTTCCATCTTATCCTGCCTTAGACGATGCCACCGTAACTGGATATTTGACAGGTCATTTTCCATGTCCCTGCGCTCATCTCTTAACTTCTCCAGATCACTCTGGAAATTGTCCCTGATTGCCAATAAAAATAAAGAGTAAAAAAAGGGACAAAAATATCAAACAACAAGAGCAGATACTGCTGCTGAATAAGTTAGACAAGGCAGTAACATAGGTACACAAATGAATTTGAATCCACAAAACAACGGAAAATGCAAACATTCAGCCCATGGAGCTCGCAAAATGAATCTCTCAAGTCAATCAAACAGGGAAATCAAATTATTCAAGGACTGATATACAACAAGCAGAGGACGAATATTTTTTACTTTGTGCTCTGCAAAGTGTTCAGCTCCAGCTGAATTTCCTCAATAGACTTTACGCCTTGCCCCCGAAAATCAAGCTTATCCTCCAAATCATCAACTTGCTTTTGGAGAGCCTGTATTTCTTGGTAAAGTCTGTCAACATTTTCTACAGGTGGCACCAAGGCCTCAACCGAGTCTTTATCAGCCTTTATTTGAGCTAAAACACCTAACACCTGCACGTAAAAAAAAATCTCTCAATTGTCAGAATCTGCTAAAAGCATTGTGTACAACCATAATAAGTGAAGAGAAACTGCTGAAGTAAAATTAGCAGCAGCACCAATGCTTCGACTTTGCAAGATATGAAAGATGTGAACTGGAGAAAGAAGTAGAATCTAGAAGAGGGAAAAGCAGTATTTCCCAAATAAGCTATGATAAGTTTCAACACAAGACTGGTACAGCTTACATGTGACCAAAAAAGAATCCATTAAATTCGTTGTCATCAACTCCACATAAAAATGACCAGAATACACAGATGCTATGGCAAGAATACTTGGTATCTTAACAATCCCATTTCATGATTCTCATTGTCACGCCATACAAAAAACAAACACAAGCAGTGTCAGAACGCCTGCACCCAGAAGTGACTAAATATTATATTTCTTATCCATATAAAATGGGGAGATGAAGAAGCTAACCCAAATTTCCGAGAGAACAATCAGTAAGGTTTTAATCTGCATGCAGATAACTCCAAAGACAGATTTCCTTGGAATGTAATCAAGAAGAAGACGATCCATTGGTTGTGCTAATACTGAACAACAACCAGTGGGGCCAAGGTCGATCAAAAATGCAAAACATACAACTCTCTCCAGAGAGAATGCTTCTTTCGCAAGCGTTGGAAATCGAGTTTTTGCAGCCCCAAACATTATTTTCAATTTCCTAAAAATTGCTGGCATTTTTTCTGAATTCAAATAATACAATGGCAGATAAAGAAAGCACAGCACCCCAAAGGACTGGACTTCCCTCACTTGCCAAAATTCCAATAGAAATTTCAAGAATCGAGTAAGACATGGAACTTGGAAGACAGAAACCAAAGAATTTCCAGTTAAAGTGGATAGTTTTTGCCCAAACTCAAAAGAGGAAGCAATAAACAAAAGCTTATCTAGTATTTTAGTCCTTACATTTACAGATAGGTTTGATTTGGTCCTCAAAGTATTAATTAAGTCGATCTAGTCCTCAATGGATTACTCAAGTTTTAATTTAGTAGTCAAAATTTCATTTGAGGCAATTTAGTCATTGCAGGATTCAACCTGTGTCAATCTAGTCTCCGGCAAAAATATCTCCAAGTTACAAATTACAACCACAAGAATAGAATATTTATCCACTAGTATAAATGCCCACTGCAATTCTTAAAAATCTCATATTAGGTTCCCTTTTGATATCAGAGGCTGGATCCCAATGTGACCAAACCAAACCGAGCCTTATCCCAATCAATTGGGGTCGGCTGGGTTCCCAATGTGACCACCAAATAAATAATTATGAGCATAAGATATATTAGAGAATAACAATCAGATAATTTAAATATTAGCAATTCTATAAATCATAATTGAACAAGATAATGCTATTTTAAGAATACTATGAATAGAACATATTGAAAACAGTTAGAAATAATAAGCAAAGGCATATAATTGTTGGTAAAGAATTCAACTAAACATTTACTGATTAGGAGAACCCCACTGTAACCCATTAAGAAAAACTTGAAGTGTTTAAAAACCTGAATTGCGAAAGTAAATATAACCTTATAAACTTTAGAGGTATAATGTTCAATAATATAAACCTGATGGACTTAAATTCCCAGGTAAAGGGTAAGGCTCCCTCTAAGCAAATGCTCGGTCCAACCATATTCATGGATTACACAGCTAGATGTAATAATCCGTAACAGGAGATACAGCTTTAACATACAAACATGACCTGAAGACAGAAACCAAGAAAATACCAAAAGCGGAAAACTTTTGTGTAATGCATAACAGAGGAAGCAACGGAAATGGCACATTGTTGCTATCATAAGAAGAACATATAGCTCACACCAAGAGTTTGAGGTCTTCAAGTACGCGACAGTGCTGACCCAAAAAAAGCATCCTAGAGGAATGGCAGATTAAATTGAAGGGGGGAAATAGTATAAGCCTTCAATATGATTCAAGGCAAAAGGTGAGGTCCCTCTAAGCATTACAATAAACATGGCATGCTTAACATAAAAACAGAATAATTACTGCAAGCATTTAAGAGGTGAAGAAGAGGGAAGAAAGACCAGAATTGATGATTACATCATCGAGTTCCATAGATTTTTTATCCAACTCTTCATTTAGCTCGTGCAATTTTTTCTCAGCAAGAGGAATTGTTTCCTTGCCAATTTTAGCGTACTCTTCATACAACACACGAAGCTTGTCCAACTGTTGGAAGGAGGAATCAGCACTTGAAGACTCCACAGCCAATACTTTGATATGCTCTGCAGAACTTGAAGCCTTCACCCTTTGCTGCGATGTACAAGTTAATAGGAATGACAATGAGCGAAAAAAATATAAGAGGCGAGCAAAACAAAGACATTATGTCATCTCTGAAAGGATATACAGAACAACCTTTTTAACGAAGTCGTCTTCCTCTTCAGCAGAGAAAGGGCGCTCACAGCATGGACAAATATGATGAGCACGAGCAACTCTTTCAAAAGGATCAAACATCTGTCGCATACCATCGGCAATGTTGTATTTGCTGTATGTGATGCATCAAAATAAATATACAAAAAATAAGCGAACTGATGCCATTGTGAGCACATGCTGCAAAATGAATTCAGGACGACGATCATTGTCCATGAAATGTTTCCAAAGCCAAGTACCTTTTCTGCATATCTCTTTTCTCTTTTGCCAAATCCAAAACTTGAAGATAAGAGTCAATAATAGCCTGCGGATCCAAGGACTGAATTTTTGATTCAATAAATCTCTTTCTAGCTGCATTCAACCGCAAGGACAAATAAACAAATCTCAGTCGAGCAGCAAATTTTTACATGTGCATGGAAGGAGAGGAGAGTGGTAAATAACGTTACACAAGATTAATGCCAACTGAAAAGCCTATTTCATTTCAAGGTGCAGTGATCAGGTTGCTTCTACGGGTTTGACCACAAATAGGTTTGCATTTTCACTCTTCACAAACTTAATGAAGTGCTTATTCTAGAAACAATGTTCATGATCTTACTGCACATTCTTATTTCTAGTAGAGAGTTGTTTATTGGGTAGTGTTGCATTCTAACTTCTTGTTAATGTATCACTACTCGGAAATAGGAAGTACCAAATAACTCATAAATCAGACTGCCATCACAGTAATGAGATCATGCTTGGAAAGGATATTGGAAAAGAAACACCATAATCACAAGAATTTGTTACTGGCAAGTGTATCTCATCAGATTTTTCAGTAAGTGGTTAAAACCCAACAGTACGCAGACAAACCCCATATGTAGAAAAGAAGATATTATGGCCTTGACAAATAACTCTAATGGAGGGAGGAATGATGCTCACAGTCCATATCCTTGTGAAGTTTGGTCAGGTTACTGTTAACTTCTTGTATTTTCATTTGCAACATATTCACCTCCTTTTCAGATTCACGGGATTTTGAGTTTAAGTCATCAAATTCCATACCAAGAGCCCTGCACAAAAGAAAGTATCATTACAGCAGGCAGAATCATAATGCATTCAGAGATGGAATAAATGAAAACCATGTTTGATAAACCAACATGGCCTTCCATCCTACTAAGTTAAAACTATTGGGCTGATACATTTCCCTTAACATAAGATGCATTATTTTTGTGGTTTAGCTTCATGTTTCTCTAAAACTAAAATCCATGACAAACAGGGTGCAGATTTTTTTAAAAAAAATCATGAGATTTGTTTTTCCAAATGCAAATTTCACTCCATGTTGCTAGATTCATTTCGATGGACTATTGAAATATATCTGATGCCCAAGTGTAACAAATTATCCTTGTTCATTAGCATTGTTAGCCATGATCCAAACATCCACGACAAGTGTATCGACATTTTAGCAACAAGATCTTTGAAGTTCTGGATGCCACTGAGTTTGAGGGAAGCTTCTTTATCTCCACAGCAATCCTATTATATCATAAATTAGAGTAGAAATGGAACTCTCGCATAGTCTTGACAAAGCGGGAAATGAAAATGGCATCGACTCTACACAACTCTAACTCGAACTTTGCTGACAATTGTACCTCCTTACTCAAAGAGAAAGGTTTGTACCTCCTTACTCAAAGAGAAAGGGTTACAGACCTGTAAAAAATTGCACTTATACTTGTAAATTTCACGAATCCCTTCAAAGTACCTTACTAAGCTAATTTTTTGACCTAATATGTCTTATATCGAATTTCACCTCCCACATTGATCTATCCGGTAAATCCCTAAGATGTATAGTCTTACTTTCATCCGTAATTTTTTATTGCCATTCTAATTAAGCTAACCTTGCTCTCTTTACCTCTTTATTTCCTTCTTGGTGCAGGAGCTGAACTGTTTACCTATCTTTGGTGAGTGCTACCATAGTACTATTGTCAAGTGAGTAAGTATATGTGCATGTCTTTCTGAAGGTTATAATGGTAGTGGCTCCATCTGAGCTTCCTAGCACCTTCCAATGTAAGAAATTCTGGGCCTACCCTTCAATAGTATTATCACAACAGATTTCTCCATATAAACTCTCAAGAATTAAGCCTGCATGCTCTCAATTGGCAAATCAAGGTAAAAAGACCATTTTTCTTCCACTTATCTTCTATATCTTGCTTTGCATGTAGTTTTGCATGAATAACAGAATGGAGTTTAATCAAGAAATGTCATTCTAAGTCTACTAGAGAAGTTCTACTATCAACATAATATGAAAGAATTGTGCTCAAGGTATAGAAACCATATCACCCAGTTGACTTTTTACAGGAAAAACAAAAATCAAGAGAAAAAATTCCATATTTGAGAAACAACACCCTTAAGTCTCTTAAACCTCATATGAATGCAAGTTATGCGAGGCATAAAGATAAAATATACATGGTTTTAGCCGTATTGACCATAATGTGTACAAATCGCACACATTAACCCAAAAATCAAAACTAAAATGAAAACAGTAAAAAGCATTCACAATAAAGTGTAATAAGCCACCAAGTCTACCAGTTAACAAACACAATTAATATGGCAAGGTAAAACTTCTCTAGTAGATACTAGATACCAACTTAAACTTGGAACATTTTTCGTTAACACAACCTTAGGGCTTGACCAATTTCCTTTTTCAAATCCTTGTCAGGAGGAAGCCTTCCTTTTAGCACTCCTTTAACTCTATCTCTGATTTCATCCATTCTGCAAAGTGAAATCATACATCAGCTCCAAATATGCCCATACATGTCTAGACTAGGTAGAAAGAGAATGAGAACATACAGAATACACAGCCAAAGTAATAATAAGAGCCAACCAAAAGGGATTCTTTCTTTCTTTCTTTCCTTTTTTTTTTTTTTTTTTTTGAGAGAGAGAGAGATTTCACTTGCATCTTTTTATGCTTTTTCTTGGAATTTTCAACCTCTGACTTCTTTAGAGAAAGCATAACTCTGTCCTCAGAATCAGAAGCTATGATGTCTCTCTCGCGACTAAGAGCTTTAATTTTTTGCTCAATGTTGAAGAGCTCATTCTGCTTTTGGAGTATATTGGATTCAAATTCTCTTTCAGCAAGTTGGTTTGTCTTTCTCTCAATTTCCTTTTGCTGCAAAGATTCAAGACAGATTTCATCATACATATGCTAATGGGTCAAGTTTCTGGAATAAAAAGGAAACAACTGAAGCAGGATCATCAATACCATGTTCCTCTCTCTTTCATCAACGTGAGCAAGATTCATGTTAGAAATTTGGAGGTCATATGAATCAAGTTGGCGTTTCTTCTCTTCAATACGTTTTAAAATACCACTCTGTACTAAACACACGTTAGACTATCCAGAATCTCACAAAAAGAAAACAATAATTGAAAAGGTAATAGTATTTATGATTCATCCTTAATTGCATACCTTGTTCTCTACTTTAGCCTGTTTCTGAGCCTCAATGTCTTTCAAATGATCATTTGCATTCATGTAGCGGTCCCACGCCATCTTAAGTTTCAATTCATTTGATTTCTGAAATACCATTATTTCCAGTCAATGATTAATGATAAAAGATGTTATTGTGCCTATCTATGAGTCACACAAATGGACAGCCACATATGAAACAACATGCATAGGACTTCTCAACAAGATGAAAATTCATATTGTGCTCAGTCACTCGTAAAAAAAAAAATAAATAAAAAAGGAGGAAAAAAGGAAAGAACCTTCGTCTATACAAAAACAAACAAGTGGAGAGCAATTGATAAGCACATAATTTCATTGTCTCTGACTCTGAGATGTAGACATGCTTTACTGGGTAGTACCAGTCCTTCAATCAACAGAATCAAATTGCATTCAAAATACGTGGGAGTCAAATTCAAGACATAGATATGAGGAAAAGGACATAGCAAATTTCCAGTGTGTTCTCCTTCTTTGCAAGACATACTAATTTGTTCTTTGGGTCATGGACTGACATGCCATCGCTAAGTTCCGAATATTCTCAATCGCGTAGTAGCCCCCTCGGGCATGCTCCTTGTACAACCAACCTTAATGAAGTTTGGAAAAGGAAACACAAATACACTATGCAAATGAGCCAACAATTTCCATTGTCTCACATCAGAACAAGTGAAGGAAGAGGACAGCATGAATCTACCCATTAGGTAGCAAGGAAATTGTGACGTTTACTTTAAATCCACGATCAGATGACAGTATTCAAAATGCAATCAACCATAGCAAGACTTTTGTTAAAAACTTTTGCTTGTGTGTGCCATTGTGGTGGTGGGGTGCGAGTGTGCGACTTGAGAGTGTGTGTTAAGAACTTTTGCCACGGTATATACATTAATTTAAGCATCAAGAGTAAAACGCTATCACACAGGCAAGTAATTTTACAAAGATTCTCATATTTCTGGAGAATCTTTTAGCCTCTAGATATCAGGGTACAATTTCCAGAAACGACTCACTGAAACAGAACGTGCGTGTGTGTGTGTGTGTGTGTGTGTGAGAGAGAGAGAGAGAGAGAGAGAGAGAGAGAGAGAGAGAGAGATGAAACATACAAACAATGACTGAAAAAAAGGTTACCACCTTTTTCTCTTCCAGGTCCTTCTCAAGATCCATTAACCTCGATTTTATTCGATTTGAGGTGTTCATAGCAACTTCATTGCTGTATGGGGTGCTCGGAAGGGACCCTAAATTGTGTCTCTCAAAAAGCTTTTGAATCATTGAATCTCTTTCATTCTTCAACGAGACATGAGCCTGGATCCAAAAATAAAGATTCAGTGAAAGATAAGTGAGATATCAATTTGATGTCTTCTATCAGTGAAATGTGCATAGACTATTAAACATTACTTCAGCTTCGGTTTGAAGCTTGCTGATCTCCTTGATAGACTCCTTAATTGCAATGTTAAGCCTTAAACTTCTTGCTGCTAAGTCGTCCTTTTCCCTCTCCAGCTTGCTGCTTTTAGATTCCAACATTGCAATCCTTTCATCAAACTTGGTTTTCCACTCCTTCAACTCTTCATCAGTGTCTGAAAGAAAAATAGCCAGGAAAAGCAACATTCAAGCAAAAAAATACAGCATCAATAGAGTGCTGGTTAAATAAATGAAATTATAAAAAAACATAGATATGATAGGACCAGCAGTGCTTATTCAACATACCTTCATTCTCGTCAGCAAGATTCGCACGTTGTTCCTCCATCACCTTGACCAAAGTGCTTCTCTTAGCCATCATGGATGTTTGCTGGTCAACAAGTTTTCGCAAATCTTTTAATGTTGCTTCAGTGTGATGGATCTTAGCATCCATAGTTTGAATGTTTCTTTCCAGCTCCTCCAATTGACCTTGTAATGCTCCTGTTTTCTCCTGATCCTGAGATATGCCTTCCCGAAGCTGCATGACACCCTCCATCAGTGGAACATATCCTTGTACTTGTTTTCATTAAAATTACATGGTTTCTTTGTTTTTAGCATTTCATGACAAATAGAAACAACATTAACCTCACACCAGTAGCTAGAACGAGGACTGCAATTGACAAGATTCACAAGAATGTTGGCATATTAGGAATTTTTTAGCGATTTACCAAATAACTAAGAACATCTGAGGCACAGAAAGAAGCAAATGAAGATCAATGAAGGGGGGAAATAGGATGTAGCTTCAAATAAACAACAAATATGGACCATCAAGTGTTGTACTTTTGTACTTGTGGATGAAAGAAGAGCAATTTATTCGCTTCTCCTTTCTTTCGCATTTTCCAATTTTTGCAGTGTAGGAAAAACTCAATTTCGAATTCCATAATCAATTGAGACAAAATAGATTACACTAACTGTGCTTCTAGGTTTATTAGTAATAGTAGTTATCATACCTTGTATCTTAATGATGATACAATGCCAGATATTAAGAAGAGAGTATGTCTCAACAAGTAAAATTAAGATGGCATGAGGAACTAGTTATCAATATGAAAAAGAAAGCAAGATAGCATTTGCTTCCAAAAGCAAAACCTTTTGTATACATCTTGTTAAAAGAATGAAGCAAGCAGAATACCCTGTATGCCGAATCTTTCAAAGTTTGAAGATTCTCCAACTTTAGCTTGTATGTCTTTATCTCTTGAGCCTGCTCCTTGTGAAGCTTTTTTATTACCTCTAGTGCTTTTGTGTACCTAATTCAAAATCAATGTACATGTAAAAACAATTGACTACAATTGTACAACTCAAAGCGACAGATGGGTAAAGAAAAGTGTATTTTGCCTCGACAAAGCCCTAATATTAGCACTAGCAGGAACATAATGGGGGAGTACATTCACATCAGAAACATAAGAACGAAGTATATAAAAGACTGACAAAAATGGAAGACGTGAGTTGGCCTCGCATATGAAAAATAAAAGTTGATACAAACATGCCAAAACAAGTGGCAGCACAACAAAAAGTTAATAAACAAAACGAAAATTTCTAGATACTTGTCCAACAACTTGCTCCTCGTAACATGTCTTTTGAGTTCAAGCTAGGAAATCTGCCACTTTCCATGCCAACTAAAGTGATATTTGTAATACCTCAACTACTTGATTATATTCTTAAAGTTACTCACAAAGACAAGTACCTGCTGCGATAAATTCTCTATATGTCTATGGGTTGATAAGATCCCCTAGATCAGAATTGACAGCCAAATCAAATTGCTCCACACCAAGAAAATCAAAACTTCAGATCGATCTTTCAGGTTCTTGACTTTGTCCATCATTACCCGGCTGACCCATCAAGTGTACCTCAACATTAAGGGTATTTCCGACTGATTAACTCTAAATGGTTATTGTGTGTTGCGACTTCACCACCTCTTCCTCGATTTCCTCTACCTTATCAAGTTCAACCCCATCTCTTTCCTCTTTTGCAATGTCATCACCACAATATTCAAGAAACAGTGTATTTTGCTTTGACAAAGCCCATCTGACCTTGATCACTTCTTCATACTTTCACAATCTCTTTGTCCCTCCCTCGATTGAATCTTATTCTTATGAAGCTTCATTTTCCACAAAAAAAAAAAAGTGCGGTTGCTTCACTCTTCCGGGATCTTTTCTTTGGTAATATCATCATCAATAACAATTGGGCTCCTTTTATCCATCATAAACGAACTTGGAAGGCATTTATAGCTCCACCTTTCAGAGAACACCTAATTGTACTCTGTCATTAGTTATGTACCACGTGTAGGAAGAATGAGTCTTTGGATTTTTCCCCATTTACATTGTACCAATGGCACCAGCTACTTGTTACCAAATGCTTTTAAAAAATTCCATAAGTTTTGGTGACAACAAGAAAGCCAAGGTTTGTGAAATCTTGCACCATTCTCACTTTTGATCAAGGGAATATCATCTTGATTTGAAGGTTAAGGTTAAGGTAGATTATTGGTGACCTCTATGTCTAGTCCAAAACTATACTTATCAGCAAAGTTTTACGGGTTTGGTACATGGTTTAACTTACTCAAACAAATCGAGCCACAAGCAAACTGTTAATAAAATTCCATGGTCCAAAATAGCATTTTCTTCTCCTTTGGAAAACAGAAATTATTTCTGAATTCAGAAATCCCAATGGCGAGGGGTTCGCCATTTCTGTGTCACTCTACTTCCCGTGCTTCTTCAACGCAAATCACTTCCTAGTTCTTAGTGTCTATTCGTGGGTGAGATAGTAGGGATACCAGGTACAGCATAACGTAGGGTGTTCGAGAATAAGTTTGAGGATATTGAGCTGTTATGGAAGAGAATGTGTTCCGTCACTGTATTATTCCTGATTTCTGAGATACAATAATATTGTGTGATCTGAAGTAATAACTTGAGGCTTTTTGGTATTGTCATTGGCAAACTTCTTGCCCTTCTTTCTACTCATGCTTTTCATGAACCACCAGAAATTAGCAAAGGTTGTAGTCTTATACACACAGATACACAAATACCTAAATGGAAACCTAGGTTTCCAGAGTTTTGCCAATGGATCAATTGACTATTTCTTCAATAGATGTGTTAATTTGTCCGTACGTTTAAATGTGTTAATTGATTCATACGTTTAAATGTGTTAATTGATCCATACGTTTAAATGTGTTAATTGATCTATACGTTTAAATGTTCCTATACACATATGAGCAGCAATGTTGGCCCCGTTATGATAAGCCTGTTGTACCATCACATGCAAAATATTGACAGTCTGCACAACAAATTAACCAGCAAAAAAAAAACATTAGATCTGTTCTCAAGGAAGTCCTTAAATACCTAGTAGCAGAGAAGATATCATCAAACTTCTTTTTCAAAGTCGAAGGATCTTGCAATGGCCAATTGGCCTCATCTTGATGCACAAAAATAACATTTTCAAGGATAGCCTTTGAAACACCCATAAGAGCAGGGATTTCCCGATCCATGTCAGCACATCTATAACTTAGACAAACTTTCTGCAGTTTGAAACAAGAACGAAAGAATCGGTATTTAAGTGGACATTGTATACTATTCAGTAATAAAAAAAAGTGGGCAATTTATCACAAACGGCCAAAGTAACTATTAGTTAGCAAAATGCAAAAGGAAAACAAAAACTAACTTGACGAGTAGAAATCTGAACGAAATAATCTTTCCCTTGGAAAATAATAGACAATAATAAACAGAAAACAACTAGAGACTAGCACCAAAAAATAAGGGATCTGAGGAAGTGCCAAAGAGGGGAAGTCAAAGGGGTTACAAAAGATCAGGCAAAGGACCATATCCATGGAGAGAGAGGTAGACGTAGGATTTGGAATTCATTCATGCATTTTGCCGAATGTTTCAGTAGTTAATTCTATAAATGAAATTATGGAGCCAATTTGTACTTGGACTGTATCCTGTTAATGCCTAAAATGATAAAGCAAATACAGATATCAATACATTTGGAAAAATCAAAAAATGTGGAAACAATCACCACAGAAAAAACAACAGAATCAAACCACTTGCTACTCTCCACTCCAATATGAAAATTAATTGTATGAAACAGCTAAATTGAGAATTTCACTGGGTACTTATAACATGAAAATTAGAACAATGTCCAACGAGTTTACAACCTTATTTAAAACATGCACCATGAAAACACACTAGCACAAAATAAATTAATGGTTACCTCTCCAGTATGGGGGTTAATTGTCTGAAGCACGCTTTCAATTGCCTTGTACTCCATCTTTGATGCCTTCTGAGTCAGTTGAAATGATCTTATACACACCACATCCTTACCCGCAGCGGTCTTAAACCGGAGCTTTATCTGTCCCTTTGTCTCTGTCTCCCCTGCAACCTACAGGAATTCACCCCACTTGCAAAAGTTAGACATACGCCTATGATATAGACTCAAAGATGTAGCCCTGCAACCTATATTGACAAATACTTACACTCATCTTATTAATTTGCTCATATCTATGGTACAGCCCACATCCACCAATACTGCAAAAAATTAAATGCACACAACTCAATGTATGCATCTTCTTCCCGATGCAAAACCACTCATCCTACATGAAAATTATGAGGCCAAATCCCCTCCAGTGTCTATATACAAATCAGGTCCATTTTAGAGTATGGTGATGGGACCATGGGACTGTGAGACTGCACACCACACTAGAAAAGGGTCTTAAATGGTCGTATGGTCCATAGAAACTGGATTACATCCATATAGACCATAACTAACCAAACTTTTTTTTTTTTTTCTCGGCTAACCAACCAACCTATTATACACACAAATATATGTATAACTATTATAAAGGGAACACCGCTTTTGGTGTGAAAGTCAATTTTGAAGCTGTCTCGAACTTTTTTTCCTCCAAACTACCCCTCTTAACTTCCCAAAGAAACTACCAAGAAGGGACAAGAAGGGAAGACACAAAAACACCACACCAAATTTCTTCTCTCCTCTTTTCTACTTTCGCATCCCAAGTTTCATTACAGATAAACAGACTTTCATTTTTCCATCTTTTGCATAAAGATTTGCCCAGGATCACGTCTAGTGTATATGTTTATAAATGTATCCATTTCTAATATATAAAGGGAGAGCACCAATTCGGTGTCACCCAATAAATGAAGCCGTACAGACTTTTTGAATTCCAAAAAAAGCCCTTCCAGAAATAAAATAAAACAAAAAATTCAAGTAGGAAAGACTTCCTACACTTTTTAACGGTAAGGAATAAAAAGACTGTTCACTACTAATTGGGAACCCTACACTCCACAACTGCTCCAACTTAAATTGTGAACTTTGTGAAAAGTACTTCATAACTTCTACTTCAATCTTCATCAAGCACCAAATCAGTGATCATGGCACACGAATGGGGATCCCAATTTGAAGTTATAGAAAGGAATTTCAGTAATGATGCATTCTTCAATTTCACCACAAAAACCTCCCTATCTCTCACTTGTTTTTATAATCTCTTTATTCTTTGAATTTAAGCAGAGTGTTTCAATTTTAATTTGTTTCCACCTCGATCTTAGATTCTTACATCTGTTTATAACATGATGCAATTGTTCCAATATTTGATTTGAATGCTTTTGAAAGAAGTTGTGGAATAATCATAATTGAAATAATTGGTAGTATATTATCATCCTCGTCACTTGCATACGCATCCCGGATGCCCCAAGCCCTACTGTACACACACACACACACATATGGAGAGATAGAGAGAGACCTTGGGATCATGGACGAAGCTGTGACCAGAACGCGCATTTGGCGGCAACTCGCCAGTGCAAGAGAGCTTCAAGCACTCAATAATAGTCTGAAAATCAACCAACCAATATCTCAACATAACCATGGATAACCAACTACATATATCCCAAAGCACACGCGTATATAGATATACATAGAGAGAGCGAGAGAGAGAATCCGTAATTGATTACAGTTTTTCCGGCGCCATTGGGGCCGACGATTAGGGTTAAGGGGCGGAAGAAGGTGATGACGTTCTTGTTCTCCGGATCGAAGCTCCGGATGCCCTTTATGAGCATCTTGTCGACCGTGCTCATTTTCGCAGATTATAGACTCTCAACTGAAGATGATTCTCAGTGCATTTATATAGATGATTCAAGGTGTTACAGGTATCAATATATACGTATAGGTGCGGAAGAAGAGAGAGAGAGAGAGAGAGAGAGAGAGAGAGAGAGAGAGAGAGAGGGAGTTCAGCTAAGGGGAAGTCGCTAGTGATGTAGAACTGGAAAGGGCGGCAGAAAAAGGGTAGCGGTTAAAGGGTGTTCAGGAAAATTTTGAAGCACCCTTGGGGAAGTGAGCAAATATCAAATAGTCTGGGGGGCTAACGAGTTAAATGAAATATTGAGGAGGATTGGAAAAAAAAAAAAAGGGACCGAAAAATTTATTTGGTTTGGTTTTTCTAAATATTACCCCAGTTCGGTTTTTAATTTTCTAAATTTTTTTTTGAACCGGTTCGGTTTCAATTTCATTAAAACCATCATATATAGAATCGAACGGTCGAACCATTAAAGAGAATAAATATATAGATATGGTACCATAAACTCTTATTCTCGTTAGTCTCTGTTTTTTTTTTAACGTTCTTAGTATCTGTTTTTTTGCTTTCTGTTGTACCAAAAATAAACTCTTATCCTCGTTATTGTGCTAGAATTGTTTTTTGGGTTACAACTCGTAAGAGGGTGTTTGGGAACCAAGTTTTTGCATTTTCACATTCTCATTTTTTGCATTTTGGGTGTTTGGATGAAAAGGCCAAAATGTATTCTCCTCAAAATGGGTTCCCAAATTTGATGTTTAGAGAGTAAAAATGAGAAGTTGGTTTTTTGAACTTTTCTCATTCTCATTTTCTCATTCTTAGATTCTTGCCAACTACAAAGACCAAAACACCAATTCCTCTTTGTTATGTAATTATGGAAATGCCTTAGATTACATTATCATCCACTTCTCACCGAGTAATCTTTTGACAATAACAAGTCCACTTAAGAATCTTTAATTACATAATAAAATAAACTAATCCTCTTAGATTTCAAAAAGAAAACAAATAGAATTTGATTTCAATGATTATTATATTTTTTCCCCCATAAGGACGTATTTGGGTCATGCGATCCAACACTGACTCTAGTACCCTAGGATACAGAGTACTAGCTATTACAAACCCACTCATGTTGCAAAATCCATTTTGGGTCAACTTTTTTTATTTTGTGGCAATTACTTCCATTTTACATTATTCTTATTAAGTATGAGAGACTTTCAATTGCCAAAAAAAAAAGATCAAAAAATATTTTTCCCAAAAAAAAATTCAAAATTGGATGAGTCACGTAGACGTTTACAAGAATATTTCCCAATAAGAATTTTAAAAACTTGCTAAAAATAATATACGTACACATTTTAATACCATAATTAATAAGCAAGGGTAAACTAGTAAACAATTAATCCATAACTTATTTTCATCATTGTTCTCCCAAACATTACTACTATTGCAAAATGCATTCTGCACATTCCTCTCAAACACTCCTCCCAAATTCAAAACACATTCCGATCATAATCCAAAAAATTAAAAATTGAAACTGAAAAGTAAGCTCCCAAACATCATTTTACCCTTTTCACTATCAACAAGAGGGAAAAGGCTTTGAAGAGCTTCCATCAATGCAACTAATGATAATCATGATAATTCAGGTGTTCAGGCCAACTTCCAAACACATGATAATCATGAACATATTAAAGAGTAATGGTGGAGCTTTCACAACATTGATTTTTAAAAAATGCAATATTATATAGTACAATTTTTAATTTTACTGCTAAAAGTCTATAATCCATTCACCACTTTCCATAATTTTAAAATTATAAGTAGCTTTCTAGTCCTATAAGGGATAAATGTTCATATTGTATTTCATCTTAATTTTCATTTTTTTTAATACAAATTCACCATTATTAGGTTAAAATCCTGGCACCGTCCTCTGAAATTTTGGTGTTAAATATTTTTTGGAAACATTGCATGGGTGCCATCTAAGACCATTTTCACTGAAAGGATCATTTTTGTTACTTAAAACGTGTCATTAAAAACTTGACAGCACCCATTTGCTTAATTGAAAATTTCATGGATACAAATAAGTCCTCGTGCAAACAAACGAATTTGCTTTGGCTTATAGCAAATGGCAGCAATATTCAATAAATTTAAACCAAAGAAGCTGCTAAAGCCAAAGTTTGGCAATCTCTCTCCTCAATAAAATTCATCTGGCATTCTACTCCTTGACAAATTATAGTTTCTCCAAAACCGGAGGAAAACTCAATTCACTCAAGAACCCATAAATTCTTTTTTTGTATTAAGCATTTGTGAATATGATTTTTTTTTTTAAAAAAAAAAAAAAGAAGAAGCATTGGTGAATAAAAAGTTACAGGTGAATTTTCAACTTTTAAAATGGGATTATAAATTTTTGACAGGCCATACGTAGATATGGAAGCGGCACCGGCACGTACTACGCGGCCACAGAGGAGATTCAAAATTTAAAAAAAAAATTGAAGATTTTATAAAAGAGTAAGGAAAAACAAAAATGATTTTTTTTAATTTTTAAGTGACCACTTTTTCTTTTCTTTTTTTCTCTAAGAGTTGCACCACAATTTAAATGGGTCCAAATCACAGTGATAAAATTTCGATTGAGCACACAAAGACGCCCTACACCCTATAATGCGCCAATGCATTGGGTAACCCACGTCTCCTAGCCACCCTCTCCCTTCCACACATCTACTCTGTCACTCGATGCTCATAATTCACGTGCACTTGCGTAATCTTGAAAGCGTCTTTGAAACATATCCCAACCTACTAAAACCCACAAAGAAGTGAATGCAAATGTAGTGCAAGGATTGAAAGCAGAAGAGGGATATTTTGAATGATTACATGAATAAGCTCAATAGCTTCCTCAATAGGCCAACATACAGATCAGTTTTGGGCGGATCGGGTCGGTTCCCGAATGAACAATTGGATATCTCACATTCTCCATCCACACCCATCCATGAGTGAAGTACTATTGGGTTAGATCGATTGCAGGTCGAATAGATTGAACCGGAACCGAATCGGCTAAAACTAAAATACTCCGTATTAGGACGACGACGAACTACAAAGGTAGGCAATAACACGCAAACTTGTATTTAAAAAAGCATTCATAACCCCAAAAACGGTTAACGAAAATCCAATCTGGAACATAAAAATGCATCTCTGATGGCCCTAGAAAATGAACATGACATAGCATAGCCGACGGTACCGACAAGAGTCTTGAGTAACAGGGCTTAGAAACCATCATTCTCTCTGGCACCACCAAAACCGCCACCTCCACGATAACCGCCGCCGCCACCTCCACCATAACCCCCACTGCCGCCGTAACTACGAGGAGCAGCTGATCTCTCAGTAGCAACGCTCACACGTACGTTACGCCCGTCAAGAGGCTGAAAAGGAAGAAACAAACAAGTTAACCGCACTGAAGCAAAACAAAAAAAAAAAAAAAAAGTGAAACATGTTGCTAGATTTGATTTTAACCTGTCCATCCATTGCCGACATGGCAGAGTTGGCCGATTCTTCAGTATCAAAGCTCACAAAACCAAACCCCCTTGACTTCCCTGTATCCCTATCAGTGATGACCTTTGCTGCACAACCAAAACCATCGATAAATTGAGCATGGAAACAGGAGTACAAGACCATATACCACCACATGATTCCCATGTAGGAAATCTCGAGTAGAAAAATAGACAAGGAAAAAACAAAAAATTACCCTCGTTTTTAAGTTAAAAAAACGCAACCCAAGGATTGGTGCTAAGAAAACACAAACACATACATCGATGGACTGTTAGGATATCCACATGTTTCACAAACATACTATACAACCCACAAATCTTGCGTTAATTGTGTCTGCGTGTTTCCTTTCCTTTCCTTCTTTTCCTGTGTGTGTGTGGTGGTTTTTTCATTTTTTCTTTTTCTTTTTTTGAGTAACGCCGGCTCTCATATTTTAAGTCATGTAACCACATAGAACGACTCAAGACCTTTAACTGTCTAGTAACCTTGAATACTCCTACAAAACAATTTGTTTCCTCTTTCTCGACAACAACCTTTTCACACAACTTTTCTAACACCTGGAGGAACTTCATCCAAAAATTGAAACATTGAGGACCATAAACATACATAAAATATCACCAATATAATAAATGGTGTTGATCCAGGTGAACGGTCTCCATTCAGTGCACTACGAGATTTAGATTCTCTACTTTATGCAGAAAGTGTCACAGAAGCTAAAATACAGAGGCCAGCACAAACAAGCGAAGCCAACTATGACTCAATTTATACAGAAGAAGGGTTCTTCTATTGTCATCCCACTGGGCTCCAATGTACTTTTTTTTCACAAGAAAACAAAAAAATACAAACTCCAATGTACTTTTTTTTTCCACTTTCCTACGCACATTTACACACTCCTTTACACTTCTCAAATATTTCAATACACTTTTCAAGTCCTATTGTCAGCCCGATGGGCTGATTTTAGAATTTTTCTATACATTAATCTCTAGAAAGAGACTAATTATAACCCACACTACCATACAACTATTCTTTCAAGTGTTTGGGCTGTGATAACAGAGTACCATAGAAGGCATCTGTCCTCTGAATTAAAGAAAGTACTTTCACTATGAACTTTATGCTCATACATGTTAGGGTTTAATGCAATTGTACAACTTAGCAATGCTTTGCATTCTGATAGTCTGCAAATTCATTCTCGGCAGATTGTAACTCACCATCCACAACTTCACCAAAGCTCGAAAATGCATCCCTCAGAGAATTGTCATCTGTTCCATACGAAAGACCTGTAAAAAGGCTGGTAGGTCAATCCAACTTCAAATACAATTATGGAACGGAACCAACAGATAAATTGTACAACATTGAGCACATTAAACAACAATACTCAACAACATACCTCCAATGAAAAGCTTTGAAGACATGCAACGAATGGTGTTAAGCATAGATGCCATGGGAACTTGCCCATTTGGCTGGGAAACAGTTTGCCTCATGAGACTTCCCAGTCTACCATAAAATGCCATTTCAACTCTCAAATATTCTCGTGCACTCCAATAACCTATGTACCATGAGATACAGTAATGTAGGGTCAATTTAATTCATCAAGTACCGTATTAAAAAACTGAGAAAATGGAGAATAAGATTTCAAAATGCAGAATAATATTGTCTTCATGCAAGCAGGACGATTACAAAGGTCATGCCATCAAACTAACAATTTCCAGTTAATTTGACCTTAGGCGGCACATAAAAAAGTTCACAAAGTTTCAAGCCAAACACTTGTTCCACTCTAAAGAATATGATGGCTGGCGTTCCTTAAGAGTACTAAGATTTTGGAATAAGAAATACTGTATTTAGAATACGATAACATGAGCAAAGAACTCCAAAATACCAAACCATAAATGATTGAGCAACTTCAGTCTGCTGCTGTCACCGATTACGCATTTTTCATAATTAGGACAATCTATAGCAATTTCACATTAAAATGATACCCGTGGTCCAACTGCTGACAACGAGGAAACACAAAAAATGCGTTCACAAAATGAATTCTTCCATTCAGAACAATATCGTTCTCTGCAGCTAGGAATTTCTGCTGAACAATAACTTCAATACATTTCCACCCAACAGAAAACACCAAAACCACTCCAATAAAAATCTAAGCATGAGATGTTCGTTGTCAACTTTTTGCAGCTCAGTTTCATGAATATCAGAGCAATAAGAACTCTAAGCTTGTGAACAGAGAATGAGCTGCTTATTTCATGTTTCTAACCTTTTCTCTCAATAGAAAACACACGAGACATCCAATGATGCCAGGAAACCATATCACAGAACGCGTCAACTTGTTTCATTTTTTTCTCTCAATCATTCAAGACGAGCTTAATTTTAAATAGAAACATTCAGGGCATGGGCCAAAGACTCCAAACAATCAGAAAATGGTCACAAAATAAAACACTGCTTTCCAGCTAACATTCCCAGTCACTGAATAAACCCTGAAACTCCATTTGTTAAAGCATATTTCACCAAACCCACAAAAGCATCAAATAGACCCCAAAATTTCCATTTCCAAATGATGTTTGCACTACTTCCAACTCAATTTTTCACATCTATACCACAAAACAAGTCTTCTATTCACACCCCCAAGGGGTTTGGCCATTGGTCATGAGATTGGCCCGTACATCCGATTATCAAACAAACAAAAAAATATCCCCTGCTAAATCGGAAAAATAAATAACTACAAAACACATAAATAAACAGCATCAAATCAAACGAACACAAAAATTACTACCTGATCATTCACCAAACAAACAAAAATAACACTCATACACACTAACAGCAGAAATGGGGAAAAAAAAATAACAAAAAAAACAAACGAGCAAACAAACTCTGACGAGATCATTAAAAAAAAAAAAAAAAACAATATAGAAGGTAGCGCAAAACAGAGATCGCAAGAAAAATTTTGATTGTACCAGCAACAGGGTGAGAGAGAGAGAGAGAGAGAGAGAGATTTTACCGGAGAGTGAGGGTTTAGTGAGAGAGCGCGCGGCTAGGGTTTATGCCACTTTCCGATTTAAACACTGTGGAACCGAAAAATATCTTTTAGGGTTTTATAGCGAGAGTTGGTACTGGGTTTTGCTCCTCTGTAGTTATCTTTCACTGGAATTGCCGACTGATTTCATTTCTCCTACGCAAGTCAACTTTTGATTTTAGCAAAAATTGATTGGGAGTTAATTAGAGGTCATGTACATGGAAAAACGTTGGTTGTGTTCAGTTAACATGTTTAATTTTGTTTTGATGATGTAAGTAGGTATAATAAATGAAGAGAAATAGAGAGAAAAATGAGAAAAATGATAATGTAAGCAAAATCAAATAATACCAAAATCGGCCCCAAAACTGTGTACCGAACACAGCCGTTATGATTCCATCCCATTCATTTTGAATTGTTATGATCTCATCTCAAAATTTAAAAAATGCCCAGAAAGCCCTTATATAGGCCTTGTTTGGTGTCACTTTTGTTTTCTGTTTTCTGTTTCTATTTTTAGAATTGTCACAATTTTAAAACAGAAATATTGTTTGTGTGTCACTTTCACTTTCAAATTTTACTTCTTACTTCCCCTATTTATGAAATTTGGAGAAGTTGAAAATCTCAACTTTCACTTTCTGTTTTTGTTTTCTCATTCTCAGCCACCACCCACCACCTCCAGCCACCACCCACCATCACCGCCACCACCCACCACCACCACCTCTAGCCACCACCACTACTCACCACCACACCACCACCTCCAACCACCACCACCCACCACCTTCGCCACCACGCGACCGCCACCACCCACCACCATCACCGCCACCACCCATCGCCACCGCCACCACCCATCGCCACCACCACCACCCTAATCACCACTTTCAACCACCACCCACCACCACCACCACCCCCACCCATCGCCACCACCACCACCCTAATCACCACCTCCAAACCACCACGCACCACCATCACCCCACCACCCACCATCACCACCACCACCACGACCCCACCACCACCATCACCACCGCCACCCACCCCCTAATCACCACCTTCACCACCACCCACCATCATCAAGTACCACCCACCATCTCCACCCACCACCACCACCACCTTCGGCCTCCCGCTGGCACACTTCCAACCAACTCATAATTATGTTCTTACTCTTTTTTTTTGAAAATAATCTTATACAAACATATTTTTTGTTTTCACTTCCTTTTTACGAAAAACAGAAATTAGAAAACAGAAGTGTTACCAAACATAGCCATAGTATTTTGTCCTTTGGATTTCCTATAATTTAAAAATAGTTTTTAAAAAAGGAATTAATAGTCCCATAAAATGATCCCACAAAACCGTTGGAAATTTTAATTTTCTCACAAAGGAATGTTAGACGGTTACGGAATATTATCCATCCCAAATCGTCCCATGACTCCCAACCATCTCACTACTCTTCCAATGGCAACCATCCCTAAAATCCCATCTCCAATCCTTACTCTTCCAGTGAGATAAAAGTGTAAAACCACACAACTGAAATCCCTACCTTTCCGATGAATCCCCCTTCATTACCAAAATCGTCCCATCCTAAAAACCCCAAACCCTAAATAATCGACCGAAACCTAACCACTACCTACGTCGTCCCATCCCACCACCCGAAAATATCAAAGTTACCACCATCCCGTTTCTCAGCCAACGCACGACGAAGGAGAAGAGTCGAAACTAGTTTGGTCATGGGTTGCTACGGCGAGGCTACGGTGCCGATTTGTTCACCAGAGTGAACCCTAACCAGTATAATACTTTTCCGTTCCAGACCAATGGATCGTAAGTTCTTTACCCCACTTTTACAAACATCCAGTGTTTCTTATGTTCATACGAATGTCAATCCTGTTTGAAATCGAATGAGTCTTAAGATTGATATAGGGTTTTGGGTTTTTGGAAAGTAGATTTGGGGGCTTTTGGGAATTTTGTTGGTTTATTAATGTCGCAAAGTTAGGCACTATTAATTTTGTACTGAGTTTATGGTATTTCCTTGTTCATCTTTGCTTCGATCCATTGGAGATTTTCGTCTTCATATTTCGGTGTGTTTCCTTTGAACTTCGATTCAATTGCTGCTTGATTTGAATATGGTTTTTAGGGTTACCAAGGTTATATGTTAGTTTTTAAGATGGTTTGTGTTTGATTGGGTGAGAAAAAGACGGAACACTATGTTACCATTTTTATGGAATTAAGTTTATGGTTTAGTACTCTCCCAAGTTCACTGCTTGTCTTGTTCGTCTTTGTTTTGATTGTGGTTTAGTAATGTACAAAGTTCACTTTTTGGAAGAGGAAGTGGAATGTTGGAATACTGGTAAACCATTGAAAAGTTAGTGAATAATTTTCGTTGTATACCATTGAACCATGTAAGCTGAACACGGACTAATGGATTTCCATGAACACAGACTATTGGATTTCCATGAACACGAACTATTGGATTTCCATTTTCTTGGTTTAATGAACAGCAGGTCTTATTTAGTAATATGCCATTATTAATATGAATAAGCCATATATATGTATATTGAGAGATCATTTTTTTATGATGCATCAGGTAGTCATGATTACTTGAAAATAAAAGAATGCATGGACATGGAATAAAGGTTTTACAATACCATGGTTTTTTGAATAGTTGGCTTAAGTACATGTATGTTTTAAGAAACTCCAAAATCTTAATTTCAATATCTAATAGCTATATTAGGTTACATTTTTACATGGATTGTTGGTTTTCCATGGTTTTGAGTATAAACGTTCAACATGGTGTAATGCCTTGCCATGGTTTAAGAGTATGAAATTATGAGTTGTATAGTCCGGGATTGATCGTGATATTCATTTTTTGTTACAATCTCGATTGTGGGATTATAAGATGCTACATAATCGGCAATACTTCCGGAATGAAATTGTGGAAACCAAGTTACCAAAGGCGGAGTGCCATAAGTTGCGTGCCAACATTATCCATGCTTTTCTAAATGATGAGGCAAACTCTTGGACCCCACAACATAACTTGGAGGATACAGAGCACGAAGCAAAAAACGATACAGATTGTCACGCCCTTAAGTTTAATAAACCAAAAATAAGTATTATCCACGTAGAACAAGTCAAAGTCTTACATTTACCCTTTGAATATTCAACGTCAAAATAAATACATTCTCACCATAAATAATAATTGGGTTCTAACTACGAGTACCCGTAACCCAAATGCATAAGTTTCAAGTTTAACAATTAGAAGTTACAAAACCATCTTTAAAAAATATAAAACAAAGATGGGAAAATAACTTCATGCTCGATGAACTCCAATGCTATGCATCCATCTCATGCTCCATGTCGAGTACCTGAAAATTGATAGGTTGAGCTCACTAGCCTAGTAGGAAAACTATTCTACCAACGCTAGGTGTATAAACATGATACATGCATAATGAGTGGGTATGATGGTGGACACGACCAATGTATAAGGCTAGGATGAACAAAAAGCTTTAACTCAACCGCTAAGTACTCGAAATGTGTTCATGAGTCTAGAATGTGTTCAAGTGTCCCAAACTAAGTTTAAGTATACAACCAAAGTCTACGTAATTGCCAAATCTTCATACCTGTACATAAAAACCCAATTTTCGCCAAATATTCCAAATTCAACTCAAATATGTCATTTCCAACATTTTATAAGAAAAACATTCATCAATTTAATAGGGAAGTATCCCTCTGCGGATTTCGTGGGCTCCGTGCACCCCTGCCGAAGTTCATGGGCTTCGTGCACCCCTGCCAAATTTCGCGGGCTCCGTACACCCATGGCTAGGGACACCAAACGGGTGATCTCTAGAGTTCACATTTATCCATAAAATACTTTCGATTTAAAACTCATCTCAAAACTTTACATTTTGTTCCAAAATTATCATTTGCATCGAAAAGTCAAACTAACTCTTTACATTATCCAAACGATGTCAAAATAAGGTTGGAGGGATGTATGATGTGTCCAATATTCAAAGGAAGGATCAAAGATGAAAATATGATATTTTAGCGTTTCCCAACCAGTTGGAGGTTTTTGCTCAACTGGTTGGACCAAAACAGAGACGAACACAAGTTTTCAGAAAATCCCAACTGGTTGGTGGTTTTTGCCCAACTGGTTGGGTAGAGACGCATTCGCGGTGAAAATTTCGTAAGCCCAACCGGTTGGTGGTTTTGCCCAACTAGTTGGGGAAACCTGCACTTCTGGGGTTTCTTCTTTCAAAAACATGAAACTTCAACCCAATTGCATATATGAAGTTTTAGGCCACAAGTGGATATGTGGAGCAACTAATAGACATCAAGGGAAGGTAAATCAACAATCAATTGCATCAAACAAGTACTCAAATCATAGATCACAAAATCAAGCTCAAACAAACCCATTTGAGAGCAAATGATGAATTTGATGAATTTGAGCAACAAGAACAAGATATATGCCATACATCACATAGATACAACTAGAGGGAGTAGAATTTGTCTTCCTACCTCAAGATTTGAGATTGAATTGAGTGAAAAAATGAAAGCCCTAGCCTCCAATGAGCTCCAACCTAAAATATGAGCTTTAGGTGCGAAATGAACGCGATACGAGCTTCAATACGCATAGAGGAGGTGATTTTAGGTGGGGTTCTTGAAGGGGACTTGAAGGTTTGGTGAATTTTGGAGCTTTGAGGTGTAACAATGGAGGAAAGTTGAGAGAGGGAGAGAAAGAAACGGGGCAGCTGTGGAAGATGGGTAAAATGAGTGATTTTATTCATATTTTGTATACACACATGTGTATATACACCTCCCACTTAACACTTACACCCCTTAAGCTTCAAACATGTTTTAAAAAGAACCAAATGCAATCCAATATTCCCACATTGACCCATTTAACTAAGTTTTTCATTTCCTCACGTTTACCCACCATTATTCTGGATAAAATTATATAAAATACGAGTCCTTACACAGATTATGCAGTTGGAGCTGCTGAAGTAGACCAAGAACAAGCAAGCAAACGAAAGAAGAAATGAATCTTAATGATGATTTAAATAGTTTTGGTTTCTCTGACCGAAGTAGAACTTAGTTTTTTAACTTTTGGGTTTGGTAGCATCAAGTTTATGGTTAACAGTTATTAACTTGTTTTGAGTGCTTGGTGGTGGTAATTAATTTTGGGATAGGTACTTGTTTTACATGTAGTAATTTCTTAATGAATGGTCGAATTAGAATTGTTTAGTTTGTTATTGTTAGCCTTGTGTTTTTTAGAGTGGTTGAGCCACTCCCACTATCAATAAAATACATACATGGCGATTTTATTTATCATGTTTTGAGTGGAAAAATAACTAGTCCATTGTAGCATATTCCAATGAGGTTAATATGTTGAATCAATGCACGATATTTGGTGTGGTATCACAATTGTATATGGCTAGAGATTTTGAAATTCAAAAACCCCTTAAGTTATGGAAAGGGGAACAAATGTATTCAAACAGGACGAAATTGATGATATTGGTTAGTAATCCTTGACGATTGCTAGCCCGGATTTATAGCACAACTAATCACCCAATTATTACCACTAAAATAGGACCATGAGATTTGCAAGATCATAAACTACAATTACATAATATACTAATAAAATACATACTAGGGGCATGATGGTCCAAATTTAGATTATAGGATCCAATCATAAAGATTCGAAAGTCATAGGGTGGCATCCTAAGGAGAATATTGAAGTAGGATGGCTAATTAAATTTGATCTTATCTTATTTTATTATGGGAAAATTAGTCATAAATGCACTATATTTTGCTTTTTCTAAAGGGAAGGACAATGTACTTTTGCAATCAAATATAAAGACAAAGAACATTTCCAATCAAACATAAAGATATGGTTTTTATTATTCATTTAACAAAAAGACTAAACACACACACTCTCTTTATTTTTTACATAAGCACCATTTATGGATTCAAATACATCTAAAACTCTTCGTATCCGGTATCTCTTGAGGCTAATGATTATTTTGGGCTGTAAAAGTCCTGTTTCCATGTATTTCATTGTTGAAAAATTTAAAAGGCTTATTCGTTATTGTTACTTTTCCTAAAAAAATGGGAACATTACTAATTTTTGTTGGCACGAATTTCACAAAATTTGCTTCGTTATGCATACCGTCGAATCTGCATTGAAAAATGAGGTGAGTTAAAAATGAATGATCATCATACCTTAAAAGCGTGCCAAAATGACACCAAAAAATACCAATGCAATAATATTACAGTTTTTTCTTAAGAAAAAAATATTAATAGCATAAAAAAAAATGTAAATTGCTTAGATCTATGGGTGTCAATGACCAATGAACAAAATCATGCAATAATATTATAGTTTTTAAAAGGAACGAAATCATGCTCTTGAAATGATTATTCCAACTTTTGGTTTGCAATAATTTTTTTCCTATAATGCGGGATATCAGGGTCAATTTACGTCCACCTCAACTAATCTTGTGAAGTCAATATTTATTACGAGGTCGATTTTGATTACATGCACCTCAACTTTTGGCTTGCAATAATTTTTTTATTTATTTTATTTCGAGGTCTTAGACGTCGATTTTGATTACGAGTTTAATGCTTCTCACTTTTATGATTTCACTCGGCTTGAATCGTCTCTCGAGGCTCAAGACGCCAAGCGCTGGTTTGAATCAGCCCCAAGTTATCTGCCATCTCATAAGCATTCACAAATGCGTTTGCACAATTGACAGAGATTAATAGGAAACATGATAATTAGGTTAATCCGTTAATGATTAACCAACAACTGTTATAACAAATGGAATTTATTTGACAAGTGAATGAGAAGTTAGCTGACACTGTTTTATTTTTAATTTTTTTTTGTACGAAATTAGAACTTTTAAAAATTAGTGACATTTCACTAATTATTTTTTCGCCGAAAGTGGTCAGCCGGAGATGGGGTGG
Source organism: Vaccinium macrocarpon (assembly GCA_022606695.1). Taxonomy (NCBI): domain Eukaryota; kingdom Viridiplantae; phylum Streptophyta; class Magnoliopsida; order Ericales; family Ericaceae; genus Vaccinium; species Vaccinium macrocarpon. The sequence continues at coordinate 6,068,454 of CM040173.1, read as the reverse complement.
TGTTTGGTCAGGAGGTAGGAGTTGATTTTTTCGAATTTTCTATTCGAAATTAGAACTTTTAAAAATTAGTGACACTTTACTAATTTTTTTGTTCTCCGGAAGTGCTCGGCTAGAGGTGGGGTGGTGGTCAACCGGAGGTGGGGCGTTGATTTTTTGAATTTTATGTTCAAAATTTGAATTTTTAAAAATTAGTGACACTTCACTAATTCTTTTGGTCACCGAAAGTGGTCGGTCAAAGGTGGGGTGGTGGTTGGCCGGAGGTGGGGTGTTGATTTTTTTGAATTTTATGTTCGAAACTTGAATTTTTAAAAATTAGTGACACTTCACTAATTTTTTTGGTCGCCGAAAGTGCTCGGCTAGAGGTGGGGTGGTAGTCGGTCGGAGGTGGAGTGGTGATTTTTTTGAATTTTATGTTCGAAATTTGAATTTTTAAAAATTAGTGACACTTCACTAATTTTTTTGGTCGCCAAAAGTGCCCGGCCAGAGGTGGGGTTGTGGTTGACCGGAGGTGGGGTGGTATTTTTTTGAATTTTATGTTCAAAATTTGAATTTTTAAAAATTAGTGACATGTTACTAATTTTCTTGGTCGCCGAAAGTGGTCGGCCAGAGGTGGGGTGGTGATTTTTTTTTAAATTTTATGTTGAAAAATTAAAATTTTAAAAATTAGTAACACTTCACTAATTTTTTTTGTCTTTATGTTCGATTGCAAAAGTTTCTTGCCCTTCCTTTTAAAAATGGAAAATGTTTTTTTGTTTTTATGTTCGATTGCAAAAGTTCATTGTCCTTCCCTTTAAAATTGCCAAATATTTTCTATTTTTGGCTAAGTGGCCCTTTTATTAGTTGGAAGAAAGAAAAGAAAAAACTCATCATAATACGGAAAAGTTGCCTATGGGCTATGAGTGGAAGAAAAGTATGTTTGGGTTGAAGTGTATTTTAAACTCAAATGGTCTGGCTCCTAAAAAAATACCCAAAAAAGAGTTTCTCCAACTTATTAAATTGTGAAGGGAAAATTTCAAAAAAAAAAAAAAAACAGAACTTTTACCCCCCCCAGCGTCCCATAAACACCTAAACTTTGTTTTATTTCAATTAAACACCTAAACTAATTGGTCATTATTAAATTGGACACCTGGTGTCAATTTTCGTTCATTTGCTAATGAAAATTGCACTGGTGGCATGTTTGAATGCTTACATTGCAAAAAAAACACGTTGAGGTTCCAAATTTTTTGAGAAAAATCAAAGGGCAGATTACAAATAAACTTGAATTCCTCTTTTTATCCCACTCCCACACACACTTCTCTCTCTCTCTCTCTCATCGTCAACCAGAGACCCACCATCTAGGTCAATCAGAAACTCTTGACTATGAAAGAAGACACGAAAGACATTCTTTTGAAAGTTATGAATTGGGTTATTAATGGTAAATGGGTTTTGCTTGGAATCGGCACCAAGTTTTCTATTGATTATTGGGTTGGGCTTGAAATGGGTGGTAGTGATGTAGAATTTTATTCAGGGAGATATAATTGATAGTTTAAAGTGCAAGTGGGTGATTGTTCTTTATGTTTATGGGGGATTGAAAAACCTCCCTCTTGTATTCCATCTCAGATCCGAACGCCCCCTTTGCGAGAAGGATATCAACAAGGTTATTGTCCCCATGAAAGAACTCTTTGGCAACACTAAACGGTGACGTGTTGTCAGTTACCTGGTCCGCATACCGTCAGGCAAATCCAAAGGCACTCTGAAATCCTAATCTCTCTCCTCACTTTCGCCGATTCATTACATTGACCAAATTCTGTCATCAAGACTCAAATTCCGGTGACGAAGAGGACGATTTTGGTCGGCATCATAGGCGGTGGCAGCGTGATTACCCACCCTGGGGATGGACCAAAGGCTTAGGATGTTTGAGGAATTTTTCAATGGTGCAGGGGAAAGGGGAGAACAATATGTAGCATTGTGTGTGTGTGTGTGTGTGTGTGAGAGAGAGAGAGAGAGGGGGGGAGTCAAATAGTTGCCACGCTTGTATTTTGCCAACTAAGCGTACATTTTGCCATTTCAGTGTGCAAACATGCCATGCGTGCAATTTCCATTAGCAAATGGACGAAAATTGGCACAGAGTGTCCAATTTAATAACAACCAATTAGTTCAGCTGTCTAATTGAAATAAAACAAAGTTTAGTTGTTTATGGGACATTAGGATGTAAGTTCAGGGGTTATTTTGAAAAGTTTCCAATTGTGAAAGAGATCACAGAAAGTAAAAATATGATTTTCACCATAAACAAACTCAACTTTATTCTCCATGATTTTTCATTTTGCATATCTTGTGTAACCTGAAAATAAAATAAAAAATTCTGAATACATAAAATTATCACATAACTGACTTTTTCAACATCCAAAGCAGTAATGGTAATTTTTGATAGCTTCTTTATTCGAAATATTGTTCGGTAAATTGATAAATATAGGTGTTATGGAGTCTTATGACAACTTTTTTTAACTTTATTTTTTAATTTTTGTTAAGAAAACTATTTTAACTTTAGCAACAAAGAAATGGCCGTGAAAATTTGTAATAGACTCGTTCTCTCCTTCACCGAGATAAATACCTCAGCTACACTTATTGATACCGATTGTAAGCCCCAGCCCAGCTGGCCATTGATATATTTCGACTTAACTCTCGTGGCATCAAAAAGATATATCTCAAAAGTACCATATAACTTGTAGATATTTATTCATTTATGCAATATATTCTCTATAACCACCGAAGTAGGACCTCACAATCTCTCCTACTTACCATTTACCACTAAGCGATGCAAGACAATTACTTGTTTAAACACGTCAAGCCCTGCAAGCTCATCTCATGTGGAACCCATTTAACAATGACCCGATTGACCATGGACATATTTATGCTTGAACTAGGGGTGAAAGAAAAACCGAAAAAACCGAAAAAAACCGACCGATCGGTTTGGTTTTCGGTCGGGGGAAAGCGGTGTCGATTGACTTCGGACCGAACTGAACCGAACTGAAAAATTATCGGTTCGGTCTCGGTTTCTTGGAAATTGGTTTGTATTGAACCGAATTGAACTGAAACCATACCAATTTGGACCAAAATACCTCGGAACCACCCCTATTTGGACCGAAAACTGAAAAAAACGATCTTAATCCCCAAAAAATAACAAATCCAAGCCGTCCATCTCAATTTTAACGCCGGACCGAAAAAACCAAAAAAATTGAAGAAAAAAACTGAACCACCCCGAACCGATCGGTCCATTCTTTTTTTTTGGTCGGGATCGGTTCTTAGCCAAAGCACCCCGAACTGATCGGTTCGGTCCGGGACACCCCGAAAGCTGAACCGAACTAACCGATTTTCAACCGTAGCTTGAACCACGTGACTTGAAATTATATATCTCAAGCGTAACATGTAACTGATAAGTTTTTGCTTGTATGTGTAGCTTGATCTTTGTAACCAATGTGGGACTTTAACTCACCTTTGATAAAATAAAAAAATAAAAGATCGTTTGCATCTTCTTCATCTCCATTGTCTCAATTAGAAAATGGGAGAACCCTCCCTTAAGAGTAAGTCCCACATCGATTACTTGCCAAAAAGTGGGCTTCTATATAAAGAAAACACCCATCAACTACTATTAATTTGAGGTTAAGGTTTTGAGACACGTGGTTAGGTTAAAAGTCAGTAAGTCAATGGAGGCGGGTCGTTACAAGTGGTATTAGAGCACAACCCATATTTATATGGTGGGGGCACCTTTAGAATATGCAAGAGTCACCTCTTGAATCCCAAAGTTGGAGCAAAGTGCTATGCATAACTAAGTGCTACACTATGGCCACCGGGGGAATGTTGTTGGGCAAATGCAACTAGAACGTTGCATTATAATATGGGGAGTGATAAACCCCCAATATTGTAGATAATCGGGGTTTATCTTGCTCCTTTTGTTCACACACACACGCAAATTCGCGCTTAATTTGGTTGATATGCGTGTAGTAGTGCTTTTGTTGAGTTACAGGTCAAACATGGAAACTTAGCGCGTTTGGTGCGCTTTGGAAAACGTGCCAAAATCACAAGGGCCACATGCCACATGGCATGCCAACGCCGGGCCCCACGAGCCACGAAACGATGATTCGATTGAGGCCCGGGAGTACGGGAAGTTGGTGTTTTGGACTCGTATCTCATACTCTCAGAAACTCCCGGGGAAGTCTGGGATTGAACAAGCACCCACAAGACCGAGGAGCACCTCCCCTGAGGGTCGCACGACTCATTTAGGAGTTTTGGAAGAAGTCCGGAGGCACGCAAACCAATGGGAGTGATCAAAGGGGACAAAAATAAGTCAAGACAAATCTGGACCGATCCAGATTTTCCCAGAAAGTTCCAGACTGTTTTAGGCTGATCCAAATTATTCTGGACCGGTCCGGATTTTCACAGTTTTCTCAACTTATTCTGGACCGATCCAGAATCAATCCGGACCGATCCGGATTTTCACAACTTTCCAAGTTATTCTGGACCGATCCATAATTAATTCGGACCGATCCAGATTTTCACAACTTCTTCCAGTTCAATCTGGATCGATCCAAAATAATTCTGGACCGGTCCAGAAATGCTCCGGACAACTTTTTAATGCACTTTATGTACATTCTATTAATGACAAGTTGATAGTTGTTGTGAGAGTTTTTAGGATATTTTTAGGATATTTTGTAGAGAGAGAAGGACAAGGCTATAAACACTCTCCTCTCTCCTTCTCGCACATAAGTTACACTTTCAATTTTCTAGCTTAATTTTTGCTCTCCATTGGAGACTCTTGAAGCTTTCTCTCTAGTTTTCCCATGTAAGTGTTGGTCTTATGCAAGTTTCATGTTTATTAATGTTGTTGCTCTTGAGTTGCTCTACCTAGAAATCAAGTTTATTTTCATTTCCATTTAGTATTTGGTTTACTTGTTCTTCTTGCTATTTCCTTAGTTAACACTCGTTTTGATTGATTGTTTGTTGATTTCTCCAAGTATAAAGTGATAGGCCAAGGTAGTATCCTCATTAAAATCAAGTTTATTTAGTTACTTGTTATGTTCTTTATTTTTCTTATAAAAACAGTCATGTTTTCCTTAGTAATGAACAAGTAGTCGGTTTAGGCTCGGTCACGGGGTGATTAGCACCCCGTGGCTTAGGTGATTCACTCTCCCCGCCTCAATGCAAACGTTGTTTGTTAATTAAAAAGTACGGATTGATTTTTATGTATCAAAATTGCGATTTGTTAATCCCGTTGATCTCGCGTCGCCAAGGGCTTGACCACTTGGCACGTGTGATGCTTTGGGCTATGGCAATCAAAATGTTTGTATAAATGGCACAAGAATCCTACTTTTTAAGGAACACCGTTTCTAGTTGAATGAGTTTTAAGTACCAAATCTTCCGTTCGGGGTCGTTTAACGACGCCCCGAGCCGGTTATTTTAGAGGAGAATGAATCAGCCTCTAAGGCATGGGTGTTTTGAATCCCCTTGACTTAGCCTTACTTTTAAATAGTCTTTTAATCTTCCAAGTCATTCACGAAGTTAAGTGAATTCCACCCCCAAATTACAAAAGCCAAGTTTGCCACTTTAAGGCTAAAACCCTCACTCGCGAGTCAATTTACACGCTTAGCTCATTCGGTCCCTGTGGACTCGACCCGGACTTCCGGTTACTATGCTGCACGTCACCTGAACCCTACGCTTGGGGCAATTACATTGATTAACAATCCAAGGACGCAAGCAGGGAGATTGTGAGAACCCTCCCTTGACAGTAAGTCCCACATTGGTAACTTGCCAAAAACTGAAGTTCTGTATAAAGAAAACACCCACCAAGTACTTGAGGTTAATCTTTTGAGCCACGTGGTTAGACTAAAAGTTAACAGGTTAGCTGGGGCAGATCGTTACAAGAAAAATGATATGTATCAAATGTATTTTTTCAGAAACAAATAAAACAAATGAAAGCTCAATTTGGATTACATCACTTATAATGAACATTTGATTATCATGCATTTGTACAAGATTTACCACCAGATGTGCTAAACATACCATTTTGTACATTTGCATTGCTTCACATGTGCCCCTAGTTGTCATATAACGCTTGTTTGCGCGAGTGCGAACGAAAGTGAAAAAATACATTTCAAAATTTGTAAAGAGTTAGAGTTGAGCACAATAACAAAGAGTTCTATTGAATAATTATGACCTAGCATGTGTCTCGATCTTCATTTTGGGCTTGCTAATATAGCCAGCGTATTACTGTTTTGACCTTTCTATAAATCATAGGCTAGTAGAAAATTATATTCATTATTCTTTGGTGGTACCGCGATAGGACCGAGGTCTCCTTGTTAGGAACGTAGTCTCCTCTCGCTTTCTAGAATATAAAGTTAGGGTTTTTTCACTTTCCATAGTAGTTGTTCCATTTTTTTCCGGCCATCCCATTGCATATATCCTCCTTTATCAATTGCCATCTTCTCCCTTATTTGTTTGATCCTTGATTAGCGGGAGGGGTTGCTGCCCTCGCGCCCCACCCCCGCCTGGTTCCTTGTTTGCCGGCCACCAGTTTTCAACCTTTGTCGGCCTACCTGCTTGCGACCTTAAATTGTGTCGTAGAAAGTGTTGCCCCAAGCGTAGGGCTAGGTCGTCGGTAGCATAATAACCGGTAAGACCGGGTCGAATCCACAGGGACCGAACGCACCCGGCGTGAGAGTTGTCTTGCAAGTGTAGGTTTTAGCCTTAAAGCGGCAAACTTAGCTTTTGGAGTTTGATTGGTGGAATTCTCTCTCTACCTCTAATGCGATTGAAAATGAAGATATAAACTATAAATTAAAGATGGCAAGGCCTAGAGGTTCATACCACCCATGACTAAGGATATTCAATGGCTCTCAACTATAACTCAAGTGAGAGACAAAGTCACTTGCTCTCACTCGGAAGATTTAACAATGAAGATCATTTTGACTCTAGAAAATGGGTTTAACAATGGGATAAGTTCTTTGAGGCACTTTGACAAACACTTTGAATGCCATAGCTCTAAGCATCATGTGTGGCAAGTAGTCAAGCCCTTGCCTACACAAGATCAAATAGGTTAACAAGACTAAGTTTTGATACATAAAATTGAACTTACCCAATGAAAACCAATCTTAATCACAAGAATGAGGTTTGTAAATGGAAAGACACCATCTTAGACATTTTGTCGAACACCCAAAGTGACATAGCTCAAAGCATTGTGTGTGCCAAAGGAGTTGTCTACACCTAATCAAAGAGGTTAACAACTCGAAGTTTAGACCGAAAATAGAGTGATTAATCCATTCACAAACCCAAAATAAGCATATAAACATGAGAAACCATTGTAACACCGAAGTCATGGAGTGATCTTCACCCCATGACCAAGCCTAAACTACTACTCAAACATGATCAAGCTAAACATTAAAGGAAATATAAAGGAAATACAAAACATGACGAAAATGAAAACAAACTACGGATTTATAAAGATTAGAGAAGTGCTTACAACATTAATGAAGGAGGAAACCTTGGTTCTTGAAGATTGAAACCTAAAAACTAGAGAGAAGGTGGAGCTAATTTAGACTAAAAAAGAAAATAAAATGAAAGTGTAAGAGATATATGAGAGATAGAGAGAGGGAGAGATATATACACATAACCCTTCTCTCTCACAAAAATATCCAAAATACAACTAAAAGTAGTAAGTTTCCATAAGTGGAAAGTCTAACAAGTGGTTAAAACACTTTTTCGGGTTGCTGGGTATTGATACCTATCAATACCTGTGTATCAATACCGGATTAACAATGCTACCCGAGAAGCCTGGGTATTGATACCAATTTTGGGGGTATCAATACCCACGGTTCTGTCCATTTTTGTCCCTCAGAGGTATTGATACCTATCAATACTGGTATCAATACCTGCATTTATACTTAGGCATTTGAGGTTTCCTCTTCTTTCTTTGCCATCCATTGGCCTTGTGTGCTACCGGGCATCCTCCAAAACATTTCCAAACATCGTGTGAGCTTCGGGAAGAGGGGCACTTGGTCTCGTGAGTGCTTATTCACTCCCGGACACCACCGGGATGACTTTGTGGCTTTTCGACTTCCCGGGCCTTAGCCGAGTCTTCATTTCTTGGCTTTTGAGGCCTGGTGGTGGCATGCCATGGGGCAACTTGGCACTCGGTAACTTGGGACGGCTTCCAATGCGCTCCAAAACGTGCTTATTCACGTGTTTTACCTATAACTAACAAAAACAACACTACGCGCATATCAAACATATAAAGCACAAAATTGCGTGTGTGTGTGAACAAAAATGAGCTAGATAAGCCCGGATTATATACAACATTGAGGGCTTATCACTACCGCTCGCCTCTTCCAGATTAGCCTCCATACACTGCCATCCACCAGATCTATTACCCCCAACCTTCATTGTCCTTCATCTCCACATCCATCATAGAACCATCCCCTGCCGTCTAATTTGGGGTCTCTTGGTAGATTCAACAAGGGGTTGAACTAAATGGTTTGGCTCCCTACGACGCAATAAAGTTCTAGATCCGCAGACGGTCGATCTTGGAGCTTGGTTCTCATCTCGAAGAAGCAACTAGTCTGCTAGTCGATGCATCTCAATCCAACTTAGTGAGGTGACCCAATGGAGGTTTTTCAAACGGATGAGTTTCAGATTCTAGATTAGTTGGTTTTTATTGTTTTATTTGCTTTTGTTTGTTGGTTCGTTTTGTTTACATCTATGTTATATTGTGTAATAGCTTGAGCTGGATATTCGTTAGGATTCTCTACTGCTAACCATTGATAGGATTCATCATCCTAACCCGAAGGAGTCAGATTTGCTTCGACAGGTATGTTTGTGAGCCGGTGGCCCGTTGAAATCCTTACCATGACGTGCTCACTTCAATTGTTAGTGGTTTTGGTTTCATTTTTATCTATTGATGTAATCATTGGCAGATGGCTTTTATTGTGAAATGACACAATGACTTGTCCAAAAAAATCATAGGTTTGTAGTTTTTACCATTAAAAAAAAAAATTAAACTTTAACTTTTTAAACATACATTTTCTATAGGGAATTTCCCAAATGATAAAATCAACATTTACTAAAATTAATAGTTCTTTGTTTATCCCCTACAATAATCTTTTATTTTAACAAGGATTCTTCCTCAATTGCTAAAATCTCAATTTTATAAAATCAATTATTGGTTTTAGCAAATGTTGTCAATTTTTTATTAGTAAATGTTGAATTTAGCAGATTTTATCAAATAGAAAACTCATTAAAGAATAACCTATTTTACCATTTTAAACGAAGTTTCAATATAGGCATCTTTGTTTCACCTAGATAAATTCAGCAATAACATTTCGGACAAAGACATTGATCACATATTCGATCACAGATGACTTCTTTGCCACCTGATCGTATGAGTCCTACTAACATTGAACGATTGCAAAGTCATATGTGGTCGGATCTTTGGTCGGTTTTTGTGTATTGTACGCATGGGGTGTTCCACTAACCCAACTTGTTGGGTTTTTTTGTTTTGTTTTTTGTTTTTAAATGTTAGAAGCCTAAAAAATAAACTGTTTTATTTTAGAATTAGTGGAATGTGTTAGCGCTTTTTTTATTGATATATTGTAAGAGAATGGTCTGTTTTGGATATCTGAAAAAGAAAACTATGTTTTTTTAAGTTTAGTGGAATGCGGTGATTTATTTGGCTTTTTTTAGTCAGCGGAATGAAATAGTAGTAATTTTTTTTTGCTTTAAAATAAATTGGTCTATTTTTTCAGTGGAATGAGGCCATAGTGAATCCAGTTCACCTGGACGGAGAGGAAGTGCAATATTGACACTAACGATAGATATAAATTAATGCTCAATGGGGTGGTGCCACGTGGAGATGCAGCTGTTATTAGTAGGGAACCAACCCCCATGTGCTTAGGCAAATGGCTTCCCGTAGTAAAATTCTCCAGTGCAGTAGATTCTCACGCGCACTAGAGGCGCGTGTCGAAGACTCAAAATACTCCAGAACATTAATAGAAGGAAAAAATGGAACGGAAAAAAAAAAAAAGAAGATACGGATGAGATACGTGAGAAAATAAGGATCTTATCCCAACGACGCCGCAATTTGACGCATTCACGTAAATAGATTTGCCCGTAATAAATTCACGTGAAAAACGTAATACTTCCCTCCTATTCATAAAGATCGTCCATGTTTATTAGGGGAATAATTTTCACAACCCCTATTTTATAATTAACACTTCTTTTTTTTTTCTGTCTTTATTCACATGAATTTATAACATTACCCTTGCATGTGTAAAAAATGTGTATTTAAAAAGGGTAATATTGTAAATTCATGTGGATAAAGACAAAAGAGAGTGTGGATTGTAAAATGGGGGGTGCGAAAGTCACTTTCCTGTTTATTATCCTTACACTTCATAAATTAATTTTAAAATTTTAGTTTAGAACAATTTTTGGATACAATGGAGATCTTGTTTGATAGAAATTATTTGCTTTTATCAACTAGTAAATTTTTTTAAATAATAAAAATATTATAAGTGGATAATTTTCAAAGGAATTTAAAATTTTAGTTTAGAATATTTTTTGTATACAATAGAGATCTTATTTGATAAATAAATTATTTGGTTTCATCAACTAGTATAAAATTTTTAAAATAATAAAAATGTTATAAGTGGATAATTTTCAAAGGAATTTAAAATTTTAGTTTAGAATATTTTTTTGTATACAATAGAGATCTTATTTGATAAATAAATTATTTGGTTTCGTCAACTAGTATAAAATTTTTAAAATAATAAAAAATATTATAAGTGGATAATTTTCAAAGGAGGTGAATAGCGAACATGATTACATGCATGAACATTCTTTATAGGACACGCGAGCGTTAAATCTAGGACATTTTTCTTATACTCTTTTTTTTTTCTTCGAACAAGTTTAATGCAAATCTGTAATAGACACTTACCAATTCACAACGTAAGGGTCGGTCTCTATAATAATACTCTAAAACGATGTAACTAAACCAAGGCCAACTCTTGCATAGGAGTGAATATAAGAGTGATTATTCGTGCCATGCTAGCTTCCACCATATATTGTAGTGGAGTTCAAGACAAAATAAGAAATTCAATATTTTGAGAAAAAAAGGTGTAATACTTGGCTGTTTTTGCTAGGAGGGGATTCTCTCAAAGTCCTATATTGTGTGGGATGGAATAATTGTGTTGGCACTCTCCGAAATTAGGATTATTATTATTGTTTTTTGTCAAATGATTGGAAAATACAAGTATGAATTGCATCAAATTGAACAAAGTCCACAATTACTATAAGCCAAACTAACTTTTTCCCACTAAGGGAAATACCCACGCGCATGTGGAGATTCAAAACATACAATCTTTACAAGATTAACAAGACCCAGCCAACCAATAGCCCATTAAGGGAGAAATAACCAAAAAAAAAACACACACACACACACAGACATGTGGAGAGATTCGAACTCTTAGTCTTCTAAAAAGATATAAGAGTAATGGCCAACTGAGCTAACTCTAGTTGGTAAAATTAATACTACTTGAATAAGTGAAACAAATCATTTTTTGGAGCTAATAAAGGATATTCATCATGCAGAAAAGTTATTTCGGTTAATATAGATCTAATTACATGTATATATCTTTAAAAAATATAGTGGCACACATAATCAAAACCCATTTATCTCAGGATAAATGTAATGTGATCACTTTTATGTCAATATTTGTTAAAATATTATTATTGTGATTAACATTCTCAACAAATTCTAAAATTTAATGTTTTCTCTATCAAAATTGATAATAAAAGGGTCCACAAAGTACTTATCCTTATCAATACCCTCACATGGCCCAAAAACTTGAAAAATTATTTAGTGTGCTCATGGACACCGCTACTTAGTGCCCCAAATTCCACCACATCCTAATGCGAGGTTCAAGATCAAATGTGTACCTATATCAGACCCCGTTCCAATAAGCTTGTTTTTTTTTTTTTTTTTTTTAAAATGAACTTTTTGGTGTTTAAGTTGATGCATGCAAGAAGAACTTGTCTCAAAAAGCGTGAAAAACAAAAATGCCCAAAGAGCCAAGTTAGCCACAAGTAAGGATTTGCGTCACCACGAGTTGGGATAATAAACGAGTCAAATGAGTTAAGTAATTACTTGTTGAAGCTTGGTTTGGAAAAATTTAACTAGCTTCGAAACACATTCAAACTTAGCTTATTTATTAAACAGTCTGATTTTGAAAAGACTTTAATCGAGCTGGGCGATCTTTTGTAACTTGAATTTGGTGATCATATAACAAATGAGCTGAGAAGTAACTTGTGTGAGCTTCATTTGCTTATCAAGCTAAAAAAAAGATTATTCAAGTTTGATTTGAAGACATTATGAATAATCATGAATGAGCTTTAAATGAACGAATACAAACTCAAACTCGAGTAGCTTGATTCGTTTATCAACCCAAATCATAGGCGGCCCCCCATTTCTGATATCTACCCTTTTGACTTTTTACCAAAAACTCTAAAAAGCACCAAAAGCTTCTCCTCTCATAGAAGTTCTAAAAATTCACAAGACAATCAGAGAAACACATGTTATTTTTATCTACAATTTAAATTTAAAGACAAAAATACTCAATACAGTATGTAATAGTACTAGGAAACACTATAGCAAACAAGCGGCGCGTGAGAATACTTTTACGTAGGAGTAACATTTTCTCTCTCCAGAATTTTCTCACATAAAGCTCTCTCTCTCTCTCTCTCTCTCTCCCTCTCTCTCATTCGCGTGTAACTTCCGAACAAAAACCTACTGCGAGGATCAGAACACCCATTTTGCAGAAACACACTCACATCCAGAGAGAGAGAGAAACTGACAAACAACTCTAGAGAGAGAACTAGAGAGAGAGAGAGAGAGAAACTGTGATTCTTGCCTTCTTCGTTTCGATTATTTGGATCTTGTCCCTCCTACAATGCTCAATTTGTAGCGGACAAGGTAAAGAATTGACCCCATTCACTTGATTCAACCTTCTATCCATATCTTTCTACATCTATATCTATCTATACTATAAATACGCATATATGCACGAATATCTGCACAATTACTTTTGTCCGCTATTGAACACCCTTATTCGAAAATCGAGCTTTCAAAGCATTTTGATTTCGCTTTTGATAAAAGGGATTGTTTGCTGAAAAAACAGTGTTAGATTCTTCGTCGCTTTTATGCGGTTGAATTTGATTGGTTTTCAAGTTTTAGAACGAGGGTTTTCTTTTTCTTTTTCTTCTTCTTTATCTTGTTACTGAAGAGACGTGCTTGGCTTGGATTTCTAGGGTTTCACCGCGTGAATACTTACCCGGGAAGGCTTTGAATTTGGCAGTTTTGGAGTAATTAGGGCTTCGATCAGGGCATTGATTGTCCATTGAGGGGGTGAACTGTGGTGTTTTGAGGGTTTGGTTGAAATGTACTCTGGTTGTTCTAGCGTCTAGGGTTTCATATTTGTAGAAAGGCTTCAAATTTCTCAATCTTTGAGTGCTTTAAGGTTTTGATCAGGGCACTGATTGTCTTTTAAGGGAGTGAAACTGTGGTGTATTGAGGGTTTCTCATTTGTGGGAAGGCTTAAAATTTCTCAAATTCAGATTACTTGAGGTTTTGATCAGGCACTAATTCTGATTTGGGGAGGTGAAAAACAGTGTATCGAGGGGCTTGATCAAAGTGTACTCTGGGGTTTCTAGGGTTTCATTGGATTTTGCAATTTTGGAGTGATTGCAGTTTTGACCAGGGCACTGAGTTTGATTGAGGAAGTGTACAGAGCTTCACTGAGGGTTTGATTCGAGTTTACAATGTATGCGGTCTTTGATCTTTCTAGGAATTGGCGGGGAAGCCTATTGGGTAGATGCAGTGTTTTGTGGTTCACTATTCAAACTGCATAAGAAACATGGTGCAAGGTGGTTGTTTTGGTCATGGAAGAGGATTGCACTTTATAGGTTGAAAATCTTGTTTGTGGGTTCACTGTTCTGGGATTGAGCTCTTTCAGATTGGTTGATCCTCCGCGGGGAATGATTTTGGTATTAGATTCTGGTCACAAGTTGGGTTTGATTATTCTGTGCTGTAGCAGATCGTGCTATAGCAGACCGTTCCGGTTAACCTAGTTTGAGCTGAATCTGTTTCCATTCAGTTGGTTTTTATATTGTGATTTTGCTTCTGGAGTTCGCTTAGCTTGTCTATAGCAGTTTGGATTGGTAGCTGTTTTAGCAAGTCTCAACTCTGAAGTGAAACCTGTCCAGTGTTTTTCATCTTACATCTGGAGTTTTTATAGCTGGTGGTACTATAATCTGATAGCAATTTCTATTCAGCAGTTGCTCTGGTAACTTTTAACCACAAATTATTGGAATCCCTTCTGCGTTCAAAGCTGAAGTTAACTGGAATTTGGTGGGTTTCAAATTTTGTTTGCGCTGGTGGTACAAAAGTCGATGAAGTAATATTAAAGCTGGAAATGAATGTGGGGACATGGTGCATGGACAGGAGCATAGTTTCTGGTTCGTTTCCTTTTTGGAACGGCTCTGCTGGAAAGTAACTGAAGCATTTCTGGTTCTGTGTGGTTACCAATTTGCTCATTTTAGTATACTGCGCAATGTCTCGCTGCTTCCCATTTCCACCTCCTGGCTATGAAAAGAAGGCTAGGGATGACGATGACTCACTAAATAAGGTTAGTCTGTTCGTATTCTTCCTACTTTTTACCTTCAACTGTTTCTTCTATTCAGTGTGGTTCAGGGAAATTGGGCCACAGACCACATATATGCTAATTTGATCTACCCTGCCACGGGACTGGGAAATCTTTATTCTTTTGCTTTCATAAGCAAATCTTAGCTGAAAAATGGGATAACTTGATTGCTTTTTCCACTTTATAATGTTGGCATGTGTTTGTTGTTTTGTTGGCTATCACTCTGGATCTGTTGGACATTTGTTTTTGATAATTCAGGGTTTCTGGACTAGCCTATGCGCACCTTGGATCTATTGGACTTTATAACATAGAATCCAATATATTTTTCTTAACCGATTTAGTTAGTTGATGAACTTTAGATCCTAAATGATTAGTGCTTTTTCTGTTACCCTATTAACCAAAAAATTAGCCCTTTCTGTTACCCTATTAACTCAGAAAGTAGCCCCAGATATGTTACTCCTAGAAGTTTTAGGCATATTTAATTTTTATCTTCCTTCTAAACAAATTTCTTTCCTTATGAATGAGAATTTTCTCTACATTAGTGATTAAAATGACTAAGTCATGTTACTTCTCTTTAGTTTCGGTTTTTCTCTATTTTCACTTCTCCAATATGCCTAATGGAATTGTGTGGTGTTCAAACTAAAGAAGTTTGTTGCTGATAGTTTCCACTTCTCTGGACTTGGTTTAGTACCAAAGCTTTTGATATTAATATGTTTCACATGGAAATAGAATTGGATGGGTAAATGTCTCCTTTTTTGCAAAGAAACTAGAAGGTGCATGGTGAAAAATAGTCGAGTCAAACACAAAGAGATGGTTTAGGGAACCAAATATAGATTTGACTACCGAGTGTTGTTGAGGTAGTGGCTATGAAGAACTATTAGGAGTGTTTATTAGAAACCTGGATTGACAAGACTGTTAAAGAGCTGAGCTATGCATTCCATAAGCCATGTTTCATATTCTCATGTTTTTCCTTGTGTGTATCAGTGTATGTCAACAATTTTAGGGGATTTTCTTTATCGGCTCATCACATGCCTTGATATTGAAGAATGTTTTTTATTGGGTTTTTGTTTCAAAGAAATACTGCAAGGAGCATATTGGAAGTGTAGGATTGTTAAAGGGACGTACATTATACCCCTTTGAACCCGGTACCAATGGGTATCATTCCCCCTGATCAACATGCTTCTTTGAGGCCTTTCAAGTTTCAACCAATTGATACGACTTTGACTATCATCTTGGAAGTAATTTGTTTTTTCTATCCAAAGATATTACCAGATGGGTGTGGAATCGAATGAAGTGCCTGAAATGGAAACGTATGTAGCTATCTGAATAACAAGGAAAAATTAATGGACCGTGCAAGGAATCTGTGTCATGGCCTAAATATATGAAATTGGTAAAGGTAATCGGTTGGAACTATTATGTATTGGTCTCGGAATTTCCTCTAGTTATTGAAATTTTCTCTCTCAGTTGTTGGTTCAGGTTCTTAAATCATATCCAACCATTAAAGAATTTTCTCAATGGCATCTTTTTGTACAGAACACGTTTTGTTTAGTTGTAAACTAGGGAATGCCCGTTGCCTAAAGGCACGGCATGATGCAATTTGACCTCAACCTAATTAACTACCGTTCTTCTATTTACCACTATAAAATATTTTGTTAATATGAACATAAGGAGTTGAAAATACGCGTACATAAAATGCCTCTCCCCCTCAAGCTTCCTTCCGCCTAAAAAAATCCCACTTACTCTAACTGCTTTCCACATGTAAGTCAAATATGTAAAGCCATGCATCACTATCATGTCATGCACACTGTCCTAATCAACACCATTTTGTTATATAGACTGTTTTGCATCCAAGGAAGTTACCTTTGACTATGCTGTTCTCTTTTGGCCTTCGATTGGATTCCGTAGATGCTCTCTAGGTAGTGAAGGAGGAGGATAAGAGGAGTGAAAGACAGTCATAATATGGGAAAAGAGAGTGGACGAAAGAAGTTGCTGCTACTTTAAATTGGAAAGTAGTCCAACTGAAATGAGCAGTGGACGAATATTGTGTTCCTCCCATATTGAGGAACTATACAGCTTCGTTTGTCTTGATATTTATTTGTAGTAGCCAATACTTGGGTTCGTAGCCTGTATGAGGTCATTGAACTAGGCTTTCTTTCCTGTTGCATGTGCATTCTGTTTGATCACATGTGTGGCATTCTCGGGTCCTACTTATGTGTTGAGATTATAAGAAACTATGGAGAAAGTTACAAAACCCCGTTGTGAGCTAGTGTATATTATTTCCAACTGTTTCTCTAGTGTTCTGTATCTACTGCTGAATTTGAAGATCATTAGTTTCCTTTTGCATATTTGACATATTTAGGATGACCTTATGCGGTGTTGTAATGAAGATCTTGAAATTGTTGGTGGCTGTTAACCACTGGGAATTTGGAGTAGAAAGATTGCATTCATCAGCCAGTTAGGGAAAGCATGAAATATTTTGGAGACTGGTCTTCTAGTCTTTCTTGTGGGAATATGACTGTCTAAAAAATGTTTTAGTATGTAGGACCCGAAAAGAAAACCGACTGAATTTTTTGGGGAACCTAAAGGGTCTTTGAGAAAGATGCACAGAAAGGAAGTTTGTTAGTGAATGTCCGGAACATTGAGAAGCCCACTATGCTCTATCTAGATGTGGATGTCTATTCTGATGCGTTCTGTATCAGTTGAGAGATATTGGCAGTGTTCGGTTGGGAGTTTTGGGCCGGTTTTGGCCCTGTTTTGGTTTTGCTTACATCATCATTTCCCTCATTTCTCTCTCTCCACTTATTACACCTGCTTACATCATCAAAACTAAACTAAACTAAACTAAACCTACTAACCGAACAAGACCATTATGTTTAGAATAAGGACATGTGTAAGTGCCTCATCTGGATCCTTACTTCTTGAAGACATATGAAAAGGAAAAGGACTTGCTTTTGAAAGCTCTCAAGTCACCGCGAGCTTTTAAGAGCTCATAAATTGTCAGCATTATCCTGTGACATCCCAAAAATGGCAATTTACTAAGTTGATATCCCGAAGACTGCTAATGTGTACAATATCTTCACTTTTAATTAATGGCTTAATGTTCTTGCCTAAGTGGGTTAGGTTATTCTCCCCTTCAGCCTAATGTACTACTGATTGAATTTTCAAGATAGCCTATACATGCTTGCTTTTTGGAGTGTTGAATAATAGGCAATAGCATATGTAGGAGATGTTGTCCTCTACTAATTACGTACTTAAGTACGGACTGTTCTTTTATGTGTTCCTTGCACCACTAAATTTGAACAATAAACCCCTCTCGGTGTGCTTCTTTGACTTTGGTCTGGGATATTGCTCAACAAAATGGCTATTTGCTGGCCGAACATGTGCAAGTATCATCTTCATAAACTTGGAAGTAAGGTTTGATCACTGGAAAAACTCGCATAACAACCTTGAGGTGGTATTAAATAATTGTGGGACAAGCTCTAAGCCTCTAGCAGTCCTTTGCACGATTATCTTATTATTCATTTTTCGGAATGGCTAGTCTTGTTATTTATTGAATTGTAATTTGTGCGAATACGAGTGTTGGTCATTTGATCCTTTGTTGCGAGTCTGCTCTATTGGTTTTAATCATATTCTGGATGGGTGTTGTATAATTTTTTAGTTGGATGCCCACTAAACCCCCCGTAAACATAATCTTCAGGACAAGCAAAGAGAGAAGAAGCCTAAGAAGGAAAAGAAGGACAAGGAGAAAAGAGAAGATAAAGAGAAAAAGGAGAAAGATAGAAGTGATGGAAAACATAGAGACAAGAAAGACAAGAAAGAAAAAGACAAGGAGAAAAAGAAGGAGAAGGAGAAGGAAAGGGATAAAGATAAAGACAGAAAGACCCCCTCCGAGGACAAGAGGCTTGCTGTTCAATCTGATAGTAACAGCAGGGAGAAGCTCAATCAAAAACAGAATGAGAGAGATAGAGATAAAGATAAAGATAAAGATAAAGATAAAAACAGTATCTCAGATGAAAAGAAACAGGTCTTGCAGTTTCAGGGTAACAATGGAGACAAGCCTATTCGCAATAGTCTTTTTGCTGAGGGAACTGGAGATTTCAAATTTGTGCAGGAGTTGTGCAGGAGGATTAGAGATGAAGAAGAAGGAGCGGGGAGCCAGTTGGTTGATAGACTTCCATTCACAAGTGATGGGCAGGAATTTGTGGTCAAAAATGAAAAAAATCTGGTTGGGGGGAAGGAAAAGAACAATGAGAAAGGAGTTGATAATAGAACAATTGCTGGGGTTGATGCAAGATGTAGTGGTAGTGCAGTTGTCCAGAACCTTGTTGGATTGGTCCAAAACAGAGTTGAAGGCCTGCCAAGACTGTTGGAGAAACAAATTGAGCGACGGGTGGAAGAGAAAGAGAAATCAAAAGAGAGGGAAGGTGGTGACAAACGTGGGGATAAACGCAAGGACAAAGACAAGGAGAAAAAAAGCCATGGAAAGGACAAAGACAGTGAAAAAGAGAAGAAAAAGGAGGAGAAAGTGAGGGAGAAAAGTGAACATAAGACTAAAGATGGGGCTAAATTGCAAGATAGCAATAAGAATGAACAACTTGGTGCTTTGAATGTTAGAAATCCACACGGTGCCAAGGATGGTGACAGGAATTCTGCTACTGAGGGAATACTCAAGAAAAGGAAGGACCTTGAAGCAAATGGACTTTTGCATGGTGAGGTTTTAATGAGCTGTTTTGAACTAGATATTAGCTAGTTCGCTTTTTTCTGGACCAGGGTGGTGATGAAAGTTTATGATCCAGCCTTTGTGAACTTTTCCATTATTCCTCTGTGATTACCCTTCTTATCTGACTAATGTTACTTCACATTTCTGAACTGCCTTGCAGCCACTGATGCCAGGCCTAATAAAATGCCACGGCCCAGTCCTCATCCGTCGACAGAGAATGGAAGAAAATTGGAACCTTGCCATACTGCCATACAGTTTACTTCTGACGGTGAGTTTTTAATGGACTTTGATGGCTATTACACTTCTTTAATTTATTTGTGTGGAAGCATCTTGGGCACTTATATTTTGAAATAGTGGTGAAGGTGGTACTGAGTTTTTTGCCCAAATGCCAGATCCACCTGTACTCATGGCATTTGTGAGATTCCTCCTTATCTTGGAAAGCTATTATGTTGAACTTGGTTGCAAATGATAGTACGCAGTATGTTGTTTGCCATTTGAATAAAAAGAAAAAGAAGATAGGCTGCATTACGTGTGTCTTGTAGGAAAAGATTTGAGGAATTTTCATATTAGGAAAAGCTTTTGTAGCAATAATTTCATTAATTTGTGATGCCTGTTTTTTGTAACCTTTCTATTGATTTCTAGTTTCCAGATTTGAGTTCAAGCCAAATCTGCTATTTTTGGTAGACTTATAGTTTCCGTTCTTAGTTTTATTGATAGGTAAGGATTTAGCCTAGTTTAGCATCATACTGGGACTAGGACTTTTCTTTCAGCAAAGTGATTACTCATACGCGTCAATAGGTTTTGAGAGTTCTGCTGATTTTCCCTCGAGGATCTTATGTGGTATTCCTTTTTTTTGGATCTTGAATTAACGAAGAGATTTGTATTGGATTCTTGAAGCTAGTTTCTCTCCCTTTTCCTTTTTGCTTTTCTTTCCCCTCCGTAATTCCAACAACCCAACGAGGTGTTAATAAACTTTTCCAAACATGTTCAACTGTGATCCCCTTCTTCTAACTAGTATTACTGCCTTGTTCAAATTGCCTTACAGGCACTGATTTTAGGCCCACAAAATTGCCAAGGCCCAGTCCTCATCCGTTGGTAGAAAATGGAAGGAAATTGGAACCTTGCCAAACTCCCATCCTTCTGACTTCTGGTAGGCAGGGCCCACCGAGTAATCTTACGTTTAACAAGGAGCTCAAGGTAAATGGTGTGATAGAGCCTCAGCCATTGCCTATCTCCTCAAAAAAGTCCCCATTTCCTAGTACTAAAGCTGAGAAAATCGCTGAAGCTTCGACAAAGCCACCCCATCCTGATTCCAAGTATCTGAACCGGTTACTTTCAGTTCCCAAAATGGAGGAATGGTCTGATGTCGATGACCAGAAATGGCTCTTAAGCAGCAAAGATTGTTCGGCCGAGAAGAAGCCCAAGGTGGGGTCTGCTGAGAGCCCAATGGTATGGGCCGACGCTCTGCAGATAGAATCAGCTGATATTTGTGCTCTGCCGTATGTTATTCCTTACTGATGGGTTTTCAACCTTATATGACTTGATGAGGCGAAGACCTATACTTGGTGAATTTTCTGAATGCATCCTCCTCTTGAGAGATGATTTCCAGCTTTATACCTCTGCCGTATGGTATTGCTCTGATGGGTCTTTAAGCAGAAATGACTGGATGAGGTGAGGTCTTCAGAATATCAATGTTTGGGGAATGTTGGAAGCATCCATCTCTTGAGAGAGAAATTTTGCGGTTTAGCCCTCTACCTTATGGTATTCATTGCGGACGGTTGTTAACCGTGAATGACGCGATGTGGTCAATTGGCGATATCTTCCAAGGATGAAAACTTGGTGAGTATTGAAAGCATGCAGTTTGTGGGGGATAAGTTTCAGTGTTGGTCTTCTGGTTTATTTCCTCCATATTTGATTGTGCAGATAGGTAGGTAAACCGGGAATGGCTTGATGAGGTTCTCTTTGTGGAAGACCAAAACTTCGTGAATCTTGGAAGCATCCACCTTTTGAGAGATGATTTTTCTGGTTTTATATATCTGACATACGTTATTTATTATGGTGGGTATTTGACCGGGAATCACGTGCTGAGATGAGCTCTTCTGAAGACCAAACTTGATGAATATAAATCGGCATCCAGCTTTTGCGGGATGACTTTCTGGTTTTATTGTTACATTCTTTTGGTCATACACGCTCTGTGAAAGAAATCTGTCCCATAATCGATGTTGCTCTCCGGTGCGTTGCCATCAGTGTGGACGGTTTGCATTGAAGAACTGGTTCATTTGGAATGGGAAAATTTTCCATGAGGTTCCAAAGGTGACGTAGGAGACCTGCCGGAAAAAACAGTGGGCTGCGTTTGTGGAATTCAGTTTACTTTTATGTGATTATAAACCTGAGATGCTCTTATTCTAGTCGAAGTTGTAGAAAAAAACTAGATGTGGTCTTTGCAACTCCACCACAATTTTGATTTGTAACATAGAACACTCTTATTTACAATAAATGTAAGAGAAGAAAGAAAAGAGGTAGTAGTCTAAATTCTATTGTTTGACATCAGATGTATTAGAGCAAATCCAATGCTAAATGGAAAATGGCTATAGCCATTGCTATAATTTGGCACCAAAAAGTGGTTTTTGGTGCTAAAATGCAACCCAGTCTCCAATGCTGGGTTGTAAAATAGAACCAAACAGTTTCAAATTTAACTAACTTTCTCACCGCATCACTTTTAATTACGTTTTTAACCCCAATTTGGCACCAAAAATAATTATGGTCAAAACTCAATTTTTTTTAATAAAGCCAAAATAGGCGGATTATTGGACAAATGAAAAAATTATAAAACTAAAAACCGATTTTTTTACCCAAATGAGGCCTATTTACGTTATCTTTAATCCCGTTGTGATCTAATTTTTAACCCCTCCGAAATATTTTTTAATTACGTTTTTTTTTGCTTTGTTTATCCTGCATTTTTTTATTTTTAACTTGACTTTTATGTACGTTATTTTTTTTAATTTGAGTTTCAGTCTCATGTCCTCTCCCTCTCTCTCTCTCTCTCTCTCTCTCTCTTGCCAAATAGTCAGTATCGTCTCTCTCTGTGTAATCAAAACCCACCGATCGGGCGGAGATGAAGAGACCACAATCAAAACCCACCGACCTCTGTAATCTCATCTCTCTCTCTCTGTCTCATCTCCTCTCTCTCGGTAATCCACGTTCTCACTCTCCTCTCTTCCCCAATTTCTGAAAATAGATCTCACAAAAAACCCTAACTCCGATCGGCCAAAAACCAGAGTTTTCCGGTGTAGAGAAAACAAACCAAGGTCGCCTCCGGTGCAGAGAGAACAAACTGATGGTGAAAGAAGCAGTTTCTGGTGTGACCTTACCAGATTCCGACGACAGCAGCACTTTCCGGCGACATCATCAGATTTCGGCGATTTTTCGGCCATAATCAGGTACAATCCGGTTGGTTTGGTGAAGATGACAGTTATCCTTGATGATGTGGCAAGGATGGCTATAGCCATCCTTGGTTCTATATTTGCAACCAAGTTTCCATTTGTTCCATTTTGCAACTGATTATAGCTATGCACTGGATTGATGATTTGCATTTTTTGGTTCTATAATAGCAATGCAACTGGATATCCATCCCCCATTGGATTTGCTCTTAGTGTTGTTCATATTTCCATTCTGTCTTCTGTTTACATTTTTAAAAAAAACTCTGTTGTGTGTAGAATCTTGGAGAAATATTTCAGTGCCGGGTGGGCACCAGGTGGTGCCCGTAGGCACATCTGAGTTGTCCATCTTGTCTTTTGGTTGGCCTAGGTTTGTTCGGTAAATTTACCATTCAAAATTACAAAAATGCCACCAAACAACTCCAATAGATCTAGGCTATCCAAAACACGGATGGATGGCTCGGATGAGCCGACAAGCACAACGTGTCCTTGCCACCTGGTACTGAATTTTTTATTTTTTATTTTTCTAGAAGGATCTCCATATGATTTTCATAGACCTAGAAAATGCTTATGATAGGGTGACTAGAGACATTATATGGTCGGTTCTGGAGAGAAAGGGAGTGACTAGAGGCTATATTGACGTGGTCAGAGACATGTATAAAAGTGTAGTCACTGCCATTAGATCACCAGTAGGAGAAACGAGTGAATTTTCCATCACAGTAGGATTGTACCAAGGGTCAGCCTTGAGCCCGTACCTTTTCACATTAGTTATGGATGAATTGACTAGGCATATTCAGGAGGATATCCCATGGTGTATGTTGTTTGCAGATGATATTGTCCTTGTAGATGAAACGACTAGTGGTGTTAATACTAAATTAGAAATTTGGCGGGAAGCATTAGAGTCTAAGGGCTTTCGGATAAATATGAGTAAAACTGAGGTATATGGTGCACGAAGTTTAGTGATCCCAGGAAGTGAGTATGAGGAAAGAGTGATGATCCAAGATCGGGGAGATACAAAGAGGGACCATTTTTAGGCATTTAGGCTCTATTATTAGCCAAGATGGAGATTACAGATGATGTGATACATAGGATCCAAGTGGGGTGGCTTAAGTGGAGAAAGCTATTCTTGGTGTCTTGTGTGACAAGGAATACCAACAAAATTGAAAGGAAAATTTTTATAGAACTGCCATAAGACTAGCGATGCTTTACGGGATAGAATGTTGGCCTATTAAGAAGTAACAAGTGAATAATATAAGTGTAGCGGAAATGAGAATGTTGAGGTGGATGTATGGTAAGACTAGATGTGATAGGATTAGAAATGAAACAATTCGTGAGATGGTGGGTGTAGCACCTATAGAGGAGAAATTAAGGGAAAATAGGTTAAGGTGGTTTGGGCGTATACATCGTAAAAATTTATGCGGATCACGATAGTTAAGAAGAGTGGATAGGATAACTTTGGGTAGAAACACACACAGGGAGGGGAAGGCCCAAATTGACTTTAGATCTTGATGAGTACACAAAGATCTAAGTATCTTTGGGTTTTAAGCGATGAAGTAGCGTTGTGGCAGAAACATGAAGAAGAAAAATTAATTAAGTATGGCCGTACGATTGATTGGGGACGTAAAGAACTTGGTTTGGTTTGGTTTGGCTAGAATCTTGGTTCCTCTCACATACTCGTGGGTCATTTTTTTTGTGTTTTTGGAAATGGATCTTCGGTTGTTTTTAATTTGGATTTGGACTAGCTGGGACTATCCAAATATGGACTGCTTATTTGCTACAATTAATGGTCTGAATTCGTTCAAAAACTCTTACTAGTAAGAGTTAGAGTTTCTGAGCAAATCCGAATGATTGATTATACCAATGTATGATCCAATTCGGACTATCCCGTGGCAAAGAACTTGTTGGTGATTTGTCCTGTGTGTGTTGTTGCATCCGGTAATATGAGAATGATCCCAGAACAACTAAAATGTCAATTCATATCTCACATGTTTATAAAATTCCTTGTAGCAACATTTATAAGCATGTGATCGGGACATCTGCCTTATAGGTTGTTTTTGAAACATATTTCAACTATTCATTCTTTTCAAATAATTTTGTCCAAACAACAAAACAAGTAATTTATTAAATAAACTTCATTTCAAAAAAACAAAAAAGCATAATAATATGCTCGGACCATCTTTTTTGTTTTTTTGTTTTTTGCCGAAATTCTATTACGATGAATCAGAGAAAAAATATTTGAGCTACAAATGGAAGAAAACTGAAAACTCAGAAGAGGGATTGACAACCTGACCCAATGGAATAGCTCCATTAAATGTAGAGGTAGCCACCCAGTGGCAGCCCTATTGCAAAGTCTAGGGGTCCACGAAAAAGAGAATTTAGGGTGTTCCAGTGAGATATTTTTTGAATAAATTGATTTTTTACGATTTTTTATGTAATGTATTATGAAATAATGATTTGTCTTGATTTTTGAAAAAAAATAGTTTTTTTATTTATTTGTGAAACCCTCCCTAAAGCTAGTGTCTTAATGTAGTAACCCTGAATTGTCTTTTTTGTCTGTACTATTTTGTTGAATTGCAAGCATTGAATATTGGAATCCAAAAATGCAAGGAATATCGACCACTCCTGTACTGACAACGTACCGATTGGTGTCTGGGACCCCGTGGTGGGTTCTAAACTATCAATCCGAACCATTCATCCATCTCAAAATCAAATTTCGAGTGGGCCCCTACGGGAATCGATGCAATTAGACAACCCTATGAGCTCGATCCAAAATCACTCCATTTCATTCAAAAAACAAATTGATCGTTTGGGACCCACAACGGGTCTTGACGCCAATCGGTACCTCCGATCTGTACCAATAGAACGGTTGATTTGAATCATATGAAGATCCCGGTCTCCTGACGCCAATCGTTCTCATGTTTTTTAATTCATATCAACGTGAGGAATCGGGAAAACAAAAAATTATGAAAATTACCTAATTTTTTTGGAAAATATCCTGTCAAAAGCCAGCTTAGGTTAGTTCAATTAACTTTAAAGGTGGCTTTAGGTTGGATATCTCCGAAAAAAAATTCAGGTAATTCTCATAATTTTTTATTTTTTTGATTCCTAACATCGAGACGAATGAAAAGACGTAAAACGAGACGAATGAAAAAACATAAAAAAATTTGACGCAAAACTAACAAGTACGAAAAAAAATAAGTAAAAGACAAATAAAAAATATTTAAGCTAGTTGTAATGAAACAACCCGTTCAGCCATCACAGGTATGGAGAAGCCACCATGTGAATATAGTACAACTATTCATTTCACATTGAATGCAAGAATTAAGTGCAAAAAACTACCCACTGTATTATGTAGTATATCTTACACGTGATAGTAATACTAGGTACCCAAAATTCCACCCTCCATAAATTTTGGATGTGACCTATTCCTCGGAAATAGGGACGGAGCCAAAAATTTTGTGTAATGGGAGCGGGTAATATATGTAGAGGAAGAGCGGAATGTTATAATTTGATGATATATGTTTTTTTTAATGTAATAATAATTTTTTTTCAAATTATAGTAGGAGTGACAACTCTTGTCAACAGCGACAACCCCTGCCAACCACCCCAGCTCATCGTTGATAGCAATCTACATCATACACCCACCTTCTGCAGTTTTCTAGGACAAGGGTATGAATAGAGCTTTAAAGCCAACTTTCAACCCATGAGAGTAAAGATTTTGTGGCAAGTTTTCGGGTAATAAGTAGGAGAAATAGTTGGAAACAGGAAAAGAAATCCATAAAGTGCATCCGACGGATGATATTTATCCAGTATACTGTTTAAATAGTGTACCACATGAAATTTCATCCATCCGATGCACTTTATGAGTTGTTTTCTGGGTTTCTTTTCATGTTTCATATTAGGCCTCAATAAGTAGTGGGTGTTTGGAAGCCTTTATTTTTTAACTTTTATATTTTGTTTTTTATATTTTCGGAATGTAATATGAATCCGTGGAGTATCAAGAGAAATATGCAGAATACATTTTACAGTAGAAGTAGTATTTGAGAGCTAGATACAAAAAATATTATGTAAAATTTTTAGTATTATAAAATAATAAAAATGGAAAAAGTGAAAAACAAATACTCAAAATAAATTTGCGGCAAATTATGGCTTTTGCTCACCTATACCAAAAATAGAAAAGTCATTTTGTTGTAACTAATTCTAGGTTCACCAAGCCGAAGAACTAGAAATAAAAAACCAAAAACCAGTTTATGCTTCGTCAAATCAGGCTTTAATGAGGTATCCAAACATTCCGATATAGAGAGAGAGAGGAGAGTACTAACCAAGCTTTAATTTAGGATAAAATTTTGTGTAGTCGACCAGTGCCACCACGTGGTACCCGTCGATGCATCTAAGCCGTCCAAAGTCCAAACATTTGGGAGCAAATTTATTCTAACAAATCTGAGCCGTTAAAAAAATTAACTTGGACTGCTCAAATTTGCCCAAAAATTAAAAATAAAAAGCCACTTTTAAATCTAAGTTGTCCAAAACACGTTACGGTACCAATTCGGCACACAAATTTTTTTCCTGATTTACACTACCCTTGTTGCATCCCCATCCTATATAATATGAGCCCATATCGTAGTATTCACCAAGGACTTGTCTGAACTCCCACCCAAAACCAGCTCTCTAGCTATCTCTCTAACTCTCAAGCCACAATGGTATCCCCCAAAGAAGAAACCCTAATCTACAACATAAAAATCTCCACCGTCGGGCCGGGCCTGGTCACCGGAGAACACGTGACCTACGACCCAACAAACATGGACCTAGCCATGAAGCTCCACTACCTCAAAACAGTCTACTACTTCAGGAGCCAAGCCATTGATGGGCTGACCACAATGGACTTGAAGGAGGCCATCTTCACTTGGCTAAACCAGTTTTACCCTACCTGTGGCCGGTTCCGTCGGGCCGAGTCGGGCCGGGCCTACATCAAGTGCAATGACTGTGGGGCCAGGTTCATTGAGGCCCTGTGTGGAAAAAGCCTTGATGAGTGGATGGAGATGGTGGTGGAGGAGGTTTCCATTGAGAGGCTGCTTGTTCCTAAGCAAGTTATTGGGCCTGAGTTGCATTTCTCTCCACTTCTTCTTTTGCAGGTACATATAGTATACATTTCCCCCCCTCCATATTATAGTTCGTTAGAACGCTGGTATGTCAATAGAGTTAGATTACTAAGAAGGTCAACGTCAACGTCGTTCGATTGACTTGAACTTCAAAATTGACTTAAGTTGGCTTTTGGTTGGATATTTATCAAAATTTTTGAATAATTCTGATAATTTTTTACTTTTAGTATTCCTCATGTTCAAGACAATTAAACGACTCGAAAAATTTAACGCGAAGCTAACATACGTGAAAAAATTTGAATAAAGACAAACACAATACGAAATATATTCTTGTGGACCATTGATTTTATAGGATTAGACATCCCACGGACAAGATAAATAATTGGAAATTATTTATGGTGAAATAGTTTTATACCGTATTTATGTTTTGTGTCCGTTCTGCTTGTGGTTTTCTTTATTTCTTGTGTGTTTAAATCTACTAAATCTAACATTTTTATTTTTATTTTTTTATTCAAAGCGATATAGGATACTAGGTATCCATGTTTTTTTTAAAAATTACTCCAAAATTTGATAACCATCTCTGATATCTGTCTTTTAGTGTTGTGTATTTTTAATACTAGAAGACTGAGAAATTTTTCAGTGTCGAGTAGGTACCACGTGATACCCGCTCGCGCAATATAGGCTGTCCATTTCGGTTTTTGAAGGTTTTGATTACGGAGAGAGAAATAGGAGAGAAAGGGTTTCAATCTCCGCTGTTCAATACACTTTTGGACAACCCGTATGCAATGTTTGGGTATCCGAGTCCACGTGGTACCCACTCAGTACCCAATTTTTTTTTTTCCTAGAAAGACAGATATTTGAGTTTGATTATGAAAAAGTGGAGTGCCAATTTTTGTTCAGTTATTCATGTATAATCGGGCCCATGAATGATGAAACAAGGTAAAAGCCGTGCCTGCTGGTTTGTGTGAATTGGTTTGATTATTGAAGTCTTGGCTGTGAACTGGTTTGTGTGTTTTGAAAAAAATTGCCCGAGCACCACTCTGACCATCCAAACTTTTGGATCGTCCAAATTTCTTCATTCTCTCTCCTCTCTCTATCTCTCCCCTCTTTTTCTCTTTCAGTTCGATACGGTCCAATAGTGTTTTTGACATAAAAATGGATGCTCAGGCACAGTTACGTAGTGCCGGTCTGGCACCAAAAAATTGCTCATGTGTTTTGGAATGGCTCGTCTTACGTTTGACTACCAGTAGCTACTAGCTTTATCTTTAGCCTAAAAAAGAAAAAGAAGGGGACACAGATAGATTTGCAAAGGCTAAATTTGAAAAAATGGTTTTTTGATTTTTTTCGTTGTCTTTATTAAAAAAAAATTTGCATTTGTTAGTTTTGCGTCAAAATTTTGTGGTTTCCGGATTTATCTCGTTGAGACGAATCCAAAGAGTATAAAATTTTGGTCAAAAGTAATAGGTTTTTGAATAAAGCCGAAAATAAATCAAAATAAACCATTTTTTGGATTATTTTTCATCTTTATTTACAAAATTTTAAGTTTGGCTAATAATTTTATACTTTTTAGATTTCTCTCGTTGAGACAAGCCAAGAAACCACAAAAAATAGACCGAAAACTAACAAATGCAATTTTTTTAAATAAAAATAAAACGAAAAAAACCAGTTTTTTTCTTTTTAGGCAAAGGAGGCCAAAGATCGGATGTAACTGTATTCCTAACGATTTCGATGTGTTTGGATTTGTATATCTATTGTTTGAAACTCATGTACATTGGATAATTTTGAACAGAATGTGTAAAAATTTTGTATACATAACACATGGTTGACCGAAGGGCGGGTGAGCCCGGACAATTACCCTACCCACGTTTCATATTTTTACTAGAATATAGTAGGTTTTTATGCCAAAACACTAAAATCATACGTCTGCCCAATATCATTTTGAACAATTCAACGCCGCCCAACTAATTGTTTTGAGAAAGATAATTTTTTAGCAATAGTTATGGTAGTATTTTTTTACACTTTTATTGGCAAAATTTATATTGTCTTTTATATGTCGTGAATTTTTTTAGTCATTCACCTACCCAATTTTAAAATCCAGCGTCAACCTACTGTAATAAATCTCTTGCAGTCAGTAAAGCCGGTAAGGAAAATTAATGGTGACATTTATGACCTCAACCACAATGGTGATATTTTACTGCCATCAATCTTCCCTTTTTTTTTTTTTAATCCCTTACGTGTCCAGACAAGCTTATGTATAATTAAACTAATCTCCTCACCGTTCCAAGAAAGATATTTCACACCGGAAACACGCAAAGCCCACTTTTTGTTTTAATGGTTATTTCTTAAAGAAACACTCACAAAGCCCACTTTTTGTTTAAAATTTTTTTTTTCTCCAACCACGCACGCTTGCATTTGTGGGGAATTTTTCACATGTGGTGGGTCAAACACGTGAATACTAGTGAGATCTGTCAATTATTTACTGCACATTCCTATGAGGTCCATATAATTAGTATTGGCTCCACGTAAATGTGTGGGGAATATTTTTTTGGTTTTTTGGGTTTTTGTTTTGGAGAGGAGGGTTGTGGGCTTAAAGTCCATCGAACATAATTAACCATGATTTTTGCATCTTTGGGCCTCATGTGCAGTTTACAAAGTTCAGATGTGGTGGAATGTCAGTGGGCATAAGCTGGGCCCATGTCCTCGGAGATGCATTTTCAGCCGCAGATTTCATGAACGCATGGAGCCAGGCCTTGAGGGCCCAAATTCCAGCCCAGCCACTTAAACAAGTCCAAACACCAACCAAGCCCAAAACACACCCGAGTCTGTCCACGCTGTTCGAAGGCCCACTCTCTGTCAAATGGGTTGGCCCAGTTGGAGACAATTGGATGACTCCCAATGACCACAAAATGGAAGCATTTTCCTTAAATCTGACTGCCAAACAGATGAATCACTTGCAGTCTAAGGTATCAGGCCAAGTTGGAGCAAATCCAATTCCAGTTTTTGAGTCCATATGTGCCCTAATTTGGAAAACCGTGGCCAAAATAAGAAATGGGCCTGAGCCCAAAGTAGTAACCATATGCAAAAATGATTCCCACGGTCGACGCGAAAAGGGTGTTTTGGGCAATGGACAAGTCATAAGCATTGTGAAGGCCGAATTTTCGGTGACCGAGGCTAAACCGGAGGAACTCGTGGAGATGGTAGTTCATCGCGCCGTTGACGAACGGAGCAAGATCGATGAAGCAATGGAGAAAGAAAAAGGGCTGTCCGATATCATCGTTTACGGGGCGAATTTGACTTTTGTGGACTTGGAGGGTGCTGATGTCTATGGGCTGGAGTTTAATGGGCAGAAGCCCATTTATGTGGGCTATGACGTCGACGGAATCGGCGAGGAAGGGGTTGTTTTGGTAATTCCAGGGCCCAAGAATGCTACCAAGGTTGTGACCCTAATCATGCCAGAGAGTGAAGTGTTGGAGCTTAAATCGGAGCTGAAAAGGGAGTTTTCAATTGCTTGAGTTAGTGAAATACCATACCAGTAATTTTGTGCTATGATCATGAATTTCCAATTGTCCCTTGGCTTAGGTCGCGTTTCGATGCTTTTTTTTTTTTATTTTTTTTTATGAGCTTTTAGAATTCTACTTATGTAGCTTATTTGTATTGAAAGACCTAATTTCTAGCCCTTTTCTTTCCTAATGTATCGAACAGCCCCTCAAGATGTGACTTCATTTCATTTGTTAAGTGAAGGAAATTGCATTTACAGGTGCCCAGGGCTTTTTTTTAGGATCCCCTTCTAATAGGGACTCTTATATGCGGACCGCCATGCGGACCTCACACTTCTCAATCAAATTTCGACGATCTGAACCGTTCAATATTTTTAAAATGTGTTTTCAAGGATCTAAGCGAGGAATCTCCAAAAACAAAATAAATGAATACCCGGACGGGCTTGATCCGAGCAATTTTTGTTTTCAATAAAAACTGTATTAAAAACATTGAGCGATTCGGATCGTCAAAATCTGGTCTAGAAAGTCGAAAAAGGGTTAGGTCTGAATGAAATTTTTTTATAAGGGATCTCTTATTAGAAGTTTCTTGTATGTGTGTGTATTTATTTTTTATTTTTTATTTTGAAAATGTCAAGATATATTAGAAAAATATTAAGACAAATCCTTGGACAATACAGACTCTAAGTCGGGCGAACTACAACCTGAAGAAAGAACACCCCTTGTACTTTTTTGCTACTAACAGATTAACAGCACAAACTTTAAACAAAAGGTATGTGAGTGCATTCATATAAAAATGCTCCATGTTGGCATGTTATACTACAACAATTTATCTGTTAGTTACGGACAATTTGAGACTTTCTTCAAAATAATTGAACAAGATTACAGCAACTGTAGGCTAGTCACACGCAATGTATGTAAAAGTCGAATTTTGATTAAAAAAAATACTCAAAACTACGAACAATAGTTTCTTCTGGCTTATTGTTTGATTTTCTCCGCCTTTTGTATGCATTTTCTTTTATTAAAATTCGACTTGCAAACTCATCGCATGCAAATCAAATTGTGATGAACTATACACAATACTATTTTCCAATAACTAATTGACCATACTCTCTTGCAGCCTAACTCTAAGAATCAAATAGAAACCATGATTAATTATGTAAGGAGCAAACCTACCAACCAGCCAGATTAACCGTTGAGGTTAATTGTTTGCTTGTTTCTGCTACCTATTTTCTTAGTCGGTGTTTTTCATTAATCTTGAAGTTGGGAACACGCGATGCATGTGCAAGTAATTTTTTGTTCCCAATAAAAAAAAGTTAATTTTTGTTGAAGTACGAAAAATGACTTCCGATTCTAGTTAAATCTTCTGGTTTTGACAAAGAAAGAAAACAAATCGAAATCTAAGATGCAACTTTGAAAGTTAAGGGAACTATGGGTGACTATTTTCCCGAAGGAAAAAGGTGGGAAAACTTATAAGGCTGTGTTTGGATGACCAAATTTCCTTAGGTAGGAATAAGAATGTAATTACTGGGAATCAAATTCCTAGAAATTTGATACCTGAAGTAATTTCATTATGGTGTTTGGATTAATCGAGTAATCTTACTTAGGAAACAATTATTTTGGAAATTTATTGAAATAAACATTTCCTTTTCTTATTGAATGAGCTAGGAATCTCAGATTCCCATAGGGTAAGGGAGGAATCAGATTCCCACTCAGTTTGAGAATATGATTCCTGGTTGAATGTGTCATCAGAAATCACATTCATGTTCCTAACTATTTCAAATGCCGGAATTAGAAAAGCATGGAATCACATTCATATTCTTGTTTGTTCCAAACATTAGAATCATGAAAAGAAGGCATCACATTCCCATTCTCTCTCAAGATTGCTGCCATCCAAACTGAGCCTAAAAGAAAATTGGAGTACATGAAGTCAACTGAAGCATAAATTAAATACCCCTATAATAAAAAAAGAGAAGAAGATAAAGACAATTGTGAATAAAAAGAGAAGAGACTCTAACCGTTGACCATTACTTTCTTGGTAGGCAATTTGAAGGGTAATAATGAAAATTACATTTGTGACAGGGCTTTAAAAAAAAATAGAGATACCAAATTACTGCTCTCTCTTTGTACATTTGTTATTATAGCTACGAGCCTCTTCGGCGCTTGGATGTCTCTATTGTGGTACCTTTGGTGGCTCAAGGTGCATCAATTTGTGATGGGAAAAACCTTAGCAAAATGCCTAAGAACCATTGAACAATTGTTCATGTACGTGTCGAACAAATCAGGAGCATTGCAAAAGTCAACTTCAATTCAGGGGCAAATTGATACAAATGTTAAATAAGGGGAAATCGAATCCTTTGTAAAATGTTAGGGAGTCAAGTGCCAATAATACTTTTTAGAAACCCAACTTATGCCAAGGAACGTCCAAATGGAGCAAATCGAATGGGAGGTCTTAGCACATCCTGTAATACACATTAGCTTTCAAGGGTGGCACGATCTCTGAGTCTATAGAGAGACGCTGAACCCTCTAGTTGTTTATCCGCTTATTTTCCTCTATCCCTCTAATATATCCCATGTTGGCAAACAAAAAGAAAAAAAACATGACTAACCATATAATAAACTCAAGTACTAAAAAATATGCGTATATTACCTCTATGAGAGTGCAAATTTGTTCACTCTCACCTGATGAGGATGAATAAAATCCCCACTCTGCTTGGTGGAAAAGGTCTATGAGAGTGCAAATTTGTTCACCCCACCTAATGAGGATGAACAAAACGCTCACTCTGACAAGCGGAAAAAGTGTAAGTCACTTTCTTTGCACTCCATTTATGGACCTCAATTAGACTCAGACGAATTTTATGTGTTGGACTATCAAGTAATGTGTGAAATGGATCATTTTTTACTTTCAAGTAAAATAGTGGACAAAAGTTTAATATAATCCATGGAGCATTTTTTTCGTCAAATGTCATGAGAAATTCCAACACAACCCAAGATCTTCTATCAAATTTGCTTGTCCTCTTTTTGCTTGACAATATATTGATTTTGAAAATGACAATTAAACAAGTTTATAAAAGATTTGATTTACCTTAATTTAAGTGGAGAATGATTATCACTTGTCAAAACTTTTAATTAATGAACTACAGCCTCCTTTTAGCACAATTTTATCATCAAATTCAAAATTGAAGAAAAACAAGAATATCAAGATCCCCTTGCAATTGCATCTCTAAATGAACCGAACTGTTCGTGAGTAGCTTGATACTCGGTTTATTATTAAAAAAATTGGGCTCGAACTCGAGTTTTATAGTATTTAGTAAGCAAACCAAACTTGAGTTAGTGGTAATTAGGCTCGTTTATAAATGTTTGGCTTGTTTGTAGAGGTTCAACTCATTAATATGTACTTGTAGAGTAAACAAAATGGCTCGAGCTTCACTCAAACGAGGATAATTTTGAACAAGTCGAGCTAAAACCAGCTCACTCGGTTCGGTATATTTGCAGCCCTACGAGCATCTCCAATGCATCTTCAAATCTTTAAAATGAAGAACCGAAGTGACATAATAAAGGAATATTTTGTAATTTATGTTCTTTTTTGCTCAAAAAGTTGTACTTTTTGGAGGGACCCATCCTCCTTTTTGCCACATCTATTCTTCAAATCTATTTTGGTTTTTTAAATTTGAAGAACCAAAATAGATTTGAAGAACTAATTCTCCGAAAAGGAGGATGGATCTCTCCAAAAAGTATAACTTTTTGAGCAAAAAAGAACATAAATTACAAAATATTCCTTTATTATGTCACTTGGATTCTTTATTTTGAAGGAAAAACACTCCATTGGAGATGTTCTACCAATTCCTTCCCTCCAAGGTTTTTTTCTTTCCAAGTTTGACACTTGAACTAATCTCCTCAAATCCATTGCAAATTTGACAGATCCCAATCACTCATGAATTCCTCATACAGAACCAGACCCATACACCAACCCAAATCACAATTCACACACACTAGTTGATGACAAACCTTCCATTACCTTCTCTCTCTCGCTCTTTCTTCACCAAACTCCTCCTTTGCACCCACCAAAAAAACCTCAAACAAGGCCAAACCCTACACTCCCAAATCATCCAAACCGACTCCTCCTCCTCCTGCCTATTTATAGCCAACGCCCTCGTAAACTTGTACGCCAAATGCCATCGCTTAACCGAAGCCAAAATCGCATTCGAAGAAATACAAAACAAAGACATTGTCTCCTGGAATTGCCTCATAAATGGCTACTCTCAGTTGGGTGGGACGCGAAATTCCTCCTTTGTGATGGAGTTGTTTCAACGCATGATGAGGGAAGAAAGTGAAAACAATGTGTACCCAAATGGGCATACTTTTACTGGGGTTTTCACTGCCGTGCCGGATTTGAAAAGCCCTTTGGGTGCTGGAAAGCAAGCCCATTCAGTGGCGGTAGCATTTGGTAGTGTTTCAGATGTTTATGTTGGTAGCTCTTTGGTAAATATGTATTGCAAATTGGGTCTTGTTTGCGATGCACGTAAGGTGTTTGATAGAATGCCGGAGAAAAATTCATTTACTTGGGTTAATATGATATCTGGGTATGCAGTGCAGAGGCTTGGTGTGGAAGCTATGAGGGTTTTTAAATTGATGGTGGGTGTGGAAGAGGGGGTTATGAATGAGTTTGTGTTGACTAGTGTTCTTAGTGCTTTAGCGACAACTGAATTTATTGTAAGTGGGAAGCAAATTCATTGTCTTGCAATTAAAAGCGGGCTTCTTTCAGTTGTGTCTGTTGGAAACGCGATTGTGACGATGTACGGAAAATGTGGGAGCTTGGGTGATGCTGTTAAAACCTTTGAGTTGCTTAGTGATAAGAATACAATTTCGTGGTCCGCACTGATTACTGGTTTTGCAAAATCTGGGGATTCTGACAAGGCATTGGAACTGTTTTCGAAAATGAATAGTTTTATGATGAAGCCTAGTGAGTTCACTCTTGTTGGAGTCCTCAATGCTTGTAGTGACATTGGTGCTGTTGGAGATGGAAAGCAGGTGCATGGTTATTTGGTAAAACTGGGCTTTGAATCTCAAATCTATATCATGACAGCTATGGTTGACATGTATGCAAAATGTGGTTGTGTAACCGATGCTCGGAAGGGTTTCGACTATTTACAAGAACCTGATATTGTTTTGTGGACTTCAATGATTGGAGGGTATGTGCAAAATGGGCAAAATGAAGATGCTCTTGTCTTGTACTGTAAAATGCAGATTGGAGGTATCTTTCCAAACGAGCTTACAATGGCTACTGTCCTAAAAGCCTGTTCAAGCCTTGCTGCTTTAGAGCAAGGAAAGCAAATCCATGCAAATGTGGTCAAGTATGGGTTTAGTCTTGAAATTCCAGTTGGAAGTGCTCTCTCGATTATGTATGCAAAATGTGGAAGTGTTAATGAGGGGAACCTTATTTTTAGGAGGATGCCCACACGGGATGTAATCTCATGGAATTCTATGATGTCTGGGCTCTCTCAAAATGGATATGGCAATGAGGCTCTTGAACTTTTTGAGGAGATGATGTCTGAAGGAACAAAGCCAGACTATGTTACTTTTGTGAACGTTCTTTCCGCTTGTAGCCACATGGGCTTGGTAGAGAGCGGTTGGATTTATTTCAATATGATGTCAAATGAGTTCGGTATAGTCCCAACTGTAGAGCATTATGCATGCATGGTTGATCTTTTGAGTCGTGCTGGGAAACTCACAGAAGCTAAAGAATTTATCGAATCATCACCTGCTGAACATGGCTTATGTTTATGGCAGATCTTGTTAAGTGGTTGCAGGAACTATCGTGACTATGATTTGGGAGCCTATGCAGGAGAGAAGTTAATGGAGTTGGGCTCAAAAGAATCATCTGCATATGTGTTGTTGTCTAGTATATATACTCTGTTGGGCAGGAGGGGGGATGTGGAACGGGTGAGGAGGATGATGAACCTTCAAGGGGTGAATAAGGAGCCTGGGTGCAGCTGGATTGAGATGAAGAGTCAGGTTCATGTGTTTGTTGCTGGAGACCAAATGCATCCACAAGATAAACATATACGTACAGAGGTACAAAGATTGAGCAAACTGATCAAGGATGAAGGTTACAAACCTGTATTTGATTTACTTTGCGCTGACTTGGAAAACTGAGATATGAAGACATTCTACTGTTTGGACCAAGCATTTATGAAGTCCATTTATTGGCAAGTAACTCTATTTCCCCTGATATATGAGTCTTAACATGAAAAAGGTCCCAAGACTCAGGAACGATGAAGTCTATAAACGGACTTAATGATTTTGGTATCAACAGAGAAGGCTCCTACTAGGGTGGTTCATTACAGGGCTGATGAAAACAGTCAATCATGGCAAGGCAGGATTTGAAGGTGGAAAAGGCATTGGCTTTGTTTCACACAAACAGACATAAGATATTTCATTAATATATGGTGATGTTGGCATGCCGGTGGATAAGATTATATAACTCTTACGTAGTTATATGCGAGATGGTAGGCGTATTGTATTTATTTAAGTGATTTCAGTGCTCAGTTTTGATGACCAGCTGCTTAACCCTTCAATCCCGAAGCCAATAGGGTGTTGATGTTCTATTGGAAAAGTAGTTCCAACGTTCCGTCATGAATTGTGCTCTGAGCCTCTGAGTTATGTGCAACCTTGCTTTGCCTGGTTCTGTTGTTGAAAAATGGTAAGACTGGTAGTGTGCTCAGTCTTTTGGTATATATCTGCAGCTGTGTGCACACAAACCACCACATATCAATTATCATGCTTTTGCCGTTCACTTGAAAGGGCTAACTATGGACCACCTTCATATCGTAAAATGCTACTTCCATGCCCAAAATAGACTTGTTTAGAGGACCGTGGCTAAATGCTTAGTGGACAATGTTCTACTTGTTTTGAGTTTTATGCAATTTTAATAGACTTCTTTAGAGCACTATGGACAAACATTTACCCTGTGATGCTTTACTTAGCTTGAGTTTTATGCCATTTTGCTATGGCAGGAGCTGGGAGGCTCTTCCTTTGTTGCTAAATTGGTACTCTCATAATCCTGCTGCAATCATTACCTGAGGGCTTCCAGTTGCAACTTATGCCTATGAATGTATGTTGATCTTTATAGGTGAGATTTAGTTTAATTAATTTGGTGCTCTCTCATATAGCATTAAATGTCTATTATGGTTATGCTTTCTGTTTGGTCAGCTGTGCATAATGGTTCTTTTGTCTCATAGACTTGTTACTCCCTCCGTCTGCCTTTGTTGGTCCATTTTTGAAATCTATTATATCTTTCAATGTTATATCTTTCAATTTATAATGGTTTTCATGGTTTTGCGAACTTTGTATAATAGAACTAATTGGAATCTATCAAATAAGATCCATATTGCATATTTTTTGAGATTCATATTGAAAGATATAAGCAATAAAAAAAATTTGCATGGATTTCAAAAATGGACCAACAAATGCGGACGGAGGGAGTATATGGTGGATGCTTGCTTACTTTAGATGTCAAATGTTTAGGTGACCGCACATTTGGCTTCAGTCTACAATGAATACGGATTTCAAAAATGGACCAACAAAGGCGGACTGAGGGAGTACATGGTGGATGCTTGCTTATTTTAGATGTTAAATGTTTAGGTGACCGCACATTCGGCTTCAGTCTACAATGAATATGCTTTGAAGAGTCAATATATGACGAGCATTTTTCCTCAGGCAGATCAAAGAGAGTATGATTAGCTCATATGTTGTTTCAATGAGGTACCTGGCATTTTTTCCACCTTACTGCTGATTGGCATGTTTTAGCAGCAAAAATTAGATGGTCTCAGTTTGGCTTCTGTGTCCTTAATTTTCTGCATGTTAACATTGGCTTTTTTGGCCTTGCCCCTTTGAAATTGTGGTGGCACCAGCTCTCATTTCATAATTGCATTTGGATTTATTGCTGGAATTGAATTTTTTTCCAAATAGGCCAAAACTTACATCTGACAAAAGGATAACAACTCAAGAATCTGCAATTTAATTTGCTGACCACTCATGCAAACTTGCAAACAGTTTGGCTGTGGAAAAACAACAGCAAAATTACTCGTAAAACAAATGAAGAGTCGAAGACATCATAGATGCAATGAACAGGAATCAAATCTGCAGTTACAAATCGGGCACAGGAATCAAAACATAGTCCCTAAGAAAAAGCAGGAAATGAAAAAGCAAGTAACAGCAATAGTAGTTTACCTTTTTTGGTAGTTTAAATATATGCATGTTCCTGTTGTTTCTATATCTTCACTTGTAGTATCTAAGTCTGCATACAGGCAAAGACGGATTGGGGTTTACACATTACCATAGAGGATGGAAACCATGGCGCAATATGGGAAGCAAATATGACGTGTCCTAGAACCATGCCCCTGATCCCATGTCACATAATCAGTTGTCCCAAAGATTACTTGTGATATAAAGTAATTTGTCTCCGCAAAAGCTTACTGTGATCCAACTGGTACCATAAATACTCTCCCCAAAAGCTTATGGGAAAAATTCAAAAAAAAACCCCAACTTTGACCTTAATGTCTCATAGACACCCCAACTTAACAAAACTTCAATTAAGCTCCTGAACTTTAACTCCGTCGATCAATTAACCACCTGCCATCTGATTCTGTTACGTGACTAACGGTACCCGCTGATGTGGAGTTTCACGGAGGGATGGAAAAGTTAGAAGGGTTACACGGTGGAAGTGGAGGGAAACACTAGTACATTTGGAGGGAAAATGCAGATACTTTTACCCCAAATTTGGAGGGAAACACTTTGGGTGGTATCTACAAAATCTTTTTGTCCCATACTTTTTCTTCAGAACCCTTTATTCCCATACCTTTTTCAGTAACTGGTCTCCACCATCAGTAAAAGACAATTCTCCTAGGGTTTGCTAACCTTGTTCTTTTTACAAAGATTAGTGATAATCTACTCAAAATCGAGGATGGTTTGGCGTGTTAGGTTGGAAGGTGGTCCTCCTTCATTGTACAGTATGTATTGATAATGTCAGACCAAATTTGTGGGACCCAATGTCCAATGATATTTTAATAAATGGTTGAAAAAAAAATTGCATTTTGCTTTGTATATTTCTGTTCCTAAATTCTTTAATGGAAGCTATGAATTCTTTAATGGATTAGTGCAGGGTTTGCTTTGCTATTGGCTATACCAGAACAATCTGTTCATGCATTACCTTATGCATTAGTCGATTTCTTTACTGGAAGTTACTCTCCATGTGTTGTTTGTCAAATTACTGCAGATCGTTGTCAACCTCACTTCACAATAACAATGCATTACGGTGGTACAATTCAGGGTACGAACTATGTTGGGGGTTGCATTGGGTTCATTGACTATTGTGAAGAGGATGAGTTGGGAATTATCGAACTTTCTAACATGGCTATAGAATTAGGGACTTCATTTAGTAATGACCACTATTTAATGGTTAATGGATATTTTTCAGTGATGAAGTCTGACATTGATGCATTAAGAATGTGTATGTTGGTGGGTTCTAGTAGGAATGTGGACGTGTTTGCAGTGTGCAACAAGGTAGATGTATTGGCCACCCAATGT
This sequence comes from Vaccinium macrocarpon, assembly GCA_022606695.1. Classification (NCBI taxonomy): domain Eukaryota; kingdom Viridiplantae; phylum Streptophyta; class Magnoliopsida; order Ericales; family Ericaceae; genus Vaccinium; species Vaccinium macrocarpon. The sequence continues at coordinate 6,027,399 of CM040173.1, read as the reverse complement.
AGTCAAAATATAACTGCTATTGATAGGCCAACAAAGACTATAGAAGTTGATGTGGTTCATATAGAAGTTGAAGAACAGGAACAAGTTCAAGATGATGATGAAGATACTGATGAGTATGACCCATACTCCATGTCTTCGGATTATGAGTATGAGGAATTTGAGGATAGTGACTGTGGACTTGAAGATGATGATGTCTTGTTTGAAAGTAATGTAGATGATGAGGTGGAGTTTGCGGGATTATATGAGGATAATGTTAGAGATGACAATGATACTGCATTTATGGGGGATGACAGTGATGATGACACTGATGAGTTGGTTAGCCTCAACAGTGAATCAGATTTTGAAGCTGGCGGGAGTAAAAGGAAATAAAGGAAGATCTTTTTAATGAGAATTGTGACATGTTGAACCTGTGCTCTCTTTAGGGATGGAGTTTAAAACTCACTTGATTTTCAGGGAGGCAGTCAAAGAACATGCAATAAAGCTTGGTAGGAAAATCAAATTTATAAAGAATGACAAAAAGAAGGTGAGTGTTGTGTGTAGAAAGGGGTGCCCATGGTATATCTATGCATCCTATGTCAAGGCAGATGGGGTTTTTAGAGTCAAACATTACATTGGTCAGCATAAGTGCACTAGGTCATTCAATGTCCCATGGGTTAGTACTAATTGGATAGTGAAGACATACTCTAAAAGGATTGCCCAAAACCCCACATGGCCAATTAAATCCCTAGCTGATACAATTGAGACTGAAAACACAATCCAAGTTGATAGGCAGAAGGTATTCAAAGCAAAAAGGAGAGCACTTGCTATACTTCAAGGAAATGCAGCACAACAATTTGTTGAACTGTTTGGGTACATTGATGAGGTAAAATCTTCCAATCCTGGGACCACAATCAAGGTAAAGACCAAGGCAATTAATGGATCTGAGAATGAGGTAAAGTTTAAGAGGCTATACATTTGTTGGGGCTCATTGAAGAAGGGGTTTACTCAATGTTGCAGGCCAGTGATTGGGTTGGATGGATGTCATCTTAAAGGACCTCATGGTGGGATATTGTTAACTGCCATGCGGATAGATGCAAACAACTGCATCTACCCTTTTGCGTATGCAGTGGAAGAAAAGGAGAAAAGAAAGACATGGTTATGGTTCTTAAAGTTACTTTAGGAGGACCTAAATGTTCAAAACTCTCATATGTATACATTCATGACAGATAAGCCAAAAGGGTTGATTGATGCTGTGGGAGAGTTGTTCCCAACTCTCCATTCCATTCATGATTCATACATGACATAAGCCCATGCACTTGATTAACAGGATTTCAACACAGACTAAAAAACATTAAAAAACCAAACCAAACCCATCCCAACACCTACTTCTACCACACACACCTAGCCAAGCCGAATTTGAACCCCAAACACAGGGACCAAAAATCAGAAGAGTATTTTCCCAAACATCCAAACTGCAACAATGAACCAAGTTGCAGCAAGGTAAACCTTCATCTTCATCTGTCTAGCCTTGGTACTTTGAAGCTCAATCTCCAACCTATTCACCCTCCTAAGCAGCCCATGTATGATTTGAATGGACCTTTGACACATGGTCCTCAGCATTTGATCTGTTGTGAATGTTGCTGCCACAGCTCATCGTTGGAGAAGATGATTTCAAAGGGATGGGAGAGTTGGGACGGATTGCGGAGACTGAGTTTTGGAGGAAGTGAAAATGGAAGAGTTAGGGGAGGATCCCCGTTCTAATACGGATAAGGGTACATGGGAAAATGAGTGAATAAATTAGGGCTTTGCATTTTCCCTCCAAATTTGGGGTAAAAGTATCTGCATTTTCCCTCCAAATGTACTGGTGTTTCCCTCCACTTCCACCATGTAACCCTTCTACCTTTTCCATCCCTCCGTGAAACTCCACATCAGCGGGTACCGTTAGTCACGTAACAGAATCAGACGGCATGTGGTTAATTGATCAACGGAGTTAAAGTTTAGGAGCTTAATTGAAGTTTTGTTAAGTTGGGGTGTCTATGAGACATTAAGGTCAAAGTTGGGGGTTTTTTTTTGAATTTTTCCCAAAGCTTATTGGTGACCTTACACATTTGGTAGGTTGTTTTTCACACCAAAAAAATTAATAAAGTACAGAATCCTCAATTTTAATAGAATAGTGCTTTAAGTCAAGGTATTGTACCATGGGGATCAAGAGACTAAGTTGTGTTTTTTCCAAAATCAATTCCTAATTTAATCCGAAAAACAGATTGGAGATTTTAAAAAAGAAAAAGAAAAATTGCTTCCCTAACAAAATATCAAACTCTATGTGCAGATAAAACTAGTTCGCGATCTTTTTCGATGTCTATAATTTTCGTGATTCTTAAATAGGAAGTTTTCGTGATTCTAAAATAGGAAGATTGTCTATGGATATACATGGGCTGAACTTCTTTGCTATTCTATTGACTCGATAACTTTGCATTCTTTCTAGTTTCTATCACTGACCCTGCCAATTGTACCAGCTGAGTTTTGGCCCCTCAGAGATGGAATCTTGTTGGCAGCTTCCTTGAATTTGAGAAATGTGATGTTGAAACTGATACCTTGTTGTGCAAATCTTTCTATAGGTACTGTTTCACCCAACTCATGCAATAATGCTAGTCAGAATCATTTGCCTTGATATATAATCGCAACCTAAGGTTCCTCAAGGGAAAGTTTTATCGGAAAACGCGTAGTGCTGTATATCGAGAAGCCAACAGGTGCACGAATTTGCTGCTGAGGAAGACAATTCCAGCTCTTGGAATTCATGTGTTTAACATCAATGGCTAATTGTATTGCCAATCAATTGTACGAGGATATTCAAGGAATTTCACACTTGAGAACTATGTTCTCTTTGTTTCCTACATGTTCCTTTTTGCAGAAACTATGAATAACGGTGAGTTTCCGAATTGATTTTATCCATTCGTGAGTTTCTGAATGAATTTTATCAGATTTGATAAAATCCATTTGAAAACTCACCCTAAGAAATGATTAGTCAAATGCTTGGTAATTTACTAGAGTACATATCAATACAACAAGACCCACCACGTGGCGACATTGTTGCCGCCTCTCACAATGGGGTGGCCCCAACCCCATTATGATGTGCTCACCTGGAGGTTCCGTAGTTGTCAAAACGATCCCTCATCGGTTAACCCCGGTAATTTTTTCTTTTGCTCCAAATGTTCGACAAAAGAGAAAAAAAAAAAGAAAAAAGAAAAAGAAGGGACTTTCGTAATATGAACGCTTAAACGTTTCTGCTCCAAATCCAAAATTAATCGGACTATAAGAAGAAATATGTTCAGTTGCCTACTGAAAGGAAAAGTCTCCATGTCTATAGGGCCGAATGTTAGAAATTAAAAATGATGTACTTTTTTTTTCATTGGCCGTGAAAAAAATTAAATTCCTCCACGTCTAAGGACTCCAATAAGAAATTTGGCAACCTCTCGAATCGAGACTTGTAATTTTTTTAGTCCAAGCATGATTGCCTACCTTTATCTGGACCGGAAAAGAAATTAGGCAAATAAACAAAAGTTAGGCAAGCTAAAAGAAAATATAAGAAAAAGCAATGAAGCAAATTTCTAATGAAAATGACCGTGTCGACAGTATTGGGTCCCTTAAAATCAATTTCTATGGTACATTCGGCCATTGTCCCAACCACTTTAGGAACTACACAACTACACCGGTTTTACTATTAAATGCAAAGGGTCATATATTTTTGTTCAACAATGTTACGGACACATGCATTCTCTTATGTATAAAGAAAACATTTTTTACACCATTGGTGTAATTAAAAGTTTCTTCCGAATTAACTGCATTGCACGACATATTCACGCTCTACTATTTGACACCATTGCTTGGACACATGAGTCAATATAACCATTGCTTGGACACATGAGTCAATATAATTGATTTGGAGGAAACTTTTGTTTAAACAGGTGGGGCAAATAATGTTTTCTTTTATAGATAATCCAGATACAAATATGTCTGAAATTATCATATTTGTACGGACTCATATTTATTGCGTGGAATCCACAAACATCATACGGGTTCTGTATCAGACTCTGTGTAGAAACATATGTGACCATAACATTACTCATATTTGCGAGGCTTCTAATCACCCATAGATTATTTCTCTTTGTGAAATACATTCTGATCGTGAAATAATAACACATATCCAATTAAAAGCCTCGTCCAAGTATAGTAACACAATCCCTTTGGCTGGTGAGAGGAGAAAAGAAAAAAAAGGGGAGGGATTTCTCACTGTGTCATTCAAATAACTCTAAGTAATCACTCTTTCTCCCACCCATTCTAGTGACCTCTCTCATCTCCATCGACTTCAAAACTCAGTTTTGATCACAAATCCGACTTTGGCTCGATGAGACGAGGACAAAGGTGGATTGCATGTGCTGCCGACAATCTGTTTCTCACGGAATAGCGCCAAAAGTGGCGCCAAAAGTGTAATCTCACCGTTTCTCTTCCTCTCCCACTACTTTGGTCATCCAAACAAAGGATAGACTTCACTCCCGCCACATTTCTTTCTTTTCTCACGTTTCCCCTCTATCCAAAGGGGTGGATAGGACATCGATAAAATAGGACCATAATATTAGTTGAATACATGTAAACATGCTAAACACCCTCGAGTTATATATATATATATATATATATATATATATATATATAAAGCTCATTTTAAATAAAATCTCATTTTTAAAGGAAGATGGTGATTGTGGAGTAAATAAACTATCCGGCTGTAATTACAAGTTACAATCCCCAGCCTATATTTCCTGAGAATCCATCTTCTTCGCCTCAAAACATTCACTCAATTTTTCCACTTTCCAACGTGCCGACAATCCCCACTTTCCCACTCCAACCCTTCACTTTCTCTCTCGATATCCCGAGAAAATTCTCTCTCCAAAACCACCCCTCATCCCCAATTCACAATCCCAAATCTTTACCTTGCTAAACCCTAGCCAACCCATCAAGGATTTGCAAATCTCCAACTCTTAAGGTCAGTGCTTACTGTTCCCTCTCTCTTTCTTTCTATATATATATATATATATATCTATGTATTTTGATTCACGGGTGTGTGTTTAATTTTTCTTCTGTTATCTGGGTTAGGAGTTATTAGGGTTTGAATGACTATAGAGTTGTAATTTCTAATGATGCCTGCTCCAAGGAGAAAGAAATGGACGGAGGCAGAAGAGAGAACCCTAATAGACAAGTATGGGGAGATGGTCTGTGATGGGAGTCTAGCAAAGATGAAAACTAGAGAGAAAAAGTACAAACCCATTGCCCTGTATGTGAATTCTGTGCACCATGTTCGGGACCCGATCACATATCCGTGGCAATGGACGTGGAAAGATGTGTCAACCAAAGTACAAAACATGAGGCATCAGTATTCACTGGTCAAGCAAAAAATCAAGAAGAACGAGTTTGTGGGTGATTCGGGGGTGGAGGAGTTTGATTGGGTTGATGGGCTAACTCATTGGTCGAATTTTTTGAGGTATAAGGAGGTTTTTGGGGATGTGGCACTTGTTTTTGGTAGTAATGATTTGGTTATGGTTGCGGGGGTAGATAATAATGAAATAGGAGAAGGGTTTGATGGGAGTGGTCATGGAATGGAGATTGTGGAATTTGGGCATCTGGGTCATGATGGGGATGGTGATTTTACGGTGGGGTTTGATGGAGGTGAGAATGGAGTTATGGGTTTGGATTTTGATTACGATGGCGACGAAGGAGAAGATAATCATAACTGCGGCACTCAATCGAAGGAGGATGCAGATGATGGATTTGTGTGTGAAGATGTTGAGCCGAGTGGGTCTGACACAAGGAAGAAGAGGAAAGTTTTGAAGGGGGTGGGGAAGAGGGCGTGGGGGTTTCTTGCTAACCAGTTAGGGCAGTTGAGGGAATTGGAAACTCGGCTTGAACATCGTGAGGTGGAAAGAGAGCGGGAGAGGCAGAGGAGAGAGAATCGCAGAGTGGAAATAGAGCACGAACATGAAAAGAAATGGGAAGAGAGAGAAAAGGAGAAGGAAGAGAGGGAGAGGGCCCGGGATAAGTTGAGGAAGCAAAGGATTCGGGAGTGGGAAGCTATGGATAATGAGAGCGAAGATAGACAAAGGAGAAGGAGAGAGGAAAAATTGATTTATGAGAGAGAATGGGAGGAAAGGATGAACCGGAGGAGGTTAGATTGGAAGAAGAGAATTGATGAGATATTGGGCCAGCATAGAGTAGAAATGGGTCAAATTCAGACGCGAATACTTCATGAACAACAGAACCTTACGAATCAGTTGCTTGGGTTTGTTTCACAATGGACTGGTCATCCAACTGGGCTCACGGATCACACTGGGGCTGGCAATCATTATATGTCACAAATGCTGCAGAATCTGCACCAAATGAATGGTATTGTCCACGAGGACACCCGAGTTGAGGAAGATAATCAAGATGATCAATTCATTGTTGATGGATGATGTCACTCAGCTGTCAGCATCACTAATTTCTTCTCAATTTGCTGAAACTGAAAGGAGCATGCAGGAATGTTGTGGTGGGAAGAACTATGAAGGTCAGATATTTGTTACATGTATGTACTTGCAACTAAGCATTGGTTATATAGTCATCTGTGTAGTTTTGAGTTTTCGGTTTATTTTTTGGTCCAATGGTCTCATAGTAGGGAATAAGGGTGTAGATTTCAGTGATTCCAGTTCTCTGTGTAACTATTCTTGAATGCAATTCCAATCTTTTCCGAATAAAATACACTTCCGTGTTTCAATTTTTTGTCACTTTTACCTCCCAATTTTCAATGCTCAGCTTGAAATAGAATGGGACTGAAAATTCAGTGAGCATGGGGGTTAAGTTTCACAGTGAACAATGATAGTTTTAGGTTTTTCAGCATTTTTGCCTTATTCTTGTTGGTGCCATGCATTTTAAGTCACATGCACTTTCCAGATACTCACCTAACCACCCTTCTCAGACTGAAACAAAACTTAGCGTTGGAAGATGCATCTTACGTAATTCCCTGTACCCTTGCTGTTAAAAAATAAAAATAAAAAGTAATTCCCTGTACCCATGTTTATTGGTATGAAGTTGGACTCTATCTTGTGAGAAACGATCCTTTTTTCCCATCTCACTAAAGGAAATGATTTTTGCATGTCCAAAATACTGATCTGGGGATATCTCCACACATGCTCTTTGTCCAACACTGAACATTATTTCAATCTTGTTGGTAAGTCTGTTGCAACTGGCTGGAACGCAGTTGCCTGTTTCTCTATGCAGTAATCTTAATACCAAGTCACATCTGGCCTTGGGTGTTTGTTTTGGGGGAATCCCTTGCACATCTTTAAAGGCAACATTTTGTCTGGTTGAGAAGGTAGTGAGGCACAGAGGCAGAGAGTTTCCTGTTTTATATCTCCTTTTAGGTAAACATTATAGTTGCCCCAGAATTGGTACTATTATATATAAGTTTCAGTGATGCTTTAGTATTAGTTCGGTTGGCGGAGGGGGGTATTTTCAGCGGCGCTTTAGGAAATGGTAAAAAAGGTGAAGTTTGGATCTTCTTGGGCAGCTAATGTGGTAGCAAAGTTACATAAGTAGTAGATTCCGTGCCTCAGATGTTCAAAATTTGGGGGTTGGGAGAGGGTGTAATTTCTTGGCTGAGGAATACCCTGTATCGGGAATCAAGATCCTCTCATATGCCAAACTCTCACGTGATCGTGCATGTGACCCAAAATGCGACGCATGGGTCTCTTTCCCATTTGACGGTCCAAACCGTTCATTTTGAGAGCAACTCATCCTCAAGTCTTTGAGGTGGCTGCTTGTAAGCAATTTGCCACCTCCTTCCTGTTTGGCTGCCATTCCTCGCTAGCTAATCATTAAGTGACTTGTCACTTTTTTTCCTAATTTTTTGAGGTACAGATACCGATATATACCGCATTGAAGGAAGTCTATTGAAAGTTTCAGATTGTAAATATACACGCAGTTTGTTACCTTAAGGTTCTGAGTTTGGGCCACACGGCTTATTTTGCAGAAATCATTGCAGAATTCTGATTTATGCTAGTTTCCATATGAAATTGTCTTCCCTGGACAAGTAGTTGCATCTCTACTCGGACACCCTTCGGATGATGAACACCCGAAATTAAGGTAATGTAAAATAGGTTATTGTCTACCGATCTTCATATACCACGGTCAAAACAGGTTTCGCGGAGACGAGGATCAACGATCCAGAAAATTCAAATTCGTATTATTAACGCGCGTTGTTACCATGAATCTGTTGAAGATCTTTATGTGATCAATCGTATGAGAAGTTTTTGGTATATGATATGCGTCCCATAATGTTCACAAAAAATAACGTAGCGTTAGTAACAAAGATGTAAAACATTTTAACCAAAAGAGGCGTAACATTGTGAACCAAGAAGATGCATTACATTTCAACATAAAGAGGCGTAACATTCACCAAAAATAGGCGAAAACATGTAGGGTTTCCCAAATTCATATTATATTACCACCATATTTTAATTTAATCACACACAATTTCTAAGTCAAAACTTATTGATAAGTTTTTTAAGAACTCATTTGGACCCGCCACAATTGGGAATATTGACTAGGCATGAGCAGAGGTGTTGATCAACTTTGGCAATTGGATCACATCTGCAATTCATAGCCATCCCAGCTGCACCATACTTGGAATTGAAGGCAAGGAAGCATTCCCAATTCCCATGGGGCCCACATTGTCCCAGCATGATCATCATAACTGGGCAGATCTTTGATTTTTAGATGGGCCTTGAAATATCTTTTGCTCTCCATCTTCAAACATATGATAGCTACATGCACAAAAATTAGGCTATTGCACTTTATTTCATAGGAAGATGAGTCCATCAAGCAGTATGGGTTCAAGTTCATATGCTATTAGCTTTCATTATCTTGGTTATACCTATAAAATATGTTATACTTGTTATATCTAATAAAGCATGCCAAAATTGTAAAAATATATACATAAAAAAATTGTCGTACCCCCGCCATACCCATACCCTACTTTTTTGGGTTGTCGCCGTATCCCTGTACCAGTACCCGTATCATATCCATATCCCGTACCAATACCCGTGCTTCCTAGGTCCAAAATTTTGCATAAAAACGAGAGTTAAAATAAGTTTGGGGTCAAGTCCCAAATATTTCGAAGTTGGAATGTTGATTTGTTATTACAAAAAAGTGCAAAGGACCTTTATGAGAGTAATGCATCAATACCCTATATAAAGAATAGGATGCTAATGACCCAAGGCAACTTTTGAATGTGGGAGTCTGGCTGTGAAGCATGGAGACAGTGGAGGAAAAAGATTAAGGGAGGAGGAAATTGGTCTTAATTATGGAGATTAGACCAACATCTTTTGATTCTCTCCTCTACATAAGCAACTAATCATCTTTTTTAGGGTGTAGATGAAACCCTAATCAAGTCACTTTGTTTTTATATTGATTTTGAATTCTAATTATCAAACGATGGTTGTATGACTATGAGACTTCTTTTTATGAAGCATTATTATTTTTCCAATTCTATGTTATGTGTGTTTTCTGCGATTACAAATATATATGCCATACAATAGTTTTCTTTGTGCATGAAATTGAGAATTGAGATAATATACACCTAGAGAAGCCGAGTCGTGCCTAGAATCAAAGACGTTTCGTGCCTATCAAAGAGAGATTATGCTTGAATCTCAATTGCATGCCTCTTGGCGATGTCATTAGAGCTTGTAGCTTTTAGCGAATTATTATCGTTTTGATAGTTGACTTTCTTAATTGATAATTACTTGGCCACGAAGTTAAGGGTGGATTCAAACCTTAAGATCTTTTCCAAATTACGTATTTAAATCACCATATTTCTAGCTCTTATTTATTTAGATAATTAAGTTAACCAAACTCCAATCACTTATTCTTGAATTACATTCGGAATTAACTTTGTAAATAATGCAACTTAGCCTCTTGATCCCCATGGTACGTTACCTGGACTTAAACACTATTCTATTGAATTGAGGTTTAGCCAAATTTTATTAATTATTTTTGGTGTGAAAAACAACCTACCATTATCCTTCTAAAGGTCTTCCCCTTGTTCAATGGACTTTGGTAAGTGTAGGGGAGGTCAACGCGAGACCCCTGTTGACTAGAGTCAACGTTGACCCACCAATAAGGTCATGACAAGTGTCACTCAGGTGGTGCGGCGTCCGCATGACACGTGGCACCCTTTGCACAAGCTTTCGTGCAAAAGGAGAGCCACTGGCGCGAGGGTGAGTCTCCCTGCGGGGAGACCACTAAAGCTGGACCCTCTTGCGTAAGGCGTCCCAGAGGCGTGCACCATGTGCCCGACTAGGCGGAGCTTGAACAGCTATGGGTTATCCGAACAGGAGAACAACCCATGGCTCAAATGACTGGCGTGGCTCAAAACATGTGCAAGAACACGAAAAGTCATTCCCACTTAGCCCAAGTGATGATGACTGATGCGGTCTAAAGGCAGGACCCCGGGGGCCCCCTGAGGCTTGGCTGCGGTATAGGCGCGACCAAACAGGTCGCGACCTTGCCCTAACGGGAATAAGGGAGATCTAGTGGCTTGGTGGCTAGGAACAAGAGGATCACTGCGCGGGGGAATGGCTCGCCGCCGCGCGCGTCAACCGCGCGGTGGTGAAGTCACCCGTATGGTCAGGTTGTACGGAAATGACACGTGTTATCATATTATAGGATGACAGCTTGGCACCTTATGATTGGTCCAAGGTGCCTATAAATATGGGACATTCCCTTTCATGCCCAGAGGTTGGTGAGATCTTGGCAGACACATATGCCATCCTAGAGAGAGAAAAGGGCAATCACTGAGTGAGGGGAGAACATTCTCTCTAGTGGATCCAAGCCCCATCTCTTAGGTCACCAAGGGTATCACGAATTAGACTGAGAGCAATCCACTGCCTTAGTTCTTTTTGGGCATACTTGCTCTGTTCTACACCCTTTCTCTAGACCACCTCATTCCCTTCTTTCACTGTGTCTTTACTGTTAACTATCCATACCTCTCTAGCTCATCACATTAGCAAGAACCATAACTTACAGTAAGTAATGAAGACACTAGATCGTGTGCAATTAAATTCCTCAAGAGGAGGTAGGCACAAAGACATCAGCAGAGACATAGAGAGGAACATCTAGACGTCATACCTCAACACTTTTTAGCTCCAGTGTCCCTTCCAAAACTTCTACAACCAATTCATGATTTTGTTCCAAATCCTCAGCTTTGAGTTGGGACAATAAGCTTTCTGAAGTTGGAACGTATGTCCTTAATGACATTTTGATGCGGTTTCCTTCAAATTTCCTTACTTTAAAACCTGACAATGCATCCTCAACCTTTTCCACAGCTTCGAACCTATGAGCATAACAAAATTAGAGGAAAATTTCATTTAAGTTAACATACGTGCTAAACAGTCGAAACAAGAAAGGATGTAGAAGCTGGAAAACCTCTTCAAGTTTTTACCTTTTCAAAGCATAATCAAGATCCTGCAACGATTTCAAGGTTATTTTGCTCTTCTCAATCTGGTGACTAAGTTCCCACAACTACAAGGTATAATAACTGTAAATTATCACTGCTTCCTTTCATGAAGGCAACAGAAACAATGAATCACATGAAATTTGCTTCTTTTTAATAAGCAAGGGGGCATAAACCAGGCATACAAACTACAACAACCAAGCAAACCATGGAAAACCTAAGGCAAGCACACTATGCCTAACAGCAAAATAGCAGGCACGAGCCCTAAACCAACACTACTACAGACACCAACAACAGAAAACAAGGCAATCAAGCAACAGGGTGCAAAGATTTTACATGAAATATTCCAAACCGGAATCACATGAAATGTTGTTGTACAAAGTGCAACAAAAGCAAAAGCTACAACAATACAAATACACAAACCGTGGATAAGGATGCCTGGAACTAACACACCTGTTCAGATCATGATGTGATATGATTCCAACAATGGATACACCGTTCAGATCTTTGTAACGCATCAAGTTTTTCTCAAAAAGAAGTATGTATGCAGAACAACTGGATTCCCAGATCCTAATTTGTTACTCCGTCGTCATGGAAGCACTAAACTAGACATAAAGATGATATTTACCACACAAAAAAAGACATAAGGACTTGGAATCAGACCTTAAACTTGTACTCTTCCTTTGCTTTTGGCAACTCCCCGTCCCTATGTGAAGGGCAATAAAAACGCCCATCAGCTTTTGCTTTCTCAATACCCTAGAACATGTCATACATAACAACAAGAAACAAACTTTGTGAATGAGCCACAAATTGGTTTCGTATATAGTAGAATAATGTATAGATAAGTGATGGAGAAGATCACATTACAATGTCAATAACTCATCACATTTAACAAGGAAAAACAGAGCATGCATTAAAGATCAGCATATGGGTTCCTCTATCCCCATGTTAGTGATGGAGGCTTTAGTCATTGGAGACATGTTAAACAGCAGTTTCAGTTTCGTCATCTTGGAAAGTTCCAACCATAAACTATTTGCTGAGGAAAACAAATAGTAAGTTTCATCCTTGATTTTTTTTTTTTCTGGAAACCATAATTTATATCTACAGAAGTAGCTCATGGTTGGAACTTTCCAAGGTGATGAAACTGAAACTGCTGTTTAACATGTCACCAACAAACAGTGATCAGAGTTTAGAGTTCAGAGAACAACTTTTGAATGGAGAGCCGAATGCTAACCTGGGACGCAATAGCCTCCAATGAACAATCCAATCCTTCAAGCTCACTCTGGAATCGATTAGAATCTGCAAATAAGCACACATTATGTCAGCCACTACACACGCATCAAGGATTTAAAACCAAAAATGAACTTATCCCACATTCTATGTATGTCTCAGTTAGATCCTCAATTTCACTGGATATTTTGGCGTTTTGAGCCTCCACAGAGTTAAGTTCCTCCTTCAATTGTCCCAAATACGCATCTACATTCCCAAATAAAACTACCCCATTTACATCATAGGTACATACAGACACGTATTAAGAAGAAAGTATACCGATATGGACCATGGACACAACAAGACAAAGAACACGACAGTTCTTAAAAAACAAGGAGGCTTGATGTGGATATGTTGAACCTCAATGTATATTATATGTTTGCATAGTGAACTCAGACGAGAAACCAAAAAAGATATTCTTTTGTAAAAATAAAACATAGTAACTAAGTGTACAAGAATTAGGCTTTAAGAAATTGCATTTTAGACTCGTAACGTGTCTCAAGCTTACACTTGCAGACTCGCTTTGTCCCACTTCGTTTGCTTCGAAGGGAAGAATTCCCATTTTGAAATTTAAAAAAACACTACTTCCCGAAAAAATTTCTTGAATTTTTTTACCAAATTCAAAATATCTCAATGACTACTTTTGACCGGTGCAAAAATCTTGAAAAATTACTCTCTTGCTGTTCGATGTCGAAAAATGGCACGGCTTTTCATATGAAGCAATAAATTAGGACCGAGGGGGCAATAATAAAATCCAACATGTGCCCAAAGGCGTGAGGCTGGAAGAAATGCCCGTGCATCTTAGGTCACACATACATCATAGAATTAGAAAGGTTTACCGAAATCATCAATTGCCAAAGTCTCAACATCGGAATACTCGGACAGAACCTGATTTATTTTGCTCTGCGACAAATTTGGTTCTTTCAGAAGTATACACACGAGTGGAAAATCATAGTATATAAAAGTGAATACCACAGCCTAACAAGAACAAAAAGAAATGTAAATGGAATTTGAGTTGTACCGAGAGGTGAATACCACAGTCTTTGAGCAGTTGCTCTGAATCGGAAGGCGACATTTCAGAGACATCATTTGAACTCGCGTAAATTTCTCGTAGCTCCGTAATTCGACTAAAAAAAGGAAGAAACAGAGATAATTAATACTAATAGACTCCAAATTATGCATACATATATACAGAGAGAGAAATGAACCCTCGAATGGCGTCAAGGTCTAGGGTTTCTGGAGAGGGATTGATGAGGTCGCTCATTTTTTCCTCAGTTGTCACAGACCCTTGGCTTTGACAGCATAACATTTGAAGTGTTATCGATCTGTAAAAAGAAAAAAGAACAATTAGACCAAGGATTATGCTGTAAAATCAACGAAGCATCCTATGATAGTATTATCTCTTCACCTCAAAGTCATAATCAAAGAGTAGAACATAAAGACTTTGACAGCATAATATTCATTCACGGCAAATTGTGCGTTCAAAATAAGTTGCCAAATGTTCTTAATATTGGTTGATGAAACAAAATGCAGTCACAACTATCATTAAGATGCCACTCTATTATCATTGCACTGGTTCAACAGGAAGCAGTAACAAAACTTCTTGCAAACTTTCAGATTTTGAATAGTTACAAAACTGGAAATGAAATAAGTTCAAGTGCTTCAGGCTTTACATTACTATTGGCTCATAAATTTTAAACGCTCATGATTAGAAACGTGTCTGAAAATTATGAATTCTCGAGTAGTGAATGTTCTAGACTATCAGAAAGAAAGAAAAAAAAGAAGGGAAAACCAATTGTATCTCACATCACAGAGAGGGCACTCCTATTGACTATATACCACAGGAGGTCTAGAAGATTTTACAAAGCTAGGCTATAGATGATGTATTGTTCACAAAAATGATGTGTTAATAAAGAACTTACTGGTTTAACATCAACATAGCAGATTGTTTGTCCCTAAAGGCATTACGTGCGTACAAAATTAGCACCAACAACTAATAACATCATGCCGAAACATGCCCTTGTATGTTACTCCGCAAACATTCCATACAACCACAAGGAAAAAACTTATGATAAAGTGAACAAGTATCAATGTCACAAATATTTTAAGTAGTAATCTGCAGAAAAATTTGAACATCTTATGGCCCGTTAGTGCTTTAATTTTATTAGTTGCATAGTTGTGAGAACAGCTGTACACCAAAAGTACATTAAGAGTTACAGAAAAATGAAATCTTTGGCAAGCTACCTAACCAGAAAGATGCAGTTGCATTGGACTATAGAACTCTTACTCCAAAAAAGCTATAAACTTAGGCCCAATTTGTTTCATTTAATAACACTACAGAGTGCACACCCCATGGTGTTGTTTATCTGTTGGATATCATAACCGAAGAACTGACATTTATGTTAAAGAAAAGACTAGAGCATATGTTGGATATCATATCTAGCTTTTCATCAAACGAGTCCTAAAGCATGAAAGATTCAAAAAAATTCTCTCAAATGTCCTCCACTGGACTAGAAGTGTATTTCATCAACATAAGCTTCAGATCTTATACCGAAATTAGAAGCCGCGCTCTCAACTTGAAAACTAGATTTCAAATACTTAAAGTTAATCTCAATAATCTCAATACCCCTAGTTCATGCATTACCGTAGCCAAACCACTGCACAAGCCACAACTTCATGACAACTAAGCTTAAGCCAATATGTGACAACCTAATACACAGTGATAGGAGATTTTTCCCTAACTGGGGAATAACTTCAAGAAATAAGTAATCAGACAAGAAAATCATAGTACTCTAAGAATGTATTGAGGTATTACCAACTTATCCGCCAACGGTGCATCTCCCTTACGACTCATAGCATGTGGGATTCTGTTTCTTCATCAACTGTGCATATCCATAAAAATTCAAGAATCAACTAAAATCAGAATGAACACCCTGCAAATTGCAAGTATATAATTTCATCTCTTGTATAGAGTATGCACATGGTACAAAAAGAAAGTGTCCATGTTTAGTCTATTGAGAGTGGGCATAATTTTGCCCACAACGATAATAACCAAGAGTCCATTGACTTACAAATAATCTAGCATTTGTTTCAATGCAGCCCCATACAACTTTGAAAAAGTGAATGATACACCTTATGTTGCCAATTTTCACCAATCCATAATTCAATCAACCAGCTTAAAACAACAAAATAAACCTTTCAAGAATTTCAGATTTCAATAGAAAAGAGTTCATTGGTTAGATGCTCTCCTTCCATTCCATTCATTTTCAGAATTTCCACAAAAATGTGTGTAGAATTAGCTAATCTTCAATCATCGGTTCTGAGTTTTCCTCACTTATAATCCGTCAATTTTGATACATTTTGAAGAAACTTGAACAAGGAATCTTTTTTTGAATAAGATTAGAATAGAGTCTGTGTTCGTGTTTGATTGTGGAACTTACACTGTATAGATCAATTTTGCATGTTCTTTCTCAATAAGTTTTAAAAAGTGAATTTTGTTCTCTGCGGAAACAAACAATGAGGCGACATGAAGAAGCAAAAAAATAGGAGATCAGGATGGTGATGCTACAGAAGAAGCATATAACTGAATAAACCGTACATTCATATTTAAATATAATGAATGGGTTCAAGGAATTAATTACACAATGGTCCTTTGGGCTTTGTCTAACATTAAATTAACAATCCAACTCCAAAGCAATTTGGCTCTCCACTCCATAAGCTTTCTTGATACAGCAGATCTTGTTCCCGTAAGTAAGTCAAGAACTGTTCTTGAGAAGTGTCTTCGGGAGTGAACAGATTATTGCCAAAAGCATCAAAAGCAAGATCGAAATTTGGTTGCCCCTCCGATTCCAATAGAGAAACTGGTTCTTCAATATAGCCAGCCACCATGTCTTGAGAAGTGTCTAGTCCCACCGGTGCGGAAGAGGCTAGAACATGGCCCGATGGAACAACTTTGGGAATCAACGGATTATTGCCAAAAGCATCAAAAGCAAGATCGAAACTTGGTTGCCCCTCCAATTCCAATAGAGAAATTGGTTCTTCAATATAGCCAGCCACCATGTCTTGAGAAGTGTCATTGAACATGTCTTTTTTCTGCTGCTCCAAAAAGAGTTCATTGGAGAAAGAAAATGCTGGTGATGGTTCTTCCGTAGCATGAAACAACATATCACTCTCTTGATTACTTCCTTGCTTCTCCTCTTCCAAGAGTGCTTCCAATTCTACAGCAATTAAATCATTCGATTCATCACTCATCCTCAGTGAATGACTTCCTCGCCTATCCTGTTCCCAAAGTGCTAAAAATTCTTCAACTGTAAACTCATTCGGATCATCACTCATTGTAAAACTCGGTTCTTGCACAACTACTTCTTCCGAAAAGGGCATAACTTCTGTTTCTGTTGCTGCATCGATATCATGAACCATCTTATGTTCTTCCACGAACTCTGTTCTGACACGCTTGGCGGGTTTCGGGGCTATATCATCGTGATCCGTAGTAGCAGCCTCAAGATTTTTTACCCTCTTAGATTTCTTGGTGAACTTTGAGTCTTGTCTTTTTATCCTACAAAGAACATATTCTACCTGGCTTTCATCGGTATTACCACCGCAGCGAGAGAACTCATGCATGATCCAGTGGCCTTTGCTCACACTCCCGTCCATCACACCCTGGTCGTTTGTAATCTGAAAACACAGCATTTTCTTGTACCCTATAACACGACCTTGATCATCCAATACATTTTCAAGAGCAGTCTCAGCATGCCACACACCACAACCTGCTGTCCTAGCTATTCGGTTCTTGCTGGCCTTGATCAAGGTGGTGAAAACATAAATGGTACCTTCTCTCTTTGATGAATTTCCGTTCTTCCCGTTTGTTTTGCATATCTCCCATGGGTCTTCGTCAGTGAAAATTTGCCAGGGGGCTTTGTGGCCAACCCCGTAAATGTCGCGCTCGATGATGAGATCAGAAGGCAGGGGTAAGCCCATAAATTTCCTCTCAAGATAGTAGGACACGAGAAGTTCATCGCTGGGCCTGAAAAGAAAGCCTGGTGGTATCGTCATGTCTTCCAGAGGGATCTCTGTTTATGATCTTACTGCTACTTTCTCTCGCAATACTCTCTCTCGGAATGCGTTCACTCTCTATGATCTCACACGTTGTGGTTATTTGAGAAATTGTATGTGTTATTGAGAAACTGTGTAGGGTATTTATACACCATATAAGGCGGCAGATTTGTATAAAGCCATACGTATAAAACAAGGGATACCTGGTTCCCAAGTTGAGGAGGACGGCAGATTTGTATAAAGCCATACATGCCCTTGTATAAAACAAGGGATACTTGGTTCCCAAGTTGAGGAATCGTTGGGTTGAAGTGAATCCTGAAGAGGAAATCAAAGGCTGTCATTAGGCTCCCAATAACACGAAGTGTATTTGTATCCTAACAGGAGTTGTACTGGAGAGAAAAAATAGGAAACAAGCAAGACTAATTAGGATTAGGAAGCCCAGAGAAAAAATAGGAAACAAGCAAGACTAATTAGGATTAGGAAACAAAATAGACCGCCGCTGCTGAGAGGGAGAAGCTGCTGATCTCTGCGTGCCGTAGGAGATACGCCGCAATAGCCAGCGCCAGTGAAACACCATCAGGTGCGGCGACTCATCCTCTTTTTCATTGCCATCGTCGGACAGAGCTTCGATTCTAATCGCAGAGCCAAACGGCCTGGGCCGAAGCACTCATGTTGCAGAGTCGCCACAAATAGCAAGCTGCTGTTGCGGCGGTGGTAGCGAGTACTACAGAGGATCGAAGCTCTGTTGCGGCCCAGAGCTTTGTTTTTTCTACTGCAATTGTATGGTAGGAGGTGAAGGGGGTTTTTGCAATTTGGGTTTGGCATGTGCTTTTAATGGAGATTTGGAATTGTAATTGTAAATCCTTCGAGCCCATAGATCAGGGCCTCAAGAAAGGAGGCATGAACCCGGTCTTCACGGCGGCAATGGAGTTTCACGGCTATCTACTTTCACGTTCAAATTTTGAGAGGGGAGAGAGAATGAAAGAGACAGGAGACTTGAGTACGTAAAGTAGTATTGCATGGAAGACAACTCACTGGGGATCAAAAAAAAAAAAAGACAACTCACTGCAAGTTTCAGAGAACATGTATACCAAGAGTCAACACAAGCACGTGGTTGGGAAATTGTGCAAGTGTGATTAAAGTATATCAACATTTCTTAACAGTCTCTCAACTTATTTTAAGGCCTTGTTCTCTAATAGATTTTAAGTACATAAAATTTTATATTTTATGACACTCTAATCTTAACACATAAAATGTAGAAGTGATTTTATGAGATTCTCATAAAATCATCCTAAAATTTATAGGAAAACTACTACATTTTATCAATTAGGAAGACAACTTCATTTTATCACTCCTCCATAAAATGTTCTTTTTATGAGATTTTCATAAAATCTACCTAAAATCTATCGGAGAACAAGGCATAAAGGAGTATTTCTTATTTTAATTTAATCTCAGCTTATGCATTTTGTTTCTACAAAAATTTAAAAACGAGATAATGATATCTCACCTTAAACATTCCCTCTATCTATAACACAAAGTAAAATAATATCTCAGCTTAAATCTCTATATATTCGAAAATATATCAAGAGATAATGTTATCTTGACTGAAATAATATCTGGTTCTACTAAAATAAAAAGGGCGAGATAACGAATTCTTCATAAAAAAACAAGAGATAACAATATCTCGGCAGTAAAAATACAGCGAGATTGGGTACCTCAACTTATGCGTTTTGTTTCTACAAAAATAAAGAACAAGATAATGATATCTTAGCTTAACATTCTGACTACCGAGGTGGTTGCCAAAATGTAGAAGTAAGTGGAATAGATTCCCTTCCTTCATGTTTGGAGTTCGAACCCTGTGCTCGCCATCTGCTTCCTTTGGTGGTAGGTGGTGCAGATATTAAAGCTCACTATGCGTGGATGGCCCTTTGCCATCTTGTACCAAAGTGGTGTCTGTGGTGACGGTCATTCGAAAATAAATCAAAAGATAATGCTATCTCAACTGAAATAGTATCGCTTCTACAAAAATAAGGAACAAGATAACGATATTTCAATTAAAAACAAGAGATTACAATATCTCAGGAGTAAAAATAAAGCGAGAGTAGGGTATCTCAACTCATGTATTTTATTTCTACAAAAACAAAACAAGAGATAATAATATCTCAATTAAAAATTAATAATATGTCATGAGTCATGACCATTACGTTTCACATATTTAAGTCGTAAAATTTAGTTTAAATAAAGAATTAGATAATGATATCTCAGTTTAAACATTCTTTCTATCTACAAAACAAAGCAAGAAATAGTAATATCTCATCTTAGACACTCTTTATATATTCATAAGTACATCAAGAGATGATGCTATCTCTACTGAAATAGTATGTGGTTGTACAAAACCAAAGAACAAGATATCTCAATTTAAAATAAAGAATGAGATAATTAATGATATCTAAGCTTAAACACTCCCTCTATCTACAAAATAAAACAAGAGATAACAATATCTCATGTTAAACAATCTCTATATATTCCAAAATAAATCATGAGAAATGCTATCTCAATTGAAATAGTATTTGGTTCTACAAAAACAAAGAACGAGATAAAGATATCTCAATTACAAATAAAGAACGAGATAATTAATGATATCTAAGCTTAAACACTCCCTCTATCTACAAAATAAAACAAGAGATAACAATATCTCATGTTAAACAATCTCTATATATTCCAAAATAAATCATGAGAAATGCTATCTCAATTGAAATAGTATTTGGTTCTACAAAAACAAAGAACGAGATAAAGATATCTCAATTACAAATAAAGAACGAGATAATTAATGATATCTAAGCTTAAACACTCCCTCTATCTACAAAATAAAACAAGAGATAACAATATCTCATGTTAACAATCTCTATATATTCCAAAATAAATCATGAGAAATGCTATATCAATTGAAATAGTATTTGGTTCTACAAAAACAAAGTACGAGATAAAGATATCTCAGTTACAAATAAAGAATGAGATAATGACATCTCAGCTTAAACATTCTCTCTATCTACAAAACAAAGAAAGAGATAATAATATCCAAACTTATACCATCTCTATGTATTAAAAAATAATCAAGAGATAATGCTATCTCAACTAAAGTAGTATATGGTTCTGAAAACAAAAACGAGATAACAATATCTAAGTTAAAAGTAAGAGATAACAATATCTCAACAATAAAGGTAAAGAGAGATTTAGGTATCTCAGCTTATCATATTTTTATTTTTTTGATTCCTCTTCTTGAGAAAAATTGACAAAAACTTGACGCGAAACGAGTAAATGTAGATTTAGTTTTTTAAAAAAAGTACTTGTATATTTGTTTGTAAAAAAATAAAGAGCGAAATAATGATAACTCAGCTTAAACCTTATCTCTATCTACAAAACAAAGCACAAGATAATAATATCTTAGGTTATGCAGTCTCTATATATTTGCAAATAAATCAAGAAAAAATGATATCTCAACTGAAATAGTACAAAAACAAAAGACGAGATAACAATATCTCAGTAGTAAAAAATAAAGCGACATTAAGGTATCTCAGCAAAAATATGTGTCAAGTTCCTAAACAATATCTCAGCAGTAAAAATAGAAGAAGACAACAAAATTGGTGTCAACATTAGGGTGTCAAGTTCCTAAACAAAGCATGATATAACAATATCACAGCAGTAAAAATAGAAGAAGAAGGCGCAATGCTTTCGTTTTAAAGATCATTTGCTCTTGTTTTATTTTTGTAGACATAAAGATTGTTTTAGCTGAGATACCGTTATCTTATATTTTGTTTTCGTAGAAACAGAGACTGTGTAAGTTGAGTTTAGCATTATTTCTAGATTTATTTTGTAGATACAAAGATTGTTTTACCTAAGATACCGTTATCTCATGCTTTGTTTTTGGAGAAATAGAGACCACAGTTCTTAATCCCATACCAGCTTGGGTGTCGGTTTTCTTACTAGTACGGTACGGTGTTAGTACCGGCTGATACCCAAGATGAAAAATTAGCAAACCCACACATTTATTCCTTACTAGTCCCAGGCTCATGCGATGCATGTGTTTCGATAGACATACAAATCTCAATTGTAGTTTTGTTTGTTTTTCATCCAATTCTACATTTCACAAAACACGCATCACATGATTTCTTTTGTGTTGACACCCAATTATGACTCACCACTCGCAAGTCATATTTTAGAGCGATATTGATCAATGCCTACTTCCCTGTATTTATCTTCGCGTCGCAACAAAAATTTTAACAGCATTCAGGTCCCAATCAGACTCCAATGGTAGCACAATGGAGTAAAAAAATTCAAGGGAGAGGACAACAACACATGGGTGCACAAGACTGGATTATTTTCCGCTCTACTATCATCTCTGTAGATGGACGAGAACTCAATCGTTAGGCCAATTTCATTTCACCAATAAAGAATTCAGTCTATGTATTGGTAGCTCATGTGTTTGATCATGCTTTGGTTTCGATCTCAGCTGTTAATCTCTCTCTCTACACTTTCATGGCTTGTCACACCTGAATCAAAACTGTTTGAAACCAACATGGTCCAAATGAGCAAATACGAAAATAGAGACCAGTAAAATGCTTAATGCAGTATGTGCCCTGTATATGTCTAGATACACAGAGATTATAACCTCAATAGGGTTTCCAACCAGTCTCTTGCCTCTAAAAACAGGTTCAAAAATCAGTAAACCTCTTCATCGCTAGTAGTATTATTTGCTTCTGTCAATCCTTTACATCTTCAAAAATAGCACAAAACAAGCCCTAGATGTTTCCCCCCAAACCAGTCAAATCTCCCAAGAAATCCATCAAGTTGGGCTCCTCAAAATCAAGGCTGCAAATCATCCATTCTCCTCAAAACGGTTTTGCAATTTCTGTGAAGTTTTCAGTCGATCGAGGAGTAAGGTGTAGGGTTTCAATTGCCCCACCGCCTTCTCCAAGCTCATCTCAGACTACTATGCCGCCACAGACATCACCTACCCCTGCAACGGCGACGCTACTCAGTTCCAGCGTCCTCTTTTGAAGTCGGAGAGAGAGAAGGAGCGAGCTAGCTATTGCCCACCGGATATGCGAAGTGGAGAGAGAGTCCAATGTGAAAACAATAGTTCAAATCCCAGTATAAATTGAAAAGGGCAATTTTGTCCATCCTTGGACCTTAGACCTTAAAAAGTTAGCATGAATGGATCACACACATTATAAGAAAATAGGCTGGACTAAACGCCTCATTGGGCCATTCCTTCAGGATCCCAGCCCAATTTGCCGAACGGGAAAAAGAAAAAGAAAAAGAAAAAAACTTGAAAGCAATCAACAATGAACAAAGTAGATCTTCAAACCCTAGAAAACATATTTAAAGGTAAAACTCAAGAAACAATAAAAGAGCAATATGACCACACACAAAAAAAACAGAAGAAGAAGAAGGAAATAACTCGCCAAAGAGTGGATGGGAAGAAAGGAGTTTTCGCACTCCTTTGGATTAAGAGGGGGTGAGAGAAGCTCTAATTATAATCTTTCAGAAAATGGACGTGTTTGAAATTTGAATTGGAAGCCTTCTAATCTTTGGGATTTTAGTTCATCTATAGGAGGTTTTTTTTTCCCCCTTTTTTTTTTGTCGTTTCCATAATTTACGACTTTAATATGGCAGCAAACACTCCTAAAGGAAATCCTAAACATAGAATTGATTAAAGAGTTATTAGGAAAAAATAGTTTTATTAAGAGACTAAATCACAGCCATCCAAAAGAGGAAATCATGAGAGAGAAGAGAGAGAAGTAATGGGAACTAAAAAAATTAATTACGCTACATGTACAACTATTTCGGTACCAACCATCTACAACTCCCTCACATACACGTAGTGCCTACACCCAGAATTGTGTGTGAGCCCCACAAGTATATGAGGAGGTTGTAAATGGTTGGCCAAAATGGTTGTAAATGTAGCATTTTCCCAAAAAAAATCAGTCATTTATGGTAATCTAATTCAAATCCGACTTCTGAAAGATTTTTTGAAGATAGCTTCTATTGATCTTTGGTTCAAATTTTGAACAAAATATACTTTACGTACGTTGGATCAAATTTGGGCTTCAATCTCAACCATCAAACACTGTCTTAGACTTTTGATGGTAATATACTTTGAGGTAGAATCTTGGCCCTAGGATTGAAAAAAAGATTCAATCACAGTTAAATCTCAGCCCTCCAATGTGCCACGGAGGACAATTGTGAGAGAGACATTTTGTAAAACAATTGTGTAATGTACTACAGATTTTCAGCACATTTGGGGCAAGTGCATTATTTGTGGGGTAAGGACCACAAGATAAAAACAGCAAGATATACTCCCTATGAGGCAAAGTTACGAAAATAACCAAAAAGATATGTGTATCACAGGGAGGGTTTCCAACTCAGGGGGTAAAGATATGCATAAAACTAACCCTGTATATTGGGCCTGAAGAGCTGCAAACAAACCGTGAGTAGCTAGCTGAAGGCTCGGCTCGACCCAGTTACTAATAGAGCCAAGCTCGAGTTTAAGGTTCGTGTAATAAACGAGTTGAGCTTAACTCTATAAACCTCAATTCGACTTGAAAAAACTTGGCTCATTTGCAAAGACTAGCCTCGTTTAGTAATTGAACCGGGCTCTACTTGTTAAGGGCTCGACTCATTACATACGAAGCAAGCTCGACTTCAAGTTTTAGGCTCATATGAACTAAGCTCGACTTTGAGTTTTACTACGAAGACCAAAATCTTGTTCATAAGATTCAAAACCTAGGCGTCACGCTCCAAAAATAGCAGTGCATGATCAGTAAACCAAACCCCAAGATTCCATTCCTCTACGAGTTTCAAAACCCAAACATTTATCATTCGATTTTTATAAGGAAAAGGCCAAAAACCTAGGCATTTTACTACGAGTACCAAAATCTTGTTCGTAAGAGTCAAAACCTAGGCGTCACGCTCCAAAAATAGCGGTGCATGATCATTAAACCAAACCCCAAGATTCCATTCCTTTACAAGTTTCAAAACACAAACATTTTATCATTCGATTTTTATAAGGAAAAGGCCAAAAACCTTCCTTTATTAATCCTTGATATATATACACGCACACCCACTATACAACTCATTTTGATTTCTATAAAAATTATGAACTTATGAAATACTGGAAATTCTACTTACACACATTTCAATTAAATATAGGCGGTTCGGTTCAATTGAGAAGTATAATACACATTTGGGTTGTTTAAGAGGCTCATTTTTTTTTTACTTTAAGCATTTTGCATTTTCTGAATTATAACCAGAATGTAATATTATGTGTAAAGTATTAGAGAGATACGTGCAGAATGCATTTTGTAATAGAGCACTAGTGTTTATAAGATATGTACAAAATACATTTTGTAGATCCTAAATATTAACCAGAATAGGAACAGTGAAAATTGAGAAGTCAAAACCTTTCTCCTTATTTCTGGCTTTTGTTCTCTTAATCCATAAACCGAAAATACATTACAGGATTGGAAAATGCAATGAAAATAGGAAAATGGGTCATCCAAACACCTATTATCAGTTCTTGATATTAAAGGAAAAAAGAAAAAAGAAAAAGACCTATTATCAGACTGGAAGTTCTGCTCGCGTTTGCTGCATGAGTATTTCTTCAATAGCATCCACAAAGCTTGAAATGTTTTGTCGCATTTGCACATCCAATGAGTTTGCCACGTCCTGGTAATGATAGGAAAATGGAAAAACAGGAAAACAAACATTTAACACTAACAATGAGACACGAGCTATTGATCTCGGTAATCAACGGCTCAAATGCTACACTACAACCCTGTAGTGCAGCACCTCACTACAAGATCTCAATTCCAATCCCAAAAAGAAAAATACTTTTGTTTAGCAATTTGGGCAGGATAATCGAAATTAAGGGTGGAAACTACAAGAATACTTATATTCATTCAAAGAAACTAAAGGGGTGATACTACCTACCTCAACTTTGCAGAGAAAACTCAATGAAATTTCTTTTGAATGCTGACTTGAGCTCTTGAGTGTTATCAGCTTGAGAGCATTATTTGATACTGGCCAACCTTGAGACATCTTAATGAAAGCATCAACTCCTCCCACCATATGGGCAACAATCATCTCATCCCTGTCTATATACTCAAAGGAGTGCCTGCATTTGCATCACGTGCTTATGAATGGTATTCTCGAAAATCTATAGTATACATTGTTCTATGGTATGTTCTATGGCATAGAAAAGGCATGTATATCAGAGCATCAAAATTCTGGTGGCAGAAAAACAACAACAAAACAAACTCAATCGCGCATATTCTGTTCTGCACATATTCTGTCACTTCTACTTCTCGTCATTTTGGCCAACAAACCTAGTGGTCTGTTCCTAAGGGATAAATGAGATTGAAAATGCTCCTAAGGATGTGATTATTTCCACGAACCTTCAGTTGCATCCCACAAAGTCATAACTGCCTCTCTTTCTCTTCATGAGGAGCATTTAAGGAACGACCGTGAGTTATATAGCTGGTGAATATATAGTCTGATAATTTTCCTACTAACACGGTATCTAAGTGAAATCAAATTCACTGTCGAAATGTTCATAAACCATCCAAGTACATACAGTTCTTTTTATTGTTCGAAACGTTTCCACCATGTAGCAGATGAAACTCTGCTCTTTGAACAGACAGAAAATTGTGGTAAAGTCTACGATAGTAAATGAAACATCTCAGCACTCAAATCAAAACAAGGAAACTATCTAGGAATAGCTCATATCATTTCCAAAATGCCGAACTCAAAGCTATCCAAATATACCATAAACACAAGTCTTACCGTGACTTATTTGCAAACTTCACCATCAATCGCCGCAGTGTACATAGAACAATTCTATCTTGCACTCTTCTAAGAAACCACTCCAATGGAGATCTCATCTCGAGCATTGACATGGTTGAAAACAACTGCCTGGAAACAACAGAAATTTTTTTATTTAACAAAATCAATGTCCCATAACCCCAACCGAGTATACAGGTTATGATTTACTTTCATGAACTATCATGGTTTAAAGAAAATAATAATTTGATCTCACACCAATTGGATGTCCACATATCAACACTTAGAGGATTACCTATCAGGAGGCATGTAAAAAACCCTGCTTAAAAGTTTGATTACCAATTAAGAAAAAATACAAATAAGGAGCATTTGAGCAAATATTACTGCAAGAGTCCAAAAGAAGCACCCAGATTCCATCAAAACAACTTTTGCAAAAACAAAGAAACAAAATTAACAGAAATGATCTACAGTATATTACCATAAAGCACTCAAATCTTTGCATATTGGAGCATGCACGCCTAAGTTAAGTCTTAAACAGGAGAACACATAAACTGGCATAGGTTGACCAGTGATATTTAGAAGATTTGCACTTGATGCAAAATCAGAAAATAAAAAAATAAATAAACGGAAACATCGGATTTCAAAAGTGCCAGAGACTAAGTCATCTTCCAAAGAGTTAAGGAATCGAGTAGGTTCATTTGGGCAATGCACTAAAACTAAAACTAAAACCTAATCAGAAAAATGCTAGCACTGATACTGAATGCTTGAAGGATATTGAACACGTGAATTATGTGAAAGTTTAACTCTAAAATATGTCTGGACATCGTACAGGACTATACAAGTGACATCACCAAGACATACTCCTCAAAATAACTATATCTCCTACCTAGGAAAAGATAACTGCACAGGCAGCACATCAGAGGAACCTAAAGCTGAAGAGAGAGTAAAAAAATTGACAAAACCTACCTGAAAGATTTTGTAGCGTCGATCAGTTCACCTATGTACACATCATTTGGGAAAATCTGTAAACATCAAATACAGCAGTGAAACCCCCAGATTCTTTAAAAGTGATATTAAGTTGTGGGCAACATGCCAATAACCACAATAAGACTATAGAATATGCATGAATTTTGGGAGCCAAAATAAAACGAACATGTGAGATTTGTAGGCAACATTATTCTGCTGCGGAAAAACCTATAAATTCTAATTACCTGAAGAGTGTACCTTAAAGCAACACAAACCTCCTACTCAGCCCGTCAGTAATCGAAATACAACTGCTTCAGTGCATTTTATATGAACTTGGACAACAGTATGTCAACATCATAGAAAATTTCAAGCAAACGTTCTCTGATTATGAAAGTGGCATAATGTCAAAATGATGTCTGGTTAAGGTGGTGTCTTATTTTCACAGTGTTGTATCTCAGATCCTATCTGCAGTACAGAAATTTAGGTAACAAAAACTTGGGCAATATATGCGCATGAGGTTATTGTGGAATGAAAGCCTATAATACAAAAAACAAAAATTCCAATGTCAATCTCATTAGACGCAGTACACATTGTCGGAATTGTTTTATCTTTCGATTTTTAATCTCCAAAAGAACCATTCGAGAGACACCAAAAAGGTAAAATGATCATGGAAAACCAATAAAATGCAAGTGGTAGGCAACAGTTAGATAACTTGCATAGAAAAACCCATTTTCTTTTATGAACATAAGGGTCTTTAAGTTCCAGTATTCCACTTTCGCTGATACACAAACATTAGTGAGGAATCTTTAATTAAAAAATTGTGAAACCCTATAAGAGGAGAACCTATGTGGAGTAAGAAACCAGAACGTATTCCTTGTTCATTTTCAGATTTGAAATGTACCGGAGGAGCAAGAAAATTTGATCTATTGGCCTCCTCAACTAGAAGAGTGTTCCATGTCATAGTAGCACATATGCACTAGTATCCAATCAAGCACCGGAAAAGACCAAGCCATTGTGTACGTTAAGGGATGGTAAGTGCTAATAAACATATATGGGACTAGCAGCCTAAACAAAGCCTAGGTACCAAGGAAAATACGCATTTGGCATACTATGGAGTAAGTCCCCAATGGTTGAGTAATAAAAGCTGTAGTTATTGATAAGTGCTGAAATAGGTATATTTTGGCCCCCTAAACTATACTTGTTACTTGTTAGCCTATTTTGTGTGTACAGGTTGTTCAAGCTCATTGTCCAAGACTATGAAGCAGAGGTACTTCTAAAACCCCAACGTACTTGTACCGTACCCGTTTCGGGTACCGGTACTTCATGGGTACTTCAAAATACGTACCAGGTACTTTTGAGTTTATGGGTACTTTGTTGGGTACTTTTCTGGGTACTTTTGGGCCACTTCATAAAGTTTTCAAAACTTTAGGTATTCCGTATGGAAAAAAAACTCGAAGTGCTGGCCTTAATATGCAAGAACTCAATGTGATAAAGTCATAAACTCGAGACCATAACTTAAATCTAGAGCTTGATTTTGGAAAAGTGAAAGCAGGGTTGACTAATCTTTTTAGTCAATTTTCCTCCAAAGACTGCGACGACTCTTTCTCTTTCTCATTACTTCTGCTGCCCCTTTTCTCTCGTTATTATGTAAAATTTATTCCTTCTTCGATTTTTAGATGGGCCTTGAAATATCTTTTGCTCTCCATCTTCAAACATATGATAGCTGCATGCACAAAAATTAGGCTATTGCACTTTATTTCATAGGAAGATGAGTCCATCAAGCAGTATGGGTTCAAGTGCAAATGTTATTAGCTTTTGTTATCTTGGTTCTAGCTATAAAATATGTTATACTTGTTATATCTAATAAAGCATGCCAAAATTGTAAAAATATATACATAAAAAAATCGTTGTACCCCCGCCATACCCATACCCTACTTTTTTGGGTTGTTGCCGTATTTCCGTACCAATACCCGTATCATACCCATATCCCGTACCAATACCCATGCTTCCTAGGTCCAAAATTTTGCATAAAAACGAGAGTTAAAAGAAGTTTGGGGTCAAGTCCCAAATATTTCAAAGTTGGAATGTTGATTTGTTATTACAAAAAAGTGCAAGGGACCTTTATGAGAGTAATGCATCAATACCCTATATAAAGAATAGGATGCTAATGACCCAAGGCAGCTTTGGAACGTGGGAGTCTGGCTGTGAAGCATGGAGGCAGTGGAGGAAAAAGATTAAGGGAGGAGGAAATTGGTCTTGATTATGGAGATTAAACCAACATCTTTTGATTCTCTCCTCTACACGAGCAACTAATCATCTTTTTTAGGGTGTAGATGAAAGCCTAATCAAGTCACTTTGTTTTTATATTGATTTTGAATTCCGATTATCAAAACGATGGTTGTATGAGTATGAGACTTCTTTTTATGAAGCATTATTATTTTTCCAATTCTGTGTTATGTGTGTTTTCTGCGATTACAAATATATATATGCCATACAATAGTTTTCTTTGTGCATGAAATTGAGAATTGAGATAATATACACCTAGAGAAGTCGAGTCGTGCCTAGAATCGAAGAAGATTCGTGCCTATCAAAGAGAGATTATGCTTGAATCTCAATTACATGCCTCTTGGCGATGTCACTAGAGCTTATAGCTTTTAGCAAATCATTATCGTTTTGATAGTTGACTTTCTTAATTGATAATTACTTGGCTACGAAGTTAGGGTGGATTTGAAACCCTAAGACCTTTTCCAAATTACGTATTTAAATCATCATATTTCTAGCTCTTATTTATTTAGATAATTTAGTTAACCAAACTCCAATCACTTATTCTTGAATTACATTCGGAATTAACTTTGTAAGTAATGCAACTTAGCCTCTTGATCCCCATGGTACGATACCTGGACTTAACCACTATTCTATTGAATTGAGGTTTAGCTAAATTTTATTAATTATTTTTGGTGTGAAAAACAACCTACCAGTTATCCTTCTAAAGGTCTTCCCCTTGTTCAATGGACTTTGGTAAGTAATGAAGACACTAGATAGTGTGCAATTAAATTCCTCAAGAGGAGGTAGGCACAAAGATATCGGCAGAGACATAGAGAGGAACATCTAGAGATCATACCTCAACACTTTTTAGCTCCAGTGTCCCTTCCAAAACTTCTACAACCAATTCATGATTTTGTTCCAAAGGCTCAGCAATATCCTCAGCTTTGAGTTGGGACAATAAGCTTTCTGAAATTGGAACGTATGTCCTTAATGACATTTTGATGCGGTTTCCTTCAAATTTCCTTACTTTAAAACCTGACAATGCATCCTCAACCTTTGCCACAGCTTCGAACCTATGAGCATAACAAAATTAGAGGAAAATTGCATTTAAGTTAACATACGTGCTAAACAGCCGAAACAAGAAAGGATGTAGAAGCTGGAAAACCTCTTCAAGTTTTTACCTTTTCAAAGCATAATCAAGATCCTGCAATGATTTCAAGGTTATTTTGCTCTTCTCAATCTGGTGACTAAGTTCCCACAACTACAAGGTACAATAACTGTAAATTATCACTGCTTCCTTTCTTGAAGGCAACAGAAACAATGAATCACATGAAATTTGCTTCTTTTTTAATAAGCAAGGGGGCACACCCCAGTAAACCAGGCATACAAACTACAACAACCAAGCAAACCATGGAAAACCTAAGGCAAGCAAACTATGCCTAACTGCAAAATAGCAGGCACGAGCCCTAAACCAACACTACTACAGACACCAACAACAGAAAACAAGGCAATCAAGCAACAGGGTGCAAAGATTTTACATTGAATATTCCAAACCGGAATCACATGAAATGTTGTTGTACAAAGTGCAACAAAAGCAAAACCTACAACAATACAAATACACAAACCCTGGATAAGGATACCTGGAACTAACAAACCTGTTCAGATCATGATGTGGTATGATTCCAACAATGGATACACCGTTCAGATCTTTGTAACGCATCACGTTTTTCTCAAAAAGAAGTATTTATGCAGAACAACCGGATTCCCAGATCCTAATTTGTTACTCCGTCATCATGGAAGCACTAAACTAGACATAAAGATGATATTTACCACAAAAAAAAAAAAAAAGACATAAGGACTTGGAATCAGACCTTAAACTTGTACTCTTCCTTTGCTTTTGGCAACTCCCCGTCCCTATGTGAAGGGCAATAAAAACGCCCATCAGCTTTTGCTTTCTCAATACCCTAGAACATGTCATACATAACAACAAGAAACAAACTTTGTGAATTAGCCACAAATTGGTTTCGTATATAGTAGAATAATGTATAGATAAGTGATGGAGAAGATCACATTACAATGTCAATAACTCATCACATTTAAGAAGGAAAAACAGAGCACACATTAAAGATCAGCATATGGGTTCCTCTCTCCCCATGTTAGTGATGGAGGCTTTAGTCATTGGAGACATGTTAAACAGCAGTTTCAGTTTCATCATCTTGGAAAGTTCCAACCATGAACTATTTGCTGAGGAAAACAAATAGTAAGTTTCATCCTTGATTTTTTTACTGGAAACCATAATTTATATCTACAGAAGTAGCTCATGGTTGGAACTTTCCAAGGTGATGAAACTGAAACTGCTGTTTAACATGTCACCAACAAACAGTGATCAGAGTTTAGAGTTCAGAGAACAACTTTTGAATGGAGAGCCGAATGCTAACCTGGGACGCAATAGCCTCCAATGAACAATCCAATCCTTCAAGCTCACTCTGGAATCGATTAGAATCTGCAAACAAGCACACATTATGTCAGCCACTACACACGCATCAAGGATTTAAAACCAAAAATGAACTTATCCCACCTTCTATGTATGTCTCAGTTAGATCCTCAATTTCACTGGATATTTTGGCGTTTTGAGCCTCCACAGAGTTAAGTTCCTCCTTCAATTGTCCCAAAAACGCATCTACATTCCCTAATAAAACTACCCCATTTACATCATAGGTACATACAGACACGTATTAAGAAGAAAATATACCGATATGGACCATGGACACAACAAGACAAAGAACACAACAGTTCTTCAAAAACAAGGAGGCTTGATGTGGATATGTTGAACCTCAATGTATATTATATGTTTGCATAGTGAACTCAGACGAGAAACCAAAAAAGATATTCTTTTGTAAAAATAAAACATAGTAACTAAGTGTACAAGAATTAGGCTTTAAGAAATTGCATTTTAGACTCGTAACGTGTCTCAAGCTTACACTTGCAGACTCGCTTTGTCCCACTTCGTTTGCTTCTAAGGGAAGAATTCCCATTTTGAAATTTAAAAAAACACTACTTCCCGAAAAAATTCTTGAATTTTTTTACCGAATTCAAAATATCTCAATGACTACTTTTGACCGGTGCAAAAATCTTGAAAAATTACTCTCTTGTTGTTCGATGTCGAAAAATGGCATGGCTTTTCATATGAAGCAATAAATTAGGACCGAGGGAGCAATAATAAAATCCAACATGTGCCCAAAGGCGTGAGGCTGGAAGAAATGCCCGTGCATCTTAGGTCACACATACATCATAGAATTAGAAAGGTTTACCGAAATCATCAATTGCCAAAGTCTCAACATCGGAATACTCGGACAGAACCTGATTTATTTTGCTCTGCGACAAATTTGGTTCTTTCAGAAGTATACACACGAGTGGAAAATCATAGTATATAAAAGTGAATACCACAGCCTAACAAGAACAAAAAGAAATGTAAATGGAATTTGAGTTGTACCGAGAGGTGAATACCACAGTCTTTGAGCAGTTGCTCTGAATCGGAAGGGGACATTTCAGAGACATCATTTGAACTCGCGTAAATTTCTCGTAGCTCCGTAATTCGACTAAAAAAGGAAGAAACAGAGATAATTAATACTAATAGACTCCAAATTATGCATAGATATATACAGAGAGAGAAATGAACCCTCGAATGGCGTCAAGGTCTAGGGTTTCTGGAGAGGGATTGATGAGGTCGCTCATTTTTTCCTCAGTTGT
Organism: Vaccinium macrocarpon; assembly: GCA_022606695.1. Classification (NCBI taxonomy): domain Eukaryota; kingdom Viridiplantae; phylum Streptophyta; class Magnoliopsida; order Ericales; family Ericaceae; genus Vaccinium; species Vaccinium macrocarpon. Next base: position 5,993,744 of record CM040173.1, on the reverse strand, counting down.
TCTCTTGCTCTTCCCTCTCTCCATCTCTCTCTCTGGGTTTCCCGCCTTTGCTAATGAAAAGCTCTGTTTAGGGGTGTTCCACTAACACAAAACTGTTTTTTTTTAAATTGAGACAGGTCATACTCTAACAATCACATGAAAAACCGTGAAAACCTAGTTTTTTCAAAAAACCACATTAGTGGAACACCCCCTTATATAAAAGGTTTTCAGCGCGACCGGGTATTGCCTACGTGTTAATTGTCCAAAATGCGATCCAACAGTGTGGAAGAGGAAAGAGAAAAAGAGGAGAGAGAGAGAGAGAGAGTGGGGTTAGGTGAGAGGAGAGAGAGGAAATCAATCTCACCCATCCAAAACATTTTTGAATGACCAAAATCTTGTTCGGGATAACCACGCGGTATCCATTCGGTACGCAAAAAAATTTCTTTTGTTTGGAACCAAACAAAAATTAATAATGCTATGCGTATACAGAGTATGGTTACACCACATGCACACCATCTCTCTCCGGACCTTCCAAATATTTTTTCCGATATTATAGATTAAAAGTACTTTTTTACTAGTAAAAGAGTTCTTTGACGGGTAAAAGAACAGTTTAAATCTGGAAAATTGAAAAAAGTGTTTGTACGGTCCGAATGAGGTGGTGTGCACTTGGTAGTATGCTCAAATCATTTTTGCAATGAAAAAGAAAGGAAAGGAAGATAAAATAAAATAAAATAAAATAAAATTATCTTCCTTTAATTGGTTTGAGAGGAAAAAAGAGAAAAAATAAATAAATAAACTAAATCATTTTATCTTTCATTCTTTTTTCCCTAACTACAAAACAAAGGGTAAAAAAAACCGCTTTTCTCTATGATATTTTTTTACAATCCATTAGACGGAGAGATTTAATGATAAAAGAAAATAACGAATTAGAGCACATGGAGCAACTTCTCTCCAAAAATGTTACTCCTTCTGTCCCAATTTCTTAGTCCTTCTTTTCATTTTGGGATATCTCAAAATATTTGTCCCACTTCTAAAAACATCCATCAAAATAGTGTCATTTTCTAGTTTTACTCTTAAAAAGTATTTTTCCCATCTTAGTTGGCTAGTCTATTATCTTTTATTTTATAACGAATTTTATGATTTTGAAAATTTTGTATAATAAAACTAATTAATATCTAATATCTATCAAACAAGATCCATATTGAATATGTTTTGACTTTCATACAATAAATTAGCCTCACAAATTTGATCACAGTAATATTGAATAGATTTAGGGGCAAAATAGAAAAGTTAATACAAAATTTTCACACCCCTTAAAAACCTACTTCCCCAAAAGGGGCAAATAAATTGAGACGAAGGGAGTAGTAGTAAACAGTGTATATTTTTTCTTTGCTTATTGACATCTCTTTCAATACTCTAACAATACTATCTATTTTACTTATTATCTATTAAAATATTTTTTCCCCTCAAATTTTCTTCTTCCAAATTCCAAATTCCCTGGAAAGGTGAGAGCAAGAGAGGGGGAGGGGGGGATGAGAGAGAAATTGTTAAAGCATTCCTTTGGGAAAAAACCAAAAACGGATTATTGGTTTTTTTATTTTGTCTTTATTTAATTATTATTTTTTGTATTTGTTAATTTTGCGTCAAGATTTTATGGTTTTTTATTCTTCTTCCTCTTGACGAGATGAATCTAATAAGTATGAATTTATGGTCAAATCAAATACTCCTATTTTTTTGAATAAAGCCGAAATACTTGGATTATTTGATTAATTTTGGCTTTATTCAAAATTATTTGATTTGCTCATAAATTTATACTTGTTAGAATCATCTCGTCAAGAGAAATCCAAAAACTACAAAATTTTGACGCAAAATTAACAAATGCAAAAAAAAAAAAACAAAGGACAAAATGAAAAAATCAATAATCCGTTTTCAGTGCTCACTGTAACCAAAGGCATTCTACTGCGGCCTTTACCTAAGCTACTACAGGTCCTTTTTGACACTTTCAACTATAAGAGCGACAACACTAGTATCGGTAAAAAAAACATGTTTTTGGTATTTTACATAATAGTGTAAAATATTCTTTGTTTTTGGTATTTTACATACTAGTGTCGTTGCTCTTATAGTTTCTAGCCAAATGATTTATTTGGATTTATCATTTTGATGAGAATTGGCACTACGACACATGCTAATTGATTATTAGATTATGATACCACGTCATTGTGACGATGTGGTATCACCGTTACACCCAAAATTTACTTATTTCTCAGATTTGATTTCACCGAAAGGATGTGGTTTATTTGAGTGGTTCAAAATTGTCACTACCATCAAGTATCAACTCTTGAAACGCCAGCAGTTTATTTTCTGCTCTTTTATTTTTTTGTTATTAGTTTTGGCCGGTGATTTTGTTTTTTGGTGGTTTTGTATCCGATTTTGTGCCGGTAGTTTAATTTAATGCATTTCTATCTCTTTACCAAAAAAACTCTCTAGACACGCCTGCGGGTCTTATGTTCGCTAAAAATGTCTTTGACTTACCAGAAATTCAGTATTGCGAGTGACCGGCTTCAGTGAGACTTTCATTTTTCAAAGAAATTGCTCAGAAGTCTAAAACACAATTTTCATTTTTCAAAGAACCCCAAACCAATTCCTACATTTTTAGTTACATTTTAAGAAAAGAACTGACAATAGAAAGAAAAGTGCTCCCAACTTCAGCAGATCTATGTAGATACACATATGGTTGTGTTTGGTTAGATAGTTTAGTTTAGTTTTAATTATGTCATCAGGTGTAATGAGTGGAGAGAGAAATGAGAGAAATGATGATATCATCAAAACTAGTTGGCAAGGGTGAGTGAGCTTAAGTGCTCGCTCCTTCCTGTAAACGATCCATCCAAGTTCAAGTCCCGCTAACTACATGACTAGCATGGGAAACCCTTTTCCATTTAGAACCTAAGTGGTGTGGTGGTGGACGTACTCTCCTTTCAGGGTAGTAGCTATGGCTCAAACAAAACATTCCATAGTGGGTCGGGAACCCCTATGGTCACGCCAAATGAGGGTTGCTAAGTTGGTCACCCCTTGCCACCCTTTTTCCAGTTCAAAAAAGAAAAAATCCAGGTAGATAACATACTTGAGAAATTATCTTATGAAATGCCACTGCAAAAAACACAACAGAATCCAACTCCATGTTTCATCAGAAAAAAAGTTTTAAAAATCCAACGGGCCGAAATACGTCTGCCCATCAACAGTTACAGTACACAAACAAAATCTCGATGCAAAGCCGAGCAATATAGAGAAGATAGTTTAAACTGAGAAAAAAGAAACTGTGACAAGAACTCTCTAGCCCAAAAAAGTAGGATGACTGATCCTGACCGAAGGATTGAACCTGTAGTTACTTATAAGCCCCACTCTTGATCCTTTCCCAATGGTGAAGCAACAATGTTAGCGTTCTTCTACCAATAGCATCCTGTGAGTAAACCTAACCACCTGAAAAAGAAGAAACTATCAATGGAGTATACACGAATCGATTCCATAGAGTGAATGAGATACAACTACAAATTAACACCCTCATTTCCCTAACAATTGGCAAGAGAGAGCAAGAAAGCGTAACATGGAGAGAATCAGGGCTAACCTCATCCCTTACATCTAAAGGACATCATCCCTTCATCCTTTTACACTCAAGGGAGGATGCACAAGACTTTGGTCTTAAGTGAGTTTTTCAAGTGAGCGATCTATGTATTTCCTTTCAAAACTCAAAAGTAACGGAGCAATAGAAAAACTCAGGTAGTGGAAGAAATTAAAAGGCATCAGCAATTTTATTACATTTGGATCATATTTTGAATTACCTCGATGAGAGAGAGAGAGAGAGAGCAAACTTAAATAGCTAAATGAGAAATGGAATTGAAAATGGAACCCAGAAGGTATTAGTGAGACTGGAATTTACAACGACAAAATGAATCATTGGTGAGACCCGTTATAAAATACATCATTGGTGATGGATTGGCATGATAACAGGCACCCAGCTGGCCTCTTCTTGATTACTTTGGCCATCACTTCCGTTGGTTTCTGGTACTCCAATGGCAACTAAAGTCACCTGCATTATATATACCGATATCTAGGCATAGACTTTTCTTTCTTGTCTTTTTCTTCCTGACTCGGTTATTTCGGCTGGTTCTCCCTCATCCTTGTGCTTGGAATATATTTAGGTCTCGCTAGTCACTATCCCTTAGTGTACTGGCACAAGGTTGTTTGGTTCTTAAAAAATATTCCCAGGCATAATTATATACTGCGAATGGCTTGTAGAGGTAGCTTAAGAACAAAGGATTAAACTTCACAACGAAGGATTAACATGTGGGTTCATCGCCAGTTCTACTTGTTCTCCATGTGATCAATTTCCTGAAACTTGGGAAAACCTTCTCCTCAACTGTTCCTTCTCCAGTCAGGTGTGGGCTGCCATTGCTGATCTCTGCTGCATTCCCCATGGTCCTGCCCTTTGGTCTCAGAAGATTGCCTGGTTCTGCTCTAATTTTTAAGGGAAGGGTTTCCCTAGTCTTCTAAGGAGGCTTGCCTTTGCTACAGGCTTATTTTGTTTGGCAAGATAGGAATAATGAATTTTTGGAGGCATTCGTAGGCCTCCTTCAGCTGTTATTGGGCAGGTCAGATTTTTGAAGTAAAGGGAAAAGCTTCCTAAAGCAGGAATATAATGCGATAATTAGTGCGTCTCTCTAGGCTATTTCTATTGTATAGGGTTTAGTTTTTTCAGCTTTCGTCTATTTCTTGTATAGGCTCCTGCCTTCAATTCATTGTAACTCCTTAGGATTCTTTCTTAGGTTTCTAATAAAATGGTTAATTACCAAAAAAATGATAAATCCGATATTGAAGTATATGGAACAAGACGTGAGAGAGAGCGAGATGGGGGGAGCAAACTCACAAAATAAGACACCGCAGGCTACCAGCCTCCTTCAGTCACTTGTGGGAAGGTAAATCCTGATGGTGTCTTTCATTTTAAGTTTCCGCCTACAGGTCGGGCATTTGCTTTGAGCTGCTATTGCCCCACCTATGCACTTTTTACAGAAAATGTGACCGCACTTGGTTGATGTTTCTTCAACAAATGGACCCATGCAAACAGGGCAACTGAAGCTGGGTGCCTTTGGAGGTTCGGGTGCCTTTGGAGGTTTTGGTGCCTTCGGAGGTTCAGCAACATAGTAATTCTGCCAATGAACAGTAAACATTATTCATTTGTTGGCTGACAACATAACAGTGACAAACTTGCATAAAAAACATTTGTAACAAACCAATGTCTTGTGACGACACAAAACCAAGACCACACTTACAATCATGGCTTAAGAAAAAACATAGATTTGAGAACTACGGTAATATATACAACTTGTAAAGAAAACTGAGGAGCTTTTGAGAAGAGGAAAGAAAGAGACGTAAACAGAGAAAGAAGATCAAGCCACTTACAACCTAAGAAGCACGGACACATCTACCAGCCTCACGTATCCGCATCCATCACATGTCGGACACAGACACGAGACTCTCTGGATATGTATTGTACATGCCTAAATACTTATCCACTGTTTTTATTATATTCCTTCTACTTATACACATTGAGAATTCTCTAGTAGACATTGGTGACACCCTTAGACCATGCTAAGGACACATTAAAAGGTCAAAAACAGAACTTTTTAAACTCGGCCCAGATTGAAAATTTCCATAGGTCTATGGTTCATGTGTACTTATATGCGGACGATTCATTTGTATCTTCAAATTATTGTTCCTAATTTGATAGAAATAATGCGTTAGGCGTTTATATGAACTTCTAACATATCTTTATAATAGAAATACAATATCCATTTGATGCATCCCCACTCTGTCCGTGTCCTAATTTTCAAAGAAATGGCGCGTCCGCATGACGGTGTCGTGTCCGTATCCCATATCCGTGCTTCTTAGCTTACAACCTACTAGAAGCATAGTGCTGTACTGCTGTACGTATCTATCATCTACCAAAAAAAAAACCTTTCCCCAGTCAACGTCTTAAAATTTGTTTACATCAAGTATTCTTTTTCTTTTTTTTTGGGAAACAGCAGCAAGGATTCATTGCCATTCTTCTTCATAAGTTCATATTCTACAATCTAATTTCTCATGTAGAAACTGTTTCCCACCCTCTCTTCAGAACTACTGCACACAAATATGAATATCTTTCTTTAACAGTTCAATTTTTACCAAACTACGCCTTTAACCTGTGTACAGAAATGACATCCCGATATATGATAATTCCTTCAATGCCTGCATTAAAATTCCAAAATTGCAGGGTACAACACCAGTTCTTATTCATTTCATAGTGTGGCGTCAGTCAATGAGTAAGAAACATAAATCAAACAGCCAATCCAAGAGATAAACAAAAAATACAATCCCAGTGCTAAAAGAAGACTTATGTCAATAAAAGAAAAGAATTATATTATCAAAACACTAACTTGTGCATATTATGGTCGAAAGAGAGATGATACCGAAGCAACGGAATGAAAGAAACCATTTTATCAAGTCCAGAAGTTAGTTATCACACCTTGGCTATCACATGGCGTTCCAAGTCTATCCAACAAAGGTCACCAGTACGTTTTGTTGAACCTCCTTTGCGCCGGTTGTTGCCATTAGGAAATGATACAGCTGTTGATTCTGTGATACCAATTTAAGAATGCATGTTATGAGGTCCAGTTGTATACAGAGGCCCATTTTTATAAAGGAAAAAGTTAAAAAAGAAAATAGAGCTGATTTAGCGAAAATGAATGAAATATCAAAAAGTGTGCTCATAAATAGTAAAATCTTCTCCCACACACCTGATCTCCAAATTAATTAAATCTGGACAAAAAACAAAATAAGATACTTAACATCTGCCATTAGGTGGCACATGGTAGGATTCTAAAGATAAGTGGGAAAACTTACCAGTACCGTATGGATATGATTATATAATTTCAGGCCCGTGGCAATAAATGACTATAATTAAAGCAAACATTCAAACAACCGAAGTATATAGATTGCAGATTATTATCAAACAAGAAGTAGAGTGGTTACAACCAGCACTTGAAATTCCATAATGGGAGGTAAGGAGACAGTAAATAATAATAGAAAAGAACCTGAATGGCCTCTTTGAAAATTCCTCTCTGCGTCAATCACCTCTACCACCCCCCGGTTCCTTCTAGCTTTCTCCCTAGCCTAGGATGAGGTGTAAAAATAGAAACTAATAAACTTCAAGCCAAGGAAAAGAAATTAGAAAAGCAACTAGCATAATACCAGCACGAATTTCATACCTCAGCAAAACTTCTGGGGGAGCATATGACAACTTCATCATCAATAGATTCAAGCTGAGGTGTTGTTTGTATTTGCAACGGTCTACTATCCCCAGGTAGGCCTATGGTAAGATTGAGATCAACTGGGTCACCCACTGGAATTAAATTCTCCGCAGGTGCAGGTGGATCATTTAAATCAAAATTGAGCACCATTTTTCCTCCAAGCCTCACTTCACCAGTAAAATTGTAATTTTACTGGGTATGAAAGGGAACACGAATCAATAAAATGGTGCCAATACTATTTCTTCATATTTTCCTCCATTGCTCGTCTCAATGCTACAACAAGATAACAAACAGTGAATTTCCAAATAAGCAAAACAATGGACTATTTACAAACTTATTTCCGCAATGAAGACCAAAAAAAAAAAAATTGGAGTTTTGCAAAACGCATTCCTGGTTTTCATTAGAAGAAACAGGAGACATAAACATACTCCAGGGATGAATTTGCTTGATGAACTTTCAAGTTCGCGAATCAGAAGAAAGCAAAGACCATCCATCAGAAAATTAAACGCATTCTAGCTGAAACAAGATGGCAAATGCCTATGTTTGTATTGCAACTAAAGAGTACCACCATGTCAACTCAGTGTACCATCAAGTCATGTTGCCACTAAACCTTCCACTACATGGGTCTTATCAGTGTTTTCAAATCAAATTATGGTTCGAACCCAGCAGCTGACCCGTGAATCGTTCTTGCGGGGATAAAACCAGTTAGATTCTCCCCACGGTTAAAGTTGGTTCAGTTTCATCCTACATACATGCAGTTTCCTAGTATTGTAATCAAGAACTAAAACGTGTCATTCTAAAATGATTCCGGGCCAAACTGAAGCTTCTATGAGAAAGCCATACCCCAAAGGCCCAAAGAATCTATAGGTTCACAAAGTTATCACTTCCTTGTTTGGGCTTCCCACAAATTTTCAATTCATTCCCCAACTGTTAATTTGTTTCTACAAGTAATCATTCAAAGAACACTGAACTTTAATAGAGGTGAGAAAAAACTAGAATAACTCTAGTAATGCATACGCAAATCAATAATTTTGTCGACTTGTTCCTATTTAATGACAGGTTTAAATTTAACTCCCTCTAAGACAGGTTTCCACTTTCCGTTTCTGTTTCTCCCATTCAAGTTTTATTCTTCTTTGTTTACACATCAAAAAGTCAACTGTTTTTTAATCATTCAAATAACATGAAACTCCTACTTTCCACTTTAAGTGTCCTTGTGTGTACCCATTCGAAATTAACTAAAAGTTGTCTTCAAAACAAAAGCACATTAAGCAATAGGTCCCACATTTTGTTGCCTTCAATTACAGGTTGAGGCTGGATATTGAAACATAAGTTTGCTTGCATATCTAACTAGGGAAAGAACTAAAAGATGGTAATGACAATAGAATTTCCAATAGATGGTAAATATACAATTACCTCCATAAGATGTGAATGCTAAAGTACTCCCAGATAGCATATCATATATATGTGTACTAACATGTGCCCCTTAGACTCAGCCTATCAAAATGTTTGAATAAAAGCCGAGTGTGTGTGTGTGTGTATACGGGGGGCGGTTCCGCTAGCACAACTTATGACACTCCATCTCAACCATTCAAATGGATTGTTCAGATTAAAACACAAAAAACAAAAAACAATTAATTTCTCCCCCCAATCTCATGTGCTACTCTCTCTCCCCCCTTCCTCACTCCGGCAAAACAACTTTTCCATCTTAGGCGACTATGTCTTTTATGGATTCCTTTTTGTTTCTTTTTCTTCTATTGGCTCTCTCTCTCCCCCCTTCCCCACTCCGGCAAAACAACTTTTCCATCTCCAGCGACTGTCTTGTATGGGTTCCTTTTTGTTTCTTTTTCTTCTATTGGTTTCACGGCTTCATCTGATCTTTCGTGGACCCAATGGGTAGATTTGGATGGTTTGGAACCCTAATGATATGTGTGTATGTGATTTGGAGCTCTCAAACCAATATATCCATGCTACAATCAAGCTCTCAAACCAATATGTGTGTATGTGATTTTGATGACTGATTCTTTCAGCTGTATACACTAGCCCTATGCTTACTTAATTTCAGTTTGTATCAAGAGGGAAGATTTTTTTAATCAATGACTACGCTAGTTTGGGAGCAGGTAAAAATACTTTTAAACGGACCTTCAGGGATTTGGTTAGTATTTCAAAATAGTGCCAGATATGTCACCAGAGATTTTTTTTTTTTTTTTTTCTGTTTTAATCTCAACCATTCATTTGAATGGTTGAGATGGAGTGTCATATGTTGGGCTAGCGGAACCGAAACATGTATATATGTTGTTAAGCTTCATTGAACTTATCTCCTCGTTCCATCAAAAAACCTCCCCATATTGACATCTGATGCATGAACATTAAACACATACATAAACGTATATATAAATTAGACATAATCTATGCGTAGAAACATTACATATCGATGGATATGTATGTATATATAACTATGTATATGCATGTATGTAGAGAGAGAGAGAGAGAGAGAGAGAGAGCGAATGCCATGGGAGGAGTCAACCGTCCCGTCTTCATATCTTGATCGTTCTCTTGCTTGTGTAACTGACCTGTAAGCTATCTTCTCACAAATCAAACACATCCAACCATCCCGTCTTCATATCTTGATCGTTCTCTTGGTTGTCTAACTGACCTGTAAGCTATTTTCTCACAAATCAAACACATCCTATTTCTTTTTGCCTTTCAATTCTTTCTCAAAAAGACTCTTGTTTGTCTTTGTGCATGGAAAGCTAGATAGGTTTGCTAATTTTGTAGGATGTCGCATTGATAGCAGCCAATCATTTATCGCACCAATGTTTCCAAACAAAAAAACAGCTACTTTTCAAAAGGTTCCCGCCTCCCAGGGAAAAATAAAACTACCGAAAAGGAAAGAATGTTTAGGTCATTGCCTATTGAAGGTTCCAGAAGTGAACTTCACTTTCAAAGCTGAATCTACTACACCCATTTATACCTATTTAAAGCGTTTACTCAGTATGGTTCTTTTCAGTTTGTCTGTACGTAGTATGTACATGGAATTAATTATTTCCCTATCGTTCCTACCTGCTGAAAAGAGTTCCCGGAGATGAATCAATGTTATTCATACACACTTTTTTTCCTTGCTTCCCACAATTCCATTTCCATCATTCACCCGAGGATAAATTCATTTCTACGCCCGAATCTAAACTAATAACGACAAAAGTAACTCTTGATTTACTAAATATCGGCAGGAAACAAAAAAAAATAACAATAACTCTCCTTTATGCACTCCCATGTAAGTTGTACCAATATCTCTCTCATACAGAAATTGCTTTCGATATGATGCTTTCTCTCTTTTATAATCAACACGTGCAAAAACATACGGTCAATTTACTTTTGGGAAACAATAGAAAAATATTTACAGAAGAAAAAAAAATGCTTTCAAGAATCAACGGAACATGGATACACGTATGCATATACATATCTGCTTTCTATCTGTACCTCTCTCAACAATCACATGATCAGTTGTTCTTCTTCTTTCCCCTAACACAATCGATGAAATCAAAACACTTTCGCAACTCAAAAAACAACGAGAAGTTCCAAAAAAACACTCCAAAAAATAAATATGTAAAGGAAAAACAAAAATAATTTACTTTCACGAAACAATGGGACATGCAATGCAATATGTATATACATACGTATACATCTGCGATCTACCTGTGTCTAATCTTTCTCAACCATCAATCAGTTCTTCTTCTTCTTGCATCCAAAAACACAAACAAAGAAAACAAAAACACCTCCACACCTCAAAACCACAAGCAACTCCAACAATCTCAAACAAAATTCAAAAAAAAAAAATTCAGCTGAATACGATGGTACAATCAATGAATTGGGAGGTCAATTTCTTTCAGGAAAACAATAGAACACTCTTTACCAACCCAAAAAAAATAATCTTTCAGGAAACAATGGGATATGGAACATGCATATACATATACACATATCTGCTCTCTGTCTGTATCTATCTCAACAATCAGTCCACCAGTTTTTTTCCCCCCTTTCTTTTAAGACCAAACAAGGCCAAACACCAAAATCACTCAATCAGTAGTTCTTCTTGTTCTTTTTCCCAACAACACAAACGATGAAATCAAAAACACTTCCGCAATCAAAACCCACATGCAATTTCTAGTTCTTTTTCAAAAATAAAAAATAAAAAAAATCCACAATCAATTCCAACAAACTCAAACAATCTAAACAAACAGAATCAGAATCAAAACAAAAAAAAAAAAAACCCAAGAAAAAATGCAGGTAGATAAGGCGGTATGATCGATGAATGGAGATTTGATAGGAGTTTTCATACCTTCAGATTACTCGGGGATAGAGAGGGATAGAAGGTTGAGAAAGAGTTTTCTATAGGGATGTTTGTTTGGGAGGAAAATCGCTTGGATGACCCATTTTAAAATTATATACTACTCGACTCGGCACCGTTTTAAGTGCTCTGGACTTTTTCCATGTGAAAGAGAAATCTTGGAATTTGATTTTCCATTAAAACCATTCCTTTTTTCTTAAAATGAGAACACACAGTATACAACTACAATTATTTAATCTCATTAAATATATATATATATATATGTGAAATTTGAATTTTTTCCCAAATATAAGATCCATTCCTCTAAAATCTTATTTTTCCTTTTTGGTTTCATATTTTGTTCATCTTTTCTAACATTTTGGTAGGATTTTCGTAATATATTTTTTGCCAATCATCTGGCTTGACAAGAGGATTTTCAAATTAAATAATTATGACCAAAAGCAACCCAAAAAAAATCACTAGAGACGAAAAATTCTACTATATAGTCTTATATAAACATTTTTTCAACTCCGGCCCACATTGTTATACTTTCTCATTTTCTCGTTGATGCGAAAATTTAATCCCAAAAATCGATGAAAAGTTAAACCAAAAATTATGAAACATAAAAAATACCAAAATAAATAAATATTACACAAAAAGTTTAGTAGAATGGTAGTGCTATAAAGATTCTATATTACTGTAACATGTCGCGTTATTTTTTCTTTCATAGTAAGACTCGCATATTATCTATTTCATTATGTAGTGTTATACAAAGATAATTATGTTTGATTCAGACATTATAATAACGCGTATATATGAAAATAAGAATTTATAACACACTAAAAGTTTGTATGTTAGTATTTTGCATTAATAGATCTTTGCTACTGAAAAAACTTCATAAAAATAAACACATCTAGTGTCCAAAAAATTTGTACAATATTTTTTGTCCAGTCGGACAGTGACAACATATCTTATGCAGAATGTACTCTATGAGGCAATTAGGTTAATACTACATTCATGTGAGGTAAGCATGAGGTTGATAAAATTTTCTAAATACTTATAACAAATATTGCTGCTCCATTTTTTGAATTTCGTTTCAAAATCAGCGTACAAATTTTGGTATAGTCTAAGTTCATTGAATAATTGCTATTTCCTGAGCTCAGTAAATGTTTTACCAAAAAATATATATTTTGCCTTTTTTTAGGGGTGAGTTCGTGAATCTAGCCAAAATCAGTCCAGCCCGGCTGTCTGGTTGTGGTTTTTTAGTAGATTGGTTCAGACATGCTTCAAAAAAATAGAAAACCGTATGAGATGGATTAGTTCGAACAGAAACCGGACCGTGGTTAAATGGTTTGGATTAGTTGGGTCCCAAAAATTTTACGAATTGACTTGGTTCTCAAATTCTTAGAATCGTAAAGGTTTGGTTCTTATCCGAAGATTAAAAAAAAAAAAAAAACCAATTTAGTAAAATTAGAAAAAATAAGAAAAGTTAGAAGGTGAAATGAATTTATCCAGAGTCGAGGAAAGTAGCTAAAAAGTCACTTTATCAAACTGCAAGAAATACTCCTAAACAAGTTTGACGCTTGATAAAGCAATTTGCAAAAGTAAAAGGAAAAGGTGTAATTTTAAGCATGACAGGAGTTGAGACACTCCCCCAACTGCCGACAGATAAGCCTCATCATCGGGCCGGGCCGTGCACATTGAGCCCAAGTACGCCCGCAAGCCGGGTTATGTGGGCTCTTTTGGAGCGTGCCGGATTATCTCTCAAAAGTTTAATTCCAAACTCAGTTCACGGACTTATCCAAGTCAGGCGGGTTTTTGAGCGGGCCAATAATCAGACGGATCAAATTAATTTCAATACTCAATTCCAACAAAAAGCCAACAAACAAATTTCTCTAAAAAAAACTCCAAATATCCAACCCTTGAACATAACCAGCATGGCACAAAACAAACACCCCACATAGCAAATTAGCAATTATACAAATGCATAAATTGTTAAAAAGATAAAGGGGAGGGATTGTATCACTACAAAATATGTGCATTTCAATTAGGTTGGCACATATACACTTGTCAATTATTTGCAAAACTCAACCCAATAACTAGTAAATTTCAAATAATGTCTTTAAAAAAATGAACCGATACTTCATCCCCATCCAATTTTTGTGGAATTAAAAGGTAAAGTAAAGAGTCTTTATTATAGAAAGATGAAAAAAGAGCCATTGGGGGCAACGACGGGAACTCAACGGGCAGAAGTAATGGATAAAAAAAAAAAAGGGGCTAAATATTCACCGCTTCGACCAGCAGAGTCCTTGGGAGTTGTTAGCTTTTTACATGTGCAATTGTGTACTGTGTAAAATAATCAAGTGTACAAACTACCAAGTATGCTTTGAGGGGTCTTTTGGCTAATAATCCATAATCAACATATCCAAGCTACTGACCAGGTTGGTATCTCAGGCAGCTAGACTGGGTTGACGGACGAGCAAGTCAGCAAGAAAATATTTAGGCCCAAGTCCAACACATAGAAAATTCAGGCTAGGCTAGCCCGTCCATTTGACAGGCACAAGCCAGATAAAAACTTGGCAGGCCTAGCGGGCCAATGGGCGAAATGATGAGACTTACTAACAGAGCTCCATTTCAGTTTTCACTGATCTAGTCCGAACCATTGAATAAGTCATCCGTGTAGAAATTATCTTGATTAAACATCAATAGGTACATTAACGAAACAAATTTGTAAAAGAAAAAAGAAGCGCAATTCAAGTTTCAGATTATTTTTTGCCATGCCATTTTTCCGGTACAAATCTATTTTCTTTATGTAGGATATTTGATCAAACAATTTTTTTTCACACAAATGATGTCATTAACGAGCTCTACAAGATGAATTATTCCAATCATTAGTGTGGGCACATGAGGGGCCCACAAAGGCCCAAACTAGACCAGATTGGAAGAGAAACTAGGTAGGAGCTATGTCCCCCGCTACCTCTCCCTTCTTCCCTTCCCCTTCCCCGATGAATAATTTTTAATGCTTTCAAAAAATGATTGTGATATGGTTGAGATTTTCACATACAGAGAAAGATCTCCTACTCTTCCCATCATTTTTTGACTTGTGATCTTGAGATTTGGGGAGCAAATAGTTGCTTTTGACTATTGGATTCGTCCGGCCTTGGCAACGTACATTTGGGCTCTCTAGCGGCAACAATGAATACGTCTGTTGTGGTGGCGACTGCGACGGGAACATGCTTTAGCTTGCAGATCATGACTATTCCATCCCCAAGGACAATCGAATTTTTAGGTTCCAACACTAGAGTGATTTTTCTTTAACGCCTTTTTTATTCTTTGTTGTTTAATCATAGTTATGTTTTGGAAACATTTGGGCATGTAATATTTTTTTGTTTAATTTAACTTCGGCAAATGATTCCTAACAAAAAAAAAACATGCAAATAACTAGGGTTACAAACAAATTAAGCTGTTTGATAATAAATAAATGTTCACAAAGAGACCGCTGATCGACTTATTAGTCAATGAGTTAGGGTCTAGCTCCAGCCTTGGAGATTTAGTAAACAAATTAGCTTTAGTTAGGTGTGGCATGGCTCATTTATTATAACGGAGTTCGTTCGTAACGGTCTGACTGGTTCATATAGACTCGTTCAATAAATGGAATGATGAAATGATTTGCTCGAGTATTATACGACATTGTTTTGGTGCTTATCCTTGCATTCTATGAAGCTTCGTACGAATTTGATGCCCTCACGACTTTAAAAAGACTTCAACTATTAGATAGTGTTACGATCTATCTCATATAGCACCGAGTATCGCATCCCACCGATGTGAGACTTGTGACCACCGACCCATAGGTCTATCGAGACTCCATACCGGATGCTCGACCTCTCAGCTAACTAGCTCCGCAATTGAGCTAGACTCAAATTCAAACTCAACTAGTTTCTAACTAAACAAACTTGAACACTCTATGTAAAGACCTAGAATTTTATAGAAAAATATTTTGAAAATAGTCGAGGACTTTATGGAATTACACTTGAAAATGGATTATGGGTCAATATGAAATATGGTTTGAGTTTGACTAAATAGAATCACACTAACAATAGGAAAGGGTGTGTTGTGTAGTTATTTGAATTTGTGTATAATATCATATCTCCCTCCTCTCTCAAGGCCGGCCTCCCCTTTATGAAAAATCTCCTCATTTTTTCTACAAAACTCAAGCCCATGCTCAATTTCCACCTCAACCAAATATAGTTCCGTCACCTACACATAGATTGGAGCTTGGGTTTATTTGCAATCTCCCCGGGATCTTGCATTTTGTTTGGGGTTTTCTAGGAATAGCTAGGGTTTTGCATCTTGGTTTGATTGAAGCTTGATCCATCGAGATAGGGCTTCTCTCTCATATTCCTAAGTGTTTTTGGATTGATTGTAACACATACTCATTGAATTGCCATGTTCTCTTTGGAAATTTTAAAAATCCACTTTGTTCTTCAGTTGTGATCTAAATTTCCTTTGATCCATAAAAGTGGTAGTTGAATCCCTCGTTTGGTTGATGTTTCCATTATTTTACATATGTACTTGTTGATTGGTACCTTAAAAATAAGATTATGGACCTCATAGTTGAGTTTGGGTTGAAATTCCACACTTAGTGAAGATCTACAAAAAACAAATTTTGGCATGGCAATCTGTAATTCTTGTCCAGACAATTTTAACTATTCCCTCCCCCTATTTTGTTGTTGTTTGGGTCCCTTCCTTGGTATTTGTTTGGCACTTGTTGTACTGTTTCACATCAAATGATTGTGATCATATTTGAAACGTCATTCGAATGGCCTTGGATTTCATTGTAACTTATTGAGTCGACAAATTGTAGACAAATGATTGGTACATGTAATGAGAAAGCATTAGACACATGACGTTATAAAGTGTGACTAAAGGAACACGTTTGATGAATCACCGTGGAATCATGAAAGTTGATTAAATGAAATGAAATGGATGTTGAGATGTAATACTACGGCCACCACTCTGCTCGGTGTGTCCTTAGGCATGGGTGATTGTGGCCCGTGAAACACGGATTGTTATTGTTACCAGTGCATTTAGGCATGGGTGAACGTGGCCTGTGAAACATGGATTGTTATTGTTACCAATGCATTTAAGCACAGGTGAACGCGACCCATGAAACACAGATTAGGGATCCATTTCCCTTGATATTCATTGTGTGGAAATTGCGGAGAGGAAACCAAAAATGAAATGGGATAGGTGTGCTTGCGCGCGTGTGTTTGTGGGGAAATGATGGATCTATAAGAGAGGTTTATAATAGATATAAGAAGGTTTCGCGAAAGAGTGGATACTTGGATGATACACCAATTTGATGTTAAGAATGCATAATGTTAGTTTTGTAACTTGATGTTTGAACATGCTCATGTCATCCATTTGCATTTAGCAATAGTAGTTGAGAATTTTCTACTGAGCTAGTAAACTTACTCTATCATTTTCGGGTACACAACGTGTGACATGAAATTGGATGCTTGGACCATGTGCATATTTTTGAAAGCGTATGGACATGGATCTATGTGATCATCTCATGAAGCATTCTTTTGATAGGATGGTTTTGTAACTCTTAATTAAACTTCTCTTTTGACCTTAGGAATGTAAAGTTCTGACTTGCACTCCCTCTATCTATGTTACTCCCTCCGTCCCCAAATTTTGGTCATTCGTCCAATTCTAACCGGATAAAAAACAAGCTATAATTTTTAATCGGTAATGAATTTTATATTCAATATGAATCTTGTTTGATAGATCTCAATTAATTCTATAAAACAATGTTTTCGAAATCATATAAAACAATATATATTACGAGATATAATCAATTAAAAAGTGGCACGAACTCCCAAAATAGACAAATAAATGGGGACGGCGGGAGTATTTGGGTATGGGTACCTAGATGAGACTTATGTATTTGAATTAAATCATGATGGAAGAATTTACGAGCTTATTATGAATTATCTTTTAAAAAATATATTATTATTGTGACACTTCAACACTTAGGGGTGGTTTGGCTAAATAGAAAAAACTAGTTTTTTGGTTTTTTTGATTTTGTCCTTATTCAATTTTTTTTTTTGCACTTGTTAGTTTTCGGTCAATTTTTTTTGGGTTTTTTGGTTTGTCTCGACGAGAGGAATCTAAAAAGTATAAAATTAATATCCAAATTTAAAGTTTTGAAAATAAAGACGAAAAATAAACTAAAAAATCGGTTTTTTGCCATAATTTTTCGTCTTTATTCACAAAACTTTAAGTTTGGTTAATAATTTTATACTTTTTAGATTTCTCTCGTTGAGATAAACAAAAAAACCACATAAAATCGGTAAAAAAACTAACAAATACAAAAAAAAATTGAATAAGAACAAAATAAAAAAAACCAAAAAACTAATTTTTTTTATTTAGCCAAGGAGGCCTTAGCTCCGCTCGGCGCACCTCGTCAAAATACTGGTTCTGCTGGCTGCGCCTGCGTTATCCTGACCAAAAGCAATCTCAACCACTCGTAAATCTAATCCAACGGCCATAATCCTCCACACGCTCCACGTCGGCCCACACGTACCACTGACAAAACCGTATTCCGCACGCGCGCTCTCGGCATCCACAAATTCCCCCATTCGCCCAAACGAATCTGCTTTGGCTTTTTCGGTTCCCACTCCTTTTTCGAAACCCGAACCATTCTGTTTCCATTTCCTAGAGAGAGGAAGTGGAGAGAGACAGAACGAATATAGATCTCGCACAGTTTGTGTATGCATATATATGACAACTTGAAGAGGATTTTGGCAACTCAGATCTGCTTTGTAAGTATTTATCTTTTTCATCTGCAATTTCGTTATAATATGTTTTTAATTGTTCTTTATTCCAATTATGGGGATGATTGGTTTAAATTTGATGCTTTTGATTGAAAGATTTCAGTGTCGAAGGTTTGGTTGTCCTTTTTGTCTCTGGTTTGTTTGAATTTTTGTAGTTTATAGAATACGAAGAATTGGCTGCTGGAGAAGTTTGTATGCTCTGTTTAATGCAATTGAATTATTGATTATTTTAGCGGATTATGGATATAGTGTGAATTTGTTGGAGAACGATGGTTAGGTGAAAGTTCGATGTCGGTTGGAAGAGATTTTCTTGAAAGACATGGCGCCAAACAGATTGTGCTAATTAATTATGAAGCATGGATATGTACACCCAACATGACACGCCTAGAACAGGAATTTTGATGGGTAAATTTTTTAGTAATAGACGCATTGGGTTTATGTTGAATTTGCATGCTACATGGAACATGTGAGTGTGCAGTTAGCTAAGTGATAACTAGAATTTTAGAAGGAAATAGAAAAGGCGAAGTGATTACTGGTAAGCGAGCATGATGAGACATAGATCAGGAGTTTGAATCCCAGGAAGCATTTCGTCCCCTTGGTGCTACCCCATCCTATGCCTGGTTTGAGCGGGATAGAGGGAGTGGATGTACCCGGGTCACTCGTTGGGGTAAAAGACTCTGACACTATTGTCACAAAACAACAGTAGTTGAAGAAGTGGAAAAGAAATAAAGAGAAGCTAAACGAAGATATAAGAGATGATGAGGTAATCAACTAAATTAACAGGGACAAATAGAGAAGGCCGATAGAGGATAGAATTATCTTTTGCAAGTTTAAAGTGAAGTGATACCCCATCCTCTTTTTGCTTCCTCCTTTTGGTAGGCCGTTTTCCACATTGTTGACTCTAGTTAACTGGGACTATTTTTCGATCTCATGCATGAGCGTCAAGTCTTCACATATAAAAACCAGGTGCTTCGTTGAGTTCAGTCAGTAATGGCTTTAGATCACCAACAGCCAATACATTTGAGATACTTCATCTCGACTGCCTTCTTTAGCTTCCAATAGAGGAAATGACAGTGTCTTAAAGCATGATCTATACCAGTAGTATCTATCAGTGGCATTTCTTGGGTTGTCTGTTTCGAATTTCTATATTCAAAAATTTCGGAGACAAATATTACGATTAGAACTTATGGAAAGCAATGGTTATGCCATTGGGGGACTAAAACTTCTTGGAAGTTATATTACCATCTATATGTATTTGTATCTGTATTTAAAAAAATCTTACTGATGAACTACTACTAATTGGTTTTCAACATAGCTTTATTATGTCTGTTAGGTGGGGTTAGTATTCGACGATGAGATGGCTGTTAATCGTAAAGATGATATTTTGAGTTCATATCAATAACTATCTGTTACGGAATGCTGTTGTAACTCCGCTTTATAAACTTTACTCTTCAAGTTTGGTGAAATTATTGCCTGGTGATAACTTTCTCCTTATTTAGCAATCAAGCTTTGCTGTTCCAAGAAGGTCATTTCACAAACCACAAAATTTTTACTCTTGTGGCATTTACAGGTAGTATTGATGCAAGTTGTTGCAGTCGAATAATATATTTATTGAGGCAGATTTATTGAACAATGGCGGATGGATTATCGAGCTTTTGGGGCCCTGTTACATCCACTACTGAGGGCTGTGAAAGGAACTATGTCTACTCTTCATATATTGCGGAGTTTTTCAACACTGTATCCAATATCCCCGGCATTCTGTTGGCACTCATAGGTCTTGTGGTTGCCTTGAGTCAACGGTTTGAGAAAAGGTTCACTGTTCTACACATATCAAATATGATTCTCGCTATTGGGAGCATGTCATTCCATGCGACACTGCAGAGAGTGTAAGTATTATTGTATGATGCTCTCTAGTTGCTTTGCACATTGAGTTTGGCTGTGTTACTACATTCAACAGGTTTTTTTTCCCTCCTCGATGAAAAAAACTTATTGCTTCTTACCTGATGGCCCTCAATTTGCTTTGCGTTATATGTTAATTGTTAGCTACTCCCTCCATAGCATATTCTTGTTCCTACTCTAATTTCTGAGTTGTCCCAAACCCAAAAATTGTCCATTTAAAGTCAAAGCAAAATCTTTGTAACTTTGCTAAGCTATCCAATATAATTAGCTATAAGATGTAGTAGATACATAATGAAGTATCAAACATGCTTTGGAGTACATGAAGATTATCGGATGCGCTGCAGAATGCAGATATCCCCTTTAGGGTATCATGCGTAATGGGAATCAGTCAATTTTTTTTTTTTTGGTTTTACTATGCAAAATTGGGAAAACATATCAATTCTGTTATTATTGTTTAGACAACATATGGATAAAAAAAAGTAAAACAAAGAGGCTGTAATTCCAATCAGAACACTTTAGTAAAGTGACTAAAAGGATAAATTCTGATTAATTTTCAGGCAACAGCAAGGTGATGAAACACCAATGGTCTGGGAAATGCTCCTCTACATCTACATCTTGTACTCGCCCGATTGGCATTATAAGAGTACAATGCCAACCTTTTTGTTCATCTATGCTGCCATATTTGCAGTAGTACATTCACTGTTCCATCTTGTAATCACATTCAAGGTGCATTACATGATACTTTGTCTTCTCTGCATCCCTCGGATGTACAAGTACTACATTCACACGGAAGACAAATCCGCAAAGTGGCTCGCCAGGTATTATGCAATCACATTGTTGCTAGGAGGTCTTTGTTGGATTTGTGATCGTCTGTTTTGCAAGGAGTTTTCTAGATCCTACTTCAATCCGCAAGGTCATGCTTTATGGCACATCTTGATGGGCTTTTGCTATTACTTTGCAAACATGTTCTTGATGTTTTGTCGTGCTCAGCAACGGGGATGGAATCCAAAAGTCACGCACTTCATGGGGTTCTTCCCCTATGTAAAGATTGAAAAACCCAAGGCCCAGTGAAAGAAGTTACTGTGTGATAAAGTCATAGTCTCTTATTCAATCGAGGTAGGTGCCACATTTTGTTACTTGTGAAATTGAAAGTAGTTTCATTTTGGATTTTCTCATTATTGTTTTCTTGTCCCCAACTTTGACCAGTGTATTGTATATGATTCTTTGTTTTTTGTTTTTTCCTTTTGGTTCGACGGCCAGGGATGTCCGGGCCAGGTTATGCACACATCTACTTATCATCTCCCCCGTCCAGTCAAAAGCAGCCCACCAGCGTTGGGACAGGAGTTACACAAGAAATTACTTTCTTGTGGCTTGATCCCAAAAATCGAACGTGGTCAATTTTGTGGGAAGCAAACCCAGTATCCACCTACCAACTGGACTTGCCCTTGGGGCCATACGATTGTTTGTTTATGTTTGTTGGGATAGGTAATTAAATCTTCAGTAAACTAGTTGTCACCGTGATGTACCTAATTATTTTGTACCTCCAATGGTGAATTCGCGAATCTGATTTTTGTTGGGACGTTGTGTCATTGATTTTTGTTGGGACGTTGTACTTTAATTTTACGTACTAAGAATGCTGAATTTGTGAATCAATCTCGTTGTGAATTTGAGATTTTGCTGCTCTCTGGTAATGCAGAAGAAAAGTCGCTTTAGTTTCCCGCAGAATTGTACAAATCTGATATCAGACCTATCTTAATAACGGGAAAGGAGGGGATTGCTGCTGGTGAGACTAAAATTAGGGCATCACCTGCCCAGTTAGCGCATCTCGTCAACCTAAAAATGATTTTTGAACATTGTTAGTGTCATTTTTTTAATTTTTTTTTTTTCTGTTTTAAGTTTAATCTAGTGGAAGCATATTTACGTGCCTCTTCTGTCTACCTTCTGGGCCGCACGAATGTGGATTTTATAGATTGTTTTTCATTTTTAGCTTGGCATCCATGTTTTGAGGTTTTTCACTTTTTCTGCTTCTGGGTGTAGGAGTAACTGGATGTTGGATTTGTCGAGGGAAAGGAAAATAGAATGACTTGTTAAACCGTAGAATCGTTCTTTGCACATAGATCACCTGTGCCAGATTGGTGTGGGGCTCGGAGCAGACTCCGCACACCCACCAGTGCAGTGCACAGGTGATCTGTACTTATTTTCATGCTATTTTTGTAACCTAGCCAAAAAAGGCCCCCATCCTTCTGTGTCCTCCATAAATATGAGATCCAAATGCAACAATCATGAATATGGTATAAAATTTCAAGGCCTTGTTCGTTTCCTAATTTAGTTTTAGTTTAAGTTTTGATGACATCATTATTTTCCTCATTTCTCTCTCTATCTCTATCCACTCATTACACCTGATGGCATCATCAAAACTAAACTAAACTATCCAACCAAACACAACCCAAATTTTTTGGGCATGTGCATGCATCCTGCTTGTATAACAATACTAACAAGCTAACATCTTAGAGTATCCTCAATGGCTGAACCAAAATTGAATAATCAAAAGTTGCCACATCAGCTTTTAGTTATCACTTTAGAGATTGTTAAAGTTAGCAATGTGTCAAAATTTTTTTTTTTGCCCATTGTAAAAAAACAATGAACCCCCATCACTTTTTCAAACTTGGATAACCGAAAACTTGGCACTTCACTGTCAAATTACAAAAAATAGTTTTTGAAAACAATTTTTTTTTTGTAAATACTATAAACAATTTTGTGTAAACAATTTTTTTTTTTTTTTTTTTTTTTGAATAATAGCTTCTTCACTGTACATTGCAGGATTATTGAAAGAACATATCAGCATTAAAGTGAAGAAGCTAATTTATGGTGCAATTATTTTTTTATTGCTTTTGGTAAATTACCACACGTGTATCGGACGGTTTTGTACAATAGCATTGCTCCCCAAAGATGAAAGATGGGAGGTCAGAAGAGTTTGTCATGAAAAGACCTTTTTTGGAAATAGCCCTCCAAAACTGGTTTAATGGCAAAAATTTGCTGCAAATCTATTCCCCAGCTGCGTCGGCCTAAGATTATTATTCTTCTCCGTTAAAATAAGAGAATTAGATATGTCCAGAGCAGTCCGATACACGTAGATCATCACATCAAACAACGGTGTTTCGGATAATACCCAGACATAAACTATGTCATAGGAATATTCAATAGAATAATGACAAGGATAAAACTAAAGAATTCCCACAAGGCATCTTTTGCTTTCTCCTTAGCAACTTTCTAACTGTCTTTTGCTTTCTCAAACTACCTTTTGCTTTCTCCTTTACAACTTTCTACCGTGAGCAACTTTAAGGAACAGCAACCTGCCTCTTATTATTCACTAGTGTAGGAACACAGCCACGCGGTGTCCTGTAGCACTCCAAAATATGTGGGTACTGAAATGATCTGGAGCACCACTTGGCCGTACATGACCTGGCAAAGGAGAAAAAGAGTTTTTATTGGAAAGAAAGGGGAGAAAAAGAGTGTTTTTTTTTACATGCAATTTTGCTGATATTTGGGGT
Source organism: Vaccinium macrocarpon (assembly GCA_022606695.1). Taxonomy (NCBI): domain Eukaryota; kingdom Viridiplantae; phylum Streptophyta; class Magnoliopsida; order Ericales; family Ericaceae; genus Vaccinium; species Vaccinium macrocarpon. The sequence continues at coordinate 5,969,815 of CM040173.1, read as the reverse complement.
GAGTTTGAGGTTTTGAGACGAAAAATTGGCTTAGGGCAAACATTCCCAAATCCCAGGCTTAGGTAATTCTGGGTTCGAATTTCTTCAATCCTCTTACAGAAAATATAATTATGACGTTCTTTAGAAAAAGGGGATTGATTTTCGCACTCCATTTTTTACCATGTGCACTCATTTTTTGTTTTTATTCATTAATTTTTTTCTACATTACCCTCTGTTGTTTGAAAAAGTGAACTGATAAAAGAATAACAAGGTAAATTTTCGTAAATAAAAACAACAAAAGGGGGTGTGATTATTAAAAAAACAACAAAAGGGGGTGTGATGATTAAAAAAAAGGGAGTGCAAAAATCACTGCCCTTCTGGAAACCTTGGGAAATGATTTTTCATCCTTCAAAATACGAGAGCATTAGTGTAATTTCCCAATCAAAACCATCACGTGAAATTTCCTAACACAACTTCTTGTTTCCTCACCAGAGTACATAGAAGAAATAAGGCTAAATAATACGAATTGCTTAAACAACTCAAGTGTATCAAAACTTGATAAAAATAATAAAAAAAAAAAAAACCCCTACATTCAACAAGCTACACAGACAGAATTCTTGTACACAATTTTGCGGTCTTTTTTTCAGATAAAAAACACACCCCACTGAGGCTCATGAATCCGGAAAGGTTATTGGAACGTCATTTCCCACTTGAAAAATGAACCCTAGGAACTTGACAATCCCACGTAAACTCCCCTATCACCAAGGTGCATTTCGGCAATTATGTTACTCAAAAGGGATTAATGTCAACAATGACTACCAATAACTTCTTCTCCAATTCAGCTTCATCCACCCACATGGAACTTTTCCGACGCAGAAGTTCCCTTTCATCTTTCTTCTTCTCTTGTATATGTTTCTCTCTCATTCTCCAATATTCAAGCTTTGCGGCTCTTTCTTTCAACTGTACCGATGCATAGTGAAACACATCAGGATACAACAAGGATAGCATATGAGAAAAACCACGAAGAAAGCAAAAGAAATCGATTCAAGAAACCACGAAGAAAGCAAAAGAAATCAGAGAGTGGAAAATGCTCAGACTAGTCAAACTGTTTCTGATGAACACATCTGACTCCCAACAAGCCCGACAAAAATAGTGTGTTGTATCACCAATTTCCGTGAACTAACTGCACTAGAACCTAATGAGAAAGCAAAAACTTAACCCCAAAGAGTACATCAATTCTACAGCTTCTCAGTATGTCAGGCTATTTTTGTCAAAGAAAAATGGAAACCATTCTTTTTCAATAGAGGTACAAGAAAGGGTTGGGGGCAATGAAGTGGGTGAAGTGGTTGGATTGCAAGCTGTTCCAACCACTGCTGGTCCGCTGGATGTTTGCCTTTGTCATTTTCGGAAAGCGCCAAACAAGGAAAGCACGACAAAAATCCCTTCCGCTGAGCTCTCTCTCCTCCATTACCCCGTCTATCATCTATGGTTCCTGAGTACAAGATAAAAAAGAATGCACCAGATGGATGCCCGGGCATTGAGAATTCAGCTACCTAACTGTCAGGAAATAGAGGGTTTTCGGAGAATTAGTGTTGTGGTGGTGCTACGAGATGGTTATTTATAGTATAGAAGAATAGATCAACAGGCATATTGATTGACCATAGATGCGAACCAATCAACTGCTATCTAAGAAAAGATTCCGCAAAACCAGAACTGCCCATCCACTGCAATGTCTTAGTCCACCCTCCACACAAACTCAACTCAGCATAGAGAGGATAACTATAGGGTTCCACACAATTCCCTTAAAGTGCATGTGAGGTACGGCTCCTCCAGGGCACAGAGCACGAGTAAGAGAGAAAGCAAGTGTTGGAATAATCTAATTCTAGACTATGGCATCAAAGGGTTGGTTACAGAAGCACCTACAAATATGTTTGTCACCATGGAGTCATGGACTAGTTTCTGTTAACTCGTACATGTCACCTTGTTTGCGAGTCTCTCCATGTTTAAGTAGGCATCATACAGCATGCCCTTCATTCGGAAGGGGGAGGTTCTAGGGCGAGACGGTCCTCCATAAAAGAAGTCCAAGACACAGAACTGAGTGTTGCCTTGTTCGTCAACCGATACCTTGCATTTCCAAAATCTTTTATCCTCTCAATTAGCTGCCCTTTTTAAATCCAGAAGCAAATATGACAATGACTGGATGCTCCTTGGGAGTTAAACTAACTTTACAGGACTCCACCAATGCAAAAGTTTAAAAGCACAATTTCTACAACCATTAATGTGAATTCCACCATTTGAAGTCCAGGGTAATGGAATGTCAAATGGATAATTTGTGCTCCACTCGGAATGACTGAATTGCTAGTCATCTGAAACAATTGCGAAACGCGAGAAACAGGTTCAAAACCTCATTACCTACAATGAAGAGCAATCTTTTTTTTCGTCTCTCACGTTTTATCTCTAGCTACTGTTCAAACCCTAAAAATGGTACCTCCTCCAAAATCACAGAAGGAAACGAATAGCGCAAATACTAACAAAAAAAAAAGGGGGGGGGGAAACCCAAGAAAGTGCAATCTAAAAGTTGAGCCACACAGATCAAGCAACAAGGTCATGCCATATGAACTATGTAGTCAAACTGCACACACCATTCAGCTTGGCACAGTGATCCCTAAAGCTTGAAGCTGAAATGCTCTTCTTTTCTATCACATCCTCTCCAACTATATACATGGGACCTTCTTGGAACTTCACCTCCAAGCCTATAAGATGAATTAAGGAGTTTTTCCATATCGAAATTGTCATAAGCAAGCACTGCAATTAGCCACCAAAGATATTAGGTTTATCATGCTAGTTGTGGATGACACTTCCTTAGAGGTGATGAAATTTCAGGTAGTTTTTTTTTTTGCCCTTGCTTTTTATTTTAATATCAGCATCTAGCATTTGAAGCATTTAATATTCACGACAAACAACTTGATAATCAGTTAGCGTGTCTTGTGCTTGCTAATAATAACTTGTTGAACCGTTTACACATTTCCAATGCAACCATTCAAAGTTCCAAACCAAACCAAAACAAACCGAGCTTTATGTCCCAATCAATTAGGGTCGGCTACATGAATCCTGTTTTTCCATTGAGCTTTGTCTAGGGCAACCTCTTCACTTAGGTTAAGTAAACCCAAGTCCTTTCGTATAACGGCATCCAAAGTCAATTTAGGTCTTCCTCTTCCCCTAGCCCTCCTATCCACTATTATCATATCACTCTTCTTGACTACTTCGTCTGGAGGTTTAAGATAGATATGTCCAAACCACCTCAATCTATTTTCCATCAACTTATCATGTGCAACTCCAACCGTTTCACGAATAGTCTCATTTCCAATTCTATCACTCCTAGTCTTGCCATGCATCCACCTCAACATCCTCCTTTCAGCTACTCTCATCTTACTCACTTGTAACCATTCAAAGTTCCAAGAACAAATAAAACATTTAGTGGAGATTGTGCATTAAAGCAACATGATCATATACTGAGTTCCATACTTAGAAAGGAAGGCGATACAAATGGGATTTCCAATCACAGTACAACCCTGTACCTTTACCACAAATCATCAGCTCAATTTAGTGTTATTCATCTACTAATCTAATTAGCAGCATAAAATTTGATTTCTTACCCTTTACTCGTGAATTTTCTCAGAGTTTAATTAGTGGTATTTAGTTCATATTTGTCCAGATTAATGACATACCACGTATCTTCTTTCCTTCCTCCAGAATTTTCTTAGCAATACAGACATAGTTACATAAGCTTAACAAATTAGAAAATTGCTACCTACAGGCTACAACCCATTGGCTGAACTTATGGTTCGAATTGTACTAAAAACATGTGAAACAATAAATAAAAACATATTAAAGTGCATTGAGTATGCGAAATGGGTATTGAAAGTTGTAAATTCTTCAGGTAAAATGTGCATGTTGCCCACTTTCCTGATAAAGGGCCAGAGAAGGATCCAGGATTCCAAAGTTTGGGTGAAAACTCCTATAATGTCATCATTATCTGACACTACTGACACAATATGAGCTTCCTTTGAAACAATTTCAGGTTGGAGTTGACAAAAACAGCATGAACAAAAGTATCAATGCAATAATTGGTCAAGCATTATCGGACAGAGGGAGCACAATTTGGGGTGTGAACCCTTATAATATCATGCTTCTACGCACCTCAAGGTCCTTTTTCACTCAAACTCAGAATGTAACCGACGCAGCCAACTCCACTCCACTTCTTACACTCATCAAAACTGACTTCACTCAAATTTTGAAGTCTTTTTGAAGTCTATCTTTCGACTTCCAAATTTATAACTACACAATTAGTGAAAGTGTTACTCACAAGCTTTTCCTACTTATGAGTTTGCGCATTCCAGCTCACCCAAATTTGGAGACCGTCGAGTTGCTTTGAAATAATTTGTGAGCGAATTGCCCAACTTCTTTTTTTTCTTTTCTTTTTTCAAAAGTCATCAAGGGATGCTACCCATTTAAGAAAGCAAATAACAAAAAGCAAAAATTCGACTACCCCCAAAAATCATACTCAATCAAAACAACAGCCCAGTGGATTGTTCTTACCATTTTTCAAATAAAGTACCTAACATGTCAAGAAATTGATCAATGAAAGGATTGCTCTCCTTGACTCCAAACTAAACAACCTGGAAAGGAAAAGACTCTTATTTTTTGACACAACAAGTGGTTTAACTGGTTAATAAGCAAGACATACCAGGGTTTGCCTGAACTCTTCCTCCGCAACCTCCCTCTCCGCCGCTTTCGCCTTCTTCGTCGCAACCTTCGCCGCCCTCCGCTCCTCGTTAGCGATCCTCAAAGCCTCCCTCTTGGCCTCATCCTTTCGCTGCTTCTCAAGCCTCTGCAACTCCACTTCCTGTATGTAGTCCTTGCGATACGCCTTCACCTTCTTGGCGTACTCCCGCCTCAACAGGGCGAGCTTGGCCTCGGCTTGTTTGGGGTCGGTGGGAGTGGTCCAGCTGTTGAGGAAGTCGTTTGGGGAGAGGAATTCGTGGTTGGGAGGAGCGGCGGAGAAGGATCGGACGAGGTTGGGTTTGGTTAGGTTTAGGGTTAGGGTTTGTTGTGATCGGAGGAGGAGCAAGCGTGTCGTCGCCATTGTTGTACTGAAGGAGCTTAGTCCTAGGGTAATTTTACTGAGATGAAAAGTCAAGGCAAAAGAAGCAAGTGGAGATTTTTTTTTTGATGAAAGCAAGTGGAGATTGTTACGCTAAAAAATGCTAGTAGCTCGCAAGAATAGGGATCCTGCAGTGCGCATTCAAGCCGTTGGATGGCGGATATGAACGTTTCGGATGTACACTACATGAGTTTTTTAATTTTGCCGAACACAAATCTATCGCGTAAGATTCATGTTCATCGGATGATTCACAGTGCATTAGTGTTCGGATCAGTGATGTTTCGCCAATGTCCAATTCACGTGCATTATACAGTTGTTTTTGGATTTGTGTTTTAAAAGCTGTGTGGCTAGAATTATGGATATTTTGTATCTAAACCTCTTTTAAACACACCATCTAATAATGCGAATTTCAGAATTTATTCTGACGACTCCATCGCTGGATCAAAATATAAATTTATTCATGAAGAAAATGAGTTTTAATTGACCTTAAAATTTTACAGTCTTCAAGTAAAAGAAATCGCTACAATTCTCATCATCATCAATTGATACAAAACATACACTAAATAGGCAATGAAAAAATTGAATAATTGAATGAGTGATTTACATTTCAAAGCTATAAAATAAATGGCTCAGATCATCTAGAATCCCATACTATTGGATTTATTTTTGAAAGGTGTGTTCAAATTAGTATTAGTGTGGACATAGCAGGTCTAAAAAAATATTAAAAAATGGATTTACCGAAAAAAAATAAAAAATAAAAAAGGAACCAAACAGAGTAAATTTGCTTTAAGTATCTCTTTACCTAAAATACACTTTGCGCCCTTTTACCTACTCATAACCTCACATTGATCTCGTCTGTCCTAAGTTCTGTCATTCATAGCGAACTTCTGAAAAAAAGGAACTTTTTTGTCGTGTTTAATTGACGGAATTATAGGTGAAGGATTTATGATACTACCTTCGTTTCAAAAAGTTTGACCTACTTTCCTTTTTTGGCTATCTCAAAATACAATAGCGGGGGAGTGCTGCACAACCTTGTGTTGTGCGGCTCCCGGCGCGGCCGCGCTGGTGTCCATTCAATAATCGGAAACGTCCATTGCGTAGAGCTCGTCGAATACTACAAGTCTGTCAAAAATCAAATGTATCGAACATCGTTAAGTGTGTCATCGGGAAAAAAATAACTTGAAAAAATGGGTTTTATAGTTTTCATCTAGTGTTTCAAGTCATATGTGTTCTAAATTTTTGCAAGTTTTATGTGTTTCGATCACGCATTTACTGATATCAGAACGAGTTGATTTTTGGTACACCTGCAAAACTCAACAAACTCTACGCGATGGACGTCTCCAATCATCGAACTGACACCGGCGCAGCCGCGCCGAGTGCCACACAACACACTGCACAGCACAAGGCTATGCAACACCCCCCGCTATCCTCCAAAATATAGGACCAATTTAAAATTTTCAACAAAGGAAAGTTGATAAATTCCATTTCTACCCTCGAGATGCTTTTAACAATCAAAATAATGAGGCCAAAAGAAAAATATTTGAAAATTTTAAAGTTTAAAGTGCGTTTTAAAATTTTGAAAAAGGTCCTTGATTACATTGGCCGGAAGATTTTATGACTAGTAACTGCCAAGCTAGAGGTTTTGTCAGATGAGTAGTTCCTCTGTATTAAGGAAAGTAATTTTTTTCATGTTTTGTGAGGTTGATGTAAGTAATAATTGTTGTATTCAAACGCCAAAAATGGCTCTCCGTAGAATTAAATAACCATTTCATTCTCCAATTTGGCTAATCAAATGGCCGTTATGGTGAAGTTGCAACGTGTGATAGATTTGTGGCTTCGCAAAAGTTAAAACGTGTATTAAACGAGTGTTAGATAGTACTATATCGTTTTAGAAATGAATCACAGTATATTGACAAAATCTCACCTTAATTCTAGACCATCATTTTGCAGTCTAGGAACCCTAAATGAATCCACTCCATCGCGGTTATGGGTGGAACTAGGCACATGCAACCGTAACTTCTTTTCAGTAGTGTTGATTGTTGCAGTACTTGCTTATTTGACACAAGTGGTGTGATGTGAGGGGCAATACTCCCTAGTGGAGGTGTCAGGCTATCACACCTTAACTTTTACTTTTATTAATCGATCTGTAAAATTATATCGCACATTACTTTGCTATGTTCTTGGAGAAAGAAGCACACAGATCTTTTTGCCATCCCCCGAGTGGTATGAGGCACGATGACCCCATTAAAACTTTGGATTGAGAGTTAGACAAATCTAACCCATTAGATCAAAACCATGCACTCACAAAAAATAGGGTGAATTTGCTAAAATCGTGATGATTTTGCGCTTTTCCCAACAACAAAAAACACACAATTTTACTTGCTCTAAAAGCCGAGTTTACTTAGAGCAAAGCCGAGTTTACTTAACACGATATATGTTTACACTTGCAACAATATATGAGTACACTTACTGCAATATATGGCTACACTTCCAACATTTGAGGGCTACCGTTTTTGTGGGTGGAATTTGATGAAACATGAATGTCTGAAGAACTCGACTCCTATGTAAAAGAGCTTGTCTTCGTAGTAATCTAAACGAATACTAACGTTACTAGTGTCCTTTCATTTGGCAAAAAGACAAACAAACAAACGTGAATGGGTACAAATAAATAGGACCTTCATTACAGCAACAGGTATACATGACCAAATTAAGGAAAAGATAAACTCTTGAAAATGCCCACAACCGGCCATATTCTACAGAGACAAAAACTGTTATTTGTCACATCGATACAAAAATGCCACTTCGCTCGAAGTTCTAAAAAAAAAAAAACTGATAGTAGCTCTCAAATATGGACCACTGGGTATAAAAATGGGATCTGCACGCAATGAGTGAACTCACAACACACGTGTAGTGTGCTCTCTTGGCTGTCCGATCGGCGGCCGACAGGGTCCAACATAAAAATGTGGCAAACAATTTGTCCACCTCCTAATCAATAAGGTTGCACAACCATCTTCACTCTTTGCTGGAATCCCAGACCTTCAAAAGGTTTAATATTTCAATTACCTGGCCTTGGGTAGATAAATACTCCTCACGAACCCTTTCCCAACTTCACCAACAGATTTTAGTACATTCACCAGGTCTTCTTCCTCCTTGCCCATTTCTTCTCGTCCCCGTTTCTGCCCACACACAGAGAGAGAGAGAGAGAGAGAGAGAGAGAGAGAGGTAAGGTTTTTTGTCGATCAACTAATTTCAAGTGTGTAGAGAAAAAAGGAGGACGGGTCTTTATGCACCTTTGATCCCGATTGCTCCCATGTTAAGCCAATAGCATCACCTCCCAGCGAATCGTACCAAACTTTGAACCTGTTGGGGAACTCTCTCTGGAGATGCAATGGGGGAAACAGTTAGCTCTCCTCTCCAAGGCTCAGAAACAATGACACAGTCCTATATTTAAATGTAAAAACAAATATTTTTCCGATAATGATACTTGCCTCCATATCATAAACAAAGCATCTCAGAGGATCAAAGTTCACCATCAGCTTTTGTTTCAGATCCTCTAAGCTTCCTTTCATGTCTCCGGGCAATAAAAAGGGATGAAATTTCTTGCTTGGCTTTCCACGAACCACGTGCATCCCTACCAAAAATGTGCAAGCATAGAATTTCAAAGGCCACAAATACAGAATCAAGTTCATCTAGTACTACAGTTTTTGACAACATAAAAATTCAAAATTTCCATTTTCTAGCAAATACTCCCTCTGTCCAATTTGTTTCACTACTAATATCCGTGCCATTTTTAAACGTTTATTACTTTTTATTTGTAGTGTTTTTAAGCTTTTGAAAATTGTCTTACAAAACTAATTGAGATCAATCAAATAAGAACCATATTGCATATAAAATACATATAGATTGAAAACTATAAGAGTTTTAAAAATGCACACATAACCGTAGTGAGCAAATAAATTGGGAGAGAGGGAGTAGTGTTTTCGAAATTAGCTATCATCTCATAATTGGGCTTCCCTTTTTTTTTCTTCTCTTTTTAACAGTTCAAGAAAAAATAAGTAAGAAACTATGAAACGGAGAATTTTCTAAAAGGTATTCTAAACTGTAACCAAACAGAGCCTGGAGAATGCTTTTGAGAGAGGGATGAGCACGAAATACCTTGGTTCAGTTCGGAAGGGAAGAGAAGATGCTGTGGGTAAGGCAATCTATCCCTGTGGAGAAGCACGATGGCATTGTAGTTGTTCAAAGGAGTTCGGAAAAGGCACTGCAGCAAACCAAGAATTACATCAAGATAATTAAGGACACACAACACCGGTAAATCAAAATTTGAATGGGACGTGTTGTTATCTACCTCCCATCTGTAAGAATCAAGCTCATCCTGCAAGATGAGTTTAGCTAACAAATTTGCACTGCTTTTTGCATAAGCCGCCAATCTTCTAAGTTCCTTAAACATGAACAGTATCCAAAGAAACTGTCAATACAGGGATAGAAGATCTTTTTGTATAGCATATCCAAAACAAACTTTTGCGTATTCTTAAAAATAAGCAACTAAGCAGAGTGCACAATAAGCATACTTATTTGGTTTACCATTTGCTTATTTTGTTTTCCTTCTATTCCGGTAGGCAGTTGTGTAGAATAAGCAAAACAAGCATTGGCAGTTCAACTATACAATCTTATTTGCATATTGCCCAGGTATCAGAAAATAAGCTGGTGAATCAAAGGATCCCTGAAGTAGGTGCATGCTAATGGGTTCTGAAGATCCCAGCACACACCTTTCCATTGAAAAAAAATTGGGAAGGTTACTCACGAAAGAGGATACAACCATCTTTCAGGAGATCGATTACTGTGGTGGGTTGTACGCATAGGGTTGCAGAAGCATCACTAAGACGAAATAAATTCATGCCCATCTTTTAATGCTGAGAAAAACTTATAAAATCAAATTGAGATTACATTGATATCCAGGAGAATGTGAATCAATATTGGCGCAACAAATATCATATTCCCATCACTAGCTGACAAAACAACGTCCTATGTGACCAGGTATCGACTATCAAGCGTCAGACCAATCCAGTCTTTCAAATCACACTATTCTGTGGTTTCAAATAACCAATGTAAAAAATAATCCGAGGGTTAATGGAAAGACCATTCAAATGTTGGCATTGTAGCACAACTTTCTTAGATCAGCCGTGCAAGCAGAGAACATTAACTTGTCTAATAAATCATCATGCAACCAAATTGAGATTGAGAAACACTCACTGATGAGGTTGGTGATGATCTGGTCCAAGCTTCAGATAACTTGTCATAAGCAGTAGCCAAGAACATGGCTGGGCTTGGATTTTGCATGTTTTCTTCGTAAGCTTTTCTACTCGACATAAAATTAACCTATCAAGTAGGAATGTAATAATGCTTTATCTCAAACATTACAGCTGAGCAAAGTGATATATAAAGGAACTGACAAATAAAATAAAACTTCCAATGGCGAACTACCAAAACTTGTGGGCCTATGGCACTTACATTGACCTCTTTTTCATCTTTCGGTGTAAAATCACCATTTATGTCAACAATTAAAGGAGAAAAGGCCCAGTCATAATCTGACAGTAACCTTAAGAACCTGCAATCAATAGGCATTAATGAGATAGTTATTTTAGCATTAAAGAAAGAGTTGAATCATAGAACCCAGTGATGATAAGTGAGAGCCAACCAAACCAAAACTCTAGCCACAGAATTTGATGAATGCAAGTAACAGAAGAGACTGCAAATTAAGAGGGAAAGAAGGTTAAACTGTATAGAAAGAAGTTTAGCCCTTGCAGGCAAAACTGTGCCTTCACATTACCAGCTTCTCGTTTCGTAGATATACCACGTCCATGATGTACCAATGTTTTACAGAGACCAGTAGGCAACCACAAGATGCACTCAGCATCTACAGCACTACAATCCCATCCACCACCACGAGTCCATGACAAAACACCTAACTGCTAAATATATAAACCACAGCCACAACTCCTAGTTCCAGTTTCAAAACCACAAGCACAAACACTAGTGCCTCCTCGAGCACCAAAATGATTACCACCGCTTGTTTTTCTTCGGAGACCGTCCATTCAGAAGAGCTATAAAGCATACCAACTGGCGGACTAGACCCAAGGAATATTCAATCTGATGAAATCAATTCTCTGAGAACAAATGCTTTTTCATTTTCCTCTCCATCCAAACACATGTATAAAAAAACTCCTATAGAATTTGGGAAAATAACTATAGTATGTTAAAATCAATAAACTATCACAAATAGTACATGAATATTTTTTAAAAAAATGTAAGTCGGACATTAGTGAACTGAATCAACATAAGCGGGGGAAGGAAAACGGACGCAATAGGATCAGGGAACAAAACCTTAGAAATCCAGTGATCCGTGAGGAAGGAACATGAAATGGCAAAGGCTTCATAAAAAGATAAGCAACCAACAGCTCAATTGCTTCCTCCCCCAACGAAGTTGAAAGAAGATGTGCAGCAACCCATCGTTTTGCAAGCCTTCAAAAACAAATATGATATGTAACGTTGGAGGGGAAAGGGAGGGGGAAAAAGAGATAGGGGAGGGTAAATTAAATATCTTACCGAACAACTGGTCCATAGACTGGGTAACGACCCTGTAAACCATTAATCATGCTAGAATGCATGTTGCACATATTAAGGATCTTGTCGGTTGATGGGACCCGCTTCACTTGATTACTTCCAACTTCAAATTTAAAATTGCACGAATGAGTACACCAATACAAGGGTCTTACAGGAAGTAATCAAAAATCGAAATTATTGTTTCTCACTTGTAAGCCCTCTTTCGTGCAAAATTTTAAGGCGAAATGCATATCCAGATGTGAAAACAACCACGTTATCTTCTGTAGCATTACAAGTCATTCCCCAATTGCTCTGGAGGCTGCCAAAATAGTATCAACAGATAAGTGACTCTCAAGAGTTAACAGGTAATTTTGCATCAAAACTACGTCATCACAGAGAACCTTTGCCCAATTTTGAGAAGGAATGCAGATTTAGTCTTCTCAATGGCTACGTCGCCCATTGGCCAGTTACCGGAACCTTCCAACTGAAACAAGAGAAAAAGTACTCAAAGAACAAGTCAGGAACACAACACAATAACAGTGCCCATGTATCCCCAACTGATTGGGCATAGGCAGGGGGGTACTGTACGTAATCTTTGGCAATATATGCACAAGAGGCTGCTCTCATAAAGTTTTACCACTGAAATAGCAACCCCGCTATACCTCCAAAAATTGAGAAACTCAATAGACATTACGTGGTGTAACCAGCCAGGAAATGAATAATAAAACTAAATCGAATCAGCTGCTACCATGCCTGGATCATAACGTCAAGAGACTGAATGCAGGATGAAGTGAGCTTTTGGAATCTTGGTTTGACACCTTTGGAAAGAGCCAAGGGATGAGGTTTGGGAGGGAAGACAGATGTGAACCTGAAAGCTGCGACTGGTGGTAAGTATCAAACATTTTTAGGACTTACCTATGTTAAAAAATGTACAAGGAGCAACATAAGTCTACCATATTTACCATTGAAATGATCGATTAAATGATTTAAAAATATAGCTTTAGAAGAAGCACACACCACTACATCGAATTGCAGGGAAAACACATTTATTGAAAATTTGATTATGTGCCAATCATTAAGTTTTCCCATTCACAGTAAGAGCTTAAACGATTAAGTTTTCACAGCCAGATATTTATATCCTCAAAATAAATGTCGAACCTCATAATACTAATTTGGCATGATTATGTAACTTTCATAGTTCCCACACGTCAGTGAACCAAATCAAAAGGATCGCAAGTCAAAAAAGGTCTGTTCATACAGCTGTACAATCCAGTCCTATGGTGGAAAGAGATGACAATGTATCCGTGTGGCAATGTTTTAAAAACCAGACAGGTGAGCGAACCGAAAAAGGGACCAGGTGGACGGGTGACCAGTCAACTGCGGTTGAACCGATAATTTACAATGGTGCCATACTTATTTAAAAATATCCTCCCTCCGTCCCAAAATTTTAGTCCTTTGGGAATCCAACATTTTAAGGAGACACAATCATTACTCTTCAAAATATATAAACCCTCCCTTTTGATTTGCACTGATTACTTTTTTAGACTCAATACATTTTTCCCTCCATTTTTGTGTTTGAATTTGAATCTGGAGATGAAGGGCAAAAAAGGAAATGACTCAACTTGGGACATCCAAAAAAGGAAAGTGGGCAAAAATTTTGAGACATCCAAAAAAAGAAAGATGGACCAAAATTATGGGACGGAGGGAGTATATTAATTGTATAGAACTAATTATTATTAGAATATAATAGCATATATATTTGGGAAAAAATGTTTGAAATGTACAAATAATGAAGTGAAAGAGGAATTACACTTTTCTTCAAGAAGATGGAGTCTTACACTCTAAATCTATCCCACATAGGTGGCACTTCCCAACTTGAAGAAACCCTTCTACAACCCTCAAAATCCAGCAGTTTTTAAATGTAGGCCAGTTCTGGAAAAATGGCAGTTCATTGGTGCGTCCAGACCGGAGCATGGGCCGGTCAAAACAACTCCAATCCGGTTTTTAAAACATTGCTTTGTAGATTAACGCAGTAATAGAGAATTGCCAATTTGGGATGAAGAAGGGAACCTGGGTCTAGAGGCTGCACACTTGATATCCTCAAGGGAATGTCATCAAGAAGACGCAAGTGCTTTGACAAAACCTCAAATGCCTCGAGCAAACTTGTAGAAAATGATATAGGATCTGAAAACAAACAGTTCAACTAAATTCTGAACTAATAACGAAAAAACCATTCCTAAAACTAAAAGCAGTTAATGGCCAAGTAGTTCCACCTTCATTGCCATAGAGAAGAGAAAAATCAAGTTGATCTACAACGGTTGTGATACAATCTTGTGAAAGGGAAAGATGACGCATCAGAACATGCTCTGAAATCCTCTTTATAATAAGATGTCTTTCCCATTGCTTGCATTCCCAAACTACATTAAAATGAAGCGGCTGGCCAGTCAATCATCTCAACAAAAAAAGTGATCAGAAGCTTGGTGCAATCATAAGATTAAGTGGATGGCTTACCAGTGCTTTCTGCTATTGTACCATCTTTAAATCTCCGTAGCTCTGACTTGTCCCCCCAAAACTTCCGGAACTTGAGAGCCTAAAACCAAACTTATTCCATCACCAAATGTCCAAATGCATCGGCACCACAAGTGGAATACAAAAGACAGAATCAAACTCAAATACCTCATCTTTGTTCTCGGCATTTGGACCAATGTCAACCACTCTAAGGGCTTTATCCAAAGTGTCAACTGAAATCCCGATGAGCAATGGCTCTCTATCCAACACAGACAAACCCTAGGAAAGAAGAATAGCAAAAGAATTAATCCATTATCCAGCCACTACATAAAATGTTCTATCAATGATCAACAAACAGATTTCATACATCTTCCAAATTGCATCCCGAAGGAGTGTTTCTCCAAATAACACGGATAACCTTTGCTCTATCATTCAATCCTTGATGCATCAGAGAAAGTACTTTCTGCTCATACAATCTCCAACATTCGTCGTCCAAGCAAAATCCCAATGCACTGACTTCCATACACCCCTTCAAGTTCAACCTAATAGAGCAAAGGAAAGGGGTAAATAAATACAAGCATACGAAAATAACGAAGGAAGAAGCCTTGAAAATTGGCAACCAAGAATCATCGAAACCTTCCTAACGTATCAATGATTTTAACTGACTAATAATAGTATGAAATATCAAATTCACAGTGTTGAGAAGCATTCATTGCATTGCTTATTTATTTTACTGCAAATATCTTCTCATTTTCATAGAATCTCTACTAGCAGAATTTGTTTATACATCCCTCTTGCATTCTTCATGTTATTTGCCAACTAAAGCCAAAGCAATGGGTGTTTTAAATCCTTTTTCTGGTTTTAAATTAAAAGTTCCAGGAACTTTCACTGGCTTTAAATGATTGTATTCAAATTCAGAATTGTTGGGATTAAACCCAATCCCACCCGCAACGGAAACGCAATAAAAACAAGATAAAACACACACCAAAGAGATTACAATGTGATGTGAAAAAACCCACCCAAAGAGCACCTGACACCATGGCTCTATACATAGCTTTTTACTCACCCCCAGACTATTTTTCCTCACCATTTTTTCTCTCAAACTCACACCCGGACAGCACGGCAACCCCCACAGGCGCTGCCCTCATTTTGCCCTTCTCCAGACAGAGTTCTAACCTCTCTTTCGCCCTCCCAACTTTCACTTCTCTCACAATATATATTGTACTGCACAAGAAACAAGAAAACTCTTCAAGCAACCAAGATACTTCTGGAAAGCAATTGAAACATTTCAAAGGCCCCTTGGACTTTGTGAAGTCACCACCAAACCCATCAAAGTTATACTTCTTTTCCAATTCCCACGTAACCAAGCCGTAAAACCATTTCACTGCCATTTTCCTTTCCTTTTTTTTTTCCCCACTTTTCAAAAGTATTTTCACATGAGCAAAAAACCCAATACCACACCAAAGTTGCAAGCTCGTGTCTAAACAGACTCTAAACAACATTTCAGTGCTACAAGTAAGGTCCATGCTCAAAAAAACAATACTCATTTGGCTCCAAGTAGCCACAGGTACATACCCCTCTACGGGTACTTCCAAAACAACACATCCACCACAACCACCAAATCAATTAGTCATAAGCTTGTCACATTCAACTGTCTCACTATCAATGAGGCTGCCTTGGCTCTCATTGCCTCCACCTCTAGAGGCCATAGCCCTTCTGGGTTGGTATCTGTATAGAATGCACCTCAGCAGTCCCATCTGCCCTCAGCAACCCAGATCAAAATAGTTTTGACGTTACTAACTGATTGCCCATAAATGTTCAGTAGCGCCAAAATTAGTGTAAATTCAAGAGTTTGAATAACATCAATACATCATCACTACAGCCTATCAGGAAACTTGACGAGCAGGCCGAAAATAAACTGATAACAATGACAGAGCTTTAGATGGATCTCACAACCCCTTTGTAATCCACATGAATGCATAACAGTTACACTTAGAGGAACATAAGGATGACAGCTGAATCAACTGATTCATCAAAGAAGTTCAGCGTACCATTGGAGAATATTGTGTGGAAAGGACACATGAATTGCATAGTGATTTTTTATTTTTTTATTTTATTTATTTATTTATTTTTGGGGTAAAGAACAAATTTTCAAGTGTCGCTTTGAAGAGAACAAACCTAATGCAGTAGTCATATTTAGCAGGAAAGTCAACTTTTGTCATAAAAACCTCGTCGAATCCACCATCTGTACACTTATCAATGCCACTGAGGGTAAGAGCAGCCTCGTCTTGGAGCTGAAATAAGGAGCAATTGCGGATGAGTGCACTCAGCCACGCAAATAGTAGACAGCAGAGATCCATGACTGTATAGTCCAATAAATCAATATGCATGCAAATAGTACCTCAAGAAAACCACCCTTCGTCATGCGGAATGTAAAATTAAAGCCAGAAAATTGGTCGCATATGATTACTGGAAATGACTCTAAAGATGCCCTCCTTTCCTGCAACTCAAATGTCAGAACAGGTAAATAGAAACTATTAGAGCAATACTGTAACACCAAAAATCAAAATGAGATAAAATATAAAACCACAATGCAGAAGGCATTATATCATGAATATCTAGGCTTCCAAATATAAATGGAGATTGTCACATTTTTTCAAAGGTAAATAAAGTTGATGTACTATATTGAGGATGTAATTCAAGTCCACAGGTTTTACGAGGTGGCTCATGCCACATCCCCTTCCATGCCCACGTCTGCAAGGTGATGGCACCACATCTTAGCCTCATGAGGTGTATGAAAAACCAAAATATGCATGCATTCCCCTTGGGAGCAAAACAAAGCAAGTGAGGATACGGGCATTTAGTGACTATTGCCAAGCAAAAAAAAACTATTGGCCCCTATCTTCCCAGAAACCTTTGATCCAACAATTTCATTGACATGCAGTTCCAAAAAAAAAAAACCAAACAATTTCACTGCCATTGCCTGCAAAAGTCATGAAAACCATACCGCCTTTGAAGTACTCCACTCGCCTTCGAGATGGAAAAAGAGCCCAGTTGCCCATGACTTTGAAGTGGCTGCAAAAGTATGAGCAGAAATTTGCTAATTCAAAAGGCGTTCTATTTCCTTAATGGCCATGAATGCTTATACAAAACAGAACCAGTTGTTGTGACAAAGAGTTAGGGAACATAAATTATTTAGGCCTCTTGCTTTACTCAGTGAAAGATATGCCAAAATTTTGAACAGTAAGGGATATGTTACATGGACTCTTCTAAAATATATATTGGTAGCTGTGTCGAAAACTCAACACTTGAGTGAAGGTGTGGGATAGGGGGTTGACCCCTGTCTCCCATGTAGACACCTGGATCATCTCTATTCAGTATATTTGAAGAAAAACAAGCTCACAGCATCCATACATAGAATAATCATTCTAACTTTTCACGTGCAATCTCAAAATTCTCCACTACTCCAGTTTACATAAAGTAAGTAGATGTTACATCCCATAAAAATTGTGAGGTGGGAAATCTGCATACCAATGAAAGCCATCGTCACCCGAAATATCTGCATCGTGTTCATTGACTTATTAACGCGATTCCCACCAGATTTTGTTGCAATGTACGCCATTACGACAGATATTAGGAATCCACTTAAGCAATCATGGTTATATATTGAACTTCTTTGCCGAGCCCAAACCTACACCATCAAAATAGAATATGAATACCCATAAGTACATAAACGTATTGTGCCGAAATTAAAATTTCCGAAGGTGAGAAGTATACATACTTTCAGCAAAATCAAAGCCTCTCCTAGTTCCTTCCAGCCGAGAAAAGTTCTTCTGACAAATTCTGCATTATCCTCGAGGAATAAATCTTCTAGTATACTACTATTGTACTTCGGAGTAGGTTGAAGAACATCCCCTGGTAGAAATACAGAAAGTACTCACTGTTTAGTTATGGCACACAGAGATCAAAACAGCAATGAAGTTAAAATAGTGACTACACAATACCTTGATTCAGAGAACGAATGTTGTTCCGCTTCATGTTCAACTTTGCTACGTTAAAAGCCAATGTTGCTGTGGGAATTATCCTTACCAACACAATAGGGGCTTCGGCAATCTTCATAGCTACAGTAAAAGAGAAATTTCCTTTCTGATAGTGTACAGGAAAGAGGCCTCTAAACCAATTTTTCAAAACCCATAAGCTACAAGAAAGCATGATAGAGCACACCTGGATGGACAACCAATATAGGCTTCCGAGACTCATTTTGAAAAGTGGACCATTCGACCTTCTGAGCTACCGAAGAAAGTTTGAGATACTTCTTGATTATGCAGAGGTAAAGGAATCTCTTGGCATGGTAACGATAATTTAAGTAATCCTTTTCATGGAAAATCTCCTGCCATAGGAAGCATTGCAAACATAGAACCCAGTCAAACTCTAAAAACTTAAAGATGTTAAAGTGGTTCATCGATCATCGTGTGGCAGCTTGTGTACCCATTTGCGTAATCATTTGGCACCATAAAAACCTATTCCTATGTGCTATTATTATCGTCTTAAAACCTCAATTTCCCAAGGGTGTGTCGGTACAAACTAAAAGAAGATGCCATCTCTAACGCATGAGAAACTCCAACCATATACTCTCACCAGTGGCAGACACGGGATTTGGCCTTAACAGGGGGGTCAAATCATATATTCCTTAATGTTGATGGCAACAAATATATTCCAATATTTTGTATTGGTACTTGCAAACTCTGAAGAAGAGATGGAACTATGCGGTATACATAGCACTGTGTAGCTTCCATTTAATTTCATACACAAATCCACAATGTGGTTGATAACTGAGAATTTTAGGAGTGTTTTCTCCACGCATATGTAATTGGAGTAATTATTTGGAGCTGTACAGAGCCTAGGCGCCCCCTGGCACCCCATTATGTCCGCCCCTGAGTCTCACGTCTAATTAACTTTTGGAAAAATGATTAACATGTCTGAGATAGAAGTATACCTTTGGCATTCGAACAAAAACATCAACATTCACATCTGGCTTAGCAACGCAATGCATCGAATAACTACCTCCGATTTCTATAGATTTCGGCTTCTTGAACGTGAATTCCACTTTGTCGGCCCCAATATCTCTGATAAACCCCGGTGCAACATCCGCTGTAACCTGCACATATCAACACACAAAAATACAAATCGACTGTGAACTAGTGGTCCCTGTTCAGTACCGATCCCGGGCAATGGCAAGCACCCGAAAATTTGATTAAATAGGAGCCCCTAAATACAATAATAAAAAAAATTAAATCCATCAATAAAAAAATATTATACAAACATGATTAGTACTTTTGCCATTTAAAATGTAAAATAGTGATCTTTAAGTAATTGTTTCAAATTGTTGTAATGATGCATAACATTAAAATGTTACTGTGTTGAATACCGATAATTTTGCTATTCAGGATTGAATTATGTTTGCCCCCGAAACGTCAGGACCGGCCCTCTCTCCATTTGTCAATTGAGGAAAAAGGAAGCTAAAAAAAAAATCAAAATATGGGTGGATAAAAGGAGGCTAGGGTTTGTTGTATGAACCTGCAAGTCTTCTGGGATTTTATCAATGGCGTCTTTGATGGCTGAAACGGTGTCGTCTACGAGCTTAGTGAAGGGAGGAGAGTAGTCGAGCTGGACCTCCTTCAGTAGTTCTCTCACTTTCAAGTTCGTTGGTTCGTTCAACGTATCAGAAGCCATAACTAGCCGTTACTTTTGACTCTGTAAGTGTTGCTTTTGCAGTTGAGAGTTTGAGACGAAGTGCAGAGAAAATTAGGGTTTGAAGAGAGAGGGGAAGAGGGTGGCGGGAGAGGGGAGGAGAGGGAACGACTGTGAACTTTGGGCTGAATTGAATATATTGTAAGTGAGGAAAAATTACACTTAGCACCTTTTATTTTTTCAAATTCCACTCTAACCCATATATCATATGGTGCAAAAAAAACCGATATACTCGCTAACCCGATCCGATCCGGATAGAACCGGTCGATTTGGTTAGGTTCTATGGTTCATTGGTCAAGTTATGGTTCTAAAAAACTAAAAACTGGTAAATATGGTTCGGTTATTGATTCTCAATTTCAGAACCACAGTTAGAACCGAACCGTATGACATTAATATTATATATATATAATAATATATATGTGTGTGTGTGTGTGTGTGTGTACACATACAAAATTATATATATTGATTTGGTAAGATAATATTTTTTCCCCTAGTAAGGTATTCTTTCATGTATCTTTAGAATAAAAATCTATTTTGTTAAGAAATTTTTACTATATTACTATAATTTACTAATTTCAAATTACCAATTTCAATTCTTTTTTATTCCACCTTGATTTCACGATTGCTACTCAGAGAAAAACTCAATTCGATGCATACTCGCCATTTAAGCTTGGAAATTGCTTGTGGAAGCTCAATATTTGATGGGATTCGATTTTGCAAAGCTAGTATTTTGGTTTAAGTTTGATTGGAGCTTAAAATCATTGTGGTAGGGATTTCTTCTAGTTTTTCTAAGTGCTTGTGAATGGTTGTATATTTTCCTTGCTTGATTCCATTTCTTTATTTTCCTATGAACTTGATTTGAAATCTAGGAGGCTTATGGCTTGTGGAGTTTAACCCTTGATTTCTTTGAAATTGTGTTACGCATTGATGATTTTTCTCTCTCTAGTTGTATTTTGGTTGTTGGTAGTGAGAAATTTTAGGTTTGAACCTATTTTTTATGTTTTGGGTGAAAATCACCAAATCTGCAAAAAAAATATATGCATGACCTTGTCTGCTAGTTTTTTCTCATACGATTTTGACAGTTTATCCCCCAGTTTTTTTTGGCAAATCCTGATATTTCCTTAGCACTCGTTTAAGCCCTGTTGGCATAGTTTGTCAAAACACACGTGATTCCAATGTGAAGACTTGTTAAAAACACTTTTTACTTGTTTTATTGATTGTTATCAAAGTATCATGGATGAGGCGTTATAGACATTTGTTGACACATGGTGACGTTGTATGATGGACACTTGGACGAAATTGAAAACGATATGAATAAGGCACTTAGTAAATTGAGGAATAAAGAAAGGTTGACATCAACTATTGTGTCACAGTGAAGGGTTTTGCAAGGCTCTAGTAAGACTCGAAAAATAATTATGAGTTAGCAATCACCAAAACGTATCGGGTACTTGCTAAATATTTGGATACTACGAGGATACACCGTTTACTTGTGAGATTGTTTTGTTTAAGTGTGTGATTGCACATTTTAATAACACTTCCGCTGTTGTTCTTTCTCACATCCTTGACAATCCAAATGCGCATATCACCTCATTTACATTTAGAGATTGTAGAAAATTTCTCTATTGGGCTAGTGTAACTCGTCTTGTCATTTTCAGGGTCAAACCAAAGAATATAAGTTGGGAGTGCTTGAAGTGCATAACATTTTGAAGGCATACAAGAAGAGTTACTTATTCATCCAACAAAACATATTTTTGGGTAGATAAAAATTGCAACTTATTTATTTCCCCTCAATTGACAATTGGAAGAATGTAATACTTTGACAATGCATTTCTTATGAGGTGTGGATTCCAAACCTAGATATCATCATCTGACATGTACTTGCAATATTATACTAAGACTTTTGAAAGGGTGTGTATGAATTATTGGGTTGTCTTGGTTTAATTGATAATGTTGAAAATCGATTGCGGTGCGAAGCAGTGATGGTGATGAACTAAGGCCATCGACGACCTATGGTGGATTACAGTGGCTGTCGGTTTTGTTTATCTTTTTGTTTGTTCTCATCTATCGCCTTCACTATTTGTTGTTCCCTGTGTGAAACATTTCTATCATTAATGGGTATTGGTCAAATGTACTTGGTGAAGCTCATTCCATGTCATATAGATAACCCGAACGTTGAGGATTATTATTCCAACCTACGGCTCTGAAATTTGAGTGATTGTAGACGTTTAGGCATTAAGAATACACACACACAGAGAGTAATAGTTGAAGAGAAAATTTATTGAAAATCGTGTCGAGGGATAAGGAGTAATTATAAAAAAACCGAAGCGAATGCATGTTTATATTATCTTCAACTTTTAATAGTAATTTTTACTTATTTATTTTCTTTTAGAGATTGAATTCATTTATGAATCGCTTTGTTGAAGTCCAAATTACCAAAATTAGGTAAATGAACTGAAGTGGTGATGGGGAGAGGGATCCTTACAATGTTTAAGCAGCCAAACAATGAGCACAATTCTTTTGCTTTCCAACTACACCAAGAGAATGCAGTTAAAAAATAAAAATAAAAACTACACCAAGAAAAAATATACTGAAGCTCACCCAACAAATGGACAATATAAGGGCCCGATTCTCCCAATTGCTGAACTTCCCTATGGAGTTTATAATATTAACTGGAGTGGCAAAATGATGGGTTGAAATGAGTTAGGGTTGAAGATGTACAACATATTAAGTATGAGTCAATAGTAGGCAAGTTCAATATACGTGGACCGAATACGGGCCAAGTCACACCGACCGATTTGTTTTTGGGTTGTTATTCACGTAATATAACTAAATTATACTTTGCTTCCTAACTTACATTTCATACACGGAGGACAATTTAGTAATCCTAAGTGAATAAAGAAAAACAATGCAAGATGATAAAAGCGTAGCACAAAAATCATTTTTCTTCTGAGCATAATTAAGGTGAATAATTTTTGATCTCCACTTTTGACTCTTTCACGCAAATTTGTTGTTCTTGGATTTATTCATGTGAAATGAACAAATCTATCCTTCAAATGTGAAAAATGGATTAATTAGTAAGAACAATATGATACCCTCACATTGATAACAAAAAGTTAAGGGTGCACAAGAAAACTTATATAATCGCTAAATCGATCCGAACCGTTTTATTTGGTTAAGTTATGCAGTTCACTGGTATCGTTATGATTTTGAAAAAACAATAACTGATTATTATGGTTTGATTATTGGTTTTCAATTTAAGAACCACGAATAGAACTGAACCAAACCGTATAATATATACTTCCTCTGTCCTAATCTGTTGGGCCTGTTTCTTTTTTTTGGACGTCTTTGTGTCTCAAAAAATTGTCAATATATTTAATTTATAATATTTTTTATATTGAATATGGATCTTAATTAATTTTGTTAAACAAAGATAGACAATTTTTTGAGAGGTCCAACAAATTGTGATGGAGGGAGTATATATACACACAATACATACATACATACATATATATATATATATATATATATATATATATATATACACTTAGGGGTGCTTTGGCTAAATTTGATTTTTTGGTTTATTGGATTATTTGGTTTTGTCCTTATTCAAATTTTTTTTTGCATTTGTTAGTTTTCGGTCGATTTTTTGAGGTTTCTTGGCTTGTCTCGACGAGAGGAATCTAAAAAGTATAAAATTATTAACCAAACTTAAAGTTTTGTGAATAAAGACAAAAATAAACCAAAAAACCAAAAACCAATAATCCAATTTGGTTTATTTTTATTTTTATTCACAAAATTTTAAGTTTGACTAATAATTTTATACTTTTTAGATTCCTCTCGTCGAGACAAGCCAAGAAACCTCAAAAAATCAACCGAAAACTAACAAATGCAAAAAAAAATTGAATAAGGACAAAATCAAATAATCCAATAAACCAAAAAACCAAATTTAGCCAAACTCTCCCTTATACGTGTACATAATCACGTGAATTCGCTTCTTGGATTAGAAAGAAATTTATTATGAATCACTGCTTGATAGGCTTACCGTATTTAAGCAAATCAAGATTAATCGAAGAGCACATAAATTAGGCCGGAGACTCTCACGGGAGAGAAAGAGTAATTTCATTACGTACGCGGGGCGGAGTAAGAAACGGGGACACACACAAATCTGCAGTCAAACGATTGCTCCATCACTCTCTCCCTCAACTTCCGATCCAGAAGAATCCCCTCGAAATGAGAAGGTAAACCCCAACTCTTCTCTCTCTCTCTCCTCTTTCTCTCTCTTCACATGTACGTATATATTGATGTTTATATATGCATGTCGATTATCTGAAAATACTTGAGATCTATACTTGAACTGGCAGGATTGGAGATGGATCGATGCTTAGCAAGAGAGGAGGATTCGTAGGGCACCATCGGAACCAGTTGAAGCAGACACTCAGTGGAGGAGTTAAGGGCCTGTTTGGGAGATTGTCGATTGCAGTGATCGTACTCGTGATTTGCACCGTCTCGTTGCTTTTCACCGTTTTTAGTAACAGCAACAACAATCAGCCTTCTTTCTCTCGGCCTCAGGTTAGTGTCCCGAGCCCCATGAGTTGTGTTTTTGGTCACTAATTGCGGTATATATACGATTTATTCACCCATGTAATTTTTGCTCGAACGTACATTTTGCCACTGTATATGAGTTTTCTCGCCCTCGCAGGGTCTCTACCCTTTGTCCCGGAAATTGTAGCACGTGTGGGCCAGGGCATAAGGGCCATGTGACTTGACGTCATCCTCACCTTCCTCCAGCTTATCACTGGAATTCTGTTCAGTGTTCCAAACTCAACTATGGCAACTAATCACGAGGGTTGCGCTCGTTGGGGGACTTAACCCTATTTTCAAATTGATCCACATCCTGACATAAGAAGTCCCAATTCTTGAAACGGCAGTCCATAAAACAGCACTGATACTGAGATCTGCTAGGATAAGACAATAACTAAAAGGAATTAATGGATATTATGGAAAATGCTGACACAGATGGCGGTGGTTAATGTGAAGCTAATGCAAAGTATATTGAAGTTTGTGAACATGTATAGTAACCTGTGAAGCGAACTGTTAGGGCCTAGGGGTAAAGTGAAGTTCACCACATCCACTTTACATGCATTGTTTATCTTAGTTTTCCACTTTTCCTTGTTTGATTGGGTGGTTAGCTAGAAATGCCTAGCATGTCCAAAAACTGACTCATTACCTTTTGCTTTGTTTCTCCTTTGCTTAGCAGATCAATCAAGAGACCCTTTGGGGAACTGCTGCATCTGGTGGTTGGAGGCCATCATCTGCTCCACGATCTGATTGGCCGTGTAAGGAATTTTAATCGTTCTGGTCAATAATGCTTACATGATCTTGCATCATGCTGAATACTTCTTAGTTTCTTTGCAATTTCTTGATGTCTATTTGTTCTTCCTCATTGTGTCAGCTCCTCCGAAAGAGAGCAATGGCTATCTACGTGTTCGTTGTAATGGGGGACTGAATCAGCAACGAACTGCGGTTTGTATTTCTTCCCACGAACTTTAAAGCATTCCTCATACGAGCTTTAAATTATTGCATACAAGTGTTTGTGTGGTTCTGCCACTCAATTTAAGTTGCAACACATGTGGCACCAACTTCTTGATTCAAATTTGCTGTGTGTGGAATTTTCTCTGGGAATGGAAACTTATTTACCCCACTAAAAATACTCAAACACCAAGTCTTTCTTCTCTCAGCGGATGTGTTATATAAATCTATAAAGATGATAACTGGGAAAATTCCACATTGTTCTGTATTAGATATGTGTCATTAGTCATTTGTATTTTCTAGCGGACATCTTGATTGATTCAATCAACTGCATCTTTTACGGTGTTATCTATGTGTTTTGAAGTATTAACAAGTACACTATGTTGTAGATTTGTAATGCTGTTCTCGCTGCACGAATTATGAATGCTACACTTGTGCTGCCGGAGTTGGACGCAAATTCTTTCTGGCATGATGACAGGTATCTATTCCCACAGTCATGCATGTTATGCTAACTAATTTGGGAATAAAAAAACCCACCCAGTAACTTGTGACGTGGGTACCATGTTTTTTTTCCCCTTCTTCTTCCTTACCGTTAGTGTGCTTAGTTTCATGTGAGTTTCTGTCACTTCTGCGCTACTTCATTTTAAGTTAAAGCAGAAGAATAGCCACGATCCCTGTAAATTTTCGTAGCAATTTTACTCAATTTTTTATTTATTTATATAAGACGTCGTTATGAGCATATTTATTTGATGCTGAAATAGGGAAGTGTATCATGAAGTTATTAGATTGAATAGGTTTTTGTTGTTCATGGGAGTTGGTATTTTGTCTGATCCACTCTACATTGCACCCATTCTTATCACGTGTACAATCATTGCCTTTATGCTTATCCTCAGTGGTTTCCAAGGTA
Source organism: Vaccinium macrocarpon (assembly GCA_022606695.1). Classification (NCBI taxonomy): domain Eukaryota; kingdom Viridiplantae; phylum Streptophyta; class Magnoliopsida; order Ericales; family Ericaceae; genus Vaccinium; species Vaccinium macrocarpon. The sequence continues at coordinate 5,943,374 of CM040173.1, read as the reverse complement.
TCTACGATGTTGATCACTTTATCAAGGCATTGAGGTATGACATACGGATTGTGGAGAGCATTCCTGAAGTTAGGAAGGATGGGAAAAACAAGAAGATAAAAGCATATCAGGTAAATTTACTCCTATTGATGTCCAGTTGAGTACACATTGCATTGTATTGCTAACTGACTGTTCAATGTGAAATTTCTTCTGAATTCAGCTTCGCCCCCCTAGAAATGCTCCAGTCAGTTGGTACACAACAGTCGCTCTTGAGAAGATGAAGGCACACAGTGCTATCTACCTCACTCCCTTTTCACATCGATTGGCAGAAGAGATTGACAACCCTGAATACCAGCGGTTGAGATGCCGAGTAAATTATCATGCGCTCAGATTTAAGCCACACATTATGAAGTTAAGTAATTCAATAGTCAGCAAACTTCGTGCAGAAAGCCACTTCATGTCAATACATCTTCGGTTTGAGATGGATATGCTCGCATTTGCTGGGTATGTTTTACTTACAGTTTCTTCACAAATACGCCGAATATATCTGCTTGGGCGAGGGACTATTTTTGGGTGAGGAAGTCCAAAATAACTGCAATTGATGTATAGTCTAGATTTGGTTGGCTATGCGGGCCAATTCTCATTATTCTCATCGATTTATGGGGGAAGTTCTCAAAGGTACATCAATGACTCGTACGTGAAAAAATGAAAAAGGGTTTTATTATTCTTGAAGTTTGATGGTGGATTATTAGACAATAGGCTTATCGTCATTTCTGGTGGCCCCTGATGTGGGTGATACTGTAGGAGTTTATGCATTGACAATCAAAATGGATACCTTGCAGCCAACATGTGTTTTGATTCTTGGTTTGTACTGTATTTGGGTAATTGGACTTCACGCAATTAAGGGTGAGGTGATGAGATAAAATCAAATCAAATCTGCTAGTTTAAAGGGCGAGGGCAATGTTTAAAACTTTGTAATCTTATTAGTCGTGACTCGTTAGCAGTAATGAGAAAGGACGTCCTTATGTTTTCTTTTGTCAGTTTAGGTTATGGATCGCATCAGCATATCCTACTTTCTGTTTGTCGTGTATTTTAAATGTTATTAAAACGCTGTGTGTGATATTGCATGGAAAAGGATATGTTGAGGAGCCTTGAGCAGATGTTCATAGTTGGGTGGTTAGAAACGCACAAGTTGGGTGAACTTTGTGGAGTTCTTTGTTCGATACTGTTTCGAGATAGCCTTCCTTTGGTAGGCTTTGAGAGTCTAATCCTTGGTCTTAACCTTGGATTTTGCTGGGTGGGTCTCTTCTTTACTTGTTTTAGAATCACTGTTATGTCACCTATGAGAAAGATTTTGTGTGACGATGCCTATCATATAAAAGTTAGCTTCTAGCAACACTTAACTAGTGTTGATGGTAGTTAGAACTATCTTTAGAAATTTTTGAAATGGAGGTCTTATAATCTTTCGCGTATTATGTGTAATATTGGACACAAAATCTTTGCAGGTGCTTCGACATATTTACTCCTGATGAGCAAAGAATATTGGTGAAATATCGGAAGGAAAATTTCGCGGAAAAGGACCTTGTTTATAGTGCTAGAAGGGCCATTGGAAAATGCCCATTAACTCCAGAGGAGGTAATATGTTCTTATTTGTCACCATCTTCCTAATTTTCTTCTAGTCAAGTTGTGAATTAGTGCCTTTATTGATTGCTTAATGTTAACTAATATCTCTGGCTATAGTTGATTGGTATTTTGTCTTTTCTTTCCAGACATAATACGTAGTATTTATGGTTCTTGTGGCTCTATTGTTTACTCCAGACTTGTTTGACGAGGTGGAATGTTTTGTAGTGGCGGATTTGTTTTCACTATTGTGTTTGTGGAAATGTGCTGCTTGGGGCAATGTTAGGCAACTTGAAATCGAATTGAATTTTAAAAATCTTACACACTCCACTCTTGAGAGGATGCTAGCTTAGTTCGTTAGCAATCTGTTCCAAACTTAGATGAGCAATATCTGGGGTTAATTTTGATGTAGCCTCTCAGTTACTAGTTCGTGAGATCCGGAGGCATGCATCTAGATCTATCATGTTCCCGTTGAAGAAACCATGCTTCATATTGCCAATTTGTCACAAGGCCGACAAGATTTTTTTATGTTAGTATTAGGCCCAGTTTTCCAAAAGATTTTAGCACCCAGTTGCTAAAATCATGATATTTCAAATCAAAAAATGAAGTGGTTCCTTGTATCTTTTTCGATTTTTTTGGCACCAAATTAGAGTACTCCTCGTGTACTTTAATTTGGTGCAAAAAAAATCGAAAAACGATACACGGAACCACTTCATTTTTTTATTTGAAATATCATGATTTTAGCAATTGGGTGCTAAAATCTTTTGGAAAACTGGGCTTAGACTCAGTAGTGGCTGTATAACTTGTCCACCGGGGTCATTTGAAACAAAATAAAAGTGCCATTAGTCCAATAAAATCAAGTCAATGTCTACTAAAGTATTTTATAACAATTAGTTGTTGGTTTAATTTCATTTTCCGTTTTTGACAAAACTAATTTTGAGTCGAATACTTTTGGTTCCTTTAATATACTGACTCCAAAATAGGAGACAAACAATTCAGTTGTATTTGTGATAAAAGAAATATCCAGACTGACTCGATATTCTTCTTGTGAATTTTGTTTAATGGTGTGAAATTAGATATCCCATGGTGAATACTCAACATTTACATTTAAGAGTAGATGGGATCAATTGATCCTGCATTGCAACAAATAGCCGCACATGATCAAAGTTGAGTTATTCGGCCTCATGTTTCTGCAGGTTAGTCTCATATTACGTGCAATGGGGTTTGACAATTCCACAAGGATATACCTTGCAGCGGGTGAGATATTTGGTGGTGAGCGATACATGAAACCTTTTCGCTCCATTTTCCCTCGCCTGGAGAATCACAGCTCGGTGGACCCCAGTGAGGATCTAGTGGGGAACACTCAGGGTTTGTTAGGCTCAGCTGTGGATTACATGGTTTGTCTTCTCTCCGACATTTTCATGCCAACATATGATGGCCCAAGCAATTTTGCCAATAACCTCCTTGGGCACCGTTTATACTACGGTTTCCGTACCACAATCCGTCCCGACAGAAAAGCCCTCGCTCCTATATTCATCGATCGGGAAAATGGCCGAACAGCTGGCTTTGAAGAGGCCGTTAGGCGCGTGATGCTCGGAACAAATTTCGGTGGGCCTCATAAGCGGGTCCCGCCCGAGTCTTTCTATACGAACTCCTGGCCAGAGTGTTTCTGCCAAACGTCACCGCAGAATCCAGCTGACAAGTGTCCGCCTGAGGACGTTCTAGAAGTGTTAGAGGGTAAATTGGAGAGAGAAACTAACGGTGACTAGAACCTTGATGACTCTGCAAATCTGACACTGAATTTAGTGACGGTGGTCATCCTAATGTACTAATCCCTGGTGCTATACTGGAGAAAGGAGCGGCTTTGCTATGTATTTCAGCTTTTCAGGTATACTTCTTTTCTGGACTTGTAACTTGTTTTGCTGTTGAAATACTACAATTTGTTTCTGTATTGCCTTCTTTATTCGATTCACTGTATTTGCCAAGAAAAATTGATGCAGATTGTTTGATATTACAAACAGAAGAAAATAGTAACTGAAAATCAAGAAGCTCTCAATATGAACTCATAATGAATCTCTTTAATGAAAGCGGGTGGCATGTTGTGCATCTGAAGAATAGAATCCAATGAACAAAGTGCACAAAATAATGTTCTGTGTACTTTCCCAATCAAATTAAAATCACTTGATTCTGTATAAGAAATTTTCCGGTCGCTCCCTGATCAAAAGTTTTTCTACCTTCCGGAAATGCTTGTTCATTTGCTACTATCTCCTCATATTTCACCTTCCCTTGCATCTAATTGGTTGAACACTCGGCAGTCAGCATTCATTTGGTCATTATTTCAGATTATGATTAACAAATTTCCTGCCAAAGTTTATCTTGTTTGTTGGCTCCAACTTTCTAAATTCACAGCGTTCTGCCCCGAATTTCGGTTGATCGCTTGATCTAGTTCACAACAAATGGCCTCTCGGATCTTTCTTTGGATCGATTCTTACTAGAGTTCCCGCTATAAATTCCTCTAGTTTCAATGGCCCTTGAGAGCATCGAGCCCCATTTTTCTTCATCTCAATCCTCATAGGAACTCATGACCCAAGAAAAAACAATTTTTTGTGACCATTTCCTTTTTGTGTGGTGTAAATTTCTTACGTTTTTCCTTTTTCTGATTATAAGTTTGTTGGTTTTTCAGTTCTTTGTGGCGGCATAATCGTACTGACATGATTTTCTTTCGGATGACTGGATTCATCTTATCGAGAGAGAGGAATAGGGAGACTCTTACGAACAGAGATGAGGCAAAACGTATTCTTCCCGGAAGCATACAGGCTCCAAATGAATTTTATTATTATTTTTTTTTTGTGTGTGCGCATGTGCGCGTGTGTGTGAATATGTCTGTGAAATTTCTGGGGAAGTGATATTGTAGAGTATATGATTGATTTGTGATACACTTAAATAGAACACCACTTGCGAGGCTTAGCCCTACGTGGTTACCTGAGTCTTCGGGTTCTTCACACGATTCAGGTTTTCACCAATTTATGCCATCAGAATTTGGTGTATTGGCATTTTACCGTTTGTGCTTTTTATTTATTTATAGAAAGAGCTAGAACTTCAATTGATAAATAGTTAAATACAACAGTTTACAGGGAAATAAATAGCAAAACCAATAAATCTACATAGGAATATGAAAACCTACAAAATGAGATAGTTGATCGCCTGCCCTGCTATTGGATGAAATACGGATGACGACTTTCTTTGCCCTCTTCGCAAAGCTGTGGATTTGGATGACATTTTTTGCCCTCTTCGCGAAGCTTTGGATTTGGAAAATATCATTGCGCTCAATCGTGGAGATTCTACAAAATGAGAGCTTAGAGATATCTATACAAATGCTGTGAGAAAGATGAAAAAAATTATCGGTTAAAATATATGCAGCAATGTAATTGTGATTTGTGATGAATAGACCATTTCATAGCTTGCAGAATCGCGAAGAGTTCTTTTACTAGAACTTTGGCACGAGACTGCTATTTGATCAACCACCGTTCTATCCGGTTGACTAGCGGATCCAGGAACCTTTTAAGCGTAATTTTGATAATAAAATTAAAAATTAAAAAATTCATTGTCCAATATGCTTATAGTGACTACATATCATGCAGTAAAATAATGGGTCACAAAACCTCTAAATCAAAGAGTAATTGAACTTATAATTAAGTCTCTGATATTAGATTTGTAAGAGATACCTGTGGGAAAAAGAAACAAAACCGACAATGATAGAGAATAGTGTTGGAACTTGTGGCTCAAATAGAGAGGTACTAAGGAGTTCTAATGAAAGGCCAGATGCTGGAGCAGAGCGAGGGGAGCGCTGCGGAGTGGATGTACGCTAATAATTCTGTACCGTAGAGAATAATATAGACTCGCTCTTGCTCCCGTGGACTACCCGATCTTGGGGAACCATGTAAATTCCTGTGTTGATTTCTTTTACTGTTTTCGTATTCTGTTGTGTGCGTGTGGTGATTAATCTAACAAATAGAGAAATGATCGACAACTTCTTTCAACAACTTTTTTATTTTAATCCTTTTTATTTTACATTTTATAAGTACTTGATTGAACCTTTCAAGACAATTTTTTAAACAAATGCTCTTCATAACATACCCTACAATATGTACGATTAAGATCACGGGCATAACGGGCACACAATTATCAAACTTTTCTCCAAAATTCATTTGGTACTTAGGGTCTTAAATTTTGAATGAAAATTTGAAAGGTTAGATCAAGTATGTGTAATTATCTAATTGACCTGATTTTTTACGAGACCGATCGAAAAATTATTTTATGATTATTCAACGTGCAGATTTACCACCCATTGTTGAAGGCAAGTTTCTGGGTATGGTTGACTAATGGAGGGAGGGAACTTTCGATATGGCTTAGGCGTTTGGTTATCCTTGGAGAAATGGGTAGACCAAGAAGAAGCTCTTCTGAACCAAATTAAGAGCATTATCCTTTGCCATTGTAAGAACAGCACTGGCATTGAAAGGCTCACTTAAGAAGACTTTCTGATTTCTCTGCTTCCATATTACAGGTGTATGATACAAACCCAAATAGAGATGCGTATTGTACTAATTGTAGCCTTTCTCTAAAAAAAACAGTATCTGATCAATATTTTTTGAGTTGACTCAGTACGCGACGAGGTTTAAAAACTAAACGATCTCAATCATTGAAATGAGCCCGAAAAGAGCCCACAAACAGATCGGACTTTACAATCCACTCCCTTTGAGAGTCCCAAAAGGGGAACCGAGAGGCTTGTAGTGAGTAAACTCATTATACCCATGTAGTGAGCAATCACATCTGTTGGTTTAACAATCAATGCTCCAGATTAAATGTACTATTAAATCTGGACCAATTTACACATAGGATAATTTAATTTAATTCGGACCGTTAATTGCTGATCTGATGGCCGTGATTGCTCACTACAGGCACCCTCAATCCGAAAATTTGGTGATTGCTCACTACAAGCACCCTCAATCCGTCATTTAATCAACGTGATTCATGGGATAAGCTTGGTGCCACCAACTCCACAATATTTCAATTAATTAGTACAAATAATGGCCACTATTATTGATAAAAGATTTCATAGTCCACTATCAAACAACAAAATCTTCTCAAATTGGCCGGCCAACTTTGATAAGTATACAATTCTTTATTTACCCCCCCAAAAAAAGTATACAATTCTTTACTGGTAATTCCATTCAGAGAAAATTTGGTGGTTGTTTTGGCCATGGAGCCTCTCTTGAAGAGAAGGATGAAAGCATGAAAAAAAAAGAAGGAAAGAGGCTACCAAAGATATAGAGAGCTAATTTCAACCCTTCCAAAGGAGAAAGGTTCCCTAGATAATCTATGCCAATACAAAGGCTTTTGGTACCACCCCATTCTTATCTTGGAAGGTACCAAGTTTGCTGAGAGGAACATTTTGAGACTCGTCCCACCGATGTTTTCTTGGTGTCCATGCCAAAATTTGGCACGACATGGCTCAAACTCTAATTTTTGCAATTATGAAGAGAAATTGCCACACCAGTTTCACTGATCACCCTCTTCTTACCACTAACCCTTCCTCTCTTGGAGACTGATGTAAAAAATATACCCTCTCGTTGCCTCCTTGTAACACATTGTCCTTATGTATCATTGGTATAAATAGACTACGTTTGCTACAATCCCTGTCTGGTACGAGATTCAGAACCTTGGTCATTGCCCAAGTCTATTTTTAGTTCCGACTGTAAAATAGTCTACGTTTGCCTCAATCCCAAGGACGTACATTAATTTCTTATTGGTACTTTATGGCCAAGTTAAGACCCAAGGAGCTTCCACCCATTTCATTAGAAGAGGGAGTTGAGTTATTTTATAAAGGAATCTCTGATTTTGGACCCATATGGGATCATGTGCTGGGGTACTGGAAGGCTAGTCTGGACTATCCTCAAAGATTCTTCTTCGTAACATTCGAGGAAATGAAGGGAGACACATCGGTGAAAGTGAAAAAATTGGTAGAATTTTTGGGACAACCTTTCTCAATGGAGGAGGAGACGAAAGGGGTTGCAGCTTTGATAAGCTGAGGAATTTGGAGGTGAATAAAAGTAGTTCATACAGTCATGGTGTGGTTGTCCCAAACGAAACAGTAATAATCCGAAATTTTTAAAAAAAATTAGCATTATTTAATTTCGTTTTAATTACTTTAATTTCGTTATTTAATTTTTAATTACACTTAGGGCCTTTAATTTTCAATTATTACGGTTTATACCTTAATACTTCTAAATTGCTACAAATTCGACCGTAAGACACCTTTACATTTTAATCGCGAGCATTACATTTTTGTAAATACATTTCATGTACATGTATACACATCCATACACATAAACAAGCAATACAAGTATATATACACATTCAACAACTTCATCTCTCTCCTCCCCATTCTCCACTCCTCCACCCACTATCACCATTAACCAACCCCACAATCCTCCCTCTCCCCTGCAACATCAAACCTTCCTCCACCCTCTCTCTGCCCCTAACAACCCAAATCATCCTTCTTTCACCCCCTCACATCCCCACATGGGTTTAGCCACTTCCTTACACCACCTAAACCCAAACACTCCACCCTCACTCTTCATAAACCCCTCTATTTCATCCCTCACTCTCTCACACTCCCACACATCACCATTACACAGGAAAACAACAAGGAAAGAGAGAGAAAACTCTAAGTTGGGTTATGGAGTTCTAGAGAGAGAAAGTAAGGTGAAACTTGGGTTTCCACCTCCAAACGCAACCACATTCAATCTTCTTCCACAAGTTCATCCATTGCACTCCTAGGCATCCACATTTCACCATCCAACCAAGCCAAGACGGCCCAAAAAGCTCCTTCTGCCGGTTTTTCGCCAAAACTCGTTTTATCGTAATCGTTTGCACAACAAGGTAGAGACTCTTACCCAATCATTCCTAAGAATTTGTAGGTGTTAGAATAGCCTAGGGGTAGTTTGAAGCCATGGGGTTAAGGCCCAAGGTGAAGGGTTTCACGAAACCCAAAAAAAACACAAGTTGCCCCTGTTTTTCTGATGCGATAGTCCGGACTACCCGATCCCCGTCCGGACTACCGGTACAGAATGTTCCCTCCAGTTTTGGTTTAAGTTCTATAATTACAGTTTAGCCCATTGTCTTCCTAGTTTCGACGATTTTGACCTTAAACCATGTTTTTCATGCATATGTAGCCCTAGATTCATTTTGGTTCATGTGTTTAACTTCTCAAGCATGATTAGGACTTATTCAAGTGTTTCTGTGAGATTTAATGTGTTCATGCGATCTTGCCGAACGAAATCTACCCTCGGCATATGATGGCTTAGCATGAATTTGCACGAATAACAAAAGAAAGTTAAGCCCAAACACCCGAGTGAAAGGTCTTTCTATTGTGCCCTCGGATATATGTTCATTGACTCCCTCAGAGCTCCTCGCTTGGATTGGTGGGTCCACTACTTGATCTCGGTGACTTAGTGGAATTATATCCTCGAGCACTCTACGAGCCGAATTGGTAGGTATCGGTCTTGTAGAGCTCGACAAGTGTCAGGGGCTTGGTCGAGGCGTGCCTAGCAACCAGAGCAAGTCATTAATGAGAACAGTCAACCACCTTGCATGCAAATCACCACCTTGCATGCTATGCATGCAACAACATGTAATTGACCGGGGAGTATTCCCAAACTAGTTGACCAACCAAGTTTATCAGATATGACATTAGCCGAAGCATTGTTTCTGCAAAAGACATTCTTAGCACATTAGGCATCACCCCTCGGTACGGACGGTGCGTGTGAGGTTCACGAGTGGCATGATAGGCGCGCCCCACTTTGCCTATAAATATGGCTCTCTCCTACCTCACTCGGGATCTCTTTCTCTGTCTGTCTGTCTATCTGTCTGTCTCTCTCTCTCTCTCTCTCTCTCTCTCTCTCCACATTGAATACTCTTCACTCACTTTCTCTCTCTGAATTTCCAGAAAAATTCTCTTTCCACTCACTTACTTAGCCATCGAAGTGCCTTCTTCCCGGACAACCATCGTCCTGGTTTGCCACTAATGTGGTTGTTCAGTGTGCAGGTCTTCTTCTTAAGCGAGCAGTTAGGATAACAACAAGGATCAGTCAGATCACTACCCTCCGTGCCAAACCAGAAGGCTTAAAGAGGTTATTACAGTGAAGCACCCCCAACAATTAATCTAAAAAAATGTCATTAGACAAAATTTCATAATCCTTTTGTCTAATGAATTTTTTTCCCATATTTTAAAATTTTCATAAATTTTTGTAATTTTTTTGGAGATTAATAATTTTTTCCAGTATTTTAAGTATTTTCCGTTTGCCACATAAGCATTTTCCGTCATTTATTTGACGGAAGGGAAAAATTAAAATTCGTTTGAAGCTATAAGGACGAAATTGACACAAAATATTTTGTAAGTAAAAAATTGAAAATTGTTAGTATTTTGTAAGACACAATTAAACGGGGATGCCTCATCAGTGGTTAACTCCGATTATAGATTACAGAAACCATACCTATCGGATCTTCCACCCCTTTATTCACCCAAAAGCCCCCTTATGTTTCAACTGTTGTGATCTGATTCTTCTAATTGGCTTATTAATCGTTCTGCATTTTTTTTAACTTTATTAATTAAAGCATGTATTTTCTAACTTTATTCCCAAAATACATGAAAATGTGTTTGCATTTCACGTTTTTAAATTGTGGTATAAGAAGTATTAACCAAAGCAATTAAGTTAATCATAATTCGACTTTAAAAGTGCTTAAAAACGTCTGTACGAAACACGATTTTAGTTTAAGACGTATTAACCAAAGCAATTAAGTTAATCATAATTCGACTTCAAAAGTGCTTAAAAACGTCCTACGAAACACGATTTTATAAAACGTGTTTGGTAACAACGCTTTCTGAAGGCACGTTTGAATGTCACGTTTTCGGCCTCATATGCTTGCAGCGTTTTTCCCCAATTTACAACTGCTTCCTCCTCCTCTGCGTCGGCCACTCCGCCGACACAAGCTTCCTCCTCTTCTAATTGATTTGTATCGCTTCGACGAAAATCAGGCTAGAAATGCAATTCTTCGGAGGTTCAGAGATCAGTCCGTCACCGCCGTTGCCGACGGCGTCGGGAAACAATGGCCACATGATGTACGTTTTCAATAGGAATGGAATATGTCTGCTTTACAGGGAATGGAATCGCCCACTCCACACGCTGAATGCCCATCAGGATCACAAGCTCATGTTTGGTCTGCTTTTCTCCCTTAAATCCTTGACTGCAAAAATGGATCCCACCAGGTCTGCTTTTCTTGTCCTCAGTTTTTGTATTCAGAGAAATTATGTTTTGTTACTGCAACTGAGTTGTTGTAATGTCCCACAAACCTAACATCGGGATCTGGGTTTGCTCAAGTGATAAGAAGGGAGCACAACTCTAGTTTGACTCCCACTGATGATTTGATTTGGGTCGCGCTTGGTTGACAATCCAGGTTGGCCTAGATAAAGTTGTTACGGTAATTGGTGATGTAAACCCTAGATTTGCAATACACTATACACTTCGCCGATGTTACTTGTACTCTCTTCATTCGTTACCTAGTGAAAACTGGTATGAGTTGTAGCTATACTCAACTACACAAATGGGGAACATTTCGTGACATTGGTTTAGTTGTTAGATTAGGAGTGAAGTCTCCTAATTCAGTTGTTTTCGTAACTTGTTAGGAGCTGGAGCCTTTTTTCAATTCATGCCACGATGTTGTGCCTGTCGTTGTTAATGGTCTTGGGTCGTTTGTTGTTCAAGTTAATTGTTAGATGAACAATGTTTATTCTTTTGGGCAGTGTGGACAAAGGAAATCTTGGGGTGCCTCAGTTACCTGGACAAGGGTGTTCGTTTCACAGTTTTCGTACCAATACTTACAAACTTAGTTTTATGGAGAGTCCATCTGGGATAAAGGTCAGTGAGTTTCATGTTGATTATGATGTATTATCTTGCTAAAGCAAACATGGAAAGGTAAAATCTGAAATTAAAGTCGAACTGTAATGTGCTCATTATCAAGAGATTTCCATTTTGTAGTATTTAATGTTTCAGTCTAATATGGATTTGACTATCAAATGAAGCATTTATTTAATCGAAGTCTTTGAAATTTTGCTCCTACGAATCCTTCCCTGATGTACTTGGTGCAATGGGAGCCTGGCACCCTGAATACCTCAGACAGTGGTTTAATGGGATAAAGCCATAAAGGCTTAAGCTCATTCAGATATCCTGGTTGAACATGAAAACTTAGTGCCTGTGCAGTAGTTTTCCTGTCTTGAATTTTAAGAGTGCACTATACTTTGAATGGAGAAGTTTTCATTAGCATTAGAGAATTCAGAATTCCGATAGTTTTAAAGAGCACTGTGCTGCATGATCCATGTTACTTCGGACTTTCATAGCGTATATGATATGGTTTCTTTTAAATTTTCACTTGTTTGGCTTTATTTCTTTCTTCCTTAGGCATCAGATTCTAAGAAATGAGAACGATTTTTAGTCTGGTTTGTATGAAATGGTGATACAGTAGTATTTGTTGTTGGTGCTATACCTGGATTCAAGATTGTTAAGGTTCTAGTGACAAAAATTATTTTATAAATCTAGTAAAGCTGATTTCAAATTATGGTTTTCTCGGAAGACGAGGAACTACTGAACTATACCGATTGACTTAAGGACCTAAGATTAACGAATGAACTGCTTATATAATGAAAATGCTAGTGTTCCAAACGAACTTCAGTTTTCTGCATAAGAGACCAGCTAGCAAAATAGAAAATGACTCAAGACTAACGAAAGAGATCCTTCCTGGACCTGGACTCTGGAGCATAAAGGAGAGAAGAGACAAGAGAGAACAGTATGGATGAGTAACAATGCCTAAGAAGAGAAATCAAGGCTCACAATGACTGCGGTTGAAGCATGGTTTTACTAAATTCATTAATCCAATCTCTCCCCTTTCAGCTTTTGTCAAACTTATTTAAAGCTTTATTGGAAGTAATTTCCCCAAACTAAGGAAGAGTGAATATATTGATGACAACCTATCAAGTAGAAGAACATTAGCTCTGTTTGCCCTTGTGGCACTTTCTAGGATGACCCAAAAGTTGTACATCGGACCTACCTGTGTTTATATGATTTTGTTTTGGTAAAAAGCGATATGTTTGTATTCTGACATAGCTAAGCCAATGTTTTGGGATCCTGTGTATATATCGATTTTCAACTATAATACGGATGATCGTGAATAGTTTAATGGCATACTTTTATCGGTAATTTCATCTCCTTTGTGTGATTCGATCAGTAGACTTTGTTCGTTTTGGGTTTCAGGACCAGTTTTCTCCATTATTCCCTAATCATTACTCACATTTCTCTCCAATCATTATCGTTATGTTTAATAATTATTCTCATTTCTCTCTCTATCTCTCTCCAATCATTACCCCATATTTCTAATTATTACCCTCATTTATCTCTCCAATCATTACCCAAAAACCAAACCCAAACCCAAAAACCAAACCAAATAAGATTCTAATTTCTCTAAATACAGGACAGAAGATTTATTGTTTACGTCACCACACAGGTTTCACCCTGTAATTTTATTTATATTTTCTGCAGATCATCCTTGTCACTCATCCGAGAACTGGTGATCTAAGGGAATCGTTGAAGTACATTTATAATCTCTACGTTGAATATGTTGTCAAGAATCCACTGTATACTCCAGGAACTCCGATCAAGTGAGTAAATAGTTTTTCCCCGTTGAGTTGCTCTATATGATGAACTTATGGCTCCTTGCCACTTTGGATTTTTTCTTCACAAAATCGTTTATGGGCGAATACAACCAACTATAAATATTTAAATGGACTCATTATTTAAGCAAGCTTGTACTTGCTGGTGCAGATGTGAACTTTTTGATTCGACGCTTGACCAGTATGTGAGAGGCCTTGGATAGGGTGTCAAGGTATTGTTCTGCTAGCATTCTTGGTTTATATCCGATCAGTTCTCTGTTGGAAAAGTTACACTCACACTGGCCTTTATGTACGATTGTTCAAATTGAAGAATAACATGCAAGATGCGCCATTTCTTACATCTCGGTCAATCTTCTCTATGATCTCTACCATCACAATGGTAGAATCAAACAATGCACAATTCCTTGAAATGCAGTATGCACTTGGTAATAACACTCACCAGGAATGCATAAGGTGAGAGAACTGGCTCTTGTCTGCCAGTTCCCATTACATACAAGCGACGTCGTCCAGATTTGACAATAGAGTATGCCCTAACCATCTGATAAACCCTCAGTGATGATGTCCATACAATAAGGCGCTCATCCATAGTGTGAAATAATGGCAGGCAACAAATAGTTGATGAATCATACCCAGAATATTGGCAAGATAAACCTTTGGTGGCTTGGCCACTAAAAGTCTGAAGCATCTAGCTAGGAAAAAGTTTCAAAACTAAAGAACCATATTTTCTCTCCATCTTAGAACTGAATGGCGAGGGGTCGGAGAAAGTAAATAAGATAAACGGGGCTAACAAATTGATTAGAATCCATGACTTCCAAAATGATAGCACAGAAGATGTCTCATAATTCAAGCTTCTTAGCATTTAAAAAAAATGGCATTACATTTCATACCTGAAAGAACACTCAGCAGTGAGCATTCATTTTGTCATTATTTCCGATTATGATTAACAAATTTCCTGCCAAAGTTGATCTTGTTTGTTGGCTCCAACTTTCTACATTCGCTGCAGTCTGCCATTCTTCATTCTTTTCTAGATTTTTTCTTTCAGATTCTTATAGTTTGTGTTTTCTTTTTTCCATGCCTATGCCCGAATTTCAGTTGACCACTTGATCTAGTTCACAACAAATGGCCTCTCAGACCTTTCTTTGGATTGATTCTTACTAGAGTTCCCACAATTAATTCATCTAGCTTCGATGGCCCTTTAGAGCATCGAGCCCCATTTTTTCTTGATCTCAATCCTCATAGGAAGTCATGACCCAAGAACAACAAATTTTTGTGACCATTTCCTTTTTGTGTGGTGTAAATTTGTTACGTTTACCTTTTTCTGATTGTAAGTTTGTTGGTTTTTCAGTTCTTTGTGGCGGCATAATCATACTGGCACAATTTTCTTTCGGATGACTGGATTCATCTTATCTTGAATAGATGAGGCAAAATGTATTCTTCCCTGAAGCATACAGGCTCCAAATGATTTTTTTTTTTTGTGTATCAATATTTGTCTGTTAAATTTCGGCGGAAGTGACATTTTAAATGATTGATTAGTTGTACTAAACTTAAATAGAACACCACTTGCGAGGCTTAGCCCTACGTGGTTACCCGAGTCTTTGGGGTTCTTCGCAGGATTCTGGTTTTCACCAATTTATGCCATCAGAATTTGGTGTATTGACATTGTACACGTTTTTTCCCCCCCTTGAGAAAGAGCAAGAACGTCATACAGGAGAATAAACTGCAAAACTAATAAAGCTACATAGAAGTATGAAAATCTGCACTAGCTCTATCCAAAAGATGCTTATAGCCTGCAACTGGATGAAACATAAGAGCATTATCCTTTGCCATTGTAAGGACAGTACTGGCATTGAAAGGCTGACTTGAGAAGACCTTTTGATTTCTCTGCTTACATATTGTCCAAAAAATTGCAATTATAAGCGAATAATCCAGTCCATCAACCAATCTTTAAAGGAAAACTCTGTGGTTATGGTCGTAGATGAGAAAGGAAAGTCATCAGTATCCAAGACACTTCTCAATGAGTGGCACATGCAAAATAGGCGATCGATTGTTTCTTCCTCTCTCTCACATAGAGGACAACAGGGGAGATGTGTTGCATGCGTAGAGCAAGGCCACTTCTGGTATAAAGCGTAGACGGAAGTATGTCCAAGTCCCACAGAGGGCCCGAAGGAGATTGGCACAAGAGATGGGAGCCTGTCGAGGAGTCTGGATCCGTAACGGAGATGAAGTGACTAAGAAGCTTATCACAGTCAGGAATCCAATTGTAATGGAATAAGGTGGATGGATTCTACATTCTCAACCCTCCATATGTGATGTGGTTACTGCTTAGCAATGAGATCTCTGCCACAAAAAAGAACTCCTCCAAGCCTAGGAGGATTTTGGATCTTGTTTGACTTTGAGAAGGTCTCTTGAGCAACATTTTGGGAGAAGGGTTTTTGAGATTAGAAGAGGGGGGTTGTCGTTGAGGATACATCAGCATTATTTCCCAGGAGAGCCTTGTTAAGAAGCCAAAAGTCACGGATACCCAAACCTCCTCCTGATTTATAAGCAAAAGTTTCCTCAAGGATAACCAATGCAAGGGCTTCCTATCACCCATTTTCCACCAGAAAATCGCAGAAATTGCATTTAGCCTTGTCACAAATCGAAAGAGGAAGCTCGTAGGTAGGGCACAGATAGGAAGACCAGACAAAACCAGTTTACATATGATCTACTCCTAAATTATGGTGTATCGCTCTAGAACCCCATCTGGCTCTGGGCCTCTCCCGACGGCCACCTCCTCTTCCTTCCCCCCCTCTCTCTCTCTCACACACACACACACTCAATTTCAAGTCACACACACACACACACTCAATTTCAAGTAAATTGGCTCTTTTTTCTTATACTTGATGCAAACAAATAAACTGAACAATAGCCATTTTCTAGTCTTAAAGAAGTACAACTTCATATACATTCAATCGCAAAACTGAAGGGGAAAGTAAAAGGAGAACTAGAAAAGGAAAGAAAATCCCCCTCGCTAGTTGTCACTTTAACTGTCATTTACATTCCGTACATTTTACAAGAAACAGTAGACCCAAGAACAAGGGAGAAACAGCAGAAGAAATAAAAATAAATAATGAGGTTAATTCGGCTAAAAGGGAAGAGAAAAAAAAAGAAAAGAAGAAAGATGCAAATCAACAAAAAAAAGAAGCAGCAAAAGATCTACCGAGCTGGCTGTGTGCGCAGCTTGTTAGCGACGTATAGGAGGTGGCTGATGTTTGTGGAGGGATAATGTTGGAGTAACTTGAGATTAGAAGTGAAATCCCCAGCAAGTAAACGCCTGCGGATGAGAATCAGCATTGCACAGCATATCCGAAGCAAAGTTTCCTGCGAATCATAAAAGATGACATCCCTGTTTAGCAACATGCTTGATTTTTGCATTACTCCAAGAATGGATTATTACCTTCAAGATTAAGCATTATATTTACATGCTTGATTTTTGCATTACTCCAAGATTGGATTATTACTTCAAGATTAAGCATTATATTTTGTGTCATACTTCCCACAAATGGAAGTAAATTTAGACCGAGATAAAGGGAAGGAAAATGTCATACTGTCGTGACTATTGGAATAATGCAAGTGAACATCTTTAAATGACTTATCTTTCGGTGTAAATATGTGAAGAAAATGACCACAATGCACAAACTCATGTTTCGGAGTGCAGTACTTCATCACCAGCAACATTCTACATATATGATAAGCCTCTCACCGCCATTTCTCAGCTTAAAGTTTATGCTTTAGCCAATGGTAATACTTGTGATACTACAAAATCACGGTTTTACTAAAACAATACAGAGTAATAAAAAGGGTAAGTGAGGTCTAAAAGAAGATATGTGGACTGATTTGAGTAATTACTGAAACAAATAAAAATAAAATCGAAGTAAGAAACACAAACTTACTTGAGGACCTTCAGGGTCACTTAAAAGAGTATCCCAAATAAGAAGGCTGTCGGCGAAATTGAATTCTTGAGTCAAGAGAAGAGTTATCCATCTGAATGCATAAAACTGAGGATTGACCTGTTATTTACAAACAGAAAACAGTGGCATGACATCGTCAATTTAAACCTTGTAGCAGATAAACAAAGAACAAGAAAGATACCAACAAAGCTTTTCTGAGATAACCAACAACGATTTCCTGAGAAATTCTAATTGTTTGAATAAACATCACATAAAGATATAAGATGGAGCCCACTTCAATGGCATACAAAGAAAGAAATCCCACTCAAGGCCCCTCGAGCGCGCGGAAGGCATCATGAGTTTGAAATTGTTAACTTTAGTAATAGAGACCCAGGCATCCATGTAGGCTATAGTACATAATAAGCAAATGAGAAAATCCAAACACAACACCATAAATCGTTAACACCCTTACCATTATGCGAATTAGCTCATTTTTCACAAGGACCCTTAAAACATGTTTTAAACAAATTGAACAGCTCGGATAATTTGTATGGGACCCTATGGAATCCGGTGTACACCAAATAGTGTAACCATAGTTTTTCTAGTATCAAGTACTACCTCATACTTATAAAAAGATTAAATACATAAAAGGCAGCAAACTCTAAGGGAAAACAGTTCTTTTTTACCAGCCAAAGAGCAAAAGAATCTTACTTTGGTTGTGACCTCAAGATGTCGCCAGAGCTCTTCATCGTGTTCCTTTAAAAGCCTTGACAACCTTGCAATTGTGGCACGGATTCCAACAACACTATTATCAAGTTGCTGACAGAAGTGATCCCGGAATCCACTTAATAACTCAACAAAACAGAAGAACGTGTCGGCTTCTGCAAAGGCCTGCAAAACTCGATAAAAGTGAACCATAAACAAAAGAACTGTAACATATATATGGTTCTGAAAATTACGCGTACACAATAACAATGACCAACTTTTTACACGATGATCCATGCTGTCTATGTCAAAACCTAATAGTACATTCAGCTTTGACATGGGGTTTACTGTCTGCAATGCCGCGGGGAGATTTTTTTTAAAAAAAAACTCTCTTCAGGTTTTCCATTGTCTCTCCACCCATGTTCTCCTTCATAATCTTTAAACATTTACAGAGTCATGTTATATTATGCAGCTTGCAAGCAACTTTAATCCAGAAATTGTCTTATTTCCAAAGGATTCTTAAAACCTGACCTCTATTTTTGTCCAGATATGAACCAAACCCTATATATAATAGTTCAAATTGAAGGATAGCATACAAGATGCGCAATTTCTTACTGTATTTTCCTCTATAGGGTCATTTTTGAACACATAGAATAAAGGTGCCAATATTTCATTCATCCCTTGCACATATCTTATCCCCGGATTCAACTTGGCAAATACAATTAAGATGTTCTTCAGAGCATCCTGAAAGTAGAAGACATATTTATGTCAGCCAAAAGGCTCGTGCTTATATCAAATCTCAATGTCATATAAGATGAGCTGACCTGATTGCTTGTTGCACTCTGTGAGTCCCCCGAGAAAAAGTGCATGCCCGGATGAGTACGCTTTACATCTCGGTCAATCTGCTCTATGATCTCTGTGTCCTACAAAATTGAAAATGTAGAGTCAAACGATGCACAATTCCCAGAAATGCAGTATGCACCTGGTAATAAAGAACAGGCTCTTGTTTGCCAATTCCCATTACAAACAAGTGAAGAAGTCCAGATTTAACAATAGAACGCGCCTTAACCATCTGATATGCCCCTCAGTGATGATGTCCATACAAGCTCATCCGTAGTGGGCAAGAATGGCATGCAACAAATAGTTGATGAACCATCCCTAGAATATTGAA
The DNA here is from genome assembly GCA_022606695.1 of Vaccinium macrocarpon. NCBI lineage: Eukaryota > Viridiplantae > Streptophyta > Magnoliopsida > Ericales > Ericaceae > Vaccinium > Vaccinium macrocarpon. The sequence continues at coordinate 5,924,188 of CM040173.1, read as the reverse complement.
AAGATAAAACCTTTGGCCACTAAAACATCTAGCTAGGAAAAAGTTTCCAAACTAAAGAACCCATATTTTCTCTCTCCACCTTAGAATTGAATTGCGAGAGTCCAGAGAAACTAAATAGGATAAAGGGGAGCAATGAATTGATTAGAATAACTGAATTCCAAAATGATAGTAGAGAAGATGACTCATAATTCAATCTTCTTAGCATTACAAAAGAACTGATTCCATACGCTGCACTACATTTCATACCTGAAAGAACTGATTCCATACGCTGCTCTTCCCGAGACTCAAAGGGTGCTCTCCATGAGTTATCTCTGATCTTGGGAGTACAACACCGGTTTCAGGTAACGATTCCTCATTTTCTAGACACGTGGACTTCTCCAACCTCCTCGTGATTTCTGACTGCCTAGCAAAGAAACATTCAGAATTCCAATTCTTTTACAACTAAAACACAAATAGATGCAACACAACTTTTCCAAATGCATCGAGTGTCAGCCCTTTCAGTATTTGTCTTAATTTACCAATCACTATTCACAGGAACACATGAACAGGGGAGGCTATGTTGTCACAAAAGAAACTGGAGAGAGAATGAGTACTAAAAAAAATATCAGATTGAGAAACAAAAAAAAGAACAAATTAATTTTGTGTTAAAGGGAGATGAACGAATTTGGGACTTTGCCTAGTCCTTGTTTCCGGTCATCCAAATTGAGTATCATGCTTATAAAAAGGATTCTATCCCAAATGGTTTAATTCGAGAAAAAAAATCAATATATACGGGCAACTTCCTTGTGTGGTAAGCAGAAAAAATTGCTTAGCTTTGTAGTTTCAATTACTAAGATGGTGAACCAAACGGTCCAAGGGGATTGAAACTAAGCAAACTTTACACTACGGTTGCTTTTTTTTAGATGAACATCACTGTTGCTTAGAAAAACAACAAATCAAAGTTGCATTGTTCATGAGACTTCCTGATGTTTAAAATGCTTGTCAAACAATATTATGAAAGAAACAAAAATTTCACTCCTAAACAATAGGCTCATTTTTATTTACTGAGGCATAAAGCCAACACAAATTTTTAGCCCCTTCAGAAGTTTAATGCGCCATAGTGCTGAATAATGCAGTATGTTGCAGATATTTAAAGTAATCCACTATGCACAAACAATTATTAAACCTGTCAGTTCAAAGTGATTACAAATGTTTCTTCTATATTTCTCTTCCAATATCACAATAAGCATAACTAGACAAGGTGACAAACCTACAGAAGGAAAAATTAAATTTAAAAAAAATGCGGCTTACAGGATTCATCAAAAGCTCTTCTTTAAAATTCTTGTACTGAGACCTCTTCTTAGCTAATTCCGATGACCAGAACCCTCGATCAGTTGGCAAATACCCCAATAAAAGCTGCTCAGTCACATAGAAAACACTGGAAGTGAAAATCCTACCTCAGATTTTAAAATGTGTTTTTTTTTCTTCCCTCAATGCAGATTACATATTCGATAGTTATTCAACCAGATGAACTCTAGAGAAATTTCAAAATATACACAATTTTCTACTCAATGGTCAACAGAATTCAGAGAAAATTGAATAACTGCTGCTCACCTTCCACACTGTACATCGAATGCCAGCACCATCAGGAATACCCTGTGACGCTAGTCTCCGTAATTCACCAATGTTTATAACCTTCCTTGAAAGCTGAAATCAACACAGTAGAAAACTCAATAAAGAGCAAATACTGAAACACATGCCCAAATTATTATAGACAGAAGAAAACAAACCGCAATGGAGTAGCAAAATACCTATTGTAAAAGAAAATCAACTGCATTAATAGATATAAGCTTACATTTATAACATGTATATCTGGATAAAGGGACAAAGCACATGGGCTAATGTGCAGGGATGGACCAACCAACAACAGGAGGGCGTGGATAACCACCACCTCAGAGTTTCGGAAAACCCCTTATTGTAATATTATTCATCATTCATCATACACAGTTGCCAATTACATAGGTCATTCACTCCAAGATTTTCGTTAAAATTAAAAACGTCTCCTTAATATTTATAAAAAGACCAAGATTAATCAAGTTTTTATTTATGTAATTGCATTTTTTGGTAACACTTTCTGCTAGGTATGTTTGATCTAGCCGAGCTGGATAAGGTGGAAGAGAATATAAAATAACCAAATAGTACACAAAAGCGAAATAACCCAAGTCTTTTTTCACGACATTCTTATTCACCTTTTGGTACAAAATGTAAAAGAAGCATCCAAAGTGGATAGTCAAGGAGGTCTTTGAGCCCTACCTAGATCTCGGCCTTCTTGTCCTTGAAATGTAATAGAGTTCTAGTTCTTAGAAGACATTTTCCAATTTTTCATCGGCGTGAATTGATACTCTGCTTCACACATTCATACATACCATTCGGTTGCATATCCATTCACCCCAAGAGTTAAATTCCTAACTCCCACCACTGTCTATGTGTCTGCATGTCTATAAACTATCCAGGGAGACCCTAACCTTGGCTAAATTGAAGAATACAAGCACTAATGAACTAAGTTGAACATGAAATGAAACAAATCAAATAAATTGACTGAAAAACAGGATAAGAGATTGAGAGACTTCATACATAGATAGAAATAATCATGGCTGCAAAAGAACCAGGTAGTTCACAAACTCATCGAGGCTCAACTTAGTAAAGGCTCGTTTGAGTTCGATTCATCTAGCAAACAAACTGAACAACTCAATTTTAGGCTTATTTAATCAAGGAGTTCAACCCGAGCCTGGCAATATCCAGTTCGATTAGGCGCGCAAAAGAGAAATATGTGTATAATAAAAATTTAATGTATAAACTTGAATATATATATATATATATATATATATATATATATATATATATATATATATATATATATATAACTTATGTATAATCAGAAAAAGAGGAATTTATTGATCTTTGGGGGTGACGGTTACAAAGATTAAACGGATCCTCAGTGTGACGGCATAACATGGGATGTGTTTTAAACTTATATAACTTGTACATGCATATATAACTTGTATCTCTAAAAGGACTTTATTAATCTTTGGGTGACTGTTACAAAGATTAAACACGACTGCATCACACATGCATAATTAAGCATGTACGTAATAAAAAATTTATAACTTGTACATGCATAAATTTCTGCAAGTTCGTAATAACAATTTTATAACTTGTAAATGCGCAAATTTTATTCGACATTACACTTTATATCGTATTAAATGTATAAGTATAAACTCATTTATGCATTCTTTTAAAAAGAAACTTATTTGAATAACAATTTTATTTACAGGCTCGTGAACTAGCTCGACTCGTCAAATTCTCATTGGGCTCGTTTGCAGCCCTACTATCTATAGTTGAGTTATGTAGACGTGTATGTATAATGTATATGAAGGAAGAGATCCGCTCTACAGTCCACACCGCACTAACCTCTTGTAAAAGCTGAGCTTGGACAGAAACGTCGTCACCCGTAGGATCTCTAATTTCAACACTGCTTCCAATTCCATTATCATTATTATTACTACTACTCAACGGATCCCTAATTTCCACTTCCGTAGGCTCCGGCCTCACAGCAGGCGGCACCGGCCGAATCGACGTCGAATTATTACCAGCAGATTTGGACGAAGAAGAAGAAGAAGAGGCGGTATCGGCGGAGCTAGATTTTCCGACGCGGTGGGCGTCGTCGCCGTTGGGAGGCGGCGGGGAAGGGGGAAGAGGAGCGGTGGACCAGAGAGAGCTGTTGAGCCAATCGGGGACGCGCTGCTTGACCATCTCGATCTCGAATTTAGGTCTCAGATTTACTAGGGCTAGGGTTTCCAGAGCTGGATGAGGAAGGCGGAGTGTTGTTCGTCTTCTTCATCGCACTCGTGGAACCATCATAGGCGATGAGCGTGGAGAGAGAGAAAGAGAGAGAAGTGGACAAGAGAGGTGATCGGGTGACAGGGTCGGGTACAAATTGGAATTTGGTGGAACATATCACGATATGCCACGTTATTAAAAACAAATTTACCCGCAGTGACCATAGCCACTGCATCCCTAAGGCCTCAATCGTAGACCTCTATAATTTGTATTTGGGTTCAGAATCGTACAATTTGTCAGCAATATTGAGTACATCACTCATTTTAAAAAATCAAATTAATTGAATATTAATAGTCATATAATCGGATACCATTTATATAAATGGTCAATATCATTTTGATAATACACTATAAAACAATTTTATCTCAATTATGTATCTACGAATCTCCGATGATTAAATTTTTTTGTACCCACAATGCACTCAACATTTCTAAAAACATGAACGATTCAGTACCAAATGAAGATTTCTGAGGGCTCACAATTGAGGTCATTACAAGAATATGTTGACTTGGCTCACTCCGGGAAACTCAAATTGGGAAAACTTTTGCGCTATATAACATGTCAAAGATAATGGCTGTGTTCGGTTGAGTTGTTTTGTTTTGTTTTGATTTGATGATGTAAGCAAGTGTAATAAGTGGAGAGAGATAGAGAGAAAAAGTGAAAAAAAGTAATGATATAATCAAAACTGAAATAGTGACAAACTGGGAAAAAACCCCAAACGAACAGGGCCAATATGTTCCATTGATAAATGTATGATCATAACACATTTATGTTGAAAAAAAAAACACACACACACATCAGATGAATGTGTTCCGAACATATATATTTATCTACTCCCTCTATCCTAATTTAATTGATCCTTACAATTATGCGTGCCTTTTTAAAACTCTTATAGTTTTTAATTTATATTGTATTTTATATGCAATATCGATCTTATTTGGTAGATCTCAATTAGTTCTATAAAACACAATTTTCAAAAACTTTAAAAACACGACAAATAAAATGATATAATTGTTTGAAAGTGGCAAAGATATTCGTAGGGAGCAATTAAAATGAGATGGAGGGAGTATATCTGATAAATATGAATTTCGGGGTGATTAATATTTTCAACGTGGCCTATAAATTTAACATTTCCAATAATCAAAATGATGGAGTCTATATGATTAACAACAACAATAACATAATCAATTTAGTCCCTAATAATTTGGGATGTGAGGGGGGATGGATATGAGACAAACCTAACATTTGGCAATAAAATGCACAAAGTGGCTACTCCCAGAGTACCACTGAAACAGATGGATTGGAGACAAACCTAACCTTTGGCAATAAATACACAAAGTGGCTGCTCATAGAATACCACTGAAACAATGGTCCCCTATACCGTCACATTTGCTGCGGAATCATACCCTTAAATCAAAGCTAAAAGGCATTAGAGAGGGCTGACTCAAGAATCATTTTGATTTAAGTGCACATTACCATACTTCTTTCATTAAGCATTCAGAGCATTGACGTTGCACAATATGAAGTCTATATGATAATGTGGTATAATAAGTGTGGTCATAAAAATTAAAGTGTAAATAGACTTTTCCTTGACTTTAAAATTTTAAATAGCCAAGTCAAGGACAATCATACCCTCCGAATTAACAATCGCGTTTAACCACTCATGTGAAACTAATAGCAAAGACTCTTTCTGGAAATAAAATAAAATAAAATCTCTCTCTCGCAGTGTTTTAAAAAATGTAAAAAATAAAGGGACGGAAATATTTAGTTGCAACCTATAGGCCGTGTAACTTGTACTTGATTTCTTATCAATACAAGTTGCATTTTCTCTGTTCAAAATTCGAACCAAATACAAATCCAACTCGAGTAACTTATTTTGTTGGACAAGTCATGTGTACAAAAGAGTTTGAAGTTGATAGTAATGTGGCTCAAAATTTCTTCTAGGTCTTTCTAACCCATTGCTATTGTCCTCTTTATTTGATCTTTTTTGCTCAATGGGGTTAGGTTGTTATAATGGGGCCAATGATATGTCAAAAAGAAAGCCAATTATGTATATAAACTGAAAGCCAGACTTCTACAAAGAGGAACACAATGGTCTACCCTAACTTCTTTTGGTGGACTTTTTGTTTTCATTCTCTTGTTACCTTCTCTTTTTGGTACTACTAGTTATATCTCGTGGGGAGAGAGGGAGAGAGAATGCCACCAACTGTCCGAAGGATTAATCCGGTTGATTGCTGAATACACTCCCACATAATTGACCAAATTCGATTCTTAGAGTCAGACTACAAAAATAATTTCTTTTGAATTCCCAATTTTTGGCATGAATGGTCTATCTCTATCCGGACCGGCAGGAGATTGATCAAGATACACGTAAATTGACCCAGACACTCTGACCATTGGAAAAAAGAAGAAGAAGAAGACCACAACATCAATTGATTAAGTACCGAAAAATGCAAGCAATCAAAAAGAGTATACCAACCATTAAAAAAAACAACCATTTTTAGTGGTAACATCTCATAGTAATTCAAGAACGAACAGAACCCGAGTACCGAAAAATGCAAGCAATCAAAAAGAGTATACCAACCATTAAAAAAAAAACCATTTTTAGTGGTAACATCTCATAGTAATTCAAGAACGAACAGAACCCGGAACCGTGCAGTGCATTTCTCATAGTAATTCAAGAACGAACAGAACCCGGAACCGTGCAGTGCATCAAATGCACTGCACCGGGTAGCGCAGTGTTTCAACCGTCCAAAGGTATTTTCAACGGTCCAGAAATAAATAACATAACTTTTCCATGGAAGAGGAGTTTTAATCAAATCCAAACCCTTAAAAACACTTTCGGACAGTCTAGATCTGCAAGTGCGCCATCACCGCTTCTGAACAGATGAGAAATCTCGGAGAAAAGGAATGCGTGAAAGGGAACAAATGGAACTGAGGAAAACCCAAATTCTCACTCCTATTAATAAGTTAAGGAGAGACACTTCCATTTCCCTCCATGTATGAAAATGATACATAAACTCACAGCTCTTGTAATCCCAACGAAGCTAGCAATTCTTTCCAGTCTATTTAGAACGAACAAATGCGAAAAGCAAGAGAAATGGACGTCTCCTTTACAGTTCATCAATCTTACACTTAAAAAAGGGTTTACAGAACCCCGAAGAAAGGATTATTTATTGCGTTATTCAACTCGGTGCCAGCTGAGCTCAGAATTGCCATATCGACTTTGTCTCGGGGTAGAAACAAGAACTCACCTCCTTCAATTTTCTCAAACCCACACAGCTCGAGAAACTCGATTCCGCCTCTTAGTGCACCAACTCTAGCCTGGTAAAGCATAAAAAGACCAAAATGACACACAAAAAACAGCCAAAAACAACAACAGTGCGCCAATTTTGGTGATGGCATATGCATGGTACTTCTGAAGATTTGCAGAGGAATTCTATCTACCAAGAAAAGCGAACATGGCGAGAAGAGAACTTACGTTGACCTACCTGAGTGGTTAGTCCCGATAACAAACCCCGGGGACTGGGTGATGCACCACTAAAGGAACAGAATTGACCAAAAAAGCACTACGGAGAAAAGGTTTAATGAAGGAAAACCATTAAACACGTAATATTCATTTCAAACTACTTTTTCCATAGTTTAGTACACCTTTTCAGCTATATTATTGGAATTTATTGTACAAATGATTAGCCCGTCCAGTATGACATTTCATTGGATATACAATAACTTTCACGTTACTAAAGTGTTATAATTGAAAATTGACACTAGTCCTTAATAGTGCAGGAAATAGTTTGGGCTCTCCCTTTTAGACTGGAGACAACTAAGGCCAAGTAGAATAATCTCTCTATTACTTAGGGGTGGCATTCTATATTTAGAAGAAAGAATTTCTAAAACTGTGGGAGGCGTTGGTCGATGAAGTAATGAATCACAGCCCCAAAACCTTCAAAACCCTTAATATTTCATTAACAAAATCAAAAAATCAGTAGGCTTTGCACCCCCAAATTATAAATCCCAAAACCGTCCATGGGGCGATGGTCATGCTTGGCCATAATATAGCTCCATCCCTGACATAGACACAGCTCTCATGAAAGAACTAAACCATATATTGGTTTGCGAATTCCAACATGGACTCCTGTGCTCTAACTAACAAATGGCTTCAATGGAAGTTCTTACCTGAAATGTGGCATTAGTAAGTCTAATTTTTCGGAATTTCTCTTCATTGGGATTCGTCGCAGCATTCTTCAAATAAGTTAGGAGAGTATTAAATGCCGTCTTCACTTTAGCCTCATCATCCTAAGAACCACAGCAAACCAACGAAAAGTTAGTTACCACATATTGAAAATATGAAATCTTCCAAATTAAAGCAGTTTCAGTTCAAGTGACAAAGGAATTGGCATCCTACAACTGTATTATCATTCTGAACTTGGTAAAGGATGCAAAACGATTAATTTTTTTTCCTAAACCACATTAAATCATAAGCCATCAATTTTTGGAAATAAGAAAGTTTCCTATACCTCAAGTATGATCCCTGAGGGACTGAGTCATTATTAAAGGTATTCAATATAGGCCAATTAGCAAGAAGAAATTTTGAAGACTCTTTCACAACTATACAACTTTCTTGCAAGCCACATATATCTTACAGCTGATTTAACATCTGTTTCTCGCCTTCCAAAAGAGTACAGGCACATCTGCCACTCCTATGGGATTGCCGCCATATGGCAATGCATGAATGAGTTTAATAGCTTTATCTGGAACCCATCTTTACCAAGCCCCTATTGTCCAATCAAACGCTCATTTCCGCCATGCTTGGTGGCTAGAGAATATTGAGTGGCCCCTAATTCTCATCCATTCTCCAGATTAAAGTTCCAACCTAAGTTATAATGAGGATCGTAGCGATACAAGGAACAAGAACGGAAACTTGACACACCAGATACCCCCATTTGCGGTAGAATAAGGGTTAATTACCTGGACACCCCCTCTAACAGCCCCTTTGGCTGATGAGATGAGAAAAAAAAATAAAGGGGTGTAGTTTAACTTAATTATGAGAAAAGAAAAGAAAGGATTGTGGTCTCTCACTGTCTCATTTGGATTGACAAAATGGGAGAGAGAGTAGTTTCTCTCCTGCCATGTTTATTTTACCACAGAACTCTAGGAGCATCAATCAACTGAGGAAGAAGAAGAAGAAGAGCCGGGAACCCTAGGAGCATCAATTGACTAAGGAGGAGGAGGAGGAGTTAACCCTAGCAGCATCAATAAATCAGTTCCAGCATCAAATCTGCTCCAAAAACATCCCAAAATCAGCCCCAAATCTGCCGTCGTCTGAGAAGAGCAACAACGGAGAATGAGCTTGCCGTCGTCGGAGAAGAACGACAGGCACGAGAGAGGGGCAAAATAGGCAACTCTTTCCTTTTCACGGAATCTCGCCACTTTTGGTGAGAAACAAAATGGGCGTGTGAGGGGTTCCACAATCTCACCCTCTCGCCTCTTTAGTCGTCCAAACCTGCGAGAGAATCAGTCTTCTCTCCGTTTCTTTCTTCTCTCTCAGAATCCCTCAATCCAAAGGGCATGGAAGTTTCCAATTTCACTCAGACACCCCCTGCACGAATTTTTGTTACCACCAAACCTCTTTTATCTTCCAAAACTTATCCCAAGACCCCTTTCGTCAGCCTTCTGTCTCGAACCTCAAAGTTCCAGTCAGATTTTGAGCCGATTTCAAGTTATGTATTCATGAAAAATTGTTTGGATCAAGCACTTCCAGGTCATATTTTCAGCTGATTTCTCGCGGGTACCCTTAAAAACATGTTTTAAACAAGTTGAACGGTTTGGATCATAAAAAAATTGATGGTTCTAGATGGAAGGCTGACGGAAGGGGTCTTGGGGTAAGTTTTGGAAGATAGAGGAGGTCTGGTGGTCACAAAAATTCGTGCAAGGGTTGTCCGAGTGAAACTGGAAACTTAAGAGGGGGTGTCCGGGTGATTAACCCGTAAAATAATGAAGGCTTCTTGAGATCACAAACTACAATGCAAGTATTTCAAGCTATTAAATGCAATAAAACATACATTACCATCTAAATTACTTGTACTGAACATGTTTCTCCGAATATCATGACCAAATGTTTTTCCAATATTTCTTTCCAAAACTCAACTCCAAAGATATTTACTTCAATGCCATCAGGCTTTTTTGCAAACTTCAGGGATCACTTTGGACAAACTCACCATTTTGGAATGAGGGTGTACTGTGTTTCAGAATGAGAATTCCAAAATGAAAGTTGCTATGGTATTAGTGTTCACTGTTAAAACAAGTTCCAGTTTCCTAAGATATATAGGTTGGCCCCTACACAAAAGCCGAGTCAGTCGCAACCTTATGGGGTTGGTGCCAGCATGAAATGTGTTTCCCTATTATGCAGTATCAAGGGCCGTATATTACTTAATCCACAAGGTAAGGAGTTCACGTCCTGAATAGGAATCAAGGAAAATGTTCGTACAGTATACACCCTCAAGAGTTATTTGAAACCAGAAGAAAAGCAACTGCTACATGCAATTTAAGTGCATACTGTTCACGACTGATGCTTTCCAACGAAACTCCGGCACTTGGTTGGATTCAAGTGAGGCAACAGTGGGCAAGAACTACTCACAGTAAAGAACTTTGATGAACATTCCTCCTACTTTTCCACAATGGAATGCCCAAGTATTACAATGGGAACCCATGAGTCATGACCCTATCGAAACCTGAGAAATGCTTCTAATAATGCACAAGTTGTACAGTGGCCATAGGACTATTTGAATAATACCTAGAGATCCCCTTGGGCCCTAACCGACAAGGCAGGGTTTGTTAAACATGAGGAAAGGGAGATACCAAAGATCCTCCCACACGTAGTCACTCCTTTGATGACCCTCTTGAAGCATTCCAGGGAGTTCAACTACCCCTCTTAATGTTCAACTAAGCCGCATCCTGTTATACGATATTCTCACATTAATACACTCCCAAATTTATCAGCATAGCCCCAGCAAGTCAAGAGCCCCAGCTAAGATATCTTTGTATATTTACCAGATCTAGTTTTATCAGTAAAACTACACATTAGCTCAGTTATGTGGTTGACTGCACAGTTCTACAACAAAATTTCCTCATTGAGCGGAAAACTGTGGAAAAACCAAACAATAACAAAGGCGAAGCATATTGCACATGGAGATGAAGGATTTTCAAGGCACCACTATTCTACAGACGTAAACAAAACCAAAACCAGCTCATGCAGAAGGGGAGAAACAATTTTCCTTTTCTTTTGGTAAGTCATTTTTTGAGGGCATGATTCCGCAGCAAACGCGACGGTATAGGGGAACCATTGTTTCAGTGGTATTCTTTGAGCAGCCACTTTGTGCATTTATTGCTAAAGGTTAGGTCTGTCTCCAATCCATCTGTTTCAGTGGTATTCTAAGAGCAGCCACTTTGTGCATTTATTGCCAAAGGTGAGGTCTATCTCCTATCTATCCCCCGCCCATACCCCCAATTATTGGGGACTAAATGGGTTATGTTATTGTTGTTGTAATGCTTCTGTAATTCATGAAATAATTTTCTTTTTGGATTTGGTCAGAGAAAGGTGATGTGAAATTTACACAGAAGCAACAAAATCACTCAATTGTCAACATATCCTTATCTTCAAAAAACGAACAAATTATGCGAGTACATGGAGTTGTCAATAATTACCTTATGGTTCTGCTTGAGAGATCTTAGACAGTCTCTCATTTGGTCTGCCTTTGTAGCATGCCTCACTGGCAATGAGCTCTGAAAGAAGGCACGCTCATAAAAACACAATCTTTCTATTTCTACCGTTTACCAGCCACTCATATTGACAAACTCAATCAGATGAATTCAAACCTTCTTTTCCTCCACAACAGGTGGGGGAGGTTTTGAAGAATTAGGGTCTTCTGGTGGCAATCCAAGCTTTCGCCTTCGTTCCGCCTGCAAAAAATGTCTATCTTGTTTGAGAAAAACATGGCAAATAACTAATAATTGGTTATGAAGCAACTTCAAGAAACAATTGGATATTTCATGCCCTCTTAACCAAAAAATTTCACTAGGGCGTACACAATGCACGGAGCTCCCATATATGTGAACTTTGGGAAAGGTTGATGTACACAATCTTAACCCTTCAAGGAGAGTGGTTGTTTCCGAGAACCAAACCTGTGATCTACAGGCCACAATGGGGCAGCTTTACCCACTGCACCAGGTCTGCCCATCACTAATTTGGAATTTGGTGTCGTTTTATTAATTTCAAGTAACAAAAGGAGGGAGGTGGGGAATGGTTTTGTCAGCGGAATCTGGCAGGGATTGGTGAATTTGAACAACCTAAGGGGTTGAGGGCAGTGAGCTGTGGCGACAACAGAGGGGGTAAGGGATTGGGCGGGGCGGTCGTTTGGTGTGGCAGCGTGTTGGCATGGAGAGGAGTGGTTTGGTGGTGGCAAGTGGCATGGGAAGAGCGTTTTGGTGGTGGAAGAGGTGTCTGAGGGAGGTGGCAGGATAAATTAGGAAGCAATAAGAGTGTATGGTGTGACTGGGGGAAGACGCCTTTAAGGATATTGTGTCTATTCAAAAGTGGTCAGAAAGAAGTGTTTGAGCTCTATTCCCATACATAGGGGAGAAGTGAGCACAAAAATCCTATAATCCATTTTGGAAAGCTCCATAAGTTTAAGAGAGGAGGAATTATTTTATGTAGCTGTTGAACTTGAATCCTCAGTTATTTTCTTGAATGTATCTAAATGATGGGCGCGTGCCACCCCAGGTTCCCAAGAATATCTGATTTTACAATGAATTACAGAAAAACAAGGCATGTTTGTATGCATGGCACATTCATGTGTCCAACATGGCCATGACACTTTCTGGTAAATGTTTGCCATCTAGACAGTAAGATTGACTAAGCAACCAGTACAGCTTGACCCTAATGCTAGTGGTAACACCAATTTCATTTTCCTCTCTTGTTTTCAAAGACTGAATGCAATCCAGTTTCACATACACCAGCACATTGCCACAAATGTCCTCATACAACATTTGTGAAACTCTCGGAAAGGGAAGCTGGTAGGATGTGATGTAGGACAGAATGTTGAGAGAAGTAAAAATGATCAAAAGGCAGAGAAAAGGGACTGATTTTGGGGCTGTGAACAGTAGACGTGAACAGTAGGCGTGAACAGTGAATAAGAAGAGAAGAATAGAGGTTTAAGAAGATAGATCTAGGCCTCACGCCTAGGTTACCAAAGGCTTCACACCTAAGGCCTCTTTAGCATCACACCAAAGAATGGATCGCATCACACAATCTTTTAAAGCATAAAGCTTCAGAAAATTTCATATTATTCATTCATAATCAATCTCTTGAAAGTACATCAACTTATAGACTCCTAAGCATGTGTTAAATGCAAATAACTACTCCTATTTCCAAAGATATTAATTACTTCTATTTCCAAGAAGTCTAAGTAGGCATAAATGAGCCTAGAAGTTGGAAGGCCACCAAGCATTTAAAAGTTCCAGCAGATGAATGGGAAGAAAAGTCTGAAAAGTCAACAGCCTTTAAACTTGTGCAAGCCTAATTAATATCCCAAGTGGGCCCTATGTCATCCAACATGTGCCAAATTAAGGCTTGGGCCTTAGAACCATCCTGTCCGCGCCTTTTATACACTTTTAATGGTTGCCGCCACTTCCCATCAGGATGCAAGGAATCTTCTAGAAAATTTAGAATCACCTCCTTCCTTCTCCCTTCTACGTTCACTAACCCGTACAAAACCATTTCTCTCACATTTATGATCATTGTCCTCATGTTCCCACGTTCACCACTTGCTTATCATATATTTGGCAATTCTCCTTAGTCCAATTTCTACATATACGTCGCATAGTGGAAACTCTCTTTTCAACCATGCCCACAATATTAGTCAGCCTGCACTGTTTCCTTTTACAGCTCATTTCCAAGTTACTAGTAGTTGATTATAACTTCTTGTTAATGCTCATTATGTGAAAATTAAAGTGTCACAACAAAAATGGTTCTTGAAACTTTGAAGTCTAAAAAACTAAGTCCATATACTAGTATACTCCGCTAGATTGGTTGACATTGATGGCTCGTTATTGTCAATCATGCAACAATTCTTATTGCGACATGAATAGCTCAAGAAATGCAGCAATACCAACTGTGAGCAATAATTATTAGAAAAGTTGAATTCAAAAGAAAGCTAGAAAATCAACAGGACCTTATCTTCTTCCAGTTTTTGTCGAATTTTTTCTCTTGCTCTTCTTTCCTCCTCTTTTTCAGATTTCCGGAAGGCCAACATTCTGTGAGAGTAGAAAACAATGTTTTCTGACACAAGAATACAATAATTGCATGTGACACCATAAAAGAAGATAGACAAATGACACAGATAAAGGTGCACCGTTTTCTTTCATTTTCTTCCTCAATTCGCTTGGCTTCAAGAAGTTCCTTACTCACCCGAATCCTCTCCTGAAACAGATAAATAAGCCATGACATTGGAACACATTGCAAGTGGAATTAAATTGGTCAGATAAGATCAGTAATGCAGAATCATGCATCACATTTACTGTGCAGGCATTGGCATATAGGACAGATAAAGAAAACATCTATAAGTAGCTTTTCAACATTTCATAGCCAAATTTCCTGTTACACAGGGTATCGTGCTTTTTCAGTGAATGATTGAAATTTGAACTAAATAGCTACAGAGTCTTACCACCATCGACACTAAAAGAAGGTTAAAAGCTAGAAACAGAAATGTTTTAGGTTGGATATAAATTATGGTAACCAGTTTTTTGAACATGCGAGCTATCTAGCACTCAAGTTGTAGGGAGATGTCCATTAAAAGGCACACATTAGAAGATCCCAACACAAAACCTTTCCACTGCAGAACGATCATGCTCTACAGGCAGTCAAGACAAAAAGATATATCATTTCTCCACAGGTCTTGGAGATTTGCTCAAAAATTAAGAGCATCTGTCCTCCGTGGAAAATCATAGACTGGCTCAAAAAAATCAGATAATGTAAATCCTTTGGAAGGGATACTGTAAAATGAGAAGGATTCAGAAGCAGCAAAAAAAGAACTATATATCAATTCAAATTTTTTCAATGAGAGAAAAAACTTTTTCTGTAGCAACAGCTACCTTTACCTAATTTTAACACTACCCGATTTGCAGGAGTTACAAACTTTCTACACCCAATGGCATTTGAATCAGAGAGTTCTTACGTGCCATAAATAAACTCGAACAATTCAAGAAATTCTTGGAGTGATTCACAGTTGTGCACATCATCAACCAACAATCCTAAGTGGTTTCAATTCCATTTTTAAAAAAGTGGCCGTCCTGTATTTCTCATAAAGTGCCACAGGGATTTCATTGTAACTTTAGCAATACTAATGACATGAAGCACCATTGTTGGAAAAGAGTGCTACAAAATGCAAAGTCAAGTTGACAATATGGAAAGTCAAAAGTATAAACTAAGATGCACCTTCTCTCTCTCTCTTTCCATTCGCTTCTCTTCCTCTTCTTTCTTCTTCCGTGCCCTCTCCCTAAAGCATGAATAAATTAAATAACATCATTACAAAGTGAGCAAGAACAATTCAAACAAAACTATAGTCTATAGCTGTAAAATAGAAATACAATGGAGGCAGACCTAATAGTGAAAACCGCTGAAAGTGAATCATGGATTTTGTTTAGTACAACAATCGCAAAACAAAAAGCCACATGATTTTTTGTACCAAATAATACGATCACCTAAGGAAATAGAAAAAATCAGATTTACAGGAAAAACATGCACATGTTGACTAACAATGCAAATGATAGAAACACAAATAATATGAGTATGAGAGCAGAATTGGACAACCACCAAGTCCCTTCTTATAACCACCAACCATCCCTAAGGCAGGATCAACCCCAAGTCTCCGATACCACTACCTAAAGATTTTTTTATATGCCAAATCAAGTTCATGTATGCACACACAAAAACAACACATGTAGAGGGGCACCACAATTTGAGTTTAAAATTAGAGAGGCTCTATCCTTTTTCCTATTTCATCATCTGTGCAGCTCATAAGAGATTTGGACGTGTCGGCGGTGTACTTCATTGGTTCTGGCATTTTGAGTGGATACGGTTCACCCCATCTAAGGTGGCTTGTTTGCTTAATGAAAATGTGAACTTCTATATAAAACATATATGGGAGCACCAGTTTCCATAGTTTGATATCATCCAACAGCACCCAGCACATCCTCTTCCACCCAATAATAGAATTTCAAAAACCGAAAAGGGTGCAATATCTACAATACAATTCTAGAGCTTTGAAAAAAGCGTTCGCTAAACAAAATGAACGAAAATAAATGGCAATTCGATAGCATTTGAGAATGGTTAGTTTCCAAAGCTCCCCATGCATCTGGATCCAATATTTAGACAGTTTTACAAAATTTTGAAATTTGACAATCAATACAAAAAAGAGCTCCTAACTGGGAAAAAGAGGAAAAAGCATCTTTAAGAAGAAGAAGCCATAGACCTTCATTCCAAGAGAGAATGATGGAAAATAAATCGTTCATAAAAAGAATGATAGAAACTAAGGCATAAGGGGACAGAACATACAAAACTTTGCATCGGAAGACGATCACAGTGATAGCAGACTGCAGAGAAATGACATCAACAACTATACTTGTAAGGACGAAATAAGTGTTACCTTAGTTCTTGGGCTTTGATCTTCACTTCTTCAGGAGTTAGAGAAGGAGCCTCAGGTTTTCTGTTGACAGGTACCTGGGCAAAAATCAAGCAAGTGAGATAGTCAAATCTTCAAGAAGTAATTATACTTTGTGTCAGCAACAAGCAAAAATCTAAGAGGCCTGGGATCAAAGAAGTGGAGAGACTTGCTTGAAGGGTAACTAGCAGCATACTACCCAACAAGCAAGTATTGTTTCCAATGTGTCAGATCTACCATATATGCACAGTATGCACTTAAACAGTTCCACATCATTCAAGTGAAAAATTGGGCAAGATCAAAGGATACTGAGAAAATGTCACAACAATACGCTTTAACCCCAAAATCTAAAAACAATTCCACGAACAAAGCAAAAAACATTCTAGCAAGAGAGCAACAACCAACAACCCCTGTTATTCGGGGTAAAAAAAACAGCCATGCAAGAAAATTTGTTACAGCCACAATCATGTCACAGACATTGTTGGTCCCAGAAATGAGAGATGGAGAAGACAGAATTTTAGAATTAGCTATCAATTAATCTAAGGGCCTTAATTTGGAAATGTCTAGCATTAGTTGTCATACTTTTTACACTTATTTATTTCCCATTCCAGGCTTGCCGAATAAGTAATACGCCTAATACCAATGAAAATTATACAAACTAGCTAAAAGAAGCTCTCTAAAACTTTAACCTGTGTACAACAGTCTCCTCTACAAGCAAAAATGTTTAGTTTTCATTTTTAGTTAAGTCACAAGTCAAATTAAAACTTCCCCAATCATGTTCTCCGCCAATACAAAACTTGCCACATCTCTCAGAAATGCCCAAAAGTCCTAGACATACCAACACCACAAGAGTAACTTCCACAACTCCTTTGTGACTGCCATTGCGGCATGCCAACAATGGTTATTCTACTTCTCGATTTTCTCTTTTCCCTTCATTCTTCTCCTGACCTAATCTTTTGCTTCTTTCTTCTAAAAGCCTACCCCTCAATTGGGTAAAAAATCCCAACAAGAATTAATCAACGTAGGATCAAAAGACTCAAATGTTTTTTTACCCCTTGTGAAAACTGCCAGTTCTTTGAGTTCTACAACTTTACAGTCATTCTATAGGTCTCCCGTCATTGCTATTTTTCAGCTCCAAAAGTCATCATCATGGATTAATATTTTATCTAGGGAAGTCATAGGCTATAAATATGAAAGAATTCAGGTTAATGTAGGTCAAAATGCCAGAGAGCAAAATGCTGAGACATCTTTTATGATCTTATTTCGAGCAGTCAAGCCCAATAAAAAAATTTAAAAAAAAGCAGCAAAATCATTAAAGAATCCCATACCTTTGGCATCTCCTCTATATCTGCATCATCTTCATGTTCAACAGCCCAATTCACAGCAGCCTCAAGGCTAACGTTACCTGTTAAATTTGCACACATACAATAAAATACAGAGAACCAATCAGGCAAAAGATCCTTGCAATCATCCAAACTGTAACCACATATCATGACATTCCACAATCTACATTCACAAGAGAACCAAATAGGAAAACCATCCTCATGACCTCCCAAACCTACATCGTAGAAAATGCCTGGTGTAGAAAAAAGTTATCACAAGAAAATTTACACATACAAAACATCATAAGCTGTTCCACTAATATGGTACGACATAATGCAATATAAAAATACCACGAACTATAATTTCAACCAGTTTGTCTTTCATCTTTCTTATAACTTCGTAGGTAGTATAACATGATTATTTGCTTTAATCATTCTTCTTATATTCGCATTTACTTTTATGTAACTGCGTAAATATTATTAATCCTTCAGTCATGTTATTTGACATGTATAAAACTTTTCCACAAACAAATACTCTCCCGAACGAGATCAAGTGTGGTCAAACTCAACTGGTAACAGTGGGAAAAGATCTGAAAAAGAAATAACAGCAATAGTAAGAAAAATAATTATGGTTGCCGATCAAAGAAGATTGTGAAAGTAATTGTGACTTCCTCATGCACATGGTCCCAGAAGCATGAAGTGTACAAGATGGATTATTCGTCGCACATAAGTTAATATAACATGATCTGCATTAAGGGAGTATGACGCACAATTTAAACATGTGGTTCAGGGGGGAAAACTGTCAGCAAATCACAGTCAACAATAGTTCAGTACAAGCTTCCAATGCCCTCACCTGAGAAATGAAGTGCCCTGGTCGCCTTTGC
Organism: Vaccinium macrocarpon; assembly: GCA_022606695.1. Taxonomy (NCBI): domain Eukaryota; kingdom Viridiplantae; phylum Streptophyta; class Magnoliopsida; order Ericales; family Ericaceae; genus Vaccinium; species Vaccinium macrocarpon. The sequence goes on along the minus strand of CM040173.1, from coordinate 5,905,387 downwards.
TTTTGGAAATCCCATTCCTTCAAGTTCCTCGAGCAGCTTCTGGTCAACTTCAGGAATAACCATCTCTAAATATAGAACAAGTGGAATATAGTTAGCTAAATGTGTGCACTTTCCACCGAATTCAACAAATCTAGAATAATGCTTCACAACAAATAGTAACCACAAGCCATCAATTTTACCCTCCCATTAAGGGGACACTTCTACACCTCCTTGAGTATTGGACTAGATTCATTTTTGGCTGTTGTTAGATCAGATCACCAATTGTTTCAAAACCTTTAGTTAGTAGGGACTAGGCCCAAAACTATTTATCAAGGTAACATTCCTGACATGCAACAAAGAGAATGAACTGAACTCGGTGAGGGGAACATAGAAAAATAGAGTGCTCAAGCATAGAGATATCAGGGTGGTGAGACTTGAAGATGGGACTTCATAGAACAGATCACCCCTCTAATACAATGTCCACCAATTTTTCATAAGCTTAAGGTAATATGAAATAAATTCAAAAATGTATTCGAAACTAACAATTGAATATCTTCTTTATCTGTCTCGGTAGCCTTATAAAATTATGTTTTGGAAAAAAATTCAATTCTCCATTTTTGTACCTTGCACTCATTCTTTTACCTAAACAATACCACGGTTCTTACCTCAAGAAGTAAATAGATAACACACAATAGTCCACTTATAAACTGGAAACTCCAACAAAGTAAATGCTGTGACTTAGAATGCTGTCTACCCCAACACTCAAAATTCATTAATCCAGATAATGTGATTGGCCATTGGTACTTATTACATCGAACAGTTGGCGGGTCTTCAAAGGAGTTTCTTTGGAAACTACTAGATGGTTTTCTTCTTTGCAACTACAAAAAAGTATTTGCTATCGAGTGGAACGACTCCCATCAATTTATGGTAACCACTTCTTAAGCATAATTTCATAATTGGCGTCAACTCTACTTTAGACAAACATACATAACTCTCTTCATGTGTGACTATATTTTTTCCACTTTCCACTCTGCTTCTTCGTTGTTTGGTGTGTTATTTAGTGAAAATACCCATAAGTAGGGCAATGAAAGAATCCAATCTTGGGCCTGCAAACCATCATAAACATCCTTTGACTGATTCTGACACAAATGGTTATGGCTGCAACACTACAAATTCAATCCCAATAGTTTTAACATGCCTAAATTTCTAAACAAGGGCTCAAAACAAATCTGAATAAAACTTGAGGCTTCTGCTAGACACAACTACACACAAAGCAATATTACAGGCTATGTTTTGAGTCTTTTGACGAGGATAATTGGAAAAGTGAACAAAAAAATGAACTGAGTTTGAAAAAGCTTCACTGAGGAACAAAATTTCCAACTGATTTGGCTTTCATACTTTTTTACTAACGTTTTTCATGTCACATTATTTTACTTCTCCGTTTGTCTCCACGAGAGCACTCAGACAAGTTAAAAATATATAACCAAAAGATTGGGGAAAATTAGCAAAAGACAAAAGACCCAGAAAAAGTTTAGCATTTGTAGACAACTCAACCATAGCCTTACGAAACAAAATTACTCCTATAATACTGGTGATCAGTGATCACATTGCCAACTACAAAACACAAGGCACATTGACACACACAAAAATACCTTCAGGTTGACTACTACTACTTGCACCACCAGCCTCCTCCATCTCCACATCCCCCTTCTGGACCTCCAAGCTTATCGGCTTCACTGCCTCCAAAGTCTTGTCTGTAAACTCAGTGTGCCCAGTTCTCTTTATGTGCAATTCACTCTCCTAAACAACCCAAGACACAAAACAACAAAATAACATTCTTAACCACTAATGCATCTAAAAGCTTAACCAATTAGAAACTTTATATTCATGCCTTCATGAAATTCCCGAATCACAATTACATAAATTTATGGGTATATGTGTAGTGGGTGGGGAAGTACATTGAAATATACAAAAGACGCATTGAAGTTCTAAAATTTTCAGCATTACTTATCTAAACCACTGCCCATTGAGATGAACATCTTGATTATCGGTTCAAAGGTGAGATTCGAACACAAATTTATTACCTGCTACGGTACTGTATTTAGTCGATAACCACCAAATTCACCTAAAAACTGAAAACTATTAAAGAAAAGAGGCAACTTTACCATTCATGTTCATGAAAATCCTGAAATCAAAACTACCTATGTGTAACTTTACATATAAATATCTATTCCTACTGTATTGTAGTACAATAAAGGGAACACCTTTTTCTGTGCGACAGTCAATTTTGAAACTAGCTCATTAGTTTCCGATCCCTTCAACTACCTCAACAATATTCAATACAGATCAATCTCAATTCAAAATTGTCCTCCTTCCATCTTTTGCATAACATGATTTGCACAGGCATACATACATACATACATATATATATATATATATATATATATATAGGGGGATGGACTTACGGTTTTGGAGCGGCAGGGCTTGCCGCAGGAGGTGCAGATGAGGTTGAGGACGGCCTCGGTGGATTCGGAGAAGTTGGAGTGTTTGGTGAGCTCGGCGTGCTCTTGAGCTTCCTCCACCGATCTCAGGAGGGTCCCACAGTCACCGCACTTGAGTGATACCCCTGCCATTGATCGATCGATATCGACCGATGGATCTTTTCTCTCTCTCTCTCTCTCTCTCTGGATTGAATTGCAGAGAGTCCAACCAGACGTGAGAAGTCTGTTCGATAGGGTTTTATATGTGTTGAGGGATTCCTTGCCTTGTCGAAGAGACAAGCACAAGTTGGGGAAGGAAAAGGACTCTTGATTATGTACGGTGAAAGTAGGAGTAAATGAATTTCCAAAGTACAAAAAAAAAAAGAAGACATCTATCGATTGACCCCAAAAAAAAGTACAAAAAAAAAAGAGAGTAAAATACTAGTATAAATTATACTCTTGTGGTACGTTAATAATTTATTTACTTAATTCAAAATAATTACATTTTTAAATTTTACCTTAGTACTTGTGTTTTGTGTATTTTTTACCCTTAAAGACAAATTTTAGAGTGTATTCGTAATAAAGTGAGTTATCAAAATTATTATCCCAATTAAGGGTTGGTTTGGGTGAATTGAAAAAACTAATTTTTTGGTTTTAGGGTTTTGTCCTGGTTCAACTTTTTTTTTTGCATTTGTTGGTTTTTGGTCGATTTTTTGTGGTTTCTTGGCTTGTCTCAACGATTTTTTAGATTATCTTTTGTCTTTATTCACAAAACTTTAAGTTTAGCTAATAATTTTATACTTTTTAGATTCCTCTCGTCAAAACAAGCTAAAAAATCACAAAAAAATCCACTGAAAACTAACAAATGCAAATTTTTTTTGAACAAGGACAAAACTAAAAAAACCAAAAAACCAATTTTTCCAATTCACCCAAACTAGCCCTAAATTGTTCAAAAAAGTTTAAAAAAAGTTACTTACCTTAGATTGAATTTTACGGGTGTTTTGCCTAATAACGTAATGATTTCGCACACCTTTTTTGTTTGTGTAAAAATCTACTAGTGATTTCTACACACACTTTTAAACAATAAATACACTGTTTTTTTTTCTTAATTTTTTAGTGTATATGTAATTTTTTCGGTGAAAGATAAGGAATGGAGTGCATTGGTAAGAAAGAAGTAGCGCGAAAATCACTCTAGTCTCAATTTCATCCCCCACCTTTCAATTCCACTCTAAAAAACCAAATAGTTTCAATTTTTGTCTAATTGAGTCCAAAACTTAACTTCCATTGGCAAATTTAACGGAAATCCCAATTTAGGGGTCTTTTGAGGGGTAGAACGTACATTTTGCCCTTCCTCTTGCTCAGTAACAATCTCTAACTCCTCCAACCCCTTTTTTACCCTTTGCAAATCTCAAAAAAAAAAAAAAAAATTCCACCAAAAATATAAAAATTGAGGAGCAAAAAACTTAATCTGACATCAAATTAAACCCAAAGAAAAATGGGCAAAATCATCAAATAAAAAAACTTAATCTTACATCAAAATCATAACAAAAACAATCCTCGATATGCATCACTCCCACTGGAAGAAACCCCGCCATTGGCAATCACGATGATGATGAGGTGTTCCTTCATGCTAAAGAGACCCGAGTTCAAGCTGAAGGAACCACCAGGGAAACTTCCTCAATTGGGCACCTGCCGTAGTCCGTCATGTGTCTATTGGGTTTTTCGGCGTCGGGTTTTAGACGCCATTTTTGGGGCGCCGTTGAGAGTGTGTTTGGTTCTTTTTACTTCTTTGCAATGGAAAATGATTGTGTGCGAGCGTGCCAAAGAGAGTTTCAATCTCCTCCCTCAGATTAACTTTGGCAAAACCAAATCTAATCAGGCGATTGTGTTTTGTTGGTTCAATTACCTCAATTAAGAGGATTTTTCTTAATAAGTGAAGAAATGCAAACCAATAAACTTAGGAAATCAAAGAACAATAAATAAACAAGACACTTCGATTGATGAATCAAAGATAAACTTACTTAAAAATTGTCTTCAACTTCAAATACAGAGTAACAAAACTTCGAACAGGTGATTGTTACAAGAACAACCGAGATAGGGGTGATTGTTACAAGAACAATCGAGATAAATCCTAATCTAATTCTTAAACTACTTCATAATCTACTTCGAACTGAGTTCGAAATCCTAAACTACTCGAACTGGGTTCGAAATCCTAAACTACTTTGCCAATGAACAAACCAAGCATCGCTTTTGATAAATTGTTTTGTTGAAGATTTGTCTGGGGTTTTTCACTCTTCAATTTCTTCTATTTATAGATGTTGCTTGTAGTTTGAACTTCCCACTCCATGAATTTGAATCTGGTTTACTTCGAACTCTAACTTCCATTCTAAGAGTTGGCAGTTATTCTTTCTCCACGTCTGAATTTCAATCTTTTCTTCTTCCAGAAGCTTTAAATCTGCACATTTGTCTAAACCAACTCAAATGATAACATGTTAAGGGAATAACTGCCTTCCAGAAGTATTCCACGTGTTCTAACTGCCAATTGCCTTGTTTTGCAAACTTATACGTGGAGCTTGTGTGTTCAGCAATTAATATTATGGCTTCGAAACCAATCTATATTTTAACAATGGCTTGTAACTGCCAATAACTGCTCTTCCAGTTGGAGAAATGATACGACAACATATCTACTCAATTTTACCTTATTGATCCAGTGTATCTTCGCTGACAAGTAATTGCCAACGTTTGACACTTTTGATTACGTGTCAATTAATTATTGGACTGGTTAATTTTATATGTAAATATAGTGGTGATGGTTTAATTTCCTCTCAATTTTATGATTTTTTTTTTTAAGATTTGCAGAGGGTAAAAAAAGGGTAGAAGGAGTTAGAGTTTGTTATTGGGCAAAAGGGAGAGCAAAATGTGTATTATGCCCCTCAAACCCCCCCTCAAATTGGAATTTTCATTAAGTTCACTAACCGAAGTTAACTTTTTGACTCAATTTGACAAAAATTGAAACTACAAGGTTCGTTAGAGTGAAATTGAAAGGTGGAGGACGAAATTGAGGGAACATCTTGACAAATTTCCCCCCTTTTTTAATGCATTTATATTATTTATATATAACTAAAATTAGAAGGCAAATATATGTAAACACAGGGACTATTTTAGTGGAAGTCCAAAATAAGCCCCTCAAATGGTAAAGATGCAGGGTGAGTTTTTCGCTTGCTGAAAGCTTTATCACTCCCAATTTCTATTTGGTGACATCAAAAAGAGTATGTGAGAGAAAATTAACTTTTAGCAACTAATTTTTTGCTGAGGGAAACGATAATGCCAAAATCATATTTTGTTGTGACACAAACAAAAACGTTTATGGCATCAACACTACCCTTTAGCTAAAAGGAAACGAAAACGATTTTAACAAGCAAGTTAAACTCTCTTTTCTTTTTTTTTATTTATGGAAAAACTCATTTTTATCAAAGGGGAAAACAATAAGGTAGGGTGAGTTTTCCCATTTGCTAAAAGTTTTAGCACTCCAACTCCCATTTAGTAAAAGCAAAAAGAGTATGTGAGAGAAAATTTGCTCTACCAACTAGTTTAACTAATGAGAAACAAAAGCAATTTTAGTAGGGGGTATTCCACTAACAAAAAATTATTTTTTTCAAAAATCGAGTCAAGTCATTCTCTCACAATACATCACAGAAAAAACTGACTGTGAAAAATCAGGTTTTTCAAAAAACTAACTTAGTGGAACACCCCCTGAGTTAAACTCAACTTTTATGGAAAAACTCATTTACCAAAATAGGTATAGTTTGTGGGTTAAATTTTACACTAAGCAATACGTAGTATATTTGTCATAATTTGTATAAAGAATCAAAATCTAGGCTTTTCGTTAATGATGTTTTATTGGAAGAAACAAGAAAGTTGGGTGAATGAATGCGTAAACTATTGATGAAATCTTATCCTTGATCAATTATATCGCAATACAGCCCAAATAAATAAGATATAATATCTGGTTTATCAATTATATCGCAATAAAGCCTAAATAAATAAGCTACGATATTGGTATGAATCTTACCGTAAGTTAAAGGATTATTGTTTTCTGCAAAAAATGCGAGAAAAGTGACATTTTTAAGTAGTAATAAGTTTCCTTCTTTTTTTTTTTTTTGTTGTTATTAGGGAAATTGCTTAAAAATGGAAGTAGGGGCAACTTATTGCAAATTCATGGTGTACTTTTATGGAATTAGAAAAACTTGGTAAGGAGAAAAACATTTGCAAATACATGAGAAGACAAATAGAATTTTACCCAAATACCCTTCACTTGTAAGATTTCTTAAACAAAACACCCAATCTTTCCAGATCCAAAGGGGAAATTGCTGTAAAAAACAAACCCAACACAAACTCGTCCAAGCCTATCTACATGGCTGTGCAAGGCCGGATCTTCGATGTCACAGCCGGAGAATTCTTCTATGGCCCCGGCGGTGACTACGCGATGTTCGTTGGCAAGGACGCTAGCAGAACCCTAGCTAAGATGAGCAAGGACGAAGACGACATCGTCGGATCTCTCCACTGCCTGTCCGATAAGGAGATGGGCGTGCTCAATGATTGGGAGAAGAAGTTTGAAGCTACATACCCAGTTGTTGGTCGTGTTGTGTCTAGAATTGGTAACCTGGAGTATTCCTATTGATATGTTTTGTTCATTCTGTGTATGTACTAGTTGTGAGTGTGATCAATAAATTAAAGCTGTTAATAAATTAAGTGGCTACATTTTAGGTATATCTGTGAATGTGAAACTATGAAACTTATCACGCACACTAGGTGTTTGGTTAAATGTCTCAAAGAATATGCATTTTTTTTCATTCTCAAGGACCAACCTCAACCTGCAATTAATTTTTTGAAGAAATCTGTGCACATTTCATGAATAAGTGCAAACAATGGATGTAGGAATGGTGCTTGGGAAGAATCTATTTCCAAAAAGTGTGACGTGACAACAAATTGCAACCCCGTTTGGACCAACAACCTCAATTAATTAATTTTTTGAAGAGTCTGTGTATATTCAATGAATGGTGCAACACCAAAGTAGGAACAGTGCAAGGAGAACAATATATTTTCAGAAAGTGTGACCTGACAATACACTGCAACCCTGTTTGGAACAACTCGGGTGTAATTACTTTTTTGAAGATTGCAACCACATTCTATGAATGGTACAACACAGATGTAGGAACGGTGCAACACAGGCGTAGGAGGAGGGAGAGTGAGAGTGTTGGTTAAGGGGTTTTTTTTTTAGATAAGGGTATTTCGGTCGACACAAAAATTGGTACCATGTATGTGCAATTAAAATTTTCCTTTTCATGTTGGGAGCAATTTCTGAAAAAGTACCACATGAGTTTGCCATTACTTGCTCCTATTTCCATTTTTAAGCAATTTCCCCTTGTTATTATGGTGTTGAATACTTGCGTTATTTTTTTTTATTTATAAAAAACTAAATACCTTAGCACTTTTTTTTAAAAAAAAACGCCGCTAGGGTACCCCATATATGCACTGAAAATGCACACCGCGCCTCCGGGATTCATTTTTGGGTCCCACATGAGTGATTCAAATTGAAGTGGCGAGACTTTGGTTAAAGCACTTCTAACCGTCCGATTGAGCTGATTTTTGGTGGGCCCCCTCGGGAAAAATATTTTAAGAACAATGAATGGTTCAGATTGAAACAACGAGACGTGATTCAAGCACTTCTAACTGTCTGATTGAGCTGATTTTTGGTGAGTCCCCTCGAAAAAATGTTTTAAGAATAATGAACGGTTCGGATCACTCATGTGAGACCCAAAAATAGATCCCCAGAGGCGCGGTGTGCATTTTCGGTGCAAATATATGGGGTACCCCAGGTTTTCCGTTTCTAAAATTATTTTTGAATCGTAAGTACTCCCTCTGTCCCAATTTTATAGTCCATTTTGAGAGTTCGTGCCACTTTTCAAAGTGTTATATCTTATGATCTATAATGTTTTAGGTGATTTTGAACACTTTGTTTATTAGATTAAATCAAGATCTATCAAACAAGATTCATATTACATATAAAGTGTATGACCGATTAAAAGATATAATTATTTTTTATCCAGTTAGGATAGAACGGGGACTATAAAATTGGGACGGAGGGAGTACATAACTGATCCCATTTAAAAAATGCCCATCGGGCACTGAAGCCTCAGACCGGTCAGCGTTGTTCTTTGGAAAGTTCTGGGGCGAAGGGGCACAAATTCAGGCTCTGGCAGGACCAAATCGTGATTGGGAACTCAACACAGGGATGTTCCAGTAAATTAACACCACGGCATACCATACGAAACCCTAGAATATCTACGAGTCACGTTGGCTATAAATTGCGTCTCACCCTCACAAACCCTACTTGCTCACTCTCTCTCTTCCGTTCTCTCTCTCTCTCTCTCTATCTCTCCGCTTCACTCTAGCGTTTCTCTGAGCAGCTAGGGGTCTCTCCGCCTCCTTCACGAACTATCTTTCCGTGAGGTATATCGATGCCTCAAGTCTTCTTTAATTACCAGTCGTATATTTATGCGAACGAGCTGCTTTCTATGTTGAATTGTGCGATGCTTTAGTAGTGACGATTAGTTTTGGTTTTTGTTTTTGATCTGATCTGTTTCTGAGATTGGTAGATCTGTTTTATTTTTCTCCTTTTGATGATAGGACCTGAATTGGGTTAACAGTTATGCAGATGGGTGGAGATGAAATTTGATGCTATGTTCACGTGTAGTTGGTTTGATTTTGTTGTTTTAGAGATGCTTCAGATCTCATCTTTGTATCTCATATGTACTGGTTGAATACCAGGGAAGTGGAGCTTTGGGTAAAAAAAAAAAGGGTTAAGGGGTGGAGTTGCTCTTACCCGTAAAGGAGATCTAACTATAGTTGCGTAGTTAAACGTTTGAAATTTATAAAACCTTAGGAATTTCGGAGAATAAACTAGGAAATTGAAATCCCGTTTTAGATTATTATTCACTTTCCAGATTACGCCTTTTGAAAATCGTTTGTCATAATATTTAGTTATCTGCTGTAAATTCTCTGCTATCAATTCATCTGTAGCTCATGAATTGAATCTGCTGTGGCGAAGGTTTTTGTCCCTTTTTTTCTGGGTAGCATCTTCTATAAATTGTATCTGTTGCTGCAAAGGTGTTTTATCCATATTTTTGTGAATAGATCTTCTACTATAAATTGTTGGTCGATCATACTTTACTTCAACCATAGCAGCAATGAGTAATAGGTTTGTTGCATAGGTTTATTTGTTTTCCAATTGTTTTTTGCTGTGTTTGCTTTTCCCATCCTCTTGTTGGGATTGATACTGTGTGGCATGCTACGAGTTTTCTTAAAGTTAAAAATACATGCCAGTTCAATGTACCAATCATATGGGCTTACTATTGAAATAGAAGATAACTTTTCCTAGTAGTATTTTTTCCCCTTTCAAGTTGTCTAATTCTTATGTTTAGTTGTTTTCCCTCTGTGCCAGTTTAAAATAATCAATATTTTATTTCTTGGTGGGCGTCTCTAGATATTTTTTTTGGTGTTTTGCTCTGTAGTTGAAAAGAATTGTTGCAGTGATCCTGTATTTGATTTGTCTACCGAAAGTTTAGCATCTTCTCTGCCCCTTAGTCCAATCTCTCAGTTATCCATGTATATTCTGAATTTGTTACTGGTCTCTTTAGACATTTCATTTTATGCCTCAATTGTTTTAAGTGGGTAGGTGGAACAGATGTGGTTTACGTAATTGTAATATGAATCTCTTACCCTTTCTTTCTTGCTCTTGCAGCTTGACTTTTGTGGTTGAAAATGGGTAAGGAAAAGTTTCATATTAACATTGTTGTCATTGGCCATGTCGACTCTGGGAAGTCGACCACAACTGGGCATCTCATTTACAAGCTTGGAGGTATTGACAAGCGTGTGATTGAGAGGTTCGAGAAGGAAGCTGCTGAAATGAACAAGAGGTCATTCAAGTATGCATGGGTGTTGGACAAGCTCAAGGCTGAGCGTGAACGTGGTATCACCATTGATATTGCTCTGTGGAAATTTGAGACCACCAAGTACTACTGCACGGTCATTGATGCTCCTGGTCATCGTGACTTTATCAAGAACATGATTACTGGAACGTCACAGGCTGACTGTGCTGTTCTGATCATTGATTCCACCACTGGTGGTTTTGAAGCTGGTATCTCTAAGGATGGCCAGACCCGTGAGCATGCTCTTCTTGCTTTCACCCTTGGTGTGAAGCAAATGATTTGCTGCTGTAACAAGGTCAGTGTTATTAACATATATTCGGCTTTCAGTTTTTTTGGTCTGTGATGCTAACAATTACTAATGGTATTACAATTGTCGCAACCTCCTCTTTGATGGGGAACCTCTCAATCTTGCCACTGCAATTGCAGGCCCTTGTTTTCAAGGAAATATTCTGAGATAGTGTAAGGTAGATTGAGAGGGGTGACCCTCGCAAATAGATTCCTGGTTGAAATTTATCTCTCAGGATTGTAGTTCAATTGGTTAGAGCACCGCCTTTTAAAGGTGGAAGCTGCGGGTTCAAGCCCCGCCAGTCCTGATGAATGCAATAAAAGTTGGTTATGTTTTCTTTGGTGCCATATTCCTGCTTTTTTGCTTGCAACAGTCTTTCATTTTACTGTCAATTGATGTGAATTTTGGTTTCTTACACAGATGGATGCCACCACTCCCAAGTACTCAAAAGCAAGGTATGATGAAATCGTGAAGGAAGTGTCTTCTTACCTGAAGAAGGTGGGCTACAACCCTGATAAAATCCCCTTTGTCCCAATCTCTGGGTTTGAGGGTGACAACATGATTGAGAGGTCAACCAACCTCGACTGGTACAAGGGCCCCACCCTCCTTGAAGCCCTCGACTTGATCTCAGAGCCCAAGAGGCCATCAGACAAGCCCCTCCGCCTTCCCCTTCAGGACGTCTACAAGATCGGTGGCATTGGAACTGTCCCGGTCGGGCGGGTTGAGACTGGTATTATCAAGCCTGGAATGGTCGTCACCTTTGGGCCCACAGGGTTGACTACTGAAGTTAAGTCCGTCGAAATGCACCACGAAGCTTTGCAGGAGGCCTTACCTGGTGACAATGTAGGGTTCAATGTGAAGAATGTTGCCGTGAAGGATCTCAAGCGTGGGTTTGTTGCATCAAACTCTAAGGATGATCCAGCAAGAGAGGCCGCAAATTTCACGTCTCAGGTAATTATCCTGGTTTATCTTGGGCTGATAGAAAGTAGTGCTCTTCAACTGTCTAAGTTAATGCCTACTAAAGATTAAGCTCTAGAAAATGATGACCTGCATATAGTTGCAATGCTAAGAAACATGTATTGTCTATGAGTGGACATAGTTTAGAATGAGTGGTCTGACTTAGGAAAAACTCTGCTTGATGAAGGAATTTGCTACTGTTTGTCCATATAGGAGTATTGTAGTTTTCATCTTCATGTTGTGTTGAAGGAGATATACATGGCGTTGATGTCTCTCTTTTACTGTTAGTCCAAATGTTTGTTGCCAACAAATGGCATAAAAATACTGGAATGGCTGGCACAAGTAGAAACAGACTGTGATAGTAGTCAAATACAATTTCTAAGATATGTCTAATTTCTTGTTTCAGGTTATTATCATGAATCATCCAGGTCAAATTGGAAATGGGTATGCCCCAGTTCTTGACTGCCACACTTCCCACATCGCTGTCAAGTTCGCTGAGATCTTGACCAAGATTGATCGACGATCTGGCAAGGAGATTGAGAAGGAACCCAAGTTCTTGAAGAATGGAGATGCCGGTATGGTGAAGATGATTCCGACCAAGCCTATGGTTGTGGAGACATTCTCTGAGTACCCACCTTTGGGAAGGTTTGCTGTTAGGGACATGCGCCAGACAGTTGCTGTTGGAGTTATCAAGAGTGTGGAGAAGAAGGATCCATCCGGTGCTAAGGTCACAAAGTCTGCTGCCAAGAAGAAGTGAAGCATGGAGTCTGGTTGGAGTTCGATCAATTGCTATAACAGAAAAGACCTGGTTTTTGCTGTTACTATTCTAAGTTATTTAGTTGATCTAGTTTGTTTCTTTTTTCGTGAGAGTTTTTTGTTGTCGCTTCCTGGTTGTTGCTCCCGTAATTGGGTGCTGGACCGGCGGTGGCAACAATGACATTTATGCTTGGAATTCTAAGTTTTGAATTTGTTTTTTTTGAATTTTTTTTTTTGCGAGGAGTCAAAAAGACAATTTCTATTTATTGAGGATTTTGCTATTGTTTGTCCTTGTGCTATATTGTTGGTTGGTGTTTTGGGCAGGTTTCTGCTTTGTGCCAGTATGCCCCTCTCTTCAGAATTATTTTCGCAGCACAAGGATTGGGCATCTTGGTGCTTAAGCGACAACTTGCTTCATTTTTTGCATGAGAAGATGAAGCAATTGAGCTTTACAACTGCGCTCTGGAATCGGTACAACCCCTTTTGTGCGCTCTCGAATGTGGATTCGTTTCAGGACGAGGAATGGGAATTGGCAAGTTGAAAGGAGGCGGATGGGGCCCTGATATTATCTCTGTCCCCCGATCTCTGAACTCCTTTCCCATCTCTGATTTCCAACAGGGCTTTGTTTTCATCCTTTGTTCTTGCTCTAAATGGGAAACGGGGGTTCCCGCGGGAATTTGGGAATCCAAATAATTTATAAAAAAGGTGATTGTTACAACTTACATTACAAGCATAAAACATAAAAGTACCAATGTTAAACACAAATTAACACTCGCACAAGGCAAATAATGATGAAAACACTAGCATAATTTCACAATAAACACTAACACGAGAATTTCATCCCAGAAGGCCACCAAAATAATTTTCACCACCACTACATTTCAAGACAAGCTATGCAACTCCAGTGATACCCCTATAGTCTGTGTCCGGCACAATTACAATAAGAAAAGAACAATTACAGTGAGACCCCTACGTATTTGGAGAAAAATATAGAGGCCCTAGAGTTTCATAAGTCGTGAATAGACTCCTAAGTATCTCGGATTTGGGGATGGGGTGGGGTTGGATTGGGGAATGGACTCAGGGTAGATTTGGGGCATGGATATGCCTGTCCCCGACTCTTACCCGATCCCGGAAATTTTCAAAAAAAATCTCCATATCCTCCAATCTTCAAAAATCACCAATTTGTTTGGGGTGTAGATCAGATTGGATGCGGACGAATCAGACAAAATGACCATCCTTATCATCGACCCTTGTTCTACTTATTGATCTCCAATTTGCTTCTCCTTTATTTCAGTCGGTAAATCTCTAGTGCACTATCTAAAAAATGTCTGCTAAATTGTACAAGTAAATACATGCGAGACCCAGAGCTAGCTCATACATTTTGGGGGCTCAGGGGCCTAAATCAAACTAATTAAATGAGGCCCACCTTATATTTTGCATACAAAAATTGGCCAATAAAGAGTTTTCATAAAAACTATTACAAAAGCTTTACCATTACAAATGCAAAACTATAGTTATCCAAAAATATACAACCGCTACAATATTTCAAAATCTATCATTTGAACATTTGTCGTATCGCACTTTTAGCGGCAAATGTACTAATTAAGTCTTCATAATCACATCTTCACCATATCCTTCTCAATGGACAAATTGGGCCATTTTTTATATGGATGGGCTACACAAAAATTATATTGAGCCTAGTATATATATGTAGGGGTCATAACAAATTGGGGGCCCTAAAATTTTTGATTTTTTGGGGGCCCTAAATCCTAGGGTTCAAAGAATTTGTGTTTAAACCGGTACTGGCGAGACCCTATTGTTATGTGCTAAGAATTTACTAGAACTCACAAGGTTGCTCATTTTCACTTCCCACTTAAACTCACCATGTTCTATGCAATTCTGTTTCTCGATTTGTCATTATCAGGAGTACCATTTATTAGTGCTGTATTTCTCCCTCCTCTCCAAACGGTTCTCAAAATTTCATAAAATAAGTAATTCTTGCAGATTAATAACGGGTAGATTATCAATATATTATATTCCTAAGAATCATGCATGCAATGTTTTGTTAATTAGTTGTCCAACGGTTAGTTAATCATTTCATCTATCCACTGGTCAAATTCCAAACCACGATCTAATCTGCCATCAAACAATTTTTTTTTCTTTTCTTAATAACCAGATGTTTGGGTCAATTTATGTGCACTTGCGCCACCAATCCCGCCATGTCTATCAAACAAGTTCTTAGCATATTACAGGTCTATGAAATATTATGTGAAAATTATTTGTTGTTCATTTGTAATCCCTCCATCCTCCACCGAGGCATTCAAACGTCGATACAATTTGCCAATCAACCAAGTTCTTAGCATATTTAAGGTGAATTTCTGATCGAGACATAATTAATTTAAAATTAAAGAGGTGAACAATGTTAATGGATGTTATTTGAAAAAATTAAGTATGGTCATATATGTATCAGAAGTTAATTTAGGTTATTGGCATATTGTGGGATTTGAGTCGCAGATAAGCTCAATCCTAATCTATCTAAATAAAAAAGGAAACAGAGAGAAAAATATTAAGTTCTATTTTTAATTTTTTGAACAGCGTGAGTGATATTTTATAGGCACACTTTAAAAGCATATGGACATTGCTCACTTTGTGTCTGACTAGCATCTTTCATTTACTTTATTTTTTTAAAGCATTTGTACAGAAAATTTATTGACAAGTGAAACCGAAAATGAGTTTTCCCATAACTCATTCTGGATGACTCCTTTCAGACAGCCAAAAGTAGAAAAGGTAAAAATGGAAATGCAAAAAAAGATATCCAAACATTGTTTGTTTGTTTGTTTTTTTTTTTTTTTTGAAGAGCAACACTATTTAGTTCAGGGGCGGATGGTTCAAGGGGCAAGGGAGGGTCACCTGAGCCCTAAAATTCCAGATTTTTTTTTTTGAGTTAAAAATCTAGAGTTATAAATATGCAATTTCAAGAAATAAATACTCGTTTCATCGAGGCAAATAGTGAGTTGTTACTTTGTGTGTCATGTTTAAACTCATCCAACTCATTCTCTTGTTTTGCAAATAAGAAATTGATTTGTCTCGCCGAGTTTTGTCCAAAAAAGTTTTCTCAGGTAGAGCTCATAGTGTTTTCTGATCAATTTGATTTATATATTTTTGACTTGCAATCGAATAATTATTTTTCGAGCTTGAATGGACTTAATGGTCTTTCTAAGAAAATGGTAGAGGCTGGGAGAGATAAACTATATCTTTTAGTTTACTTGCTCTTGACTTTGACATTGATCTTACCAGTTGTGACTGCTACTGTTGATAGAGTATTTTTTGCGATGACCATTGTGAAGAATCGATTGCGGAAGCAAATGAATAGTTTGTGGTTGAACAATTATTTGGTGTGGTCGAACAATTATTTGGTGGGGTGCATAGAAAAGATGTTTTTGCTGATATTGACGACAATATACTCATGCAAAACTTTCAGAAGATGAAAACCTGCAGGGGTTAATTGTAAAGGCCATGTTCGTTTACAAGTTTTGAGCCAGTTTTGGTTTTGATGACATCATCATATTTCTCATTTCTCTCTCTATCTCTCTCCACTTATTACACCTGCTTACATCATCAAAACTAAACTAAAACTCTAAACCAAACACAGCCAAAAAGTTTTACGAAGAAATCTATAATTTTGTGCGCTTATGTTTAAAATCATTTAGAATGTCCTAACTTCGACCTATTATATGCTTAATGAAGAATGTTTAAACATTTTTTCTCCTCGTTATACTAGATTAGATTGGATTATGAATTTTTTTTCCCATTTATGCTTGAAAGGTGACCCCCTTAGATGAAATTCCTGAATCTGTCACTGGTTTAGTTCATTATAAAGATTATTGAAAGAGAAAGACAATTGATAGAGAAAATAAAAGAAATATCTTCTCAATTGTTTTATTTTATTTCCTAAGAATCACAATATGACAGTTCTAAGGTTAAAATAATCGAGTATATTCATTGTGTTGTTCATAAAAAGAATATGTCTTTACCATGAAAAAATTTAGATCGACTAGATAGCGGTACTCATAAGATTGGAGCATGTATACAACACGCACATTCAAAAGATAGAATTCTTACAGATAATTTATTTAATAGGAGTATGCTCTACCTGATATCTTAAATTCCACGAAACCAAAATGGTTCAATGAGAGTGCGTAAGCTCACATGGACAACGGGTCTACTACTACCTATAGAGTTTCTCTCTCTAAAAGTTAGATCCCCTAGGGTTTTATCCCATTCCTTGCCAGCACTCCCTTTTTTCCGGCCTTCTTCCTCATTTTCTCGCTTTGATTCTTACCATTCTCACATCCTTTCTCCTCCTTTTCTTGTTCATTTAAGCTCTTGAGGGATGGGGCTGCCGCCTCCCCGCCCCACCCCTCCTCTTCCTAGTTCTTTGGCTGGAACCCACCTTCAACCCATGGCCGTTTGCCATCTCCTTGCTCATATCACCAAACCCTAGATTTACAACCTGCGCCGCCATACCCCAGATCTACAGCCTCCCCACCTGAACCTCCACCTCTCATCCGTCCCTTTCCGTTTTTTCCCTCTTTATGTTGGGATGGTTTAGACGACGATGGGTTGAACTTGGGTATCTTTGCCCCCCTCCGGCTAATAAAGTTCTCTAACGCCATGAGCGGCGGCTAAGGGAGCTGGGCTTTGTCCGAAGAAGCGATTGGTCGGCTAACTCATGGAGACTCGGAGCGACTCAGTGAGGTGACTCGATGGTTCTCGGATGGTACTAGTTTCTTTTGGGTTATCTGAATCAGTTTGGTAGTTTTGATTTTGCTGAACTTAGTGTGTGACTCGGGTTTACATATGTTGTCTGAGTCCAGAATTAGCTGGTTTGCCTGCTTTCTGAGTCCAGTTTTGCTAGTTTTCTTTTTTGTTTCGTTTTGTTTCATTTTGTTGGTTTTTGTTTGATTACATTTGCGCTGTGTTGAGTAATGGATTGAGCTGGGTTCCCTTGGGGTGCTCTACTACTAGCATTTGATAGGATTCATAGTCCTGTCCCGAAGGTGTTGGGTTTGCTCCGACAGGTGTGTTCGAGTGCCGGCAGCCCTTGAAAGCATAACCAAGCTGTGCACATTTCAATTGTTAGTGGTTTTGGTTTCTTTCCTGTCATTTGATGTAATCGTTGCCGGATGACATTGATATAAATTCTTGACTTACTTTCAAAAAAAAGCTCACACGGACAACTCACTTTTAAAAAACACCAATCGTATTCTTTATAATTAGGAAGAAATTAGTTGCCGAGCAGATATAGGTTTGTGGTGCCAACCATGTACCTCGGTAATTCAAAAGTGTTTTGGATCCAACCCTTCCCCCTTTTCACTCCCCTATTTGTCGCTTTAAAATCTGGGCCATATGAAACATGGACAAAATGCACGCTTGACATCACGTCACCACCGCTGTAAGGACTAAATTTCAGAGTTGTCTTGATTTTGGCAATTCCATGTAACAAAACACATATTCAATATCGAGTTGTAATTTTCTATTTCTAGATAGAAGTCTGTATAAGATTAGAGTGGAATAAATCTCTTTGTAATGTAATTTGAGTGTTAGTGTTTTTAGTCGGTCAACGGCATTTGGAACGGGAAGATCAATCTTGCGATCAATCGGCTTCTCCATTGTGTAACTCTGATTTTAAGCACAGGCACAGCCGTGGACCATGGTCTGGAAAAAGTTCAGAGCATAGCGATTAACAAGAGGATCAATCGAGTTGTTGATCGGCATTGGCAAAAATTTCGGATCTATATTGATTCAATCAATCGGCTTGCAATGCGATTGATCGGATTAACATCTTTATAAATATATGCCTCCGTTTAACATCTAGGGTAAGCAGAGTCGGCTAAAAGGAAGAAAAATCGTTTCTTTGTTTGTTCTTCAAAACAAAAAACACCAAGAGGGTTGATTGTGGATCTTGAAGTACTTTCTTCATGGACTGTTAATCAAAGCTTCAAGAGGTTTCTACATCTTCGATCAAGTTCAATTTTTCGGTGGATTTCCGGAAGAACATTTAGAAGGCTTGAGGATTTGAGACAGCGGCAATCAAATACTGGGTGCAGTGAACGAGGAGTCGACAATCGATCTTAAGTCAATTGCGAGGAGTCTCAATTGTGAGTAAGGTCTTTTTGTAATTGCACAATGATTTTTATAGTGTTTGATTCCTTCCCGTGGTTTTTGCCCATTTAGGGTTTTTCCATGTATATCTTTGTGTTCATCGTTTTTCTTCAATTCTTATTTATTTGCGTTGATTAATTGGTAGCAAAATAGGAATTTCAACCGCTTACTCAGCAATCGTGCCACGCCCTCAAATTTAATAATCCAAAAGTAAATAAAATCCACGTGGAACAAGTCAAAGTCTCACGATTTCCCCTTAGAATAGTCAAAATCAACAAAATACAATCTCACCATTTCGAATAAACAAGTTCTATCCACTAGCGTCAATAGCTCGAATGCATAACAAGGTTTAAAAGTTATTACATTGCCAAATAAAAAAAGATGAACTATCGAAGTTATAAAACCATCTTTCCAAAAATATATTACAAGGATGGGAAAATAACTTCGTGCATGTTTGAGCTGCAAATAAATATCACTCCACACGCATCCAACTTCATACTCCATGCCGTGTACCTGAAAATTGATAGGTTGAGCTCACTAACCCAATAGGAAAACTATTCTACCAACGCTAGGTGTATAAACATGATGCATGCATAATGAATGTGTATAATATGATGGACACGGCCAAGATACAAGATTAGGATGAACGGAAGGCTTTAACTCAACCACTAAGTACCCGAAATGTGTTCATGTGTCTATAATGTGTTCAAGTGTTCTAAACTAAGTTTAAGTATACAATCAAAATCCACGTAATTGTCAAATCTTCATACCCATACACAAAAATTCCAATTTTTGCCAAATATTCCAAATTTAACTCAAATATGTCATTTCTAACATTTTATAAGAAAAACATTCAACAATTTAATATGGAAGTACCCCTCTGCCGGCCGGATTTCGTGGGCTCCGTGCACCCCTGCCGGATTTCATGGGCTCCGTGCACCCCTGCCAGATTTTGCAGGTTCCGTACACCCATGGCCAGGGACACCAAACGGGTGATCCCTAGAGTTCACATTTATCCATAAAATATTTTTGATTTAAAACTCATCTCAAAACTTTACATTTTGTCCCAAAATTATCATTTGCATCAAAAAGTCAAACCAACTTTTTACATTATCCAAACGATGCCAAAATAAGGTTAGAGGGATGTACGATGTGTCCAATATTCAAGGGAAGGATCAAAGATGAAAATATGATATTTTAGAGTTTCCCAACCGGTTGGAGGTTTTTGCCCAACTGGTTGGATTAAAACAGAGACGAATACAAGTTTTCAGAAAATCCCAACTGGTTGGTGGTTTTTGCCCAATTGGTTGGGCAGAGACAGATTTGTGTGAAAATTTCAGAAGTGTCCAACCGGTTGGTGGTTTTTGCCCAACTGGTTGGGTAGAGACAGATTCATGTGAACACTTTAGAATTGCCCAACCGGTTGGAAGTTTTCGCACGACCGGTTGGGGAAACCTGCAATTCTCGGGTTTTCTCAAAACATGAAGCTTCAACCCAATAGCATATATGAAGTTTTAGGCCAAAAGTGGATATGTGGAGCAACTAATAGACATCAAGGGAATGTGAATCAACAATCAATTGCATCAAACAAATACTCAAATCATAGATCACAAAATCAAGCTCAAACAAACCCATTTGAGAGCAAATGATGAATTTGATGAATTTGAGCAATAAGAACAAGATATATGCCATACATCACATAGATACAACTAGAGGGAGTAGAATTTGTCTTCCTACCTCAAAGATTTTAGCTTCAAATGAGTGAGGAAATGAAAGCCCTAGCCTCCAATGAGCTCCAACCCGAAATGTGAGCTTTTGGTGCGAATGAGTGCAATACAAGCTTCAAAACATGTAGATGAGGTGATTTCAGGGGGGTTTATGAAGGAGACTTGAGATTTTGGTGAATTCTTGAGCTTGGAGCAAGCAACAATGGAGGAGAGGAGTGAGAGAGAGAGCTATGGCTGATGAAGAAGAGAGATGGCTGATTTTTGGTAAAAATGCAAGTATAAAATGTCTTATATAGTCTCACCCTCTTACACTTTCACCCCTAAACTTTCAAATGCATATTAAACACACACAAATGCATATTAAACACACCCAAATGCACTCTCTCACTATCACATTGACCTCTCTTAATCAAAATTCAATTCCTCACATTTACCTAACATTATTTTGAAAAAATTATGTAAAAATACGGGTCCTTACAAATCGGCACCCAAATTATTCTCTTTATAGTTTTACATGCTAAAGATCAAATTAAAAAAAAAAAAACTAAAAAAGAAGCAAGGACTCTTTAGTGAGCCAAATTCAGTATAGAGTGTAGTAAGCTCGGTCCGGCCGTTCGATCAGCGATAAATGATTGGAATAAATGAGCCTTACATTATATGTAAAATGTTTATTGAAAGTATAAAATGATCTGGACCGTCGATAGCAGATCGGACGATACCATCGATAGCCAATCAGACAGCCGAGCCGAGTCAATACATGCTCTCCCCACTAAAAAGTTGAGGAGGCCGTGGCCTCAGATGCAAAAAACCGGTGAGCTTTTGAACAGAGAATCTGAGAAATTAACCGTCTCCTTCTCTCTCCCGAACAACCGTGGAAATCCAAGTCTCGATTACCTCTGACTTTCGTAGCCGTGATGCCGAAACCCTAATTTGCCCCCATTGGGACGATGGTGGTGAGGTGTCGAGCCGATGATATTTCCCTATCCCTCTTCTTGAACCCTAATTCGATCTTAAATGGAACCGAAACTGTTAACGACAACGAACAAGGACAAGTCCATTGCTGTAGCGGTAGAGAAGAATTCCCAGAAAGAGGAACAGATTGAGAAGGTGGTTCAGTGGGAAGATTTCGAACAAGAGCTTGCGCGTCTCGTTAGTCTCTCGTCTGCTCTCAACGAAGCCAAACAGAAGAAGCTGTTGATCCAACAGAAACTCGATAATTTCATTCAGGTAGTGGAAAGTTTGTCATTTCATTGATTTCTGTAGATATAAGTTTAAGCTTCATTTGAATAGATGTGGGTTTCAATAAAGGGTTTGGATGCGTAATTTTGGCTCTATGAAGATCTCGTTAATGCCGAATTAGGAAAAAATGCGAATTTTTAACGCCAATGTACACTAGATTGGAAGATAGATTAGTGGTAGGGTTTATTGGTTGAACTTTTTTTTCCATTTCATTGATTTCTATCAATATCGATTTGGGCTCCACTTGATTAGATGTGGGTTTCAATTCACAGGATTTTATGCCGGACTTACTATGAAGTAACTGTTGATGCGAAAAAGAATAAAAAAATGTTTAGCTTTAAGAAAAATGTGGGTGATTTAGTTATAGGGGCATGTGAAACTAGGGTGAAAGCATTTTTTTTAAAGTCTCATTGATTGGTGATGTCAAACGGCTCAAACCCCTCCATTTGAAATCACATCTATCCAAATGGAGCCTTTTAGGTGAGTTGTGTAATGTATATGTGGTCTAATTCTCATTGAATAGTAATGTTAAACCCTCCATTTCAAATTTACATCTATCGGAGCCTCTTAGTTCAGTTTCAAGTTGATGTGCTTTCTGATTGGATTCTCTCTTTCTCCTTCTCTGGTTTGTTTTGATGTACTTGAACTGCTTAAAACACAAGCCTTGCTCTTCGTTTTTACTAGATTTTCTTACTGCTCCTCAGATTTAAGAAAGAATTAATACATGAATGAATATGAAGAAGTTCTCTATTTTAATGGCTAAATGTTTTTGTTTAGTTGTTTTCCGCTGTTTGCATTCATGGGTTTTTTAAATTTATAGCCCGCTTAATAGCGGGCGGTTACATGGTGGGCAGGTTGAAGCAGAGTCATTAAGTCGGTCAAATCAGCTGGATGAGATGCGTGAGAAATTGGAGTCTCGAAAATTGGTGATGGGAAACACGTCAATGCATGTAAAGGCCATAGAAGGGAATGTTAAAAGGGAAGAGGAGCGACTTAGCAATGAAATCAGATCGCTTTTGGTTGCTGGGACAGCTCTTTCTGGAGCTAGTAAGCGTCTGCAGGTAACCTTACATATCTATGTGTCACAGCCTCAGAATGTTGGATATTTGGTAGTCCACAAAAAACACCTAACTCATTCTTGTTGGTTATGTTGCACTCAATGGTACAGATGTTGGCTCATACGAAGTTGAGGGATTGCAATTGTGGACTTGTTCAGGAACATAGTCTTTTCTTTATTGTGGAATGATCATTTTTTTCTCTTCAATTATTAAGTCCAGCTGAAATAAGATCTTAGCCAACTTCTAGGAAATGGTACTGTAATTTCCCCCCATAAAAGTCTAGTTGCTAGTAAATGATAGTATTAACTATTTGGAGGCTTATGTAGCATGATGAAGTTCGGAAGAATACTCTATTTCTCTCATTAGTGGAGAGGCGAACTGTTGAGGTGGTACGTGTGACATTTTTTTACCCATGACAGCGCTGGTAATGATGTTCATAGACTAGCTTGGTGAAGGGGAAGGATAGTCTCCAACTCCTCTTTGAGATCACTGCCCGCTCCAGAGTAGAACACTGCACTCTTCTGGAGGTTAGGTCTAACTGTCTAAGACCAGAAAAGGCATAGTAATCATCCAGAGCAGTCTTAACAGTAGTAGTGTAGTACAAGTCACCTGGTTAGCCCCACATGAAACAAAGAGGTCATCAGCAAAAGCTATATGGTGGATCTGCAAAGCTTTACATTTGGTGTAAAAGTAAATTGGTTCCCTGTGGCTCTGTTATGCAGTATGGAGTACAATCCTTCCATCACTATCAGAAATGGGTAAGTTGAAACCGGATCCCCTTTTTCTTAAGACCCTCTTCCCCTTGGAAAAACCCTCAAGGTCCTCTTGATAGCCACTAAGAACCTAGCATTAGAGCGAGAATACATTATCCATTTGGTGAATTGGACTGGAAAGTGCATAGCATCCATTTCTCGGACAAGAATTCCCATGACACGGAGTCATATGCTTTCTTAAGATCATATTTGATAGCCCACTTGGGAGGCCTCACGTCTCTATGTAGTTTCTAACTAGCTCCCGCTTGAGAAGAATATTTTCTGATATGGTTGTAGCTTTTACAAAGGCTGACTGGCCATGGTTGATGATTAGGGGCAGTATTCCTTGCATTCTATTAGCTTATGGATTATATGAACGAGTATTTCCTGGTCGCTTAGAGTCAGGGCGTTACATGACTGTTGAGGATCTTTTTAAGCCTCACTTTGTCGTCAGATATACTCTGCCCGATCAATTGTATCCTCCTATACTTCATTGTACATCTTGTGCGTTTGCTTTTGTAATCAATGAATTGCTTCTGCGATGCCTCTGGAGAAAGATAAATAGCATAGCAATCTTTTGGATGTTATTGTAGCTATAAGAATTTCGTTACCTCCATATGTCATTCTTCTTCTTCAGGTATTGGGGAACAAACTTCTGCTTTTACCCATTTGTTTTGCTGGAGATAAACTGAGTATGAATACAATGCAGGAAGCAAATAGGTTACTTTCTGGAGAAAGGGGTTATGTGCGTCTCAGAAACATGCAGAAGTTGCTGAGAGTGAGGCAACAATATATGATATCACAAGTTTCATTGCTCTATCCTGTGAAGGTTGTGATTGGGCATGCGCTTGAGCAAGAACTTGAATCTTTTACGAGCAGTTTTAGATTAGGTAAGATAGATTTTGCTTGGAATCCATTATGATTTATTGAAAGTGGTAGATAAGGAGATTTTAGTCGTGCACGTATAAATATGTAGCAGCGGCCAAAAAATCTTAGTCACTGAATACGAGGTAAAGTAATCTGTATGGGGTAATTTGTCGTTCAAATAGATTGAGAATATGGTCTGGCCCTGTTTGAGATATTATAAATGTATGCGATGATTAGAGTGGAAGACCTATGTGAACAGATAATTGAGCCCTTGTTATCAGGCAGTGTATACTATCAATTTTCATTGAGATGCAAGTGGCTGATGATAATTTTTTTTTATTTTATGATATTGACCCCTGTATTGTATGGATCATTGCTATGTTGCTGTCATGTAAGTGACTGAGATAACATTTGTTGCTGTCATGTTAGTTGTGGTGGGTGATTATTTTGCGGATCTACATTTCGAATGAGGATCTGAGCTCTCTTTTTCTTTCTTGTTCTTTTTCCATCTTCAATCTGTGAAGCTTTTGGCCCAACCCACTGTGAATCCCTGAGTGCCCTGTTTCTCTTTGTATGGATTCGTGACCTTGATACGATACCTGTTTATGCTTGATGGGATATGCACACACTAATATACAAGATGATGGTTTGACTGCTTTTATTTTGTTTCTTGACTTGACAGCAGTTCATATAATTGTGCTGTCATGTAACTTCTCTCTCCCTCTCTCGTCCTCCAGGAAATTCTGCCGGATCAAAACCTGTCGATCAAGGTTCATTGACTATTTTAGGTCTGGATCTCACTGTACTCCCTTTCAAGAAGATGAGTTTGTTCGACGATAAGAAGGAGATTCAGAGATCTGCTACCGCACTGGGATATGTTGCTCATGTGAGTTCCTTCTCTCTGCATGGCACGAAATTACTAAGTAGCATATTCTTGTTAATGATGGATCTATACTATTCATTTTAGTTGTCATATTGCATTTAAAAATCTGCTCTCGACTTTTTTTTTTCCCCATAAAGCCATTTGCTTCAGGAAGAGTTGTAATCAAGAATACTGATTTATGGATGACATGTCTATGAGCACTCAATTACAGTTATTAGTAATTTTATTTGTTCATTAAAGACTTCAGTTCTTTCATTCTGTTATCTTTTTCTGGAGCAGTTTATGCATTATCGTCTTTTTACTGGCTTGATTAGCCAGCTACAGAGTGACTTCAAACTTAATTTAGTTTGCTTGTCATCTTCCAGGCTGTTTCCCTTATTGCTTCTTGCTTACAAGTACCTCTGCGTTACCCTCTACGTTTGGGTGGTTCTCGATCATATATTCATGACTACGCACCTTCATCAGAGACTACATCATCTTATTCATTATCCAATTCTCAACTTTCCTCAGATTTGAAGGGTACAGACTTTCCTCTCTTTTTAGATGGTCAAGAAGCTACACGAGCAGCTTATGCTGTATTTTTGCTCAACAAGGTATGCTCTCTTCCAAGCGCTATTTTATGGTTAACGGATAAAAACAACTAGATCACATCTTGCGGATTATTTGATCATTGATAGTGATATGAATTAGGTTTATGACTTCATGAGTAATTGTTGTACTTCTCCCTAAGAAACTGTCATATATATGGGGACGGTATGGATACTCGCCTGTTGCGGCGCGAGTTTGCACACGGGATGGCCAATGGCGTTAGTATGATAGTTTTGAGGTGTCCGTTGCAGCACACCTTATGTATTGATTGAGAGTCACCACTTGGTTTTAGGAAACCAAGAAACCGTATCGAGAATTCGTGTCCGGGAGCCAAGTGTACGAAAGGGGGAAGGTGTTTGGCACCCCTCTTCGCCCAACCAAGTGGTTGGCCTCTAATTGTTTGACATAAAACCTTTTAGTTTTATTCCATTGATTTTTAGCTATTAAACAGTGTAATAGGAAACAGTTCAAGGGGATTGAGGAAGGGAGCATGCAATGAATAAAATATGAACAATAAAGAAAACAGAAGCTTCTAATACAGAACCAACTGCTTTCATAGCGTAGAACCGAGCAGTTTTTCTCTCTCCTTCAGGTGAATGAGCAGATGGTCCGCTTGAAACCCTATCCCACTAGTCCTCTTATCACTCTGAAGAACGCAAAAGGTAATCTCTCACGCTTGGCTAAGGAAGAAATTAGAAAATGGTAAACCCTGTAGGTTGACGCCACAAATTCCATCCCGAAAAACCATATTTTGATTGCGCTTCAACTATATCAACGGTACTATAACTGTTAGATAATCATAGTCGGCGGTAACATCACTGATACCATCTCTATTACAGAGCCGTACCGGTTGACAGTGCTTCTGTTGGCTGACACTCACTAACTAGCGGCTGCCGCTTAAGGCCTATTGGCCGCTACATGCGTATACAACATTCTGGCAGCCACACTACTCTTATTTATACCAGTAGAAAAAATATCAGAGAAACAGAAGCAATGAAAGTTCACCAAAATCGATCAGAAAAATAAAAGGGCTAGCCCATTGGGGCTATTTGATCATCCCTCCATGATCCCTCAGTGCTTTGTATTTGCACTAAGAGTATGATTTCTTGCTGCTTTGAATGGATTAAAAGCATAGAGCCCTTGTTATGAACTTCGAGACAGAAACCAGATGAATACGCAGAGTATTGGCTGTGAAACTAGAGGTTTTTGAGGGGATTTTTGCTACTTGAAGGTGGACCAACGAAACTAGGGTTTATGCCGTGATTTTTGGGAGTGATTGAGTAGAGACTGAGTAGCGGCTGATACTGTGTATAGCAGCCGACAGTGTGAGTAGCGGCCAACAGTGAATGTGTGGCGTGGCGGCTGCCACTCCTAGCTGGGGCTTGTTTTCTAATGTTCATTCCACATACTTCTAAGGGTTTTGTATTCATCTAGTTCGCGTGTCATGGAGTCTAAACAAGGGGCCCTATGCTTAGAACCCAAGCATACAAGGAAATCGTTTCACCAGCGGGATTCCCCAAGGTGAGGGCTTAAATGTTGACAAAGCCAAATTAGGGTGTCTACATACAGCTAGGGCAGAATGAAATAAATTACATCAATAATGAAACTTAGTGCATCCCTTTGGATTTATGTGTTTTTTTGATGAATAAATCAGATTTTTAATTAATGTTGCCTGGCATTTGGCAACTTTGGTTTTATATTTTTGTTCATGTTTTGTAGTGTGATCATAGTACTCCCATATGTTTTGGTCTTTCCCTTACTGCCTATCTTAAATGACCTTATCTTGTTTCTTACCCATTTGTCGCCCCTGATGTAGGACATAGAGCAGCTATTGAATTTCATTGGCGTTAACAGTTTAGGCCCACGCCATGTACTTGCTAATTTGAAAGAGCTCCTAAGAACAATCCTTTCTCCAGAATACAGAGATACGTGACCCGACTTCCAGTCCTGATTGTAAGTTTTGTTGTAAATGGATTATTTGTATTCTTACAGAGGTGCAAAATTTTAGTGAAGCACCCTGCATACCCTTGTGATTTTATTACTTTATAGCAATGCAAAATGTGCTTAGAAATCTTGTCCGGGAACATTGTGCCCTGCTCTAGAGGGTGTGGTTGGAACTTATGCTTTACTTGATAAGTTAGTGGGAAGCGCAAAGCGCGACTGGAATATGGATGGTGAGATTGTGGAAATTAGAGATTTGAAATGTTATTGTCCTCGCAACTACCCTCTTCCGCAGCTCTTATCAGCCCATAGATAAATATTCTCGGCTGAACAATCAGAAGATAAATAGGTGGCCAGAGTCCCGTTTAATTTTTCTTGTGACAAATATGCTTCAGCAATGTTGTATCAACTTTTTTTTTGGGTGGTAAATCAGCTTGAAATAAAAAGAGGCTAAGCGAATATGCAGTATACAAGGGGCATATCCCAGCCAAGAAGGACAAAAGAGAGAGAAGAAAAGAAAGAAATGAAAAGTGCTTATTTCCCGGCACAACCCACCGGGATGGGATAATGAGCCCCATAGCTTCACTGGGTTCTTTCCAACTTGAACCTAAAATATAAAGTTCAATGAACCTAAAATATAGGATCTCTTCTACCCAATCTGAATTGAGCCTTCTAACTTCACTGAATGTGGAAGTGATCTCCGCGGTGATGGCAACAAGAGTTGGCCCAAAAGTAAACCATAACACGTTGCTAAGTGCTAACTTACATAGTGAATGGCTCCGATCACTGCCTCAGTGGGTCTTATTTTGTATCACATGAGGTATGTTTATATGAGAGGATCCGTATGCTTTTAGTTGCTGATGTATGGGTTGAGCTCGTCATTTGCTCAGCGCGTTGTATGAGGGTAGCAAAGTTGCATTCAAACCTGGCTTGGTTGGTCTGTTGTTAAATTTTCAGTTCTGCCGCTCTTGTTGTTACAGTTGGTTTGAAAGATATAACTGTCAACATGTTCATCTGGGGAGGATAAAATTCTTCGCACTATTGTCTCGATGCTGGTCGTTGCAAAAGAAGAAAGAATGGCAAGTTATCAGCTTTTTTAGGATCAGTAAGGGACAGAATGCAAGAATATAGTAATAAGGATTGTTTCCCCTGGCAGCTTGGTTACTGGTCAGTGATTTACCCGTGGGGAGCGGAGACTGTTGTTGTATTTATTGTTGCAATGTTGGGTGCGACTTCTCACGGTTGAAAGCTGGACATTTGACTTTCTAAAGATCCATTAGGCTCCGTTCATTTGTCAAAAATGTTAGGCGGGAAAGTTAATTTTGAGAAAATTGAAATAAAAAGTGAAGTAAAGGAAAGAGAAATTTACTTTGTTGTGAGTGTTCTCTTGATAAAGAATTTGTTCAAGAAAGTGTAATTGTTGGGAGCAAATTTTCCCATAACACATAATTCATTTCTTTTTACAGGATGCATTTTGAGAGAAAGTAAGTCAAAGTAGGAATTTTTTTTTTTTGTGAGTTCCATTATTTTCCTGGTAATCGAACACCTAAAAAATTATGGGAAAATTGATTTTCTTATCCTTTTCCGTACTTTATTTACAACTGAATGAGACCTCAAG
Organism: Vaccinium macrocarpon; assembly: GCA_022606695.1. Lineage (NCBI taxonomy): Eukaryota > Viridiplantae > Streptophyta > Magnoliopsida > Ericales > Ericaceae > Vaccinium > Vaccinium macrocarpon. The sequence continues at coordinate 5,876,100 of CM040173.1, read as the reverse complement.
GGACAAAAATATTGGGACGCAAATCCATTCACAAATGTATGCGAGTGTCCTTAGCTTTTCCATACACACGTACTCTAGCGCTATTTCATACTAAGTTCAACTATCAATTTCCCTTGAGAATTGTGGTGGAGGCATTGGCGTTGAGGGAAAGTATCATTTTGGCACTGGAGCTCGGGATAGGCAAAATAGTGGTGGAGGGTGATTGTCAATAGTTATTGCAAATGTTGCAACTGTGCAAGGAAGAGCATTGGACTATTGTTGTTATCGTGACGGATGTCTTTCAATTCATGGAGGGGTTGGAGGAAGCTAAGGTAAATTTTGTGAGGAGGAGTGGAAATAAAGTTGCTCATAGTGTTGCCCAAAAAGTTGTGAGAGGTGCTGGATGATGTACTTGGGAATTCAACCCTCCTTTGTGGCTTTTTATCTCTCCTACAGGGAGAAGGATGCCCGTTCTAATGTAATTGTTTTTGGTATCATTAATAAAAGGGTAAATTACATTGATCTCGCTTGGGTTTTTCTTTGCACATGTGACCACTCCTAACTTTATTTTGAAATAGGCCGACCTCCGCTGAGTTTTATATTTGATATCAGCGGCGCTTTTCAACAGTATTGATAGCGCTGTGGACCTCCTTGTGGCTCCCCAAAGGTCGATCTGAGCCGTCTGTTCATTCCAAAATTGAATTCTGAGTGGGTTTTGTGCGGGAATCACCTCAATCAGACAGTCCTAAGTGCTCGATCCAAAATTTTTGAACGAAATGGGGTGATTTTGGATCGAGCACTTAGCGTGGATTGATTGAAATGATTCTGCGTGGACCTTCCGAGTCGATTAGGAATGAATGGGCCCGGCTTGGATGCGTCGTTTAGGACCCACAAAAGGAGTCCGCGGCCATGCGTGCTTTACATTGCGAGTGCTTTTGATACTAAAATATAAAAAACTTCGGGGGAGAATTACTTCTTATTTGAATAAAAATAAAGGGAGTGTCGATTAGTCGAAAAACCTCAAGGGAGGTTAGTGTAATTTAACCACTACTATGATAGAATTTTTAATTTTTTTAGAACTCGTTAAATAACATCAATCATATCAAATATTATGTCGATCGGATATTAAGAAATAGACGATTGTGGAACCATTATCTGGGTTCTAATTCCGTGTGTCAATTTATTTTTTTCAAGATAAATGTATTTTGAAATTATAGTAATCGAGACTTGCAATTAATATGTTTTTTTGGCATGATTGATGTTGTCTATTGGAGGTAATTTAAATGAATTATTCGGTCATTCAAGTGGACTCGGAATGGGTCAATGATTATTTCCAAAAGGATCATCAGTTCTTTTTAAGGACTATTCCCTCATTCAAAATTGACTTTCAAATTAAATTTTACAACACTCAACAAAAGATATCCTCTCTTATTTTTTCCAAAACAAGCACGACACTTTCAACTTCATCTCAAAATTTTCTTTCTCTACTTCTGCTTCCACTAGTACTTCACACATGGCAATCCTCCTCTATAGTCCCTGAAAAGAACTTCATTGGATAGTCCGGTTTGTTTTTAGGCTCTTTCCGGACTCACTTTGACCGTTCACGTTTGAAATCTTGTAAAGTAGTTACACCAAAAATCACGTTGGTCGGATATCGGTTGACATGCTTTTGGAACCCCTCTATGTTGCGAAAAATAGTTTTTGATTTAGTTTTTGGAGTTTTATTTTTGCAACATAAAATGTATTTACCAAATATTTTGATTGTGTTTGAATTTATTTTTTGTGGCAAGATAAAATGTATTTAACAAATATAAAATCGAAAAAAAACCCACCAATGCAAGAAGTGGATTTAAGTGATTATTGATACTCTTATTTTTATTATCAAAATGTTAAAATATATCTTATGGGAACTAAAAAAGTTAAAATTTTTTTTGAGTTGAAGAAAAGAAAGTTCCAAGAAAAAAACTAAATAATTAAGTTATTTTTTCACTCATTTCAAAAAATTTATGTAATATAAACTCAAACAAGAAAGAAAATAAAGTAAAGTTTGAATTTAAGTTCATTAACTTCAATTCACCATCAAAATTAACCCCGTTATGCGTTTTTTAACGGCAAGAGGAGTATCTGCCAAATAGATGGTAAACAGGTAAAGTAAGGAGGACAATAGAATATCAGAAAGTAGAGGGGAGGTCAATGGAATTAACCCAAGAAAGAAAGAAGGCTAGATTAGAGAGAAACAAAAATGGTGCATGTGCTAACAAGTTGTAGCTAGGGCTAGGTTCAATAGGCTTAGTAAGAAGAATATTCTTCCTTAAAACATGGAAGCATGTTTTGGGGTACTTGGAAGCCAAGGCTTGGTCTAGTTAGGCCAAGGCTTTGATAGCATGTGCTCATATTCAAGTACAATGCATGTGTTGCTGATGTCCATGTCAAACTAGGCTTTAAGGAATTAAGGAAAGAATCTTGGGAAACTTTAGAGCAAAATTGGGCACCCTTCATGTGTGTGTGTGCCACCAATCAAAGAATTTTGGGGTACTTGGCTGCCTCTCTCTCTCTCTCTCTCTCTCTCTCTCTCTCTCCATGAGCAAGAGTTTCTAGGAAATTTCCCCCATTTATGAATCACATGCACCTAAAGATACTTGGAGGGTAAGAAAACCTACTAAGAGGGTTTTAAGTGCTAGTTATACACACACATATATTCTAGCACAAAGAAAATAATTATTGGCCCAAAATAGAATTTTCCAAAATAATTTTAAGAAATTTATTAGAGAAAATATGAAATATCAATTTTATAAATGAAATTTTTATTTAGCAAAAATTAGGGTCGTTAAAAAAGAGGTTTTTAGCTTGTAAACCTTTTTTTAGTATTTACGTAACATCAGCCCTAATGTGGGTTAGTATGGTTAGTCGAGATATGCGTAAGTTAATTCGACACATGAACTATTAGAAAATATTAATGTTGCTTTCTTTTAAATAATGTTTTACCTTGAATTATTGGTACCACATACATCATCTACTACTTATAATTTATTGGACATTATCTTGTATTTACGTAACTCTTTTCTCTATCTCACACTCGGATCCGGCGGGTCTGTAGTGAGGAGACTCATTACATGCGTGTAGTGAGCTCCTTTGATCGTCCAATCAACAATCAACGGTCAGAATAAATTGAGATTAAAGTAAATGTAAAAATGTTTTTTAAAGTATAAAATGATCCGAACCGTTGATTGTAGATTGGATAAAAGGAATTCACTACACACATGTAATGACTCGCCTCACTGCAGGTCCCTTGGGTTGCATTACTTATTTACTCAGTAAGTAAATATATAAACAGTACTCATCTACGGATATATCCATTTTTTTTAAAACTAACATATACAGATCGACACTTTTTTTAGAATGACAATTCAACTACTCTTTTATTTCTTTTGGTTCATTTTTATGACTGACAGAAGACTAATAATTATAAAATGTATAATCTACGTAGTCGTATCCCGATTTATCCTTATCTTATTTTTAAAGTTTTATCGTATCGCCCATATCTGTACTCCAAATAGCCCACTCTATAGAAAATAGAAAAATACTCCTAGTAAAGATAACTACATAAATATAGCTCACCCATGAATTAGACGCTTCAAAATTCAAAATCCCCGTTGCATTGTGAGTTCACACACACATACTAAAAATGATGGACCATGGGGAGCGGGAGCGTTGGAGCAAAGGCATCCGTCGAAGACGTGACATACTAAAAATGTATGAAGCTCTTTCATCCTACTCCTCTTCATCTTCTCCCCAAGGCGTTGACCGCGTCTTTCAAGCTACAAATCTCTCGGTATCTCTCTCTCTCTCTCTCTGTGGCTAACCTGGTGAAATTCATGACTTTCTTGTTTGGGATTTTGTTTGAATTAAGATTTTTGATGATATTCAGACTTACAAAGAGTTGTTGATTTGTTACCAAAATGGTGAGAGATAGAAGAAAGGACTTTTTTTTTTTCCTGGGTTTATTTCTTCTGAGTTTCGGTAGAGTAACATTATATTTTTTAATTAATGATCATTCGTGTTGATGAGATGAGTCTAAAAAGTAAAAAAATAAAACAAAAAGCAAAAAAGAAAAAGTTCAACAAGGACGAACAAATACCAAAGAGCTACAATATTTTTGTTTTTAGCATCCCCTTAAATGAATAATTTTTAACTTCGGTCTTTTTTTATTTATTTATATTTTGTCAATTCCTCTCATCGAGACGATTGATTAATCCTAAAGAAAAAATTATGAAAAATTACTATGACCAGAGGTTTAGGGAGAACGGGGATTTTGAGAAACAAAAAAGGGTCAGTAGAAACCCTTTTTTTTCTCACCATTTCTCATTCTTTCTCACCTCTTTTAGCAATCCAAACAAGTCATAGTAATTTCCTCTTCTTCCTTTTTTATTTTCCCACCCTTTCTTGCAATCAAAAGGGGCAGTTAGAGTTAAAAATTGGAGATGCTGTAATGTGGCATTCGAGTCGTTGATCTTGACAATAAGCTGTTATCTAATTGATAATTGATTCACTTCTTTTGTTGAATTGCTTAATTTATACTCTATAGGATTGCCACTCCTTCCATCAATGTCGCAACAGACTGGATTTTACAAGTCACATATGCTCTATCAAATGATTAAAAGATTACCTAAGGAAAAAACTTTCATGTGAAACGTTGGTGGAATGCCAAAATTCTATGAAATAACGAGGCATTAAGTTGTCTCGACACCCATCAGAAGTATAGGGAATTCACATTTTTAGACCCCACCATTGAGAAAGAGAATTCACATTTTTGTACCCCACGATTGTCCGGTGCACAAAAGCTGACCCTGGTGCACAAAAGCTGACCCTGACATCCAATTACAAAAAAGAAAAAAGAAAAAGAGAATTCTAGTTGCTCTCATGTGTTCTATTGATTTGCACATCGTTGAGTACATAATATTCTTACCTTGATGTGACATGTCCTATACCTTTCGGGGCTAACGTTGAATAGATATCCCGTTCAACCAATCACACGTCATTTAAAATGGTCCTCCCCCAAGTGAAACGTCATTTAAAATGGCCCTCCCCTAGGTGGGGCAAAAGGAGAATAATTATCTTCCTTCCCCTCAATGTTAACCATGATTAAAAGTTTCAACTGGGCCTCTTTTTAACTCTCAGTTTACGTTATGAATTAATGTTGGAATTGGTTGCATGAATGATATGTAGTGCTCTCTCTATATATTTTTTTGTTAAATGCTCAACTGCTAATGATAATTGTCTAACTAGTAAATCAAAGAGACCGCAGAAGCAAAGAACATTGAGGGATGTCTTGGCAGAAATAACTTTTTAGGCATTGGTTACTTTGGCGTCCGTCAATTGTTTATGGATAAGTGGTTTGTCTTGCCAAGAAAATTTTACATAAGTAAGACAATTATGATCAAATTTTTTAAAAAATAAGAAAAATAAAACATTTCAAAATAGAAAGACTTTTTGTCATTATTCAAGAAAATTAATTCAGATGGGTTCATATATATAGATATATATTTTATACTTATTGGATTTCTCTCGCAAGATTAACCTATAAAGCAATAATATATGACAAAAAAATCAACAAACATATATTTTTTTAATAAAGACAAAAAAAAAAAAAAAAAAACAGCCTCGGATAAAAGCCAACCATGGTAATTGGGTTTCTGTAAATATAGCCCTTGGACAACATAAGAAGAAGACGGTTTAACAAGAGGAAAACCAAAAAGACAAAAATGAAAACGTAAAGCTAGTAGATGGAAGAAAGGGAAGGAATTTTAATCCTCGTATTCATGCATTATTTTCCATGGGTGCAGATGCAAGAACGAAAATGGGAGGATCTGAGCATGGATTGCTTGGCGAATATATTTGGGAGAGTGGGAATAGAGTCACTGCTACTGGACGTTCCATTTGTGTGCAAATCATGGTACAAAGCCACCCTCAGCCCTTCATGTTGGCAACGTTTGGTCTTTCCTAAACCCTCACCGTATCCACGGTGTTATCGATCCTTCAATTATAGATTACTGAAGAAACATCAACTACATGGAGTCTTATCGAACCCTTCATTTATAAAGTCGGCAATCAACCGCAGCAGACGATCTGCCACCATGATTGCACTTCCCAGTTCCTGCACAGAAGAGACACTGCTATATGTTGCTGAGGAGTAAGTCGTCGAAACTATGTTACACGACATAAGGTTTTAAATAGCGGAATCGGTTATACGGTCAAATATCGGCCGATATCGGCCTGTATCAGACCGTATATCAATCAATATTGGCATCGGTCCCTTGAAATACCGATACGTAGATACGTCGCGTATCGGCCGATATTTAAAACCTAAACATGGGGTTTTTTAGATGAGAAATAATGCTATCCAAACTCCACTTTGCCTGCCTATGATACTTGTACAAGAGGTCTCTGAGTGTGAGATGAGAATTGCTTATCATTCTGTTTCTCAGTCTTCTTACTTGCTAGTTGCACAAAATGCTTTTTGTTGGTTGGAGTGCTATCAATTTCACACACACACACACATATATACACCACACTTCCAATTCAAACTCCCGGATTTTAAAAAAATCCGAGAGTTTGGACCGAAAATGGATTGTGTGTATATATATATCGTTGCTCACACAAAAGCGAATTACAATATCTCACTCACACTCACAAAGGTCACAAACCCTAACAATTGGGTTCCTTTTACTCTCTGTTTCTTTATTCCTTTCCCACACTAGGTAATACACACCGACAATACATATTTATACAATAGCTTAGTCCACAGTGGTTGACTCCCTTCCTTGACTGTCACACACCATGTTGGAGATATGTCTTGAGTTCAAGATGTTTGAAGAAAGGTACAAAATTCAGTGCGAAAAGACGGTCGCAACATCCATGGTCTAGACTGTTTGACCACGAGTGCTGAATATGCGTGGTTGCACGTTTTTAAGAGGGTTTTGACCTATTTTTTTTTATACTTTCTTATAAATAGCAACATTGGGAGCTATTAGGGCTTAGATTTCTTGAGTGAATTCCTTTGCGGGAGCCCCCATGGGGTTCTCGTGGTGTGTTAGGGTTTCTCAATTGTTCCATTGGTTAGTCTTGAGCTGAGATTTGAGATATCTAGGATTAGTAGTCGTCTCTTTTGTGTATGTGAGATATTAATGCTCTGTAGGTTGCACTTCAGAGATTTGTTCCTATATTATCTATTGGAGGCTTCAAGTTAGAGTTAAGGTTATGGCATGCTCTGTATACTTCTCCCTATTGATTATGATTCGTGTTCTTTCCATGTGGACATTTCTTTAGAGCTTCGTGTTTGAGGGGGAACCACGTAAATTCTTGTGTTTCCTTTTTCCTTATTGGTGTGTTTTATTGTCATACTTTGTTTGGGTGTTCTGACACAACATTTTACAACTCAAACAAATAATCAACGTTTATCTTTCAACACTTTCAAGTTGAAATTTATGTTACATTTGAACAGAAAATCTGGTGATACAAAAACTTGAAGAGTACATATTTCTACCAATTCTCGATCCAAAGGCATTTGGAATTCGGTAGTGGAAAGATTTTGGAGAATACGAGAAGCTAGGAAAGGTGTCTACCAGGTTAAACTTGTTCTTCTCCAGAGTACTCTATCCAGTCTCCCAATTTATCATGTGTCTGATGTTTGGAAGATTGGAGTCACATGAAATGTATGATTTTCCACTTATGGTTTTAATTACTCCTCTTGGACAAAAGTTGGATAGAGCTGGCTCAGAGGGCAAGCTGAGAAAGCGACCGCTTTCGGCCCCCGAATTTTATTTAAAAAAATAGGCTCCCAACGAGTTAGAATTCCTATATGTAATAAAATTTTCTCAAAAATTAAAGATTTAGTGCACACAAGTTTCACATTCGAGAATATATTGAAGGCCCCAAATTGGAAGTTTGCTTTCGGCCACCAAAAATCTTGGGCCGACACTGAGTTTGCAATAGCATGTATCATGCGCATTCCTGATAAAATTGCAGAATTAAATGACCTTGGAGTATTATTGTCCTGTTTCATTCGAAGCACTGTACTAGCTTACTAGTATTTGAAACCCTGCGCTTCTGGTTTTTTTCTCATTTCGCTCTCACCAGGTGTCCTGACTTGAGGAATTTGGAGCTTCCTTACCATCTGGGTGGGGATCTAATGCGCAAGATCCCAAATCTTATAAGCAAGTGGAAAAATTTGGAGCATTTGAGACTTGACTGCAGCTTTGAGATTCCAATAATTGCCCAAATTAGCAGACACTGCAAGAACTTCCATTCATTAACTGTTATCGGAGCAGATATCGGGAGAGATAAAGCATCGGCCATTGTCTCCTTCCTGCCAAACATAAGGTATCTTGACCTAAGTTATGCGAACATAGGAAAGGAAAATCTGCTAAAGGTTTTGGAAGGCTGCAAAGAACTCGTTTATTTTGATGTCAGCAAGTGTATTACTTTTAAGGTTGATGATGAGATACTAAAGCTTGGTTCTCGTATCAGTAGATTCAAGTATGGCTAAAGGACGATGTTTCAAATCATAATTGTATTGTGTAATATTACAATGGATCCAATATTGTATACTAATACATGTTCTCTGCTTGAAATCTCGTACGCACAAATAGTTTGTAGGTTCTCTTTTGTAAACAAATAATTGAACTGAACTTGAATTTAATAGGTTTTTTGTAACCCAAAAAATGAAGGAAGAGAACCGTCGTAAAGAAATTAGTGAGTGTGGCGGTATGAATGACACTTAATTAAAATAAAGTGCAGTTATTGTCACTTGATTGAGTCCAATAAGCAGAATTCTGATAAATCAATTTTTTTTTGCATTGAATAAGAGTCCTTTGAAGTTCTATGATCCTATGTTTGGTTAGAAAGAGAAATATCTACATGGATACAACAACGTATTGGCCACGAATACACTGGCCCTTTCAGAAGATGGGACAAAATTAATTTTCAAAGAGAATCTTCTTCCATCTTGGATACTGTTTATTCCAGGATTGGGTTATCCATAACAGTTCTATCTATTTTATTAAGTTATTCAGTAATTCTTTTAAAAAAAAAAAATTGATTTAGGTGTCTAGGCTTGCCCTCCCCTTTGTTTGGTTTGAGAGGAAAAAGAAGAGAAAATGAGTAAATAGAGTGTTAGGATTACTGAAATTTTCTCCTTATTTTTCTCTCACTTTTCTTCTTCTTTATTTTTCTTTCCATTCTCTCATTTTCTACAAGTTCCAAACAAAGCCTAAAACTTTTCTCCCACACTGCCATACACCTTCCAAAATATATACTTCATATAGCCATAGTATTCACATCTTATTTTTTAGATTTTATCGTGTCCTTTGTTCTTGAGTCCAACCTAAGGAAAATAGTCGAAAAAAATAAAAATTCCATAAACATAACCCACCCCTGTGTTTACACTTGGATGCTACACAGTTCACATGATGGAAGAGCGGGAGAGGGAGATGGAGCGTTGGGGTAAGCTGCTAAAATAGTCTGAAGCTCGTTCCCTACTCCTCTTCATCTTCTGCCGTTAAATGCTGTAGGTGATGGTTCTTGCTATTGTGATGAGCTGGAGATGTATGGATAGTTAATAGTAATGACACAGAAAGAAGAGAATGAGGTGGTCTAGAGAAAGGGTGAAGAACAGAGCAGGTGTACACAGAAAGAACTAAGGCAATGGATTGCTTTCAGTCTAATCCGTGAAAGAACCCTTGGTGACCTAGGAGATGGGGCCAGAATCAATCAGAGGGAATGTTCTTCCCTTTACTCGATGATTGCCCTTTTCTCTCTCTAGAATGACATATATTCCTGCCAAGATTTCACCAACCTCTGGGTATGAAAGGGAATGTCACATATTTATAGGCACCTTGGACCAATCATAAGGTGCGGTATCATCCTATAATATGATAACCGCGTGTCCTTCCGCACAACCCGGACCGATGCGGGTGACGTCCACCACCGCGGTGGCGTCTTGGCGGCGGAGCCATTCCCCGCCAAGCGGCAATCCTCTTGTTCTTAGCCACCAAGCCACTAGATCTCCCTTATTCCCGTATGGGCAAGGTTGTGACCTGTTCGGTCGCGCCTATACCGCAGCCAAGCCTCAGGGGGCCCCCGGGGTCCTGCCTTTAGACCGCAGCAGGTATTATTACCCGGGCTAAGTGGTGCTGGCCCTTTTGCGTTCTTGCTCATGTTCTGAGCCGCGCCAATCACCCGAGCCATGAGTTATTCTCCTATTCGACTGACCCATAACTGTTCGAGCACCGCCCTAGGCGGGCATCTGGTGCGCGCCGCTGGGGCGCCCTGCGCAAGAGGGTCCCACTATAGTGGCCCCCCCGCGCGGATACTCGTTCCCGCGTCAGTGCCCCCCTTCTTCTGCAATGGATGCTTGCGTGGAGGGTGCCACGTGTCACGTGGACGCCGCGCCACCTGGATGACACTTGTTGCGATTTTATTGGTCGGTCAACGTTGACTCTGGTCAACACAGGGTGTTGCGTTGACCTCTCCTACAAATGCCAATTTCAAGCTACAACTATCTCGGTATCTCTCTCTCTTTCTCTCTTTCTCTCTCTCTCTCTCTCCACATCAATGTGGCTGATCATTGCTAACTTCATGAAATTCATGACCTACTTTTGGGGGGTTCGGATCGGAGCCTCAAGTTTGGGATTTTGTTAATTTGAATTAATTTTTTTGATGATAAAGACTTACATGCCCTATGATATTGGTTCAAACAAGTAGAGTCCGAGCAACTCGGTTTGTTTGCCGCCTTACCCTTTGATAGTGAGAATGGAAGAGAAACAAAGAGATGATATTTGATACCAAAGTAGACCAATAGAAACCCATCTTTTTTTTTAATCACCATTTCTCATAGTAATTTCCTCTTCTTTCTTTTTGTTTTTCCCACCATTTCTTGCAATCCAAAGGGCTTGTTAGATTTGCTATCAGATATGTCCCTTAAAACAGAACCCAAAATTGAAGTTAAATCCAAATAAGGTAACTAACAGTAAACAATTGATGGAGTTTGGAACTTAAGGAATTTGAGTTGAATCAGATTGCAATCCCAAGCATGTAATAAAGTTAACAAAACAAATAACAGGGATTGAAGTTACCGGAATACAGAAAACCGAATTGTAATAGATTACAGAAGTTTACACCGAGGCACCCGAACCACGCTTTCCTTGAGACAATATTCGTCCCTCCCACGGTGCTTAGTGTTCTTGGATGATTGTCTCCCAGGATACAAAGATCTCGCTCACGCAGAAGTAGCATTATAATCTCCTGTGCCTAGCAAACCAACTATAGCAACAACTCTCTCTTGAACAAGGAATAATTATAACAAGATGCAAGAGGATTTCTTGCCCAACCCCACCCAACAAAATGTGGGAGTAAGCTTCATACCATTCTTCAAACCAGTACATTTATAGGAGAATTTCTCATTCAATATTTTGGTTTGAAACCAGTTTTCCAACAAGAGTTGTCTAGTTGATTTAAGGGAACAAGTGATAATTGACTCACTTCTTTTGTTGACTTGCCCAATTCTTTCATCTCTGGGATTGCAACAGACTTGATTTTACAAATCACATATGGACTTTTCTATCAGATACGGATTAAGGACTATGGACAGTGATTCAAAGGTCCCTCAAATCCATCAAACACCAACTCCAAGATAAATAAATTGATTATATGATTCCTGCTTTCTAGGTGATTGAGACGAAAAATTGAGGGAATCCCCAAATTCCAATGTTTTCACCGGCACATACCAGACGCACTATTGAGAAAAAGAAAAGAATATACAGCATTGCCATTTTTAAACCCCCACTATTGAGAAAAAGAAAAGAATTCTACTTGCTCTTAAGTGTCCTTAGTTTTTTCACACTGAACTCCATTTCTATTTACCTGCACATTTTTTGGAACTGATATTTACCTGCACATTGTCACTTAATAATCTTACCCTGATATGACATGTCCTATACATTCCAGCTAAGTTTGACGAGGTGTCTGGTCAACCATACAACTATGGTGCTGGGAAGCTCTATTATTCAAACGGTCACTACATCCGGCGAATGAGGCATTTGACTGGTTTCTAAAAGTCCCATCCTCGCGTTAATGAAATGTCTATTTTTTTAACAAAAACACGATAGGTTGACATAGCTATCAATTACTACAAAGAGCATTTTATTGGAAGAATCTTTTTTCTTAACAAATGAAAAAGATTCCGAGAAGGATTTTCTTCTGCTCTTGCTGCTAATGAGGAAGAATGAAGTCCAACAACTTATTCAAAATTTTCCTTCTCCTTTGCGGTAAGGCAAAGGAAAAGCCTTAGAAGACTTTGAGCCCATAGAAGTATTAGACGATAAGGAAATGGCACCTAAGGAAGATTCAAAGAACAAGAGGATGTGGAATCGCAATCCTTTGGAAGGATGCCCTAGGGGAGACGTAGATGCTTCTGAGTTTCTTGTTCTGGTCCGTTTTTCCTTGCTGCCAAACATAAGGTATTTAGAACTAAGTGATGGTTGCGTACTCAATGAAAATCTACTAAGGGTTTTGCAAGGTTGCAAAGAACTCCTGCATTTGGACGTCAGCAAATTGTTTTGCTTATGGTTAATGATGAGATATTAAAGCTTGGTTCTAGTATCAGTACATTCAAATATTTTGGTCCATACCCAAGCTCTCCATATTGCTCGAGACTTCTATTTTGAGTGCTTATTTTGGGTTCAAAATGATGACCTAAACCGTCCATCTGGTAGAGCTCACAAACATGTTTGCAAAAAAATCAGTTCAGTCAAGTACTGATAAACATGTAACAAGTTGCATTTAATGATGGATAATGAATGTCAAAATGTATATTATTCATGTATCTATTCCTAAACCTTACAATTACATAACAAAATGATCTTATTTGTATCTATTGATATCCGATCAAACTGATTTTTCTCAGACACGTTCATCTTTGCATGTGCTGGAACGTGAATGGTTTGGATCATGATTGTAGGCCAGGTATGGGCTCACAAAATGAGAATATGGATGGTTATCGAGAATGGGGAGGAGCTTATTTCCAAGTATTTTGTAGATTGTAATTTCATAATCTCCTTACGTTAGTTCACATGTTCCTTTGTGTTGCTGTACAATGGATGTAATATTGTGTACCAAGTCATGTTCGCCGCTTGAACTCCCGTACACCTTTTTGTAGCTTCTCTGTTGTCAATAGTTTATTGTTCTTCCTGTTTTGTTTACTTTTGTATTTTGCTTTCATTATGGTTGTGAAGGAGTATAAGAAACCGACGGTCAAGAGTTAGGTCATGTAATAATCTCTGAAAAGTTATGACTTAAAACTTATACCCGGTGTGAAGGTGTTCTCTAAGTACTTGTTTGAATCATTTGTGGAGTTTCAATCCAGCTTTACGTTGTGCAATTTCTTTGGGAGACAAGTAAATTTGTAGTCTATCTTTTCTGTTTCTTCAAAAAACTCCACGCCGCGTTCTTATGCTTGATGCGCTCCATGTTCCTACTTCTCTTTTGACTGCAAGCTATTGCTCCAACTTTGGAAGGATTTTGTAAGTGAGTAGGTCATTTTCCACTGCTGCCCCTGCAGAAAATGAAAATGAAAATGAAAATGAACTCAGAATAGGCCTACGACAGATTGGACTTGCCCGTACCAGAGAGAACCTCAACCTATGAAGCACGGAAACTTCAAAATTAGTTTACTGTGGGTATTGGAGAGGAAAAATAAGTGTCATGTATAAATTCAAATACTTTTAATTTCGGATACGTGACGGATAGGTAAGGAAAAGTTGAGGGATACATGGAGTTAAAATGAAAATTTTCAAAGAATCAAGTACAAATTATGAGAGTGTTAAATATACAAATTTTTTTAATGCTTTTATCCCCTAAACTATTTACATTTTTTCTACTTTGTTCCTAAACTATGAAAAACTGCAAATTTATCCCCTAATTAAACTATTTGATTGCAAACCATTGTCCAATAATTAACGCCATCCATTTTTTTGGACAGAAAACCGTTTACCAACCTAGAGTTGTGCACACAAGTTGTTTTGTGGAATCCAGTTCGGGGTCCCACACACAATCTAAGACGCCCATTACTTCAAAAATATGTTTTCAAGTGGCATTTGTAAAAAAAAAATAAAATTCAACTGATCAATCGAATGTCTCTAAGTGCTTGATCCAATCTTCTAATTCCTGATATTTTCTAGAGATCAAAAAAAAAAACTTCTAATTTCTGATAACCTTAAACACTTAATAAAAAAAAAATGTAAAGTAAGATCAAACATTTAGATTTACCCAAAAACATATTTTAGAAGTAATGAACGTAATGCATTTTTCATGTAGGACCCCACTTATGGGCCCCAAGTTGCAATATGCGCACACAAATCTGTGTATGTAAATAATTTTCCGTCTAAAAAAGTGAATGTCCTTAACGATTGGACCAAATTAGTTACAATTAAATAATTGAGGGATAAAATTTGTTGTTTTCATAGTTTAGGGACGACAAAGAAAAAATTGATAGTTACAATTTACAAAACCTATATTGCGATTCCCATATCGTCATTCCGATATTCTTCTGTGATAGATACTCTCTCTCTCTCTCTCTCAATTTCTTTTACGGGTTTACATTGTTTATTTACACAAAAGGTATTTTATAACAAATACACTGATATATAAACAATAGTCATATGTCTGGTAGAAGACTAATTATTAGTATAAAATGCATAATTCAACTGCTCTTTTATTTAATTTGGCTTCATTTCTATGTCTAGTAGAAGACTAAAATGCATAATTTACGTACCCGTATCTAGACGTATCCGTGTCTTATTTTCTAGGGTTTACCGTATCGCCCTTATAGTCGAAAAGATTAATACATATACACAACCCACCCCTGCAAATAGTCGACACTTCACATCATGGAAGAGCGGGAGCGGGAGATGGTGCGTTGGGGTAAACGCCGATTCCAAGCTACAAGTGTCTCGGTAACTCTCTCTCTCTCTCTCTCTCTCTCTCTCTCTCTCTCTGTGTGTGTGTGTAATCTGTTTACACACGTCAATGTGGCTGATCATTGATAACTTGGTGAAATTCATAACCTAGTAGTTGGGGGTTTAGGTATAGACTTACATGCCCTTTGATAGGGGTTCTTAGAGCTGTATAGTTGATTTGAGGGGGCAAGTGATGATTCACTCACTTCTTTTGTTGACTTGCCCGATTCATTCATCTCTGGGATTGCAACAGACTTGATTTTACAAGTCACGTACGGACTTCTCTATCAGATACGGATTAAGGACTATGGACAGTGATTCAAAGGTCCCTCAAATCCATCAAACACCAACTCCATGCTATATAAATAAATTGATTGTATGACAAACAATTTCATTTTGTTTCATTCCACAAATTTCCCAAAGGTTTCTGCTTTCTAGGAGATTGAGAAAAAACATTGGGGGAATTCCCAAATTTAAATGTTTACCGGCACATACTAGACGCATACAGAAACATGTCAAATTTCTGTGCAACATATTGAGGAAAAGAATTCTGCTTGCTCTCAAGTGTCCTTAGTTTTTTTAAACCGAAGGCACTTTCTATTTATCCGCACATTGTCGCTTAATAATCTTGCAGGGATTTGACATGTCCTATCCATTGTGGCTAACTTTGAAGAGGTACCCCAGTCAACCATACAACTATGGCATTGGGAAGGTCTATTATTGAAACGGTCACTATATCCGGTGAATAAGGCATGTGACAAGGCCTCGAAAAGTCCCATCCCTCATGTTGACGTAATGCCTACTTTTTGTAACAAAAAATGATAGGTTGGAATATCTATCTATCACCACAAAAAGCATTTTTTATTGGAAGATTATATTTTTCTAAACAATGGAAGAAGATTCTAAGAAGGATTTTCTTCTGCTCTGGCTTCTAATGAGGCTGGATGAAGTCCAGCTACTTATTCAGGATTTTCCTTCTCTTTTGTGGTAAGGGAAATGAAAAGCCTTGGAGGACTTTGGACCCATAGAAGTATTAGACGGTAGGGAACTGTCACCTAAGGAAGATTCAAAGAAAAAGAGGATGTGGATTTGCAATCTTTTGGAAGGTGCCCTAGGGGAGTAGTAGATGCTTCTGAGTTCCTTGTTCCAGTCCTTTTTTCCTAGATATTTCCTTGTCCTTGCTAACTAACAACATACAAAAAGGAATTTTGATCCTTCTACTTACATATTTTCCATGGGTGTAGGTTGGAGAACAAAAATGGGAGGATTTGAACATGGATTGCTTGGTGAATATATTTGGGAGATTGGGAATTGAGTCACTGCTATTGGACGTTCCCTTTGTGTGC
Organism: Vaccinium macrocarpon; assembly: GCA_022606695.1. Lineage (NCBI taxonomy): Eukaryota > Viridiplantae > Streptophyta > Magnoliopsida > Ericales > Ericaceae > Vaccinium > Vaccinium macrocarpon. Next base: position 5,859,764 of record CM040173.1, on the reverse strand, counting down.
AAATCATGGTCCAAAGCCACCCTCAGTCCTCTATGCTGGCAACGTTTGGTCTTTCCGAACATGTCACTAGATCCATCACGTTATGACTTCTTCACTTGTAGATTACTGGTGGAATATCAAGTGAAGGGAGTCTTCTCTATCACTTCATTTATGAAGTCAGTAATCAACCGTAGCAGACGATCTGCCACCACGGTTGTGCTTCCCAGCTGCTGCACGGAAGAGGCACTGGTGTATGTCGCTGAAGTGTAAGTCATCAAACTATTTTACCAGGGGTTGTTTTAGATGAAAAATAATGCTATCCAAACTCCACTTTGGCTGCCTGTGAAACTTGTATAATAGTTCTAAGTGTGAGATAAGATGTGCTTATCATTCTAGTTTCGGTTGATTTCTCTATCTGCTTACTCGCTAGTTGGACAAAGTACTTTCAACAAGAAATGTGGTGACATTAAAACCTGATGAATACGCATTTTCTCCGGAATACTCTATCCAGTCTCCCTATGTATCATATGAAGATGTTTGGGATACTTGGTGGTTCTTTTGGGTAATTAACACTTAGTGGTTTCAATCTTAGTCACATAATCCTTCAATATATAAAGCGCACCCGCGCTTAATCCTTGTACTGCGCCTGGGCACTTGATTCTTTTGCTTGCAGATTTTAGTAGGTTAGGATGTGTTTCAAAGATGCTTTTACATTCGCGTTTGCGCACCCGCTCACGCACACTTTAGCAAATTATGCGACTTAGGTTTCAACTACTCATGAACAAAATCTTGGAATGGCATGCATCATCTGTATGTTTGATATATGAGCTAAACGAATGAAATTACAGAAACAGGCATTGAGAAAGTTTATTGATCTTGGAGTGTTATTTTCCTGTTTCATTCGAGGTTACTGTACAAGTCCTGTATTTGATACTGTGCACTTCTCTTTTTCTTCCCTCTCATGCATCAGATGTCCTGACTTAAGAACTTTGGAGCTTCCTTACAATCTGCATCGGAACCTTAAGCTCAAGATCCCAAATCTTATAAGCAAGTGGGAAAATTTGGAGCATCTTATCCTCGAACGTGACTTTGAGATTCCAATTATCGCCAAAATTAGCATTCACTGCAAGAACTTCCATTCATTAACTGTTAAAAGAGCCCGTATGGGGAAAGTTGAAGCATCAGCCATTGTCACCTTACTGCCAAAGATAAGGTATTTAGATCTAAGTGATGGTTACATAGAGAAGGAAATTCTGCTAAAGGTTTTGCAAGGCTGCAAAGAACTCGTGCATTTGGACGTTAGCAAATGTTTTGCTTTAAAGGTTGACGACGAGATAGTAAAGCTTGCTTCTAGTAACAGTGCATTCAAATATTTTGGTCCATACCCAATCTCTCCATGCTGCTTGAGACTTCTATTTTAAGTGCTTATTCGGGGCTCAAAATCATGGCCCGAACTGTCAGTCTGGTAGAGCTCACAAAGAACATGTTTGCGAAAAACTAGTTCAATCAAATACTGCTAAAAATATGTAACAAGTTGCATTTAATAATGGATAATGAATGGAAAAATGTATATATTATTCATGTATCTATTGCTAAACCTTAAAATTTACATTAAAAAATGTATCTTATTCATGAATCTCTCGATATCTGATCAAAGTGATTTTTCTCAAACATGTTCATTGTTGCATGTGGTGCAAAATGAATGGTTTGGATCATGATTGTAGGCCAGGTATGGGCTCACAAAATGAGAGTATGGAGGGTTATGGAGTATGGAGAGGAGCTTATTTCCAAGTAGTTTATAGATTGTAATTGGATAATCTTCTTACGTTGGTTCGCATGTTCCTTTGTGTTGCTGTACAACGGATGTAATATTGCGTACTAAGTCATGTTCGCCACTTGAACACCCGTATGCTTTTTTTTTTTTATTACTTCTCTGTTGTGAATAGTTTATTGTTCTTCCTGTTGTGTTTTGCTTTCATCATGCTTGTATAGGAGTATAAGAAACCGACGGTCAAGAGTTAGGTCATGGAATCATCTCTAAAAACTTATACCCGGTGTGAAGGTGTTCTCTAAGTACTTGTGTGAGTAATTTGTGGAGTTTCAATCTAGCTTTACGTTGTGCAATTTCTTTGCAAAATAAGGAAATTTGTACCCTATCTTTTCTGTTTCTTGGAAAAATTCCATGCTGTGTTCTTATGCTTGATGCGCTCCATGTTCCCACTTCTCTTTTGACTGCAAGATATTGCTTCAACTCTGGAAGGATTTTGAAAATGAGTAGGTCATTTTCCACTGATGCCCTGCAGGGGTAATAGAGTTACGGCTGTTATGGATTGCCAATGAGCTTTTATAACTAGGGAATTTAGGCAATTGGACCCAGTCTTTGGTGCGTCATTCAATATCATGTCGTCGGGAATAGGCACCTCTCTGAAGTAAGCAGGGATTCAGATCATCAAATCCAGAAAAGCCCAATCACGCTAGCCTGCCTTTGCTCATGAGGTTTGAGACTGAAGATCAAACAAATACCAACCCCGGAGGCTTACTGGGCATATTTTGCTGGTTTCGCTTCAATAGATGGGGTAAAAATACTTCAGTTATGAGAAGGTTTACGGCGAACAAACCTCCTGTGCATAGGAAGGTGAGAATGATGTTGCTCATCAAGATGTATTTTCTTCACACCGATGCACTCGTCTCGGCCTATTTTAAACAAACGGTGTTTCGATACTGCTTCAATAAAGCAAAAGTTGATGAACTATCCTTCCCCTATCCAGAATTGTGATCCACTGCAAGGGCTGTAGATGAACTTCTTACAAGGTATGGCTAACAACTCACATTTCTCTAATGCAACCTTACCACCAATTGCCCCACCTGTTCCTCCACGCTACGCGCAAAAACTGGAGCGAGCCCTTTGTAATGGCCACCAAAAAGTTCCACGAGGCAAGGGTTTCGCAAAATGCGAGGGACCGGGTTGTGGGGGTGGCGTTGGGCAGTGTTTTGCAAACTGCGGTTGAACTAGGTTATGACAACTTTAGGTGTGGCCCGACGTTTAGAGGCCTACGGGGAAATAGTTGAATAAGTAGTTAAGTACACCTCCTATTCGACATGCAGGGGGTGTCCAGTGAAAAATGTGAACTTACAGGGGATGTCTCGGTAAATAACCCTTGGATTAATGCCTTGTGCTTGGGCCGCACTACGAAGACAACAAAATAATTCGGCAATTATTTATCACTCTCAAAATTTCAATTACGAGATTTTTATTTTCTGTTTTCTGACTCATGATTCTTGGCGTAATAGTAAAGACACAATTCGCTCCAACCTGCATGAATCTAAACTTCCATGTTTGTTAGATTTATTCTCTCTTCGTGTTTGGGCTATCTTAGACACAGTGTTGTATTTGGTACAACAATAGATTCCGTCAAACCAACACGTGGTCAAATTATTAGTCTTTTTTTTTTTTATTCTTTTAGCTTTTGATCAAACTCTTCAATTTTCTTGGTTGTCCTGGAGAGAGAAATCAAATAAAAAAATAATAGCTAACGGAGTGTTAAAAAAATCATCCGAAACAAAAGACTGTGTAAAAAAGTTTTTTCAAATTTTTTTGTGGTTCCTGAACATTTTTTCAAATTTATTGTAAAATTTAGAGATTGTCAACCTCTCTTGCTAGATGAATAGAAAAGTGAAAAAAATGACACTGCAAGTAAAAAAAATTAACCTTAGTATATTAGTATATTTTTCGAATATGATTTTCTAAAGGATTTTCTTATTGTGGCTAACTGGCTATGCTTGAAACTTGAAGAAAGAAAGTGAATTTTTTTTTAAAGAAATACTTAAGAAGAAGATAAGAAAGAAATTGAAGGAAAAATTGAATTTTCCTTTGAAAAATTTTCCGTCATTCTTATTGTCCATAGGTTTCAAACGAAGCCTAAAGATGAATCAAAAGTGAACATGAAATTCTTCAGAAAAAAGAGGAAAAATTTCGAGGAAGAGAGGGAAAACCCATGAAAGAGGCCTCATTCTTTGTTCTGTAAAATGGATATTCAAACTCTATTTGGCAGGGAGTATTAATTGGCACTGCATAATCTTTTGTAGAAGATCTCACTGCATTAATGTCGGGAGCAAAATTAAGATCCTGTCGTTTGCTATGGCCACAAAAGAGTTTGTTCAGAATTTGGTTTAAAATTTGATTAAATTAGTTTTTGTATTCGTATGTGTGGTTTATTAATTTACCACGTTTTCTTTATTTGTTATAATATTACTGCAAATTCATTTCTTTTACCAATCTTATTTCCATTTTTGTTTTGAGATTTTAGGCGAGAGAAGATTAGGAGAGAGAAAGAATTAAGATATTAGAAATTAAAGAAGAAGATTTGAAATATAGGATTGAGGGATTGAGATAAATTAGGAAAGATTTGGGCTCCGTTTGTTTCACCGTAACCTATTTTATGGTGTTTGGTTGTACAAATTATACGTAAATCATTTTTTTTTTCTGTAAAATGTTTTTGGGCTATGGGGGAAAATGACTTATGGTGAAAATTCCGGTAAGTCATTTTTCTTGTTGCTCAGTACTCCCTCCCTTCCCATTTCCCGCCAGTAAAACGACATCCACAGATGGGTCTCGAGGACCCACTTTTGGGTCCTACACAGCCGATCCGAGTTTTGAACGAAATGGAGAGATTTTAGATCGAGCACTTAGGGGCGTCCAATCGACTTGATCTCCGTGCGGGCCTCTTGGAATTTGATTTTGAGATGAATGAATGGCCCGGATCGACTGTGTAAGACCTAAAAGTGGGTCCCCAAGACCCATCTGTGCACCATCTGTGCATGTAGAAGGGTTCTTTCCCACCCACCACCCAATCTGATTTGGTCATTCTCTCATCTTTTCTCTCTCCTCCCCAATCAGTTTCAACTTTCTAACACATGATTTGAGTTGTTCGTACCCCTCTCTGTGTCTCCTCTCTCCCTCCTCCCACACACACAAATAGCTGCTTGCCACCAATTTTTCTAGGACCACATCAATTAAAAAACAAATTTTTTTTTTTTTCCAATTATCAACCAAACACTCGAAAATAAAAAATGAAAAAAATTGTTTTCAGTGAAATCATTTTACATGAAAAATATTTTACATGGAAACAAATGGAGCCTTAGAGTGAAAAATATTCAGAAAATTAGGAGATAGAAATGATAGTTTGAGGTATATTTGAATTTGAGGATGCAAACTTTATTATTAGACCAATTAAAATGGGCACATAAATAAGTTTTCCAAACAAGACCTCCACTGCACTTAAATAATCCAGAAAATTTGATAAGAATCTAGAAAAATTAGGAAAAAAGAAAGTGACATTAAGCTCCGTTCATTTTTTAAGAATGTTATACAAGAAAGTTAATCCTGAGAAAAGTGAAATGAAGTGAAGTAAAAAAAAGGAAAATCTACTTTCCCGTGAGTGTTCATTTGATAAAAGATTTTTCCAGGAAAATGTAATTGATAAGAGCAAACTTTTTCACGACACATAATTCCTTCCGTTTTGCTGGATGCATTTTGAGGAAAAATAAGTCCTAGTGTAAAAAGTATTTTTGTATGTCCCATTATTTTATGCTAACTGAACACCAAAAAAAGTTATGAAAAAGTTGATTTTTGACAATTGAAAGGGGCCGGACCTTGGCTCAAAAAGAATTGGGCCTCGTTCGGTTGGGCAATGTTAAAAAATTAAGATATGAGCTCAAACCATGTACTAGTAATAATTTCCTAATAATTTCCCAGCTCAACTTGTATGCTTTCTTTCTCTTCTACAGAGATCCAAAATGTCGGTTATCCAGAAGACATCCAAAAAAGCCTTTTTTGTCCAACAGCTCCACACAAACCTAACCCCACTTTTCTCTCCCTTCTTTGTCCCTTTTACAGACGACATCAGTACTCCCTCTCTATCTCTCATCTCAACGCTTTCCCTCTCTCTTCTTTACTCTTCACCGAAATCAAACTACTCCCTCCTTCAACGCATTCAACGCATCCAAAACAAGCAAACGAACGGAGTCTTGGCAACCCAGTTCTCTCCAAAATTCCAAATGCTTTCTCCTTTTTCTCCTTCATTCATGCACGAATCGTGTGCCTAACGAGGTGGGAAGTTGATGTCTGGTTAAACGAACCGATTCCGTGAGAAATGGCAACTGGTGCACTGATCTCCAAACCTAGAATGGCTTTTAATTTCCGATGAAAAGGTACCACTCTTCTCCTTTCCCTCAAATTCGACAAATTGGTAGCTGATATGGCTTTGTTTCACACCCAATTTCCAAGAAACCCTCCTGATTCCGTTGCACAAATGGGTCCAACTCAAGTACAGAAATTGGTGTTCGAGAAACACAAATTGGGTTTTGATAAACTGGACCATGCTCTTAGTCTGTTCCATCGAATGGTCCAAATTCGATCGGGTCTTTCTGTGATCGATTTTAATCAGCTGATAAGTGCTATTGCCAAAATGAAGCAATATTCAACAGTAATCTCTTTATTTAGGGAATTCCGCGAGCTGGAAATTCCAATTGATGAGTGCACGCTCAATATTCTTATCAATTGCTTTTGCCACGTGAATCGAGTTGATTTCGGATTTGCTATCCTTGCTATCCTTTTCAAATGTGGTTATAAAGCGGGTGTGACTGCCTTCACCACTCTAATAAATGGTTACATTTTACAAGATAACACTGCTGATGCTGTGGAACTGTTCCTAAAGTTGACGAAAGATGGAGACATTATGCCTGATGAGGTTACGTACGGAGCCATCATAAACGGGCTTTGTAAACTTGGAAACACTACGATGGCTTTAGAGATGGTCCGGAGTATGCAGAAATGGAACTTTAAGCCTAGTGTTGTCATCTATAACACCATCATCGACAACCTTTGTAAGGACGGAAACATAGATGATGCTTTGAGCCTCTTTTCAGAGATGAGAGAATGGGATGTTATGCCGGACTTGGTTACCTATACCTCTTTGGTTGACAGGTTATGCAAAACAGGTCAATGGTTAGATGCCACAAGAATGTTGCGCGACATGATACAGCAAAATATATTTCCAGATGTTATAACATATAGTTTGTTGGTGGATGCATTTTGCAAAGAGGGGAAGACTAATGAAGCAAGAGGTGTACTAGCGATCATGTTTCGAAGAGGTGAGGAACCTAATATAGTCACTTACAGTTCACTTATGGACGGATATTGTTTGCAAGGACACATGGGCAAAGCAAAAGAAGTGTTCAACTCCTTGGTGGATATGGGCCTTGAGCCTGACATTTATAGCTACAGCATTTTGGTCAATGGATACTGCAAGAGGAGGAATGTAGACGAAGCCATGTATCTTTTCCGAGAAATGGCTCATAAAGGGTTAAAACCTAATATCGTCACTTTAAACACTTTGTTACATGGGCTCTTCAAATTAGGAAGGTGCAATGCTGCAAAAAGTTTTTTTCACGAGATGATAACTAGAGGTCTAAATCCTGATGTTGTAACTTACTCAATTTTGTTAGACGGCTTTTTTAAGAACAAGGAAATCGTCAAGGCAGCAGAAGTGTTTCGTTCAATGCACGATCAAGGTATAGAGCCTAATATTGTTGTTTACAGTATCCTCATAAATGGCATGTGCAAAGCTGGGAAAATTGAAGAAGCTCGAAAAGTTTTTAGTTCCGTTTCAGCTAAAGGTTTAAAACCCAATGTAAAGACTTACAACACAATAATTGGTGGGCTTTGTGAGGAGGCCCTGCTGGATGAAGCTGAGGAGTTACTCTTGCAAATGGAGCGAGATGGGTGCCCGCCAAATGATCTGACTTACAATGTTGTGGTTCGTGCATTCCTGAAGAGGGGAGACAAACCCAAGGTTGGGATGCTTCTGCAAAAAATGCTCGACAGGAATTTCTCAGCAGATGCATCTACCACAGACATGTTAGTCGAAGATTGCGATTATCTTGAAATTATGCTGAATCTTGTGCCAAGGGATAGAAAAACCATGTCCTAGAGTGCGGCATGCAAGGAAAGCGGAGCTTCTATGTTCTATTGCAACTTTGTCGTATTTCGCATCCGAAATTGTGTTATTTCCGATCAAAATATTATAGAAAGAGAAGCTTGTATCCACTTCGAAAGGCGATCTTCGAACTCGTGAGTTATATTACCACAAGCACACGAATTAAGTCTTTTTTCTTGTAGAAGGCCTATGTGGCCAAAAAATGAAATACTAAGTACTTAACACAATAGAGAGAGATGAACACACACACACACACACACACACAGAGACGAACAATATACAGATTTAGGGACTAGAAACTAGAGAGGCGAACGACTTACGTATTTTGGTACATGACACGTATTTTGTTTTCGTTAAAATAACACTTAATCCTTGTATTTTTTAATATTACCATTAAACTCTAAACTTATAAAAATTACTAAATAGACCCACCAACTAGTCGTTTAATTAAATTTGGATAGCCGATTAATCCCCAACTAATATCCAACTAATGTATCAAACGCTTAGGCCTAATTTGGCCTAAAAGCAAAAAATGGATTATTGGTTTTTTCGTTTTGTCTTTCTTCAATTTTTTTTTTCCATTTGTTAGTTTCTCATCAAGATTTTGTGGTTTCTGGATTCCTCTCGGCGAGACGAATCTAACGAGTATAAAATTATGGTCAAAAATCAATTTTCTTTGAATAAAGCCAAAATAGGTGGATTATTTCCAGAAACCACAAAATCTTGACACGAAACTAACAAATGCATCCAAAAATTGAATAAAGACGAAACAAAAAAAAAAAACCAATAATCCGTTTTTTGTTTTTAGGCCAAATTAGGCCTTAATCAATTCTTAGACCATAAAATCTAGGCTTTGGGGGGCCCGCCCGGCACCTAGGCCTACTTTTAAACAAGGGAAAGCAATCCAATGAGGACTCATCAATGCCTTGTACCATGCATTTGATTCAACCATTCCCATGTTCCATTTTAGTACGAGGCCTTTACCTAAGAACAATGATACATCCACTCCCTCTCACTCCCCCTCTCACATGCCGTGGGGCCCATCACGTGTGGGACCCACGGCGGGACCCATACAATGTGAGAGGGGGAGTGAGAAGGAGTGGATGAGAGGGAGTGAGAGTATCATTTTTGTTTACCTAATGACTGATGGTATTGCTAGACCCCCTTTCCAAGGGACAAAACCATGTGCTTGCCCGGTGACGCATGTTAGGCATTTCACAAAAGACTTCATGGAGGATATTGGAACTCTTTTGGGGACTACGTCAATTCATCGTTCGATGAATACATAGCATATGTGTAAAGGTGCGTGTGTCGTAGGTGGTGTGTTTAGTTTGTGTCAAATCAACTTATGGATAGAAATTCTCAAAATGTTAGGTTGAGTTGTATGCGTGGTTTATTAATTTATCACGTTTTCTGTATTTGTTATAATATTTCTGTGAATTCATTTATTTTACCAATCTTATTTCAATTTTTGTTCTGAGATTTTGGGTGAGAGAAGATTAGGAGACGAAAAAATTAAAAGATTAGGAAAGAAAAAGATTTGAAATATAGGATAGAGAGGTCAAGATAAATTAGGAAAGATTTAGAATGAAAAATTAGGAAATTGGGAGACAGAAACCCAATGAAAAGCAGTTCAAAAAAAAAAAAAAAAAAGAGACAGAAACCCAGTTCAACAAACCCGGTTCCTTTGCTAAAATAGAATTGATAACCCAGTTCTCTCCAAAATTCCAAATGCTTTCTCCTTTTTCTCGTTCATTCATCCATGACTCGTGTGCCTAACGAGGTGGG